>CM031241.1:85187419-85832419 GCA_018340775.1 Taxus wallichiana var. yunnanensis | reverse complement strand
AAAATCTTAAAGCGGTTGGTAGGAAAACTACTTCTTTTACCATGTATGTGTGATCTTGTTTTGCACAAAGTAGGAATGCATTTTGTATTGTAGGTGGAATACATATTTTAGTTGGGAATTTGAATTTTTGTGCAATTTATATCTTGATTTAGTGAAAGAGAACTTGGAATACCTTTGCATTTGAAATTAGACTCCTCTCATAATTATGTTTTGAATGTGAATGGAATGCATTTATTCATTGGCTTAAAAATAATTTTTATGATTCTTCATTAAGCTTAGTTGATAACGCTCTTATCCTTTATACCATAATGTCCTTCTAACCTAGAAATAAACTCATTATTCTACATGACCATATGCAACTATTTTTACACATGAATGTATATAGGAATGGAATATGTACATGAAAAATGGAAATCAAGTTTAGTTTTAGTGTGAGGAAATTATTAGCAATGTGAGTAAAATTAACCAATGTGTGTTGCTAAAACTTTAGATATGTAAAAATGTCACACACACACACATATCCACAAAAAAATCACATTTGGTAAATCCAAAAAAAAATCAAAGATATCACACACACACACACACAAAAAAAAAAAAAAAACACACACATGCATACACACGCACGCACACACACACACACACGCACGCACACACACACACACGCACGCACGCACACACACGTATGCACACACACACACACACACACACACACACCAAACACACACACCACACACACACACGTGCACACGCATGCACGCACGCACGCACACACACGGGTAATGTTTAAAAAAACAAAGTAACCACGGTTCGCATTTTGAATGAAGGAAAGAAATTTTATAAACAAAAAAAAGAGTTTGTGGGGGTGGCATTTGAAACCCACGCCCCCTCTCTCGCCAATTATATGTATCGATGTGGTGTGGTGTGGCCACACCAAATATTTCTCCCAATACCCGCAAGTTGTGCCCCCTCTTCCGTCTCGCACAGTGCCATTTTTAAAATGAAACCCTGCACTTGATATATACGTTATACACACACAAACACATAGACACGCATACGGACATAGACACACACACACATACAAATAAATTTTTTGGGATTAACACACCAGTTTTACATATAATATATCGGATCTAATCATACATGCAATAAAAGTGGATTCTCTACCAGAAGAAATATACAAAACAAGATATATAAATCAACACCAGATTTAACGTGGTTCACCCATTGTGGGATACATCCACCAAGAAACAAGACAATCTATTATCTAAATCTTTCAAAAGATATACAATGCATATTTACAATCTTCCACACCTCTCACAATGTAAAATACTTTCTTTCTCTCAAGCTTCTCCTTCTTCTCCAAGAATTCTCTCTCACAATTATTTCCACAATAATCATTAGCTCTCTCATCCATAATAATCCCTATACATTCTCTTTTCATTCCATTCAATGTCACGACTCATAATAATTTTATGATTCTCTAAATCCCAAAAATGAAATCCGAAATCACCGGATCCATAACTAATGAAAGTGCATCTCTTGTAGTTTGCATCCAATTTTTTTCTATTTTCCTTATCAATATGCACGAAAGCTTCTGAACCAAAAACTTAAAGAAAAGAAAATCTACCTCTTTTCCTCTGGTATTCCTCCATCTAGTGAACTTGAAGGCCCATGATTAATCAAATAAACCGCTGTATCAACTGCTTCTTCCTAAACATGCAAGGGCAATCAAGCATGTATCCTCATACTTAGCACGTTCCATGATCTTCCTGTTCATTATTTTTGAAACACCATTCTCTTGTGGTGTTCTTGGAACTATTCTTTCTCTACATATTGCATTCATTGAAAAATAATAATTGAAAGCCTTCTAGAGTATTTTACAACCATTGTCAAATCTAAGACACTTTAACTTTGAATTTGATTCATTCTCAACAAGGGATTTTCATATTTTAAAAGTCTCAAAACATCGATTTATGTTTAATACAATAAACCCATACCTTTCTTGTAGCATCATCAATGAAAGTAACATAATACTAGAATCCTCCATGAGAAGCTACCTGAAATTTGGTCCCCACACATCTAAGTGTACATGCTCCACTTTTTGCTCCTTATTAGTTTCCTTGACTTTGAGAAATCTCACTCTCTTTTTCTTTCCAAAGACACAATGCTCATAGAAATCAAGATCTAAATCTTTCAAATATGATAACTTACCCTTAGCCTTTAAGATTTGCATTCCTTTTTGACTCATATGGCCTAACCGATTATGCCACATGCATGCATATGAATATAAAGTAGATAATACAAAAATGAATCAAGTAACACATGTAGATAAATATAACGTTCCTACCTTATTGCCTCTTGCCACAACAAAAACACCCTTGGTGACTTTCCAAGAGTCTACTGTGAATGTAGCCATGCAATCAACTTCACCTAGTTTTCCTACAAAAACAAGATTCCTCTTAATGCTTGACACATGCCTCACATACTTCAACACCCATGTACTTCCATTCTACAATTTTAGATTAACTTCTCCTTTACCAACAATCTGCAAGGTTCATCATGTCCCAAATAAACATGCCCAAAATTACCCTGGACATAATTTCGAAATAACCCTTATTAGGGTTTGCATGGAAAGAAGCTCATGAATCTAAAACCCAAGATTTTATTCTATTATCCAAAGAAAGAATAAGAGCATCTTGCATTACCTCTGTTGCAATATTTGCCTCTTTACCTTTGTCTGGGTGTTGGTTCTCTTTATCCTTTGACCAACAATCTTTCTTTGCATGTCCTTTATTTCCACAATTCCAACAAGTAATTCCCTTACCTCTAGATTTAGATATTCCATTCTTTGACTTTGATTTCCCATTATTCTTACTCTTGGATCTCTCCTTCTGCCTGCCTCTACTTTCTACATTCAAAGCATTCCCAGATGATGATTCCTCTATACTTTTCCTACGAATTTCTTCATTCAAGATTATACTAACCACATCATCAAACTTCAAAATATTATTAACAGATGTTGTATTACTAACAACCATTACCAAGTTATCCCAACTATTAGGCAAAGAACATAATAATAAGAGTGCTTTCACTTCATCATCAAACAAAATATAAACCGATTTTAACTGATTTACAATAGATCGTAAATCATTCAAATGACTAGATGCATATCCAATTTCATGCATCTTAGAACTAAATAGTTTCTTCATCAAATAAACTTTATTTGAAGTACTAGGCTTTTCATATAAATTAGCAAGAAATTTCATTAACTCTAACGTAGATGTCGCTTATGTAATATTAGAAGCCATAGATGCTGCCATGATCAATCTTATAGATCCCAAAGCCTTTCTATCAAGAATCTTCCATTCTTCATCAGTCATCTTCGTAGGTCTAGAATTTTCATCCAACGGTAAATACGAATCTCTTTGATACAGATTATCCTCAATCTACATCTTCCATAATTGATAATTTCAGCCGTCAAACTTCTCTACCTTGTATTTGTTTTCTTTTGCCATTGTTGTATCTCCCACTCAATCCAAAAACCCTCTGTGAGTAAATCTGTCAACACAAAAACCCTCAAACAAATCTCTCGATACAGCTTATTGGGATTAGCACACCGGTTGTATAGATAATATATCCGATCTAAGCATACATGTAATAAAAATAGATATTCTACTATAAGAAATATACAAAACTAGAGATATAAATCAACACCAAATTTAATGTGGTTCACCTAGTGTGGGTTACATCCACCAAGAAGCAAGCCAATCTATTATCCAAAGCTTTTAGAAGATATACAATCTTCCACACCTCTCACGATGTATAATCATTTCTTTCTCTCAAACTTCTTCTTCTTCTCCAAGAATTCTCTCTCACAATTATTTCCACAATAATAATTAAATCTCTCTTATAACCCTATATTTCTATCTTATAAATACTTTATACAAACTTAGGGCACTTAGCCATGCAACTACAATCAATAAATTTACTTTAATACTAAAATTAGATCTAATTCTCGTGAGTTAAATAAAACAATCACGCACAGGTAACCGATGCCGGTTATCCCTAACCGATGACAGTTCCTACTTTCCTGACCAATGTCGGTCCCTTCATAATCGATGTCGGTTACTATGTTTTCCAACAAGTTGATATAGCATGCTAAACTGAAGTAATTGAGCTCCACATCTCAACACAAATCTTTTTTTAAAAAAGGGTAAATACCATTCCCAAAACTAGAAATCTATTTGGTAATATTTTTTTTTAAAAACAAAAATTTAAAACCCTAGATACTAAAAGAAAACAAAACAAAGATAAAAATATTTTGGGGTAGAGATTTTACCCATTGAAACCTTGCTTAAAAATCTTCCATGGCCTCTCATCAAACCTATAAAATAAAATAAGGTAAAAACAAGATAAATGAAAACACAAAGATAGAAGTTAGGGTTGTAGGAAGCCATAAGGATCTAAGGGATGAGATTAAATGCATCCAAGGGTTGTGGTTTAACCTTACAACCCTACAATCATTTTAGTTCATGGGGTTAGATGGTTGTTATGGGATGGGTTGTGTTATTTGGAAGGGGTGAATAAATTTAGTGGATACCTTAGGAAAACTTTTAAAATAAAGTAACTTAAGTTATGTGGGTAAATTTATATAAATGGGGAAAATTAAATTGCTAGGGGTATTTTAAAAATAAAATGACCTTTAGTTGTTAAGGTAAAAGATAAATATTATGCATGAAGGGGTGATTAAATTATAAGGGGATGGTAAAATGTTCCTTCGGGCTTTAATAAATTAGTTGAATAAAATTAATACGAGAATAAGGTTATACCTTCACCCGACAACATTAGGCAAATGGGATAACATAATTTAATTATGTTATAAAAAAATTTAGACTGAAATTTTAGAGTTTAAGATATATTTTGGTAAAACAAAAGTGGGGCATTACAACATATAACTTCTAACCACTCTATCCTCTCGATGGGAGATTGCTCACCAATTTTGTGGAGATGATGAGTAGGTATGAAATTACGTATTTATATAATATATTCTTCATCATTGGCTTGTAATTGAAATGTAACTCTCAAATTAGGCCATAGAATCTAAACCTTTGAAGTCTTGCATAATAAGTCAAAAATGAATTTGACGCCTCTCCTATAAAATCTAATGCTCTTGATCCAAGGGACAAAATCAAAAGATATATTATAGTATGAAAAATGAAGGACCACCAAAGGGAGTAAAAATTGATTCACAACATTGTTCTAAAATAATTTCATCCTAGAGATTAAGTGAGATTTTATCAACTCCCAAGCTTTCGATATGCTTTTGGACACAAAGGAACCCACATTTTTATCCTATACTTGTGTAAGAAAAACGGTTTAGAGGTTTATGTAGACACCAAAATTCGGTATCACCACCCTCTACCCCGCTTTCACTCTCTTGTCCTTATAGTCACCCATTCAAATTTTTACCTTCCCTCCTAAATTCAATTTATCCCATCAATCACCATTTTCCCACCTTTGCTCTTATATTTTCCATCTTATTATCCCATCCCATTTATGCTAATTATTCTTAATTATCTCTAATCCTCATCTCATTATTTTATCCTCCCTAAATCATCCCTAATTACCCTTAATCATATTTAATCATCCCTAATCTCTATTTAATTCATTCATCTTCCATAAATCCTAAATTTTGTTCTCCCTAGGCCATCATTTAAATTTTTACCCACCCATGGCCTTTAGTTTCTCATTTCAACCATCTACCTACCCATTTATCCATTCATGCACCATAGCTCTGTTGAGTTATGGAGCTTAATTGTTTCACATTAGCATTCTTTATTAACTTTCCGGAATACATAATAATTGGTGTTGGTCGAAAGAGGCGACGTTAGTCACCTAGGACCTGATATTGGTCGAGCAAGGAGGAACCGACATTGGTTAAGACTAATCGACATCGATTGCATGTGCATGATTGTTTTATTTAACTCACAGAATTAGATCTAACCTTTGATATAAAGTTGATCTAATGATTGTAATTGCATAGCTAAAGTGCCCTAAGTTTGTATATGCCTATATAAGGTAGAAAGATAGGGTTAGAACATATAGAATTGGAAGAATTGTAAGAAGGAATTCTTGGAGAGAGAAAAGAGAAGCTTGTGAGGAAGAAAGTATTGTACATCTAGAGAGGTGTGGAAGATTACAGATCTTCATTATATATCCTTTGTTAAAGATTTGAATAATATATTGGTTGTTTCTTAGTGGACGTAGCCCACACTAGGTGAACCACGTTATATCTTGTGTATTTTTCTTCTGGTTTATTTCCATATTTATTACTTGTATGCTTAGATGTGAATATGTGTCTATACAACTGGTGTGATTAACACAAACAAGCTTGTCCTTATCACCTAAAACCATAATCTTCCCTCTTTAGGCCTATTTGCCTCATGTTGGGCATAATTCCACCTTCAAAATGGATGGGTACGCATAATTGGAAGTGAACCATCGGGTCGCGATCAACCCTATAAAGCCACCTTTACCCCGCTTGCAAAAGGGTGCAATTTTAAGATTTTCCGAGCTCTTGCAATCTTTCTTTCACCTTACGACCACCTTTTGCAGGGTGCAAGCCATATGGAAGTCATCTTGGAGATATTGTGTTCATTTTGGGAGATTTGGAGTCCTCTTATCATCACATGCTTAGATCCATCATCATAACCTTCTTATAACCATCCTCATTATGTTTTCGTGTTCTATAGTCATCCCAAAGGTGCTTCGTTATTACATTTTACCACCTTCCATATTCATCTACATGATGTTATTTTACCCATTTCATTCATCCAAGTCCAAGATATCCCAGTCATCGTTGACCCTTCCTACGATCCTTTATCAACTCAATCTATTTTCATATCATTTACCATATGTTTTCATAATTTTCTTGCATCCTTTTTATTTCCTCTTGTTCCAGACTTTCACAGGCCTGTTGATCATCTAAGTGCATTATCGATCCAGATCCAACTACAAGAGGAATTACAGGTCCATTTTTCTACATTTTCTTCTCATCCGGCCCTGGCCGCCATTGATTGGCCCTCTATAGCCTTGGGTCGCCCTTGACCCCTGTCACAGTTTTATTTATTTTGTCTTATTTAGATTTGATATGCTTTTATCACCTTAGATTCAAATTTTAGTTTTTGTTTTATTTCATATTTTGAATAGACACTACATCTAATTTATCAATATCCAATTTTTATCTTATCTTATTTACAAGAGGGTTGACATCCATCCTAGGAAGCTCACACTTCTCGGGACCGGATTTTTTGGGAAACCCTCCATATATCTACTAATCCATTTTTCTTCTTAGTCTTCTTTGTTGTGTAGGTCACTTAGCTCGCAACAAAGAGGAGTTCATATTGCACCCGTATCCATCCATCTCATCCCAAGGTACCATAAACCCTTCATATTTGGAGTTACTTGTTTCCTTTATTAACTAATTCACTAATTTGGAAAGGAACAAATAAACTTGGTCAAAATTCTGGCATGCTAGTGGGACCCACCCTTTCTAGGTGAGTCTTGTTATTTGTTTTCATTTTCATTTTCATCTTCCATTTCCACTAACCTTGCAAAGGAAGAACATATGTTGGATCATTCTTTCTTGCTTTCTTGATCGTGTTGTATCGTGGATTGCTTGGATTTTTATTTTCTTGCTCATTTTCTTTGAAGATCAGGTAAAAATGAAAAGTGTATTCCAAGTATTCCTTGTTTTTATTCCCCATCCATTTCTTTATTGCATTACATCATTGGCTTGTTTTCCTCATCAAATCTCCACATTTCTCTTTGGATCTATAGAAAACCCTTTCCCATGTTATTGGCATGTCCCATACTAGGTTGTTACAACAATATCTCACAACACTCACTATTCACATTCACCCAACTATCACAATTATTTCTTGAACATTTATCGATCAACATTTCATGTAAAATTACCATCATCGACTTCTATGCCATTCAACAATATGAAAACAAATTTATCATAGATTTTGTCGCACGATAACACAACATCATTAACCAAATATCATTTCCCCTTCCACAAAATGAGATTATTGAATTATTCTCATGTTCTTGTGTGAAGCACATCTCATCCACTCTTAAAATTCAATATTTTAAAACCTTTGAAGAGGAATTCACTATGGCTCATAAACTTGAACTCTGTGCCCTTGAGCAAGGCCACCTTAAGCTTAGATCAAAAAAACCCAAAATTGAGTTCACCAAACCTTCCATGTATAATGATAAGTCCAAAAGTACCACCAATTCCATCATGGTAAAATCATCATCCACTTCACATGCGGAGCCTCCACAAAGAGCTCCTAGATTGATCCTAAACTATACCCCTCTCGTGGGAATCTTGAAGTTCGTTATTTGACAAGTTAAGGATGATTAATCTCATTAAACTTCCCCCAATCCGACCATATGATAAAACATGTCCTAAACCAAACATAATACCACGAAGAAAATTATTGCAAATACCACCAAGTTCTGCGGCCATGACATCGAGAGGTGTCACACATTTAAATATCTTGTCCAAAAGCTTATAGACTTTGGTGATCTTCAAGTAGACAATCCTAATGCACCACCCAATCAACCCTTGGACATTTTTAAACAACCATTTCCTAATCATTCACCCAACAATTAGACTCAACCTTCCACATCACAGGCACGTAATTCCCATATCATTAACACCATAGATCCAAGTCCAACACCACCATTGACAATCATCATCTCAACACCTATTACATCTACCCCCATTTCAGATTCTCCCCCCTACTATCAAACTTCAACTACGACCAAAAACACGACATCCCCATTAGAATTAACCATATCTATTCCTCCATCTACATCCTTATCCATTACATCTCTTCCTTTACCTATAACAAGTTTAACCCAAACCCCAACATTTACACCTATTCCCATTCTTAACACAACTTCATCCACATCATCAACTGAAATTACACCTACATCTACACAACCTCTTAAATAATCCAATATCCAAATGCCCATAGTCAATGCACCTAAAACTAACATTTCCACCACATCTATAACTCCAATCACATTGACACCAACAAATCCTAAACCCAAACCATCTTCCACACCCTTAGATATTGTTAAGTGCATCATGCAAAAATGATTCCCACCTTCCATATTACAAACCTTTATCCCAAGTCCTACCATCACAAATTCTCTAGCTACCCGCCACTATCTCTACCAAGGATAGATCCTCACAATAAAAATTAAAACCTTGGTATGCCCATCCAAAAGTCTCTTACACATCCACATAAAATTATAGACATTCCTCTCTCTGAAGACCAATTCTCCTAGGAAACTTAGTGTCACACCACCATATTTGAGAGTAGATAATTCCATTTTAGGACTAGCCCCTTCTTCTAAAGCCTTAATTATCAATAAGACAATGTAACTTAAGCCTTCTTTTAAACCAAGCACCCCTTTCAAACCATCCACATCATCTACATTTAAATCAAACCAAACCCTCCAAACCACAACTAATAAAAACATAGACTAAAACACAATTATCTCCTTCTTCTTCTAAGCCCAAGATGAAATCAAAGGCTCCCATGAAACCAACTCAAACCAAACCATCCAAACCTTCATCTATTATTCATGAAACCACTTCATCCTCCACCTTTCCCATAGGGTATTACACATCAATGTTTCATCAATTACTCCAAGCTTCTGCAATAACTTTTCCATCTATCAAACCATTTAATCAAAATGATCTAATACCTTCATGGTTTGATTCCAACCTCATTTGTGCATACCATCGTGCACCATGACATGACATGGAACACTGTAAATCTCTTCAAACTATCATTCATAACCTTATCGACGATGATGAACTTCTTGAGGAGGAATCAAATCTTCCAACAAACATATCAAGTCATTCATCCCAACCTTCATCTACTAAGACATCCAAATCCCCTCATTCATCTAAGAATCATGTCACCATTCCACCTCCAACCTCAACTTCTCCCAAAGAAGGCCCTCCAATCTATATTGATGTTGTTCGGGTCACAACTCATTCCCATCCCCATGAAACAACTCAATCCAAATCCAAAGTCATTATCATGCACGCCTCTAGTGAGCACACTCCACCACCTTCCTCATCAAAACCTAAGGTCTCTATCTTATCCCCCTTGGCCTAGTACTATTGAACAGAGTGTTATGAAACAAATTCACCAGTACCCAATTAAGATGTCACTTTATTGACTCATCCAAAACTCCCTGACCATAAGCAAGCCCTCATTGAAGCCTTTAAGCGTATCCCCACTCCTAATGATGAGACTCAACCCTTTACATCTCTTATATAATAGGACATCACAAGTTACTCATTATCCACTAGAGAGAATGCACAAAACCACATGTAAGCATTGAGACAATGCATTCTCTCCATCATGCATGGAAAGATAAGCAATACAAAATTCATGTTGATGAGAGAAAATATTTGAGAATGTCGAGAAAGTTGGGAAAGCTGAGTGTTTTTTAGATAATGTAAGAAATTGATTTTGAGGAGCCCCAAAACCTACAAAATATAAAGGAGAAAAAATATTACAATAAGGAAGAAAAGTAAAGACCTCTACTAGTGGCCTAAAAAGACAAACCAAATCTAATGTAAGATGGACCTAAAGACATGCCAAGGATACTTGGCCCAACACAAAGATAAATCATTACATTAAGACTCACACTTGAAGCTACCAAAGTATGACTTCGTGTAACACAATCAGTCCTTACATATTTATGTTTCTTATGATGGACCTTAGTCCACCCATCACCGTCATTCATGGGGGCTGATGATCCTACCAAATATCCATCAAGAATCTCACCCACTTTGGTCTCGAGGATCACCTCCATTTTCCATTCAAATTATTAGCTATCCGTCTTTTTAGTAGAGGATCTTACCCCGATCGACACCCACAGTCAAAATGTGATGTTGATCATTTAATTGATTTGATATGGCCCTTCGCTACTAGAAAACAAGATTCAAAATTTGAATTCCCATCCTACCCGGTGGGCCCACCTATTCACTCACCATCAAATTGGTCACCCAAAGGTAGAGCATCTAGCACCTTCTCCACCATTCATGCGTCGAAACCCTCCAAACCAACAACACTACCATGCTCTACAAGCATCACAAATAGGGAAAAATGTGCCAAAATACACTTTGTCCTCTTCCATCTCTGTACCATCATCTTATAATTCATCCTCCTGGACTCATCATCAATTTTTGAAATAGGATACCGAGGTCCATAATTCTTATTCTCCTGCTGAGAGGACAAATCTCCTTGAAAATAGTTCTTCAACGTATAACAAACCATTTTGCACTTATCAAAGATTATTAGCAAACTCTCGATATCAATCTTTTTCTCCCATATTTCAATCTCGAATCTAAAAACATATTTCGTGCACCTTGGATCCAAATTGAACATTGATACAAAGATGAGAAAAAAACCAATCTGGATCAGGCTTGATTGCGGGTCGATTGTAATCAAAACACCCATAGATCTTACAATCCATTTAAATACTTTGGGCTCTTAAAATTCTAGGGGTAGAGCTGGGAGGTGAATCCAAATAGGTAGATCCTAAAATTTTATCCTTGGTAGCATCCTCGATTCTGCAAGAATGAAGGGTGAGGGAAAATCTCTTGTAAAACCATGGTGTCCCATGTAACACTTTTTGTAGATCCAACTCTCCCTGAGACAAGAGAAATCCATCCTTGCGAGTGCTCTAACCTCCACCTTATGCAACCCCATTTCCTCTTGCACTAGTTTTTACTAAATTTATGTTTGGTCTAAGTACAACAAAACTACCTACAAGTGTATATTTAAATCTGGCTCTATCCTTTTCAATAACCACCTCAGGAATGGTCAAATGTTGGCCATCATCACTCCATCTTTGGAGAAATCTTAACAGGTCCCTATGCTCTACCCCGATCAATCTTTCTACCCATGTTTTTGAAGCCAAAGTGCAACCACTAAACTCCCATTCAATGTTCCTCCATTCGTTGTTTCAATGCATTTAATTGGTGCACCACCATGCTCATTTGGTGCTCCTCCACACTCATTCGCTCTTCCTCATGCTCCATTGGAAAAATACGTCTTCATCTTCTTTTAGGGTTTCGATAAACCATGGATAAAGTCGAATTGAATTCGTAGCACGGGATCATGAGTCTAACACTATGCCTCACAACATGCCTTCGTCATCGAGTGTTATTCATATGAATTTAACTTGATCAATCGACTATATGGAATAAATAAGAGAACTATTTAGAATCGCTATCATTAATATTTAACTACCGTGAACTAGCTTTGATTTGAGCTCCACGAGCTTGGGAATTTTTGTCCACTTTGAGTTTGTGTCTCCAAAAGGCAATCTATTTTTTTAAATATTCATTAAAAATGATAGCTCCAAATCCCATGAGAATCAAATGAACTTATAATGTGAAGCATCATGGGTATTATTCTGAAAAAATATTACTTCGTGGCCATAAGCGTGAAGACAAGAAACCATCTTGGTAATTATGTTTTCCCACAATCCAAACCTTTGGACCAAGAGGGACAAGAATCAATGTTCCATACTCACACATTATGCTTCTTAGGCTTGGAATGTTGAGGGTTAGGTGTATTAAGGTATAATTGCTTTTTGATATTCCTTGGCTACAAAATAGCCCACTTAAACATAATCTTGATTGGATTATGGTCTAGGAGTAAAGCCCATAGAATCATGGATCCAATTGGTTGAAATTATTGGCAAAGGTGAAGATTTTATAATCGTTGAATAACGATAAGTCAATTTTCTTTTCCACTTGATATAAACCTTGGAAGTGGTTTTAACAAGTGAGCCATGGAGAGATGACATAGTGGTGGCGGTGGTGGTTAGGAACCGATAAACTAAATAATTTATTACACATATAGAACCACACCTCCCTTTTGATTGTGCACCATTACTTTGGGAGGACACCATATTTGTCTTCCTTGAAATCTATCATCTTAAGATCACCACATGGGATCTAGTTAGCATTTAGTAGTGAGGTAAAGCAAGTCACTTCAAAAATATTTCCCTTTCAATAGCATTGTTGGAGTCATAAATGTTGGAAATTACAAGAGAGAAACCAATAAAATAAAATAAAATAAAGTCCACATGAATTGATGAGTGGGGTTAGAACCCCAAGTGATGATAGTGGATGAAAATAAATGGATGTTGTTGATGCATAATCACAACACCCCTGATTATTTGCAACTCGATAGATTGAAACTGTTAGTGTGATTGCATAACATGGAGCTTTTCCCAAAGTGTGGGACTTTGTGATCGGGAAAGCTCTTTGGATGAAGGTCAACTTCTGTCCTATCCTAGTGCTAACTACTCCAAAGTGCAGAGAGTTGTAGATCTAACCCTAATCTAATATTTCCAAGGAGACAGAGATAGAGAAAATGCATGAAAATAAAACCTACTCTAAGGGAAGGTGATGCACCAAGAAGGATGTTGAACAACCTACATAATAAACACAACACTACCAGAACCTTGTAATGAAAAAACAACAATACACAATAACCTTGCATGTAATGAAAGATCAGAAAGTTGCAATATAACACAGAAGAGGGTTTGAAGCATCCACAAATATGATTTTATTTCTCTCAAATTTGATACAATACATCAAATTTAGGGCCAAAGGCACAAATTTTGCATTACAATGTTCAATAGGGAGGTTTGAAATCTCCACAAATATCTTATAGATAAGAAAGAAGGGAGGGGCATATACAAGTTTTCCAACCTTTTGAAATGAGCCCCTCCTTACAATATATAGGAAGAATGAGAGAAAAGGAGAGAGAAGGAATTCAAAATCTTTCTTCAAACACAATAAAATGCATTAAAATCACCTGCAACAATGATGGATGCCACTGCAAAACCCATACCTCCTTGTAATTTACCTTGTTGGAGAAGAAAGGAAACCCATACCTCATCATTTAGGTAGGTGAAAAACTGGAAATGCCCTCTAAAATGGCGGACTATATTTCTTCATTTTGAAATAATTAGCTTTCTAAAAAGTCGATTTTGTGCAAATATGAGCTTCAGTCAAAATTTATGGCCATCTGAAGATGAGGGTGCCATACTATAATAAATGTGAGTGGTTGGCTCTTTTTTCATACTCCAAACTTGCATTGCAACCTCGAAATCTAAAATTTCAGACTTTTGGGATTCATAATTTTAGACATTTTGATTTCAAAGATCAGGTTACAATTCATCGCTCAAGTTGGCTCGAGAGTTCTGAAACTCAAGTCTGAAATTTAGACTTCGGGTTTTGGACCTTTACATTTTCGGGGTTTCAGGAATTCAGGTTTGGCACTCTTCACTGCGAGCTCGTGAAACCTTTAAAACTCTAAAGTTCAAATTTCAGACTTCGGGTTTCAGAATTGCCACTCCTTTTTCATGCTTCTTTCCACCGAGTCCCTAAATTTTGCTTTATCTCGCTTCATTGATTTGTATGGTTCGAGCCGAAACATGAGCTCCCATGACTGAATCGATCCTCCCATTTTCCCTCAGGGCAAGGTCATGTTTTTCCAATTTCACCTGAGGGGAAAAATTGGATAACAGTGCTCAAAGTGACCACACCCCCTCGACCAATATCATGGTCTAAAATATAGAAAATGGATCTACAACACATAGATTTGATAGTGGTTTTGAGTGTAAATCCAAAAATCCGAACTGTTTGGAGACAAAGTAATTTCATATTATCAAACAACTGGTATGTATCCCCAAAGATGTAATTTTTAGTGGTGTTAGTGAGGCATATTACATTCCATGAATATACAATCATAGAGTAACTTCTATTTTCATGTAACCTTCATCATCATAAAAAATAAACACCGAAAATCTATTATCAAGATATGAATGATAATTTATTATTTTAGTCATTAATAGTGAACTCCTTCCTTTTGTATTACATATATTCACTATCCCTAAGAGGTGTGGGATACACTCTTTTACAATGAAATGTTTTGAGATTAGAAACCATTAAGTTATTTTTCACATTTGAGTTTCTCTCCTTCTATGGAGATTGTGACATATATGAAGCAATAAATTGGCTATTAGATTTAGATAAAATATTTGTAGCTTTCGGTGTGAGGACCGAGAGGTTCCCGTCTTGGTAAGGGAATGATGACCATGGATTACAATGGTTTTAGATCCACATGTGTGTTTGTACACATGATCTCGAGGCTTCTGCTAGGTGTGATTCATGTCGGTCATCATGTTGCATTAATTGTCATGGTTACCAAATATTTTACCAAGTTAGTAGAATCCATACCACTTGCTTACATTATCAGCACACATATATCTAAGTTCACCTTCAATCACATTAGTTTTCATTATGTCATCATGTACATACCCAAAATTGTAGGGTATCAGATCTTAGCTTAACGATGTTACACATGCCCCAATGATGATACAGGTCACCTCGCAAGGTGTTTGGGATCCAGAGAAGCTCACGAAGTATATGTTAGCATCCCAAATGCTTTATCCATGTTCCTTGTGCTTTGTTTTATTCCTTTGCCTTCCTTTTCTAAGTGTTTTGACTTTTAGTGACAAAACCGCCGCTCTGGGTAGGGGCGGCCCTTCATGCATTTTCCAAAGACGTTCTTTTGATCACGACTTGCGTAAATTTTCAACTTTCACTAGCTTTTCTCAACCACCTTATCTTGTATTAATGTTTTATGTCCCCTGGAATAGTGTTTCTTCATTGTTTAATGGTAAAAGAGTTCTAATAGGAATTACCTTTGGGTGAATGTGAAATCTATAAATAGCCAGCTTGTTTTCAAGCAAATGGCCCCTCAAAACTGCCCCTCAACTTCTCATTTCCATTGTTTAATTCTGTCAATTTCTTGTTTAGAAGCTCATTTTTTTTTCATGTTTACATCCATGCTAGTTTTCCTTTGTTGTTGGAAGCCATTCAATCTTCTTGCTTCAGTCTTGTTCATTGTTGTTCATACAAATTAGTCTAGAGCAGAGTAGTGTCAGTTATAGATTGAATTCATTAGAGTTACAGGTTGTGTTCTTCACAGAAGGTAGATTCTAGAATCTCTTGGTACACTTGTGTTGTATTCCCGCAATAAATCCCGCTAGGAATTGCATACACCAAGCTTTGTCACTTGCGCTATCCCTCTCCTACTCGCATTGTATTGGTCTATATCCAAAGCTGTCATTGTTCAAATACCTTCTTCTATTGATGCTAGCATATACATGCTCTTCTGGATTCACGTGAACATGAAGGAACGAGGAGATCATTATGAGGGGACAAAGTCATACACTACTAGATTCGCCACTGTTCTGTAAATTCCAGGTTTTATCTGTCAAAGTTCTAGTTAAAATATATCAAATAGAGTAGTGAAATATTTCATTTTAGTTAAATTTCATTTTCGATATTACCGGGGAAGCTGTGGGGATTGATAGTTTCTAAGAAACTATGATTCATTCCTCACTTCTAAGGTAGGATCGAGAATCTTTCAATTAAGTTAATTAACTATCTAGTTATTTAGGATAAACCCACAACTGCATAGGCAAATAGCTACACCGGGCTACCTTGCTTGTTTTAATTTTGTTATCAGATTAGTTGTCATTCTCTGAATATATTAGATTAGTTTCTCTTTTGATTCTATTAAAATTCTCTCAAAAAATACAAAAATAGAGGAATATATACATATTGTAGATATATCTTGCATAAGTTGATTTATTTTATTTCGATTAGGTTTATATTAACCTTGTATGACAATCACGGGACCTAGGGAGCCCAGAGAATACATTTTCGAGCCAATCATGCCTCAACCCAATCTTGTTGTAGCATTAAGCGCCATAGACCAAAATCTCGGAATTGGGTCTTAGAACAATAATAGACCTACAAGAAATCAGCTCACAGTTAAGGGGATTAAACATAGAAGACGACAAAGCGCATACATTTTGGTCAAGTCAGCCAAATTATAGATTGCCTTGATAGACATCTGTATGACTGTAGAAGGACCTGAAAGAGAACAAAAATTTGGTTGTGATCCACTAGTCTCACACGGCCGGACGCTGTGAAGATACCTCCTCGTCGATATAGACACTAGCTTACGTATCAAGTTGCGTAACACCATTAGGTATTCTAAGAAAATCGTGCAACTTTTAGTTCTAAACGTAGAGGCTGAAAAGGCATATGATTATTGGATACTCGGGATCAGAAGAAGGGATTGATTCTTCACATGACCATAGGAGGTCCACAACAACCATGAACTTACGGTTGTGATCCACAGGTCCCACAACCCAAGCGGGCCTACAAATCAACCCAACATTGATGCTAGTTTGCAAACATTAGTATTTAGGTCCTCTCCACTCCCACCAGACATTATCACACAACTATCATTATTAAATGTAGCAATTAATCAAGCTAAATATTTCTAGACTAGACCAAAGAATCGTCCATAAAGCACCAAAAGATCCACTACACATTTGGCCATTCCATTTTCATGACCTTGTCGGGAGATATATACGAAGCACCCACAGGTTATCTTCCATGTATTCCACAACCCATAGATCGGATCACGGTAGAGCTCGATATTGATTGGAGCCTTCGAGCAGCTATCCTCGCTGAATGATCTATCACACCGGTTCAGGTTAGGAGGACCTTCTTTGCCTTAGATTTGCAGATCTCATTATTGCGTGTCGAAGACATAAGATTATCTAACTAGCTTATCTGCACCTCGCGTGTATTCCATCCCCACCGGCTATCTCGGCATGACCTCGGGAGGTCGGGTGTGAGGAAGAGTTACTTGTAGATTCCCATGCTCGCATGTCACTTTTCCATTGTACACATCCCTTTCACTATCATCACTGATAATGATAGATTGTTCAAAAATAAATATATCAAATAAATTTATGAAAAATTAGATATATAACATGATGGTCCACACCATACTATCCCCAAGGAAATAGTTAAGAAAAATTAAAAAAAAATCATTAAAAATCACAAGAAAGATAGTCGGTGAATAATGGGAGAAATTGGCATCTGTAATTTTGTCTCACCTTATGGGCCTATTGCACTATCATATGCACACCCACCTTGAGCCACTCCATATTTCCTTGTCATGAAGGTGCAACCATCTTCATGGTTGGAATTAAGTTACCATTCATCCGCATATCACTCCGAGGTCTCATTTATGAAGAATATTACTTTGCACAACTATAATCCAAGAAATTGAAATACTATATGCGAGACTCCTCAACTCATTTAACCATCTCAAATCATATCAACATGTTATGCAAGAAATACAATAAGAAGGTTCAATCATGAGAATTTGAGATTGGAGATCTAGTATTAAAGGAAAATTAAAAATACCAATGATGAGCCTGAAAATAAGGGCAAGTTTGAGTCTAATTAGCTTGGACCATATGTTTTCAACGCCAAGTATGGATTAGGAGCCTTCAATTCAGCCACCTAGAATAGTTTACATGCAATTTGTCTTGAGTAACAAAACAATTAACTAGGAAAAAACCTCTTTGGTTTAAAATGAAAATGATAGACCACATGATATTCTATATCATCTTACGGATAAATATTTGATAAATATGCTATCTAATTATTACTATCCACTTCATAGGTTTTAAAAGATAAAAGGAAAACCATTTTTCAATTATCACATGACATCAATGGACATTGTGATAATGGTTGTTATGATTTACAAAAGAAGATAAAAAATATTGAACATAAGGGTATTATTTACTTTGATATGAACCATATTTTATCTCCTACTTCAAGGTGCGAGAGATGAGGATATCCCATGATACCCCTTAAGGGGAGCCTCTAGTTTCTCGACCTCATATGAGTGATGTTCCTTGAAGAGGAATTTATTCTATATTGTCATCTTTATCTCCTAAATTTATTTGGGTACCTAAATATAATACATTTATATCAAATGAACATAATTAAATAGTAAATAATTTAATTACATCCCTAGTGCAAATGTAATCTAGTCATGAAGAGGATATGGAAGTAATACATTATTAAAAAAATTATATCTCACTACAAGAATGAAATCATACCCATGTGTAAAAACAATAAAAAAATGGAACAAGAGATAATAATAAAGAAAGCACAAAATCAAGATATACCGCAAAGGATACTACTTTAATACAGAAGCAATCATTTACATAGCATCTAGTGATGAATATCAAGTTGTGCAACACAAAATATTTCATATACCCATTTCTAATTAAAAATAACCAACACACCTAAATTTCTAATGAAAGAAAAATATGCTATGCAACATATCAATCATATGATATTAGATAAAAATGATTTATTTTCATGGCATGAGATGAACAAAAATACCTTATTACGATGTCTCATAAATCTATAATCAACACCAATTTCAAGAGAGGGAATATATTATGTCTACACGTTTATTATTTATTCAAAATATTAATTACACAACCACACATCATGTTTTAACTCTTGCTTGAGTGTTAGCTTTATATCTCCCTCCCCATATTGAGGTTTATATGTGCAAGCCTTAATCAAGATCAAGTGAACCTAAAATTAAGATCTTATCCTAAAGAATTCAATCCAATTTCTCTTGCATCATAATATTTGATCGACACATCTTAATCCTATTGTGTAAAATGTAAATTTTAGGTCTAAACCTCCCATGCCTATATGTTTATCTCCTCACCTTCTTAATATCATCATAGTGCAACACTTTCTTTTTATATAAGAATGTGTTTAAAATACAAAAACATTAAAATAGTATCTTTTGAACATTTAGATAAAAATATTATCAAAATATAAATTTGAGACTTTCATGTGGCTTAAGTTTGTATTTTTTTACTTTACATATGCCATTTATCAAATAGTTTTCTAGATAACATATTCTCGTATAATTTTTACACACATACATTTCATATGGTATTTGAGCATGACATAACACATAAACAAGACTCTATAATGTTTATAGATGTTGGATCTCCCCTCTTACCTATTATTTGCGGAACATTGAGGGGCATAACCTAGACTATTAGGTACTATTGTTTCATTACATCTTACTTTTAAGCTCCTCATTATGCTTATATTATAAACTATGATATAGGTTATTTTTTTGGAATATTCTAGCCAACACATTTACCTTTTGTAGAGCCAACATATCTTGATGTATATATCTCCAAGATACTATTTACTATTATATTCACATACTCTTGTATATACTTGTTTTCATGTATATGTCCTATGAATTTTTATACATGCATGTGTGACATTTTAGTGTCCCTTGTCTACATTATTTGTTTCCTTTTCTCATATTTTTCGTGTATGTAAAACTCTTTTATCCCTTGTATATGATGTTTTTCCTTTTCTTAAGATTTCTTGTGTGATGTTGTACTTATATGCTTCTATACCTATCTACTTATATGATTTTATGCTTGCTTTCTTGTTTTATATCTCTTCATGTCATAGTTTCTACCATGCACTCTTTTACAAGAACATGATCTCTATAGAGGCCACATATAACTACCTTTAATGCGATACAAAAATGACTATATACTACAACCTGACATGGTCACACTTCACTTCTTTTGAGTGAGTGATCTATTACACATCCCACTCACCGGAAAAGAGGGGAATTTAGTAGGGTTATCACACATATATTATATGAAATGCAGAACACAGATAAAACCTATAATATAATGGAATAAGGTATAAATACCCATGAACATGAACAAATAAAAATTAGGATCACAATTTACATGGGAAAGAAACCATCAAATCGAGAATGTAACAATAAAATTTTACTATCAAGGATGAATGGTTTCATCTTGGGAAGTTCATTAGTAGGAAATTTATAATTTTCTTGAACACACATTATAGGTTTTTGA
Source organism: Taxus wallichiana var. yunnanensis (assembly GCA_018340775.1). Lineage (NCBI taxonomy): Eukaryota > Viridiplantae > Streptophyta > Pinopsida > Cupressales > Taxaceae > Taxus > Taxus wallichiana. The sequence goes on along the minus strand of CM031241.1, from coordinate 85,811,467 downwards.
TATAATTTTAGGGATATTTGGTACACTTGTAGAGCATATTTTACTAAATTTTAATATAAAATGTGGGGACCATGATTACTCGATTCCCATTGGAATTATGCATCTTGATATCATTTATATTACATGGGATGGGAGATGAGCCTACTCCTTGCATATTCATCTCTACATACTTGATGAATTGGGACATCAAATAGTGGGGGATGAGTATACTACATTTCCTTTTGAATTTATGCTATTTTATACATTTGGGACTGGATCCATAGATGCAATGACATGGTTTTATTAGTATAAGATTTTTTGGGTGATTAGAAATCCCCTGCAACACTCTTCTTTGTTGGGGTTAGCACAAGGTTGTATAGATAATATATCAGATCTAAGCATACATGCAATAAAAACGGATATTCTACCAAAATAAATATACAAAACAAGAGATATAAATCAACACTAGATTTAACATGGTTCACCCAGTGTGGGATACATCCACCAAGAAACAAGCCAATCTATTATCCAAAGATTTTAGAAGATATAAAATGAAGATTTACAATCTTCCACACCTCTCACGATGTACAATACTTTCTTTCTCTCAAGCTTCTCCTTCTTCTCCAAGAATTATCTCTCTCACAATTATTTTCACAATAATCATTAACACTCTCAATCCTTACTTCTAAACCCTAGATTTCATGCTTATATAGGCATATACAAACTTAGGGCACTTAGCCATGCAATTACAATCAATAAATCTGATTTAATACTAAAATTAGATCTAATTCCCATGAGTTAAATAAAACACTCACGCACAGGTAACCAACGCCGGTTCCTACTTGCCTGACTGATGCCGGTCATAGGTGATCGATGTCGGTCATAGGTGAACGATGTCGGTCCCTTCAAAACCGATGCTGGTTACTGTGTTTTCCAAAAAATTGATATAACATGCTAAACTGAAGTAATTGAGCTCCACAACTCAACAATCTCCTACTTGGAGATAAATTACTGCACTATACCTGTACAATGTCATCCTTGAATCCTTTCCTTATCTTTTTTTCTTCCTCTTCAAGTTTCAAACTTGAAGACCAACAGAAGTGGAGTGTAACTACAACTTCTCTTTTGCTAATGACTTTGTTAGCATATCCCCAGGGTTTTCACTTGTATGAATGTTATGTAGTTTTACCTACCCATCCTCCAATACCTGCCATATGAAGTGATACCTCAATTGAATGTGTTTCATTCTAGAATGAAATGTTGAGTTCTTTTCCAAATGAATTACACTCTGACTTTCACTGAATAATTTGCAATCATCTTTCTCCTTTCCTAAATCTTCCATGAACCTGCTCATCCATATCATCTCTTTTCTAGCTTTTGTAATTGCAACATACTCGCCTCTATAGTAGAAAATCCATAACCTTCTGCAATCTCAAAATCCAGCTAACTCTTTGTCCCACGTAATGTGAAAATATATCTAGTAGTGCTCCTTCTACCATCTAGATCTCCAACCATATCGAACCTCCACAACATAACTACATGCTAGATGTCCCTCTCAAATACCTGAGTATCCATTGGATTGCTTTCCAATGCTCTTTACCTAGATTGGCCATAAATCTACTCACAACTCCCACTTCTTATGTAATGTTTGGTCTGGTACAAACCATAACATATATGAGACTCTCAATTGCTAAAGCATATGGTACTTGTGTCATGTATTTGACCTCATCATGTGATGAAGGACATTGATCTTTGCTCAATTTGAAGTGTCCACCCATAGGTGTACTAACAGGTTTTGAATTCTACATTTTTAACCTTTCTAACACCTTGTAGATATAATCCTCCTGAGACAAATCCAATTTCTTGTTCTTCCTGTCTCTATGTATTTGCATACCAATGATTATTTTTGCAGCTCCTAAATCCTTCATAGAAAATGTGCGAGCTAGATTTCCCTTAAAACCACCAATGTCCTACATACTAGATCCTGCAATAAGCATATCATTCACATACAATAACAAAATAATACAGCTCCCATTTTCAAGATTCTTAAAATAAACACAACGATCGATTCACATATTAAGTAACCATGCTCATGCATGAAACTATCAAACCTCATGTACCATTTCCTTGGAGCTTGTTTGAGCCATATAGACTCTTTTTCAACCGCACACTAATTTATTCTTACGCTTGACATCATACCCAAGCGGTTCTTTGAATATAAATCTCTTCATCCAAATCACCATGAAGGAAATTCATCTTCACATCTAGTTTCTCTAAATGCAAATCATCTACTACAACTATACTCAATATAGTACGTATGGAAGTCATTTTAACAATAGGAGAAAATATTTCACTAAAGTCAATACCTACTTTCTGTGCAAATCCTTTTACTACAAGCCTTTCCTTGTACCTTTTATGTCCACCCTCTTCTTCCTTGATCTTGTAAACCCACTTGTTTTGCAATGTCCTCTTACTTGCTTAGCAACTTAACCAAATCCCAAGTCTGGTTTTGTTCCAAGGAGTCCATCTCCTCATCCATGCCATGCTCCCATTGAACATGGGTCTCATCTTGTATTGCTTCTTCAAAACTTTCTAGTTCACCATTATCAATCAATAATAAATAAGATAAAGAATGTGTAAATATTTCTGGAGGTTTACTCACCCTTTGTAACCTTCTCACAGAATTTTGGGGTACCGGAGGCTCATTCTGGTCCTCTTAGACATTTGTTTCCAATTATGATAGTGACCAACGCCTTGGTCACCTATAACCAATGCCGGTTTTGATAACCGATGCTAGTTTGGCTCTTTTTCAGAATCGATATCGTTCAGGTGATGATGTTGGTTAGGGGTCAACTGACATCGGTTAATGTGTAACCATGTAGGTATGAGTTTTAAATCTGAGAATTCATTTTCATTCACAAAATTCTCAACTAGTTTGTCCTTGGGTACCGAAATTTGATCCCTATACATTCTCTTTTTATTCCATTCAATATAACGACTCCTAATAATTTTAGAATTCTCTAAATCCCAAAAAAGGAATCCAAAATCACCAGATCCATAACCAATGAAAGTGCATCTCTTGGATTTTGCATACAATTTTATACAATTTTTTTCTATTTTCCTTATTAGTATGCACAAAAGCTTCTGAACCAAAATATTTAAGAAAAGAAATATCTACCTCTTTTCTAGTGCAAGCTTTCTCTAGTACTCCTCCATCTAGTGAACTTGAAAGCCCATAGTTAATCAAATAAACCGTTGTATCAACTACGTCTACCCAAAAGCTGCAAGGGAAATCCAACATTTATCCTCATACTTATAGCACGTTCCATGATTATCCTGTTCATTCTTTTTGCAACACCATTCTCTTGTGGTGTTCTTGGAACTACCCTTTCTCTACGTATTCCATTCACTGAATAATAATCATTGAAAACCTTGCTACAATATTTACCACCATTGTCAGATCTAAGGCACTTTAAATTTGAATTTGATTCATTTTCAACAAGGGATTTCCATATTTTAAAAGTCTCAAAAACATCAAATTTATGTTTAATAAAATAAACCCATACCTTTCTTGTAGCATCATCAATGAAAGTAACATAATATTGGGATCCTCCATGAGAAGCTACCTGGGCTAGTCCCCACACATCTGAGTGTACAAGCTCTAATTTCTACTCCTTAGTTTCCCCAACTTTGAGAAATCTCACTCTCTTTTTCTTTCCAAAGACACAATGCTCACAGAAATCAAGATCTAAATATTTCAAATATGATAACTTACCCTTATCCTTTAAGATCTACATTCCTTTTTGACTCATATGGCCCAACCGATTATGCCACATGCATGCATCTGAATCTAAAGTAGATAACATAGAAAATGAATCAGTAACACATGTAGATAAATATAACGTTCCTACCTTATTTCCTCTTACCACAACAAAAGCACCCTTGGTGACTTTCCAAGAGTCTCTTTGTGAATGTAACCATGCAACCAGACTTCACCTAGTTTCCCTGCAGAAATAAGATTCCTCTTGAGGCTAGGCACATTCCTCACATCTTTCAATACCCATGTATTTCCATTATACAATTTTAGATGAACTTCCCCTATACCAGTAATATTGCAAGGTTCATCATGTCCCAAATAAACATGCCCAAAATTACCTTGGACATAATTTCTGAAATAACCCTTATTAGGGGTTGCATGGAAATAAGCTCTTGAATCTAAAACCCATGATTCTATTCTATTATCCAAAGAAAGAATAAGGGCATCTTGCATTACATCTACTACAATATTTTCCTCTTTATTTTTCTCTTTACCTTTGTCTGGGTGTTGGTTCTCTTTATCGTTTGACCAACAATTTTTCTTTGCATGTCCTTTCTTTCCACAATTCCAATAGGTAATTCCCTTACCTCTGGATTTATATATTCCATTCCTTGAATTTGATTACCCATTATTATTACTCTTGGATCTCTCCTTCTGTCTATCTCCATTTTCTACATTCAAATATTTCATAGATGATGATTCCTTGGTATTTTTCCTACTTGAATTTCTTCATTCAAGATTATACTAACCACATCATCAAACTTCAAAATATTATTATCATATGATGTATTAATAATAGCCATTACCAAGTTATCCTAGCTATTAGGAAAAGAACATAAGAATAAGAGTGCTTTCACTTCATTATCAAACAAAATATCAACCGATTTTAATCGATTTACAATAGATCGAAATAATTCAAATGACTAGATATAGATCCACCTTCACACATCCGAGAACTAAATAGTTTCTTCATCAAATAAACTTTATTTGAAGTATTAGGTTTTTCATATAAATCAGCAAGATATTTAATTAACTCTCTCTTGTAGATGTCACTTCTTTAATATTAGAAGCCATAGATGCCGCTTAATCAATCTTATAGATACCAAAGCTTTTTTCATCACGAATCTTCCACTCTTCATCAATCATATTTTTAGGTCTAGAATTTTCATCCAATGGTAAGTGCAGATTTCTTTGATACAGATAATCCTCAATTTACATCTTCCATAATTGATAATTTCGGCCGTCAAACTTCTCTACCTTGTATTTACTTTCTTACGCCATTGTTGTAGCTCCCACTCAATCGGAAAATCCTCTCGTGAGTAAATCTGTTAACACATAAAACCCTCAAACAATTATTTGATACCAGGTTGTTGGGGTTAACACAAGATTGTATAGATAATATATCAAATATAAGGATACATGCAATAAAAACAGATATTCTACAAAAAGAAATTTATAAAACAAGAGATATAAATCAACACCATATTTAACATGGTTCACCCATTTTGGGATACATCTCCACCAAGAAACAAGCCAATCTATTATCTAAATCTTTCAAAATATATACAATGAAGATTTATAATCTTCCACACCTCTCATGATGTGCAATACTTTCTTTCTCTCTAGCTTCTCCTTCTTCTCCAAGAATTCTCTCTATCACAATTATTTTCACAATAAGCATTAACACTCTCAATCCTTACATCTAAACCCTATATTTCATGCTTATATGGGCATATAAAAACTTAGGGCACTTAGCCATGCAATTATAATCAATAGATCTGCTTTAATACTAAAATTAGATCTAATTCCATTGAGTTAAATAAACACACTCACACACGGTGTAAAGCGTCGGTTAGCCCTAACTAATGTTGGTTCCTACTTGCTCGAATGATGCGGTCATAGGTGATCTGATGTCGGTCCCTTCATAACTAATGTCGGTCCCTTTATAACCGATGTCACCCCATCATAATCGATGCCGATTAATTTGTTTTCTAGCAAGTTGATATAACATGCTAAATCAAGTAATTGAGCTCTACAACTCAACATTATTCTCACTCATTTTGGATAGATAGACATCCTATGACACCCTTCCTCTTTTTAATTTTTTTAGGTGGCTAGAAATCCCTATGAAACCCTTATTTGGTGTTGGATTAAGTACACACAATTCCCTTTTGATTTGAACATCTTCTTCAAAAATTGGGGATTGATTATCCCTATCCTCCAACATCTCGGTTCTAATATATCTCTCCAAGCATTGTATCAAGGATCTTTTACTTTGGAAAGACAAAAAAATGCACTCCTTCCATATTTTTTTCACTTCTAAAAATGTAAGCTTTAAATACATTTTCAAATCTTAGTTAAAGTTCAATTATTTTTGTGGACATTGACTACACTCTATTTGTAGGTTGGACTATGGAGATCATTTAGCATTCAAGAGAATCAAACACCTCAAGAAAATATAAATTTTGTCTACACACTTGTGTATATTTTCCTTTAATATTCAAGCAAATTTCATTTCCTAGCTTAAGGAAGGGGAAAATGTAGACACCTTAATTTGCTAATTTATCACTTGATAAATACAATATTATCTTAATCCTTAAATCATGACTTGTGCACATATTCCAAGCTTAATTTAATATGTTTTTTCCTCTTGCATGATTTTCTCTCTTCATTTGCAATATTCATTCACTCATTGTCGTGTATGCATTAGTCCAAAATAGTCTATCGTGCTCCCATACGTCATGCCCAAAACATTCTAAAAGCTCACTTCTTGCCCATATGGAACCACTAAAGGGTTTATCCTGGAACTAGTAATTTCATCCCAAGAAACCTTATGGTCATTTTCTCAATTTGATATCTTTTACAAAGTTGATACATTTGTTATAGGTTAGCCTTAATATTAATTTCAACCTAGGAAATCCTATTTAAACAAGTTAAATATACTCATTTACTTATCTAAAACTTTCAAGAGAACTACTTACAAATGTCATTCCAAAAATCTCAAAGATATTCTAGATTCCCTAAAGTAGCATAACACAATAAGAGAATCCCCATATAGGTCTAAAATACTCTAAAAAAGGTTTAAGAGTCTAGATCTCCAAGTTATAAACCCTCCAAGCCATTTCTAGAATAAGTATGCCAAACCACTACAATGTATTATCAATTGAAAACATTTCTAAACATAGTTACATCCATATATATATATATTCAAATCTCTCGGTGGATAACTATGTACATTTTGAGACCACTTCATAGTATTTCAAATGAAGCAAATGTAAAGATTACATTTCAACCCAACCATTAACCTTTTTATAGGGGTTACTACCTATGTTTAAGGTTTGAAACTATTTCATGTCATATGAAGGTTTCACACATTTTTAAGACCAAGGTTTCACACAAAGGCATATTACAATCTATCACGCGAGTAAAAATTTATAAAACACCAACAAATTATCAAGTACATAACCACTAAATAGGTATGGAACCGCCAAATGGTTCCATGCATAAATATACGATTTGTCCTTGCGATCCGCACGCTTAAAATAAAAACTAAAGCATTTGTGGCTCATTTTTAGTATTTTCATCCTTTTTCCATATCCATATCAACTTCTAGAGAAATAAAATAGATAAGTTTATCTCTCCTCTTCTCGTTTTGTTTCATTTTGCATTTGTTTCAATCGAGCTATCTTATGCTTTACTATATAGGTATATTTTGACCTATGCATTGATATTAAATTAATTAATCGAATATATTTCATATTTCTAAACCTAATTTAAAGTTAAATAAGTATATAAAATTATTTATTTTTTGGTAAAATCAAATATGTAGTTCATGTTATATTTCATCTCATATATTTCTCTTAGAATATTCTTAGAAGATCTAGGTTGTTTCTAACATTTGTGTTTAGTTATCTCTAAGGTGTTAGGTGATATATAATGAATTACAAATTATTATCTATGTATATGATACCCTTTTTCAAATTAATACATAATATGACCATGAATTCATGCATAGAATCACAAGATGAAAACGCCTAATTTTAAAAAAAAAAAAAAAAAAAGAAATTATCGTCAAAGATACAGATAGGTAATTTAGGGGTGGATAGGTTCAATACTACATGATCGAACCGACCTTAGGGTCCAAACTTAAACAAAAAAAAATGGAGAGTTTCTTTTGAACTATAATTAGAGTCCTAGAAGAAATGGAAATGATATAAACTCTAAAAAATAGAAGATAGATGTGACTAAGGTTATTTAGAGGTAATCATAAAAGGAAATGTGTATCATATATTTAAATATGTGCCACTCATTCAAATGTCCAAAATGGTGCCAAAATTGATGTTATAAATTTTCTCATACCAAAATAATTTATTACATACCGTAGACACCTTACTTTTACATCCGTCATAAATCAATTAATTCCCCACCTCATTTCCCACAAAAATAAACTTCGAATTAATCAAATATAATTTTATTAATTATCCCTTTCAAATCTAAAAATGACCTAATCCTTACCACATGTCATTATTCTCCATGTTTTTCTACTATTGAATTAAAAAGTAAAAATCAAATCCTCACCCACTCTTCGTGGTCCCCACTCACCTAAATCCTCCACTTATGAATTAAAAATCAATTCAAATCCTCACCCATTCTTCGTGGTCCCCACTCACCTAATCTTGCCCACATTTTCAAACCATGATTACTTAAATTACTCTAAGTTAATCACTTCCCCATGATATAAATACAACCTTACCCCTCCCTTAAAAGACACAGAGAATAAGCTTGAATGCCTTGTCTAAACTCTTGCATCCTTTGAGCAAAGAGCATCCTTACCATCTTGTCCTAATGCCCAAATAGCCTCATCTTGAAGCATCCCAAATCCATAACCCCTTTTGTCCATTTGGTGCAAAGTAAGTAGATCTTGTTGCAGGAAGGCCTTGCTCTGGTTTGAGGAAAACACCTACATATCATGCAATCAGGGCTCATCCATGTTTCCTTGCCCATTCTGAGGTTTTCTATGGAATCGCGAAGGAGGAGGTATTATTATTAGTGTTTTACTTTCTTGTTAGCAGTGTATTTTTGCTAGCTCGCATTCTCGCACGCCTGTTAATTTTGATCTGCATACCATTGATTTACCAATTAGTGGTTTTATTCATTCTTTATTTATTAGTGAACGTTATTATCTCCTTTTCCATGCCTTATGGCCTTCTTTGGTTAACCTTCACGCTATGTGTAGTACTTTTATTATGTGGTGTCTTGTGGTGCATATGCAGGTTGTAGTAACAATGAAAATATGATACTCATCATCTCTCTAAACTCCACAATTGCTCAAGTGTCTACAGTAGAAAGAACATTCATCCCTTGCTCTAGCTACTCGTGGGTCACCATGGATGACAACTTTTGGTATGGGAAACCAATCCAGAAAATTTATTTATTTATTTATTTTTTCTATCATAACCGTTTTATGGGAATCCTAAACTAAAACCTAACTACCGACACTAGTTTCCCTCCCTCACCCACTCGGCCAAGCCCTCCACCCATCTCTCCCCACTTCATAAACTCCCAACGCCGACTCCATCCTTCCTCCCAACACCAACTCCTTCCTCAAATCTTCCACACCAACTCCATCCCCACCTCTCGACTACTCCTCCATCCTCAACACGTCCACAAAGCCTCCATCCCCACTCCCTCCATGCCGAATCGTCCATCAAACCCATCTCCATTCCCCTCCACATGGACTCGTATCCTCGTCACCTGAGCCATTCCCACATCTCACGCCCCTGTCCTTCCTCCCATGCCGACTCCTCCCTAACCTTCACCCATTTCCACATCCTATTTCCTCTCTACCCTCACTCTCTCGTTCACACCTCTTACCACAACACTCCCATTCCACGTATCCCTTCGTCCCATCATATCCTTCCCCATTCCCTCGACATGGACATGCATCCCTCGTCACCCCGATCCCTTCCCACATCCCATGCCCCTGTCCTTCCTCCCATGCTAAATCCCTCCCTAACATTTACCCATTTCCACATCCCATTTCCTCTCTCGCCTCACTCTCCCGTTCACACCTCTTACCACAATGCTCCCATTCCACGTATCCCTTCGCCCCATCATATCCTTCCCCATTCCCATCCACGTGGACTGCTACCCTTTTCTTGTAGACAACCTTGATCCATACTCCCCACAACACCCACTAACCCGCTCACCCCGATCCCTAGTCCATCCTCCTTGCCACTTGGCCATGACATCTCCCTCCCATTTACCATGTTGAGTTCATCACAAACACGCCATCTTGACCATCATTTTGATCAGCTTGTAAAATTAATGGGAAATGAATATTTCACATTGCCAAACCTCTTCTGTTTCCTTGTATAATCCATCTAATATGTGATCCATTTCACGTGCAATGGGTATTTGTCCACGGTTTCTTGGCGACAGGTGTATAACCGACCCCAACTCGTGGTATTTTTCACTTGCATAATCACTTTAACCATTAACTTTAGCACACGGATATCTAGTCCAAGCTCCACACCCACGCCCTTCAGTCCATTAAATCCATTAAGTCTCCGTCCTTTTTCTAATTTTCATTCAAATTGCATCTTGTATTCCTCCCAGTCCACATTTTTGTCATATACGTCAACATTTTTCATTTTAACAGTTGTACAAGAGATTATTCACACCCATGGCATTTGACATTCCAACTTGAAATAATATGGAATTTGACATTCGTGATTACCCTGCATAATCTCTAGCATTCATGATTACTAGTCATGATTCACTCTTGTAACATTTATAATCCATTTTATTATAGAGTATATTTATTATATGGATTCATGCTTCGGTCACCACCCACACTCTATATATTCAATTATCACGTTTAATTAGACTTTCCTCCATAGTGTCCACACTTCAGGTTATCGTCCGCTACTATAAGTTCCAATTTCTTGCTTCTCAAATTCTAATCATCCTTAAAGTCCTCTATTCACATCACCATCACATCCAATATATCTACCTTAAGATTTTCCTTTCAATTTGTCTTTGTGCTCCTTCAAAGTCCACCTTTTCAGCGATATAAGTCCACTTTCGAATCACCTTCCCTTGGTTCACACACCGTGGTCGCTCTCAATTTTTTATTTTTATTTTTATTTTAATGAATTCTAACTTGCTTACTCTTATTCTTATTTAGGTCATGCGAATGCTTAGTTGGTTGTGTTTATATTACTTAGGTCCCAAAATCGTTAATCTTGACTCGTTCATGTTAGCTATTTGCTTACTTTATTGTATTTAACTACAAAAATTAGAAAATTTAAAAACTACAATCTTCACATTTTATTTTATCAACTTAATTTTGTGATTTTTAACACTTCGTGATCAAAATTAATTATTTTTCATGATCATTCTACTAACCTCCTGTGTGTAGGTACAAACTACTAATCATTTTCTTGTAGGACCTTTTCGATAATACAGGACCTTTTCACACCTATCTAGACAAAATTATTGAGTTTGCATTCCCACCACCTTTTGCACACTAAAAGGGCCACCCGGGCTCCAAAAACAAAAACAAAATTGCCTTACATTCCAATTTTCAACAACCACACTTTTGGTAACGTTTTATCACTCTTCTTTTGTTGTTTTCTCTTTTGTGAAGATAATCATTATCGCTATTTTGTAATCACGATTACTTGTAATAATTATTAAAATTTTACAAAACATCCATTCCAATTGTATCCACGTATGCTCTTTTCTCTGCGACTTCAAGTGATTTGGAAAATCATAACCGGTTAAGTTTCTTGTTCTAACATTGCAGGATCCTCTAGCTTTGTTTTCTAATTGTCATTTCAATCATTATTTTACTTCATCATATTAGTAATAATTTGATTGATTGTTGGTAATGTATACTCTTTTCCTGCGCTTGAGCGATTTGGAAAAAAAAAAAAAAACCACAATAAATTTCCTAACATTTCGTTTGCAGGATAACTACTAATTTATTTTCTATAGGACCGCATCGCTAGAATATTATCAAAAACACAAAAACAAAACAAACAAATTTTAACCTTCTGCAAAAATACAACCATTCAAATAAAATATTTGAAACCAAAAAAATATTTACGCTTAGGTACGCTGGTAGTACGCATATAATCACATCATTCTTATTTTTTTACGTAGTAGAGGTGGATTTCATCACCACCAAAGCTACACAAGTGACGTGGACTTGACTACCACGCACCAATAGTATTCACATCTGCATTGCACTTTGAGACATAGTCTCATCACAACGTTTGGTATTTACCTCGCCCTGCTCTTCACTTACAGGTAATGTTGTCGTGTGGCGCATGCGAGTCACACCTAAATAGATGTAACAACGAAGCCTAGGCATCGTACACCAGTAAATATTCGGGGAGTCATAAGGACACCATACACATTCATGCCCCCGTCACCTTCCACCTTTTCACAAAACATGTTTTGGATGTGGTGATTTGCTCTGAAGAAGGTAAGTAAGAATTGGTGAGTCTCCTCTAGTGTTCTAAGGGTTCTCCGTACCAATTTTGTCCCTGTATAGAATTAGGTATATCAAGACTAGGGTATATCAGAGGACACATCATTTTGGAGTGATAAGAGCTTGCATCCATCACTTCAGGAATACTTGTATGATTGCATGAAAAAATGATCATTCCCGAAGAATTCATCTTTTGAACCAAAAAAATTTGATCCACATAATTACTTGTTGTTTGTAAACAAAATAGTTTAGCATTTTTTATCATAAAACTTGGCCGGTATAAACATGTTTATTGTAAAATTCAAATCCTAGTTATGTTCCACTACACCATTTCTTAATAGATTCAATACTAAACAACACGCTAAAACAATCCCACAATAAAGATCAAAACATCATTAGTCTACTTCAGCCAACAACAAATCCTTCATAGCTTGTGTTCAACTATATCCAACTGATATTGAGTGACTTGCATTCAATCCCCATCTCGTCAATTGTCAGAACATTCTTCATATCTGTTTTAAGCTATATAAAATAAATATTGAGTGACTTGCATTCACCCCTTATCTCCCCAATTATCAAAAAATATTTTATAGCTCGTTTCAAGCTATATCAAACTGATATTGGGTGACTTGCTTGAATTCACTCATTATTTTTTCAACTATCAAGTTTATCAAAATCACATCTAACACAAATCCCTTCATAAGCTCGTTTTGATGTTTGTCACAATCATATTGAGATTAACTTGTTTGAGTTACTCTCCCCATCAACAATCCAGAGCTTGTTTAAGCCAAATCTACATAACGTGACACAAATTCCCTAATAGATCGTCTCGAGCTATATCACAATCATATTGAGATAACTTGTTTGAGTTACTCTCCTTATCAGCAATCACAATCCTATTCAAGCCAAATCCAAAGCACCCAAGTCCTCGTTTAATCACGTTCACTCAAAGTTCATAACCACTTCTACAGATTAATCAGGCACACTCATCATGGTATTCAGACGCAATCACAATAATGAAAATGATGATGAAGTAGCGTAACCAGAACTCACCAATGAAGAACAAGAACAAGTAAATAGGTTGATAGAGCAAAAAAGAATGAATATCTATTATGCATCCTAGCCATGGGGGAAAAACTACCTCCCGACTTTGGGATTGAAAAATTAAACAAACTTATCAACAATGGTGAATCGAGTTACCATAAAGAAATCCCAAACAACCCAAATAGCTCTTCAGATGACAAGTTATTCAAGAAAATTCAAGACTTAACAAGGAAACTTGAGGAAGCACTTCTAAAGCCGAAAGGTTAAAAGACCCCAATCTAGACCCCAATACTCATGAAATTCTTGATAATCCGTGCCCTGCATCTCCATTCGCACAAGAATGGAAACATATGAAAGACACCATCTAGGGACTACAAAAATAATCAAAATAGTTCAAATTTGAAGAATTATGTCCTTACCAATTTGATACAGAAATATTACGCTTACCATTTCCGTCATCCTTCAAAACCCCAAAATTTGATAAATACAAAGGCAAGGGTGACCCCCGTGAACATGTCAAGGAATTTTACATGCAATGTCAGGAAGTTACTTATCGTGACATATATCTTTTATGATTATTTCCTAAAAGTTTAGGAGGACAGGCCTTAGACTGGTTTCTCCATCTTCCCAAAGGGTCAATCACAACATTTGCAGACTTATCGGAAAAATTTGTCAAACATTTTTCCTTCAACTTAGACTCAGAAATAACCATGCTCGATCTTTGTAACACTAGACAAAGGCCCAATTTTTTTTTTTCCTCCTTTATACAATGATGGTGAGGAATTGCAAGTTGATTCCCTTGCTCAATACCAAAAAGACAATTAGTTAGCATTTTTCTCCAAATCTTATTGCCAAATTATCATTCCATATGAAAATGCATTGTCTAAGTAATTTTGAAGAAGTCATCGAAAAAGGAATGCAGATCGAAAAATATCTCATTTCTAAGGGCTTACTTAAAACACCCTTTAGGGACCAACCTCATAGAGACACCCCTCAGAACCAGGACAAATCCAAATTATTTAATCGAAACTGAAATATAGTCAACGATGGAATTACTGATTCTCACCATGTCTGAAATGTTCAAATAAATCCGCTCAACACATTCAAATCCAAACAACCGATCATAATCCCTAGAAAGGAAGCTCCTTCTCGGGATAAGAGAAGACAATTCACTCCACTTGAAGAAATCCTATCTAGCGTCTTTTGTCACTTAGAAAATGCCAACATGATTACGTATCCCATTGTCAAACCCCTCAAGGCGGGACAACCCAAATCAAATTGGTATAAGGAATATGAATATTGTGATTACCATCGCATAAAAGGGCACTCTATAGATCAATGTATGCAACTATGCCATTACGCCCAAGACTTGTTTGAACGTGGAGGCATCGAAGTTGAAAATATTTTTCAAAAAAAAACACCCAATCAAAAACTTAACATGCTCAAAACCCCTTCCCTAACCACGATGATAATTCAAAGGATAAGGGCCAATCATCAAGCAACATTGAGTATTACTTAGTCATCTTGACCATAGACTATGACCAAGACTTAGTGGAAACTATAAAGATTAGAATCGATCTGATAATCACTACCGGACAAAAAAGTGTGGGTCCCTATGTAATGCCCCGTTGGGCATCGACTTCCGTTTCTGCCACCTTGCCCCCATTGCTTTTCGTTGAACGTTTATTTGAGCTCCCTTTTTATCGTCGGGTGACTTTGACCTTATCGCGGAGTTATCTTGGTATAGTTTCTTCCCTTCTTTCACTTTGTCTCGCCATCTCGTTCTGTCGTAAGTGCGCTTTTGTTTCCGGGGTCATTTCTAACTTTCGTCTAGTGAGCTTATCATGCTTTTGATCGGTGTAATGCGTAATGAATTTTGTTGTTAAAATTTCTAATAGTTATTAAAACCTTTTCAAGGCATTCGGGCACGTTTGTTGTCTTTTCCAGCCTTGGTTCGTGGAAGGGGAGAGAGGTTGGGTGGTGGCGCCTTTGAAGGTGAGGACTGCGTAGTTTTATATCTATTAATTTGCTTGCACCTACCCTCCACTGCCACCTTGGCCGACCAGGTCCTTCGCAGGTCTTGTTTGCACATGGATGACATTGGTCTCCTCCCAACCACCTAACCTGCAGACTGTAATGACCATCACGTTTTTTCTACCTTGCGTGAGAGAGATGGAGTCGGTGGAGGCCTGTTTTTCTTCACCTGGATCTCTTTTTGATCCTTTCATTCAATGCGTATGGGCGCAGTCTGGTTTGACGTGATAGCTAGTGATGTAGGCGTGTGAGGGGCGTTTTCTTCCTGGTTGCATGGGCAGAGAGGCCAGCAAATCCTTCTGTCATGGCATTTTTCTTCCTGGCTCCTCCCTGCGCGCGTGGTTTTAGTTGGAGCTTCAAGCTAGTGAAGCAGGCGTGCTGCCTCCACTTTCATTGAGTGTTGCGTGGTGTTTTCTTGTCAGGGATCCGCAGCAGCGACCCGCAACAACGTTTAGCCAGGCAGCAGGATAGATAATACTTGATGCATTCATTGCTCGCTTCATGTCTATTCTTTTCTGCGAGGGTCAGGTCATGTAGGGAAGAAATGCGGCGGCAGGCATGTTGCAGTGTAGTAGAAGCCTTTGTGAGTGCTTCCAACAAGCAGGTTGTCCAACTATGTTGTTATCTGTGCAGTATCAATGCATCCTCAGATTCGGGTCTCTCCTTCAAGATATTTTTATCAAATTGACTATGTGACAGTGAGAGTGTTACCAGGAGACCTGATGAAATTCATTTGCAAAGATTCTCTATTGAGACCTTACTTGTTTTACGATGTAACTCATGGAAGAGAATCTCATAGGCGTGGATCTGTTTCATATCAGAATATTCATGAAGCACAATTTGCTTTGCAAGTATGAACTTATTAGGAGATCGATGAAGGATAGAGGAATTAAAAAGAAACTTGGATGTAGTTGGATTAAAGGCAATAAAATGGTGCATGCTTTTTGTGTAGGTGACAGATCACACCCACAGGCATAGGAGATCTATGCAATGTTGGAGAAAATGTCTTGGGAGATGAAGGTAGCAGGATATTTTTCAGATTCAGAACATGTACTGAGTGAACGGGAAAGTAAAAGTATTCCTCTGCCACCATAGTGAGAAGATGGCAATTGCATTTGGATTGTTAAGCCTTCCCCGTGGGACAACTCTCAGAGTTGTCAAGAACCTTAATGTATGTGTTGACTGCCACACTGCACCAAGTTTTGTCCAAGATTGTTGCAAAGCAAATTGTTGCGAGAGATGCAAAGCGGTTCCATCACTTTAAAAAAAAGGGAAAATGTTCTTGTAGAGATTATTGGTAATGCCAGGTGAAGCAATCTGCAGACATAGTCTGGCACTATAACAAGGCGCACTGTGCCAGGTCTGCAGTGATAAATAAGAGACCAGATTTTATTTCCAGCTTCTTAAATGGGCTCCAAAAGTGGATTTTCCATTGTGTCTTTGGATGGATGTCCATGTTCGCTGTAACCTTCCCTTTTGACATGCGTTGGGAGGATGTTGGCAAGTATTTTAGACCACCCACCCCGTCCGTGAACTCCTACCGTGCCAACATGAAGATGGTCGATGTTTGGGTGCCCAATGAGCTTCAAGAACATGGAATTAGGCTTGGGTTGTTGTTCTTTGGTCAAAGCGGTGTCCATGAAACCTATTGAACTCGGAGAAAAAAGGAAAGATATTTCTACACCTTTTCTTTGTTATTTTATTTAAAATTATTTTGAAATCGGACCACTTTTTCCTTGCATTGATCTATCGGTTGGATGTCATGATGGGAGATTCCCCTTTCTGCTTGTTTCTTCTTGTTTTAGCTTTTATCGTTATCAATATGTTGGTCAAAAGGATGCATGTGCCCTCTCCTCTGGGTGTTATGTTTCTCTTGCTCGAGTGATAGACCTTCATCTGTTGTTTATGTATTTATTCTTCTCTGCGATTGAGTTCTTTAGTTATTATGTTGATCAAACTAGTATTTTCGATATCATGGAAGTAAGTTTATGATAACTATGAAACCCCCTCCCTAGCACCAAGTTTGTCTTTGACGTTTTTTTGTTAGCTCCTTCGCAAGTCCCTTGGATAACCTTTTGGCATCGAGAAAGGAAGATCGTAGGATTAGTGTGATCAATGCTTCAGGCTAGCCTGCTTGACTTAGAGTTTTGGTATTAAAACTTGTAGAAGGAAAAGGTTTGTGTGTAATGTGTTTTCCATCTCGCGTGTTTAGACTCTTATATTATCTTTCATCTTGTTTCTAGGCTTTTAAGGCCATCCTCAAGAAGTACCTTGACCATCCCTATCAACTTGAACCATAACTAGCTTTTCGGATCAGCTAAGCTCGAGGTTTTATTGTGCGAATCCAGCACCTCGTTGACACTAGAATAGTTTTGGTCTAATCCCCCTCTATGAATTATTGTTGATGGCTCTTCTATTTTTCCTAACTTGCATTATTTCTCCTTTGTAGTGTTAACGCTATTAATTAATATTGGTTGGTTTTTTTTTTTATGCACGTAATTACCTTAATATTTTGTGATGGAAATTTCCTTAAATGTGATAAATCTTCGGAAAAAAAAAAAAACTCATCTTTCATTTGATAGTCTTATGGATTCATAGTGGAAGGTTTTGTTTTGATAATGTCACTTAGAAATTATGTTTGATCTCAGTGTGTGACGGTTATGTTCGTGTTACCAAGGGTTGCCTTAAAATATTGTTGTTTTGGGAAATAGGTAATTTATTTTTAAATTAACCAAACACTAGAATTGTTGTGGAGGTTTGCAAATCTTTAGTGTTATAAAATTTGTTGATGACATTATTGTATACTCTTGTTGACGGAACTCCCTTCTTCTCTCGCGTGGTTGCTCTTAGCTTTGTAAGACATCGCCCTTCTTGGATGATTGGAAAATCTCTCGGAGTTGATGGTCAAAACTAGTATACTTTGCCTTCGCTTCGAAACTTATGTTGTGTGTATACTCTATTTGATTTCCAGTTTGAAACTTGATTATACATGGATTTTTGTGTTAACTTTTGAAACCTGTGGTTCCCCTTTCTTGGGCCGATCAAGTCTTGTTTTTTTAGAGATATATTATTTTAGCCTATGCGTTTGGTACCTTTGATAAATTTCTAGATGGTTGGTATATATATCAAATCTCAATCTTGTAATTATTATTTAATTACTTACTTGATGGGAATTCTGTTTTGCTAGATTGTTTAATTCTACTTATAGGGCCAAGGGCCATTCTCATACGATTGCTTTACTTTCGTTGCTTTTACTCCTAACTGAAGTACAAGGTCTTCTCCTTCTTTGATTGGCATGATGGAGACTTTATTATATCTTGATGTGTTGATAGTGTTTAGAGGTTTGACCCAATTCTTGTAGTAAAGTGCTTCCTTTTGTGGTATTGTTAGATAATAGTTATGGTGGTTTTGTGTAGCCTTATCTTGCTCAGTTCTCGCGAACTGACTCTTGTGGAAAAATTTGTTGCAGATGGATTTTGTGAGTAGATGAGGGATAGACTTGTAGATTTTTACATCAACCTCAGTTGAGAAGTTCTTTTGCATGAATCCTTTTTATATTGTTCAACTATTGATAACATCTAGTGGAAAACTTAGAAGAGGATCAATGTCTTAGTATATTGTATCGTGGATTATGTCGTCTTAACTCTGGAACCTTGAATTGTCTGTCTATCTTGGAAAATATAAGAAAATTTGTTTACCGCTTGTTGAGTGACCTTAATGGATTATCGGTATTCTAAGAGTTGATGTAACCTTATTTCGTTTTTGTAAATGAATATTGTTAAACTTTATCCCTGCGATTAAATGTTGAGTTAAATCTTTCTAAGACTTAGTCATAGTGTGTTTTAAGTAAAATAAAATGGGTTGTTTAATACTTATAGAAGTTAAACTAAAATTTATATTGCAAATAGATTAGTGTAGAGGTGACCAACTTGAGAGCATGTAATTCCATAAGTGATCAAAGATGAAACTATCCTTTGTTAAGTAACATTATATAACTTGATACCCCTAGCTACACTAATGAACACTATCCATTTCATGGAGAAATTCTTAAATGAACTTAAGGGAAATCTATGGTTAGATCTCGGAAGATAATAAGATTTAGTAAGGAGGAGAAAACAATTTAGAAACCACGCAATCTATCTCTCACCATTGGAAGGTAAATTGTTTTATTTTTATAAAACTCATTTTAGTAAAGCCTAAGTAAAATCTTTAATAATTCGGTTAAGTTTTCAAGTTTCAATTATATCTTGATAATAGCTAATGAGGCCTTCAAGATGATTTCAACTCAACCTTCTCCCTCAAACCTTTTTCCAAGGTGCCTTTTCTTTCTTCTCTTAAGTATGTTGAGTGCAAACCCATGTTTTCATATGGGCATGAACAAGTTCTAGTAGCGTAAGTGTAAATAGATGGCCTTGTGGAATTAAATTACCCCTTTCTCCAAATAAACGAATTAAGCAAATAAATGTCATAATAAAGAAGATTTAAAGATGACTACTCAAAGTGTAAAAGAATGAGCTTAGCTTGGTAAGATGGATTTTATGAATCATATCTTGAGCCTCCTTGAAAAACGTAAGCTAAGAATTGCAAGATGTCTTTTAAAATAAACAACCTCAAGAATATCTCATTTTGGATGGCCCTAATTGTAAGTGTGTTCTGTGGTTGGACTTCTATGTTATCATGTCTTAAAGAAAAAGTGTATTATCCTTTTGGGTGTGAACGTTTCCGTGCTGACCTTGTGGTCATCCCCGTAACAAGTGGTTCCTAGATTTGGTTGTAACTTTGTGACGACATGTTGTGTCATGTTATGTGTCAAGCAAGTCAAAAAAAAATCTTGTCTTTTTTCTTGTGTTGTTCGTGTGTGAATTTTTTGGGTCGTTACACCCTACAACAAAAAAATCTGCTACTTCATTGCCCACACCACCTCTTTATCCACCATCTAAATCCACCACCAATTCCACTCCACAACCTGCGCCATCATTCAATATTGTCAAACAATTGGAGAAGACTACAACATAGATTTCCATCATGGAATTACTTAATTATTCTCTCGGCACTACAACGCATCTTTATGAAAACATTGAATACCACTTGTGTCCCCTAAGACATCAATTCACAACAATTTTAGGATTTAATCACACATCTTTCGGTACCCAATCATATTTTATCATTTGGTCCCACTGACCTTCTTAATCCCAACATCGCTAATAATCATTCTTTATACGTCGAGGGTTATATAACTCATCATAAGATCAAGCACGTATTAATTGACAATGTATCCGCATTGAATATTTGTTCCATGAAACTCTTACGTTGCCTAGGTTACACCGAAAATGATTTACAAAACAATATCATAACCATTTGTGGATATGATAATAGTGAAAGAAAGTTTGAAGGAACAATCACGTTACCTCTCAAATTTGGACCCATTGTATTAGAAATGATATGTCATGTGGTGGATGTAGAAGTTGCATATAACATTCTCGTCGGCTGACCATGGATTCATCCCATGAAAGCCATCCCATCAACATTCCACCAATGTATTAAGTTTCCTCATTTGGACAAGGAATTTACGCTGCGTGCAAATCCTCAACCCTTTGAATATTGTAGATTCCTTGAAGGATGGTATAAACATGATCACTATTGTCCATCAACAGATAAGTACACTCCACTTTGCGTAATCCCTAATGAAACATGCGTCGATATGGATACACTCCCTAAATATGATCTAAAACCATCACCTTCTAACCAAACCACATTTTCTAATCCATTCTCTTCCACTAATCAACAATCTTCAACCAATCCTCCTCCCACTAATCAATCATCTACTTCCACTAATCAAACTTCTTCTTCCAACAATAATCACTCTTTAACCACACCATCTTCTTCCAAGCCTAATCAACCTTATTCATCTAACCATACCTTTTCTATTAAGACACCTTATCCTTCGATTAACCAAGCTTCATCCTCTAATCCACCCTCGTCTTCTTATAACCCATTTTCTTAATCTTTTAGAACTACCAAACTAACTTCTCCGCCACATGAGGTACCCACTGGTCCCTCGTCCCACACATTCAAAATTATTGCCACGGGATGCAGAGAATATCAATTCCAAAAGGTTGTAGACTCCTTTACATCAAAAATCCCCACACAACTATGGAAAACCTAATGCTCCACATCTAAGAATCCATCCCACTTACCAATTAGGACAAGGTTTAGAAAAATTTGGTTATCTCAACAATGAACATATTCCAAGTTCTTTAGGATATTGGTTATATAATGATGACTTTTCTCCTTGTTATGAGTCCCCTCAATTTACCAAAGCTTGTCAAATAATGAAAAACATGCGATGAAAGGGTAAAGGACTCGGTTTAAATGAATAAGGTCATTTAGACCTAATAAATTTCACACAACATCATGGTAAAAATGGTATGGGTTTCAAGGTATTTGATGCTACTCCTGTATTAATTTCAAGTGATACCAATGACACTAGCTCTGATAGTGACACTAGGTCTACACACAACCTTTTTGAAGACCTCACTGAAACAAATATTTATTTTGAACATTTATCCATTAACATCATCAATTTCAAGCTTACACATCTAACTCTCATAGACCATGGCCAATCACATCATATGGCCATGGACATGTTCCAAAATGATGAAGCCATCGAAGAATTCCTTGGGCCTCGCGATGAAATCCCTACTTCTAACCATAGAAAAGGATTTGAAATAAATATAGATGAAGTGGCCTATTTTGGTGAAGAAATAAAATATTCAGATCCTTTACCTTCAGAAAATTTGGATCAGAAGTGCAAACAGAAAATTTCCCATAGTCAAAATCTCATCGCCACCCTATCAAACAAACATATCAATAAAAAGTCTCAACATCACACACAACTCTTGTGCCAAATCCTCGACAACGATGACATACATCAACCATTAGCATCATTTTCGAAAAGGATACATCTAAAATGCTTATAGAAGAAACTAAAGACATAAACATTGGAACCGTTGAACATCGAAAATTTTACAACTTGGCATTAGTCTTTCTGACCAAGAATGCATAGAATTCACAACACTCCTTATTGAATTCCAAGATATCTTTGCATGGACCTATAAGGACATGCCAGGCCTAGATCCATCTCTTGTAGTACACCACCTTGTGGTACATCTGGATGAAAATCTGTGAAACAAAAACTACGCAAAATGCATCCCCAAGTAGCATTGCTCATCAAATCGAACTTGAGAAACTCTTAGAAGCTGGCTTTATCCAACCTATTGATTATTTGGCATGGATATCCAACATAGTTCCCATAGCCAAGAAAACCCCGACATCAGGATATGCACAAACTTTTGAGATATTAACAAGGCTTGTCCCAAGGATGAATTTCCCTTGCCAAACATAGACATGATTGTCGATTCTACGACAAGCCATGAAATTCTCTCCTTAATGGATGGATTTTTTGGTTACGATAAAATACATATTGTTGAAAGGGATCAACATAAAACGACATTTACCACACCATGGGACACCTTCTGTTATAAGGTCATTCCTTTCGGCTTGAAAAATTCTAGTGCCACCTATAAACGAGAAATGACAGTCATCTTTCATGATATGTTACATGATATCATGGAAGATTATGTTGATGATATATTAGAAAAATAAAAACACGAATACGAAATCTAGGTGTGTTTAGACATATTTTTGGTAGATTATGTGAGTATAAGGTTCATCTTAACCCAAAGAAATGTGTATTCAAGGTGACCTCGGTAAATTTTTAGGGTTTATTGTCTCGCTGGAGAGGCATAGAAGTTGATCCTAGAAAAGTCAAATCCATTATGGAAATGCTTCCCCCTCAAAATCTAAAACAATTACATAGTATTCAAGGAAATATTCAATCTATTCAATGTTTCATATCATAGTTGGTGATAAGTTCCATCACTTCAACCAATTAAGCAAGAAAGATGCACAATTCCATTGGAATCATAGTTGCCAAAATTCTTGTTCCAAGTTGAAAGAGTACCTCTCTAGCCCATCTGTTTATGTCACCGGGTCATGCAGATAAACCCATGTTGCTTTATACATCCGCACATCGAACATGCCATAGGAGCTCTGTTAGCACAACACAACAATCAAGAAAAATAACAAGTTGTTTACTACCTTATTCGAACACTTATTGAGCATGAAGTACGATATTCTCAAATTGAAAAAGTATGCTTGGCGGTTACCTTTGCATTCCATAAGTTACGTCATTACTTGCTTAATCACACAACTAAGTTGATCGCTAAGATTGATCCCCTCAAGTATCTATTTTCTCGACCTATTCTCTTTGAAAGAATGTCTAGTTGGGTCGTCCTACTTAGTGAATTTGACGTTGAGTTTGTTCGTCAGAGAGAAATTAAAGGATAGGCCCTTGCAAACTAACTTTCCAAGGCACCTCTTCTTGGAACAAAACCACTCCATTTCACATTTCCCGATGAAGATCTTCTGTACATAGACATCACGCCAACTTGAACTCTATTCTTGATGGATCTTATAATCTCCATGGATCGAGAGTTGGTATTTTGCTTATCACACTGCAAACATGTCATCCCCAAATCATTTCGATTAGCATTCCCATGTACCAATAATATCGCAGAATATGAAGCTCTAATGGCAAGATTAAAACTTGCTATATCATGTAATCTTAAAGAGTTAATTTGTATTTGGTGATTCTTTACTTATCATCAACCAAGTCACTAACGAATACCAAGTAAAGGATGAAAAAATTATCCCATATAAGTGCATAGTGGATAGCCTTCACATCTATTTTTGGTTAATTATCTTTTCTCAAATCCCTAGAATTTGTAATAAATTTGCCGACACTATGGAAACTATTGGGTCCTTGTTAGAAATTACATCTAATCAACCCCATACACATTATCTCGTAGAACATCTTTTAATTCCCGCCTATGATATTCCTAAGAACACTATGGTATGTGAAATTGTGGGTCCAAATAACCGTTGGTATCATGATATTTACACCTTCATCTGCGATAAAACATTTCCTACCTACAAATGCGATTTAGCACAACGGGCTTCTCGTTACACCATTCTAGCAGAAACCCTTTATAAACGAGGTTACAATGACACCCTAATCGATGTCTTAATCAAGAGGAAACATCTGGTGTTTTAATTAAAGTCCACTCGGGTATCTGTGGAGTGCACATGAACGGTATATCCTTAGCCAAGAAATCCTACGTGTTGGGTATTATTGGCCCACCATGGAAAGTGACGCCTGCAATTTTTTCAAATGATGTCAAGCTTGTCAAAAGCATGGAAATCTTATCCACGCACCTTCCAAGCATTACAATCAATAACCACACCATGGCCATTCTCTCAATGGGGACTTGATCTCATTGGTAAAATCAAACCAACATCGTCGACGGACATAAGTTCATCATTACCACAACCGATTACTTTACTAAGTGGGTAGAAGCTATGCCTCTCACCTATGTTACCGGTAGCCAAATATCGAAGTTCATTTTTAATAATCTCATCTGTCAATTTGGTATTCCATCCGCTCTTGTCACAGATAATGACACATCATTTAAAAACCATGATGTAAAAGACCTTGCCAAACGCTTCCGCATCAAACTTAAGTGGTCCACTCCATATTACCCTTAGGGTAACGGTCAAGCTGAAGCAACCAATAAGACTCTAAAATCCATCATGGAAAAATTGTCAATACACATGGACGAGATTGGCACACTCAAATTTACCCCGCTCTTTGGGCTTACCGTACATCTTACTACACACCTACTGGAGCCACCCCATTTTCCCTCGTTTATGGTTGTGAAGCCATTTTACCTATTGAGATTGAACTCCCATCCTTGAGAATCTCCCTTAAAGATATAATTAATGAGGATGAATACCGACAATCATGGCTTCAAGATCTCGAGCTTCTCGTTGAAAAACAACTTAATGCCCTCAATCATCTTCAAGTATATCAAAACCGATTGCAACGCAGTTACCATAAAAAAGTAAGACCTAGATATTTCAAGGTTGGTGACCTTGTTTTAAAAGAAAATCAAAAGAACACCACTAAAGAGTGAGAAAAACAAGGAAAATTTGAACCTAATTGGTTAGGACCTTATGTAATTACACCTAAATTTTGCTCTGGAGCCTATAAATTGGCCATTGTAGATGGTCAGGAACTTGATGAACCAATGAATGCAATACATCTAAAGAAATTCTATCCTTGAGGCGTTCTCTATTCTGGGAAACAATCACTTGTACCTTGTTCCTTTTGTCCTACTCATCTCCAAATAACTAAAAATTATTCATTTCATTGGCAGCTATTTTCATTATTATAATCTCTTCTTCATATTTATCATCATAAGATAGGTGCTAATATAGATCCTATTAAGTTTTGTTAGCATCATACTTCTTATAATATTTCCCATTTTCAGATCGCTTTCACCTATGGTCATACACAGAAGCTTTACGATGGTAATATATTCCTTCAAAGAAATTATCTCTTTCATAACAAAGCTCTAAACTTCTGTACCTATTTCGTTTGATCATCCATCTCAGTCTTCGGTGTTGAACCTCGCATCCTACTAGTCGTGTGGGGATGAGATTGGGGGCAGAATTTCTTCCCGAATACAAAGCACTATGGTAAAATTCAATCAATTCAATAAATTGTGAATAATTCATCAACCTACCTTTCATCCTTCATAGTCTTTGGTGATGAGCCCACACTTCTTATTGGTAGTTTGAGACTAGGAATGGAGGGAGGTTCCCTTATTCGTTTACATCTTGTCTTCGGTGATAAACTTTTGCCTCTTTTTTGGTGGCATGGGGAAAAGTGTAGAGGGTCATTCGCATTCATAAAAATATTCTAAAAATATTCCAAAATTAAAAACAATAAAAAACATTCAATAAAACTTACTCACCTATGTTTTGCCTTTGGTGATGAGCCCTTGCTTCTTACTAGTAGCATGGGGCAAGGCATCGGGAGTTATCTCAAGAAAAAAAAATCTTATCAATCTGAAAGTGCTTACAATTATAAAATCCTAAAGAAGTAATTTAGATGCCTAAGTGAAGAGAGAACTATCCCTTCACCTCATATCTTACCAATCAGCAGGCCACGTAATTGTCCAAGTCTAGCACATGACCCATAAAGTGAAAGTCATTTTGAAAATGGTTCAGTGACCTTAAGAAGAATTGAGTCACAATTTCCCAAAGGGATTGTTATTAACACTTGTCTCTATATTCATTATCTACATCCTGCGTCCTTCTTGATTCTCGATGATGAGCCCTCGCATCTTACTAGTTGCATGGAGTCAAGAATGGAGCTGGACTTCTTTCCATCATATCATCACCAACATATCCTACCAATGGAATGAGAATTTTTGTGTTATTTTAGCATAAGCTACTACGAGGAACAATGCACGATATCCTGGTTTATCACCTCTCAAAATAAGTTTGCATTCTGGTCCATAAATTCCTCAAACAAAATTCCCAAAAACATTAGAAAATCCAAAATCAAAAGAACATTAGAAATCCAAAAAAAACATTAAAAATATCCAATATCCCCAAAACATTAGAAAATATATAAAAATACAAAACATTAGAAAATATCCAAAATACAAAAACATTTGAAAACTTTTCAAAATTCCAAAAACATCCAAAAAATCACAAAATTCTTAAAAAATTGTAAACTCCACAAAATCACAAAAATATCTAAAATAATCAACACAATTCATCCTTTGAAATATTATCCCCAACAAATGATCCAATCACCTTATGACTATAAAATTCAAACCACTTCTCCTCGCGTGAATCCTCACTTAGGTAAAATCTGGCTCTCATTGTTTTCTTGTTTAAGGAAAATGACCCAATCCCTTTTATGTCATTGCTCCCCTTCTTGGGGGCACATCCAATCAATCATCACTGTGGAACACGTTAGGGACATGTTTACTAGTTCTTGTGTTGCATTATTAGTTACAAGTTATTAATTTCTTTCTTGTATCTTGATATATTACAGGGGGCATTTTGATTTTATGTATCCTAGTGTTCTCTCTCATATAATTTTGTTATCTCGATTGCATATCGTCATCGGGC
The DNA here is from genome assembly GCA_018340775.1 of Taxus wallichiana var. yunnanensis. Lineage (NCBI taxonomy): Eukaryota > Viridiplantae > Streptophyta > Pinopsida > Cupressales > Taxaceae > Taxus > Taxus wallichiana. The sequence continues at coordinate 85,783,985 of CM031241.1, read as the reverse complement.
ATCATATTTTTTTGATGGCCTCTGTCTATGCTCTCTTCCACTTGCATATCGTATTGGGCATAAAATGTTTTTGATGGCCCCCTGCCTATGCTATCACACATATTACGGTCTATTCATCCCGATCTTGTATATCATGACACATTCTATTATGTGCTATATTAAAATTAAGATGTTTTTTCTCACATGAGTATCTTCCAACATGATCAAAATCTTACTTTTCACCCCATCCATTCACCCGTACTAACACATTCCCTAGTTTGGGAATCCTACTTGATCACCGTTGCAGTTTGTGAATCCTACTTGAAGATATTTCTCAAGTAGCATTCACTATTCAACATCACCTCCTCCCCCACCATAGTCCCCATATATTTGATCCATTCATCCTCGCTCCTCATTTCTACTCCTCCGCCACTTATCCCCAAATTACCCTTCTCACCATTCTTGTCCCCTCTCACCCATTTGTATTCTTTCCTTTCACTCTTCTGCTTCCCGCTTGACAATCTTACTTAATAACCCCTTCTATGCGGGTACTCTCGGTGGAGGTATATCCTCTCCCTAAGATTTTCCCACTGTAGAAGCTTCTCCACCATCTCCCCTCTCATCAACCAATAATCATCACCACACACACCTTTTCACTCGCCTCTTCTGGTTCTCATTCTTGCATCATTACTCTCACCACGAGGGCATCCAAATTAAGGATTCCCCTCACACTCTCGCCCTCCATCACATATATTCATCCATCCATTCATGTTACACTCCTTTGTTTCTTTTATTCCTTGTTATCACCTCCTCTCCCCTCCTCTTCCACTCTGGTATACATTACTCACTCTTTTCTCATCCTTCTTTGAATCTGTGTTTTTCCTGGTCATCCTAATTACCCAATCTCATAGTATGGAAAATTCACTTGAGGGTTCCCCTTCAGTCCATTTTGTCATACCCTCTTCCCACCAACTTTATCATCATTCTTTTTCTTCTTTAGCTTGGTAATCCTAATTAACCATCCCTTCCGCATGGAAATCTTACTTAAGATTCCCGCTTAAGGTTGATCTACTATATGGCCTTCCCCATCCCATCATTTTCCCCCATATTATTTCTCCCTCCTCTCGTCACGATCATCTTCTTCAACCAACCATTCCACCCCGTACCCAATACAATTTTGTATTTCTCCTTGCATATCATCACTATCGGTTTGACAATCTTACTTAACCACTCCTACGGCATGGTGATCTCACTTAAGAGTCCCTCTTAAGTATGATCTGTCTTCTTGCCTTTCCCCATCACTCCACATTTTCACCATCCACATTTTGTCTTCATTCCCCTTCACCACACCCTCTTACCACCACTATCACCATCTTCATCTTAGCGATCTTACTTAACCACTTCTGCGGCATGGCGATCTCACTTAAGAGTCCCTATTAAGCATGATCTTTCTTCTTGCCTTTCCCCATAACTCCACATTCTCACCATTCATTCTTTCTCGACATTACCCATTATCACATCCTCTCACCTCCTCTTCCATTCTCGTAAACACCACTTCTTACTTTCCCACTTTTCATCTCCATCATCCCTCACTTGGTAATCTTACTTAACCACATTCACCGCATGACAGTCTTACTTGAGTCCTCCCTAAGTGAAACTCATCATTCTAAAATTATCTCTTACCTTATTCTTTGATCACTCTGTTAATCACTTCTTCCACATGATTTCTCCTACCAACCACATTTTCCTCCTACCATTATCCTTTCTCAACCTACGTCTAATATCTCACAACATACGTCTAATATCTTCCGCCTATCATCATGTTATTTTCCCCATTTCCCCTTCTTGACCCATCATCCTTCATACGGTCTCTTCCCATTCTCTTCATGTCTTGTTTCTTCATCATCACCTCATTCATCCTCATCCTCTGCATCCTCTCCTCGCCTTCACCTTGTCCCAACCAATCACTCACCTGTTCTTTACTCTTTCCATTTCATCTTGTCAAAATTTTACATATATCTACCCCACGTTTACTCACCATTTTTTTTTACATTTATCTAACATTATTTCATCATCATCTTCTATTCCCACACTAATAATTGTTAGTGTACTTTCCCTAAAAATCATCAATCCTCATTTTGCATGGCCTCGTTCACTCCCTTTGACCTTCTCCATTTTCTCTTCATTCCTTCCTTCCTCTAGGCTCACCACTCATTGTTAGTGGGCTTTCCCTAACGTCCCTTCGTTGGCGTTACCCTTTCCATTCCTCGTTTCCTTTCTCCCTTTCTTCATTTTTTCTCTCATCCTTTCCCACCACTCATTGTTAGTGGAATTTCCCTAATGTCCCCTCACTGGCATTTCCTCTTCTATCCCCATTCTCTTTTCTCTCCCATCCTTTTCCTCCACTCCCACCCTTTCTTGTTTCTTATTCCCCAGCTCTCCATGTTCCCTTCGCCCTCTTCAATATCTTTACTGTCTTCATCATACATCCTTTCTCTATTGTCTCATAATCCTTGTATCCTCATTTCATGCATCTCCACATCTTTTCCAATCTGTGTCATTCCTCCCCTCTTTCTTCTCTTTACATTCCTCATATTGCTCACTCTACACTTATTATCCCCATTTTATATTCCTTCCTTCTACATCATTTTCTATGTTATCCTCTTCTCTCTCCCACCCCTCATCTTATTTCACTTCATATGTATCATCTTCTTCCCCTTTTTACCTCACACTTCCTTCTTACTTCCCCATCGATAACCTAAACCTTTAGCGTTGTCCCATCTTTTTATGATCCCACCCTCCACATGCATCTCCATGCGGTCTGTTCCATCTTCTTTGCCTTGGTATTCCTCACAAGGACCTGGTTCCTTTAATCTTCTCCTTGTATTCGCTCTATCCTCCTTTCCTCCCCCATCATTTTCACTTTTCTTCTGACCACCCCTCCTTTTCTCTACCACCCCTACCTTTTCATTTATTATGTACTCGTTTCTCTTCTTTCCTATGATCTTTTCCACACTTTCCTAGTCCCTCATAGTTTCTTTCTTTTCTCCATTCTACCTCCTCTTTCATCTTCTTTAAATTCTTCATCGTCCTCATCCCCTTCATTTTTCCATCCTTCTCTCCCTTTTTCCTGATTTTACCCCCTACTCTCATCTCGTCTTCTCCTTCTTGTTTATCTTTCCCCATTCACCATACCCTTGTCTTCTTCACCTCTTACTTCTACAATTTATTGCTTTTCTCAGCTCTATCATCTCTTTCATTTTTCCATTATTTCTTTCCCTTCTTTATTTTCATTTTTATCTTCCCTTTATTTTGACTCTCTCTCCCTTTTTATTTCATAATTTCACCCTCTGCTCTGTCATTTTCTTGTCTTCTTCTTGTTTTTCCTTCATCATTCCCTTCTTCCCCTATCATCCCTTTCTCTTATTCTCTTCTACCTCTTTCATTCACCTTTCTTGCTCTTCTCATAATCAACCACCACTCCTGTCCATTCCCTTTTCTCTTTCCCATTGCATCATTCCACACACCCTCACACCTAGCATTCAAGGCCGATTGAATCCTTTCTCCATTTGCGCCATGCAGTCATTCCATTCTCTTACACCCCATTCTTGTCCTCCTCTCCACATAACTAATCTCTCCTCTTTTCGAGAGATCTATCGTATATTCCATCCTCGTCATCCCTCTCGAGGGGGCATCATCACATCTGTCTATAATAGAATATTCTCATGACATTTTTTTCTTGGAGGATACTTATGACATCCATCACCCACCAGAAACTTCTACTCTCCCCAAAAAACATTCGCTCTACTTTTTTCTTAGGAAAAGTAGATTGAATTCTTCCCCCATTCTTACAAGCGAAAGTTTGTTCTACTGCATATTCATCCACCTCATCTACTTTCTTTGAAAGGATACTACTTTCATAATACCCTTCCAAAGAGGGGAAAATGTAGACACCCTAATTTCACATCCATCTTAAATCAATTAATTCCCCCACCTCATTTCCCACAAAATACTTCTTGAATTAATCAAATATAATTTGATTAATTATCCCTTCCAAATCCAAAAATGACCTAATCCTTACTACATGTCATTATTCTCCATGTTTTTCTACTATTGAATTTAAAATTCAAAATCAAATCCTCACCCACTCTTCATGGTCCCCACTCACCTAAATCCCCACTTATGAATTAAAAATCCAATTCAAATCCTCACCCATTCTTCATGGTCCTTACTCACCTAATTTTACCCCCATTTTAATACCATGATTACTTAAATTACTATACTTCCCTAAAGCTATAAATACAACCTTACCTCTCCCCTCAAAAAGACATGGAGAATAATATTGAATACCTTGTCTGAACTCTTGCATCCTTTGAGCAAAGAGCATCTTTACCATCCCGTCCTAATGCCCAAATAGCCTCATCTTGAAGCATGCCGAATCCATAACCCCTTTTGTCCATTTGGTGTAAAGCAAGTAGATCTTGTGCGCAGAAGGCCTTGCTCGGCTCGAGGAAAGCACCTACATATCACGCAATCATGGCTCATCCATGTTTCTTGCCCATTATGAGGTTTGCTATGGAACACGAATGAGGAGGTATTATCATTAGTGTTTTACTTCCTTGTTAGCAGTGTATTTTTCCTAGCTCGCTTTTACTGATTCATTAGATCTTCTTTTTGAATTTTTAAAATAGCTTTGCATATGAGATTGAGAAACGCTCTTTAATCCAACCTTTTTGTTCTTTGGTCATTTGAAATAAAATTTTGGAGAAAATAATTTTCTTTAACTTTAATCTCATCATAGTTTTAAATTTTTGTTCTATTCAAAATGTTATTGATGTGATTCTATTAATGTTTCTCTTTGGTGGAAGACTTTTCTACTATTATGATCCCCTATTTTAACTAGATTTGTCTAGAGAAATTATCTCTCAAACTCATTTTCTAAAATTACATTCAACTATTTTAAGAAAATTTCAAATCAAATAGAGTTCATGTCATGAAATGTTTGCTCAATTGTGTCATAGATATTCACTAATTGATTTTCTAGTTCTTTCTTTTCCCAAAAGGTGTTCCTATGTCATATGTTGTTAACAATAATAATTACATGTATTAAATACACTTTTTTTTCACATTATAAGATGATAAAAATTTAATGATTTGACATTTTAAAAAAGTTGAAAGTATCACATAGTAAAATTATATATTTTTTCTTTTTAAAATAAAATATAAAAAATCTCATTAAATACATAGGCATGTACAAGTTCCTCATTGCCTAATTGATTTGGTATTCAAATTGAATACATAAGAGTAACTACTTTAAAATTACATTTATAAATAAAATATAAATAATAACAATTAATTTTTTCACATTAGGATTTTCACTAAAAAATGTTTCACCCTTTTCTAATATTCTTATGAAGTATTGTTCACTATCGTAAATCAATTTTCCAAATCTTTGTCAATTCATAATTCTATGTTTGGTATGAATAATTAAATTAACAATAAAATCAATTATGATATTAATTGGCCTAAAATTATATTACAAGTTATTTTTAGTGATTGTTGAGATTTATTTTATATATCAAATTATACAATTAAAAGTAAAGATAGAACTATAACCAAAATACTACTATTTTATTTTCTCAATAAATATTTAAGATTTTAGAAGTGCCCAAATATAATTAAAAATATTTAGATCTGAATATATATTCCTTTGATAACAATATTTATTTAATATTATTTTGATTTTTAAAATAATTTGAAGACTTTTTTTTTTGTTATAAGCTCAAATAATATTATCATATTCCAATACTCTTGTATATTTTTTTGAACTTATGAGAAAATAAATTAATGTTATTTCAACAATACTAAATGAGAAAGTTGGATCGAGAAGCATCTTCAATTTAAAAAAAAACTTATCATAAACAAGAAGCATCAATTTTTAAACAAAAAAACCCTTAGCATGATTATTTTTAAAAATAAAGTACGTTCAAAAAGAATATTAACAAGTGTAAAGTGAAAAAGCTCTAACAATTCTGCATCTTTTAAAAGAATATTAACAGGTGTAAAGTGAAAAAGCTCTAATAATTCTAGCTTCTTGTAAAAGAATATTAACAGGTGTAAAGTGAAAAAGCTCTAATAATTCTGCATCTTTTTCACGTTGTCCCTGGAAATTTCACAAAAATGTTCAGTAAAAAAAAGTTAGGAAGGAAAACAAAACACACAAAGAATATGTATGGCGTTGGATTTCGAATTCGGTTCACCCTGTCGACAAGGAAGAACTTATTCCTAACTTCTTCACTGGGCGTTTCCCAAATTTACGCCTCCGTCTGTTATAAAATGTTTTCCTTTGGTTTTTCGTAATCATAAGAATTCAAAGAGCAAAGGTGGGAAACTGTGTTTTAGATTTGTCAGGTTCAGTCGTGTATTGTTCATAGTTATTAGAAAATGGGTAACACTTGTACATGCTGCTCGCGCTCTGCCTCAAATGAAAATGAGAGCAAGGAGGCACCTTCTTCTTCCTCAAATGTCAATGAGATCTGTTCTTCTCTGTTAAATGAGAAGGGGAATGAGAAGGCATGTTCTTCTTTCTCAAATGAGAAGGCACCTTCTTCTGCCTCAAATGCTGACAAGAACGAAAATGCCATTGAGCTTCCTGAGGTGAAAGATGTGAGCCATCTTGACGAACTGATTTCCTTCATTGAGGAACGTTTGAAGGCCATTTCCATTGACAAGGTATTTACAATTTATGCATTGATAGCAATTTTCGTATGGAGAGTATTTGAATTAAGAAAAATAATGATTTGTTTAAAAATATGATAAATAAGGGAAAAAATGTGATACATTAATACAGAATTTGCTGAATGTTGCCAAAAACAATTAACAAGAAAACTTTTTGAGTACTGATGAAAATGACGGATTGCTTAAGTTTCTTGCTACAGATCATAATTTTTTTGTCTTAAAATACGGAAAATCAGATTGATTCCACTGAATTTGGTGATTATGAAGTTTTCATCCCTTAAAATTCGTTTCGTTACAGGCGGAAGGAGCACATCCAAAGCAGAGATTACTAGCACTTCATCCTCAGCGGCTTATTCCATGAAGTACGGCGGCTATTTGTTAGAGAATGTATTGAACCGTGTTAAGAAACATGCCTTCAAGGTATTAAGGAACATTTTTGTGTCTGTTCCTCAACCTGGTTATTATTATTGTGTAGTTAAAAGTTTCATATTTCATGTTAAACAGATTTTCAGTACCGATACTCGGAAGGTAGTTATTGATGTACTGAAAGAAGCTTCCCAGATCCATTGGGTCACAGCCGAGCTTGCCGTTGTGGCGTATGTGTTGGACCAAATTGATAAAGTTTCAAGCAACAGAAGCGATTGTGTTCAATTTCTGCGCTACATGTGTGCTTTGGCTAAACACGTCAAGGAACTACTCAACCATAATCTACCCCAAGAAAAGTTGAATGACGTGGTTGAATTCATTGTAAAGGGATCAGTCTTCTGTGTTTCCAAAATGCAATCTAGCAATCTATCCAGGTAAGATTTCTTAATAGTTTTTCATGACCTATTTTAGTCTATAATTTATATTATCTCCTCTGATAAAAAGTGTACTGGTGCAGCTTTTTCTCTGCATCACTAGATGTGGAGGAGATGAAGACACTTCAATCCCAATTGTCTCACAAATATAGTGAGCTCACATTGGAAGTTGTAATCCAAATATTGAATCTGATGCCTACTCCTCTCCCTCCCTCCCAAGGAGAAGATCCCCAAGGAGGTATTCATGATTTACCATTTTTGTAATACACGTTTTGCACAAATATTCGAAAGCATTACTTTTCCTTTCAAATTCTATTTCGTAACTAAAAAAGAGCTATGTTGGATTTTCTTTATCTTTGACAGTTGGTATCAATGAGGCAAGAAATAAAGTAATTGAATTGCTGAACATGAAGGATGATTCAACGAGAGCTGTTGTGTTGTATGGCGTTGGCGGCATAGGGAAAACAACCCTAGCAACGGCTGTGTTCAGCTCTTTGAACCTCAAAGACTACAAACATTGCAGAATCGATATCGAGCAGTACTGTTCCGAGTCTGATCTTCCGCGGCTGCAACAACAGATTCTGCGCCATTTGTTTGGCAAAAACAATGTGTTCAATAGTTGTGGGGAAGGTCGTCAAGAACTCTCAAATGCTTTTAGAGAATCAGCCACCCAGCCTGTGTTCCTCTTTATCGACAATGCTTTAAGAGGAAGTGATCTTGCAAAGCTTCTTCCCGAAGATCACTTGTCGGATCTTCCAAAGCGTAGCAGGATCCTCGTGACGACAAGAAAGCTGGATCAGACAGACATGCTTGATCAACCACCAAACATTCAACGCCATTCATATTCGGTAAATATTCTTTCCCACTTGGATGCAAAGAAGCTTCTGTGCAGGCGGGCTTTAGGCAATGCTGACGATAGTTTCGAGAAAAACTCAGATATAGACAGGCTAGTAAAAATGTGCGGCGGCATACCACTGGTTTTGTTATTCGCAGGCTCAAAGTTGCGCAAACTTGGCAACAATGTCTCCGCCTGTAAGAACACTATTTCATTTTTAGAACAGTCGCTAGAGAAAGGAAGGGAGATTTGAGCGAAAAAGAAGTCGGTGAGGTGTACAATAGTTTGGAAGAGGATCTGTATAAAGAAGCATTTCTAGACATTGCAGCTTTTTTAACAACTGGAAGAAGCGGAAGGTCGGTTATATTGTAGGAGAGGTAGCACTCAAAGCCTTAGAAGAGGCCGCACTGGTGACGATAACCGAAGAAGGCAATGTCAATCTACATGATATTGTTCTGGCACGAGGAAGAAAGCTGTCGGAAATGGATATAATAATTGGCCGCAAATCCTTCCAAGATGCCCCGGAAGATACACAGGTATATTATGCCAAAATGTTAGGTTAAGCTATAAGTTTATTTATTTTGAATTAGTGAGAAAGAATCTCAGAAAACATCAGCGTAATAATTAGTGAAAAAAAAATGTCGGAAAAATAGTCATTTGTCTATTTGGTGGTCTATTGTCTATTTTAACTCTTCCCCTCGAATACATTTGCAGAGGCTTCAAAACTGAAGGGTATTTGGCTTCCTCGTGCTTTTTACCGCGGAAATGTATTTCGAGTTGAAGCAAAGCATTTGGACATGATGAGCAGATCTTTAAGAGTTTTGAATCTAGGCAGGGGATACAAAATTGATGGAGAAAGCAAAAAGAAATTTCCAAATCTAAGGTTCCTCGACTACATCAGTGGAAGTTTAGCAATGGAACTGAAAGAGTTTGAAAATTTGGCAGTTCTCCGATATTTGGCAATATATGACGGTAAATTGAGTGAGGCAAGTATTCCATGTCTTTCTCTTTAAATTTTCATTTCATTACGGCTTCCAGTTAATTCCTCACTCGCAGATTTTTACTGTCGAAAATTCACCATGTTATCCTTTTGATTATTTTTTACTCGCTGCATGTAATGTATTTTGCACTCATAAATTGTTAATTTTGAAAAATTATTGCTCGTGCAGTTGCCGGATTCTCTCCGTTTCATAGATCTTTCCGGGTTGCGTGGGTTACCAGAAAATTTTGGTAACTTATGTCGTTTGGAAGAGTTGAGTTTAACTGATCTAGAGGCTACGACTCTTCCAGATAGTTTCGGCCAACTTAAATCCTTAAAAATAATGAATTTAAAGTCCAGCAAGTTACGGAGTCTTCCCGACAGCTTCGGCCAGCTGAATTGTTTGGAAGAGCTGAATATATCTCATTCTGGGAGCTTAATGAGTCTTCCACAGTCTTTCAGTTCACTGAGTCGTTTGAAGAAGTTGAATATGAGTCGTTGTGAGAATCTGTCCAGACTTCCTGATAAATTCAGTGAGTTGACTTCGGTGTGCGCAGTGAACGCATCAAGGTGCCCTGAATTAAATGAAAAGGAAATGGACAAGTTTGCTGAGATGAAGAGCCTGCTGGCATTGAATATCGAGGAAAGCCCCATGTTGATAAAGCGGTGGAGAGAAATAAAGGAAACGCGTCCTTTGTTCGTAATGGACGGCGAAGTAGATAATCTTGTAAACCGTCCAGGGGTTAAATTTGACGGCCACCTATGCCTGTCAAACAATTTTTAGGTGACGGTAATTTTTCAATACTGCCCTTCAAAAACACAAAATAATGTTATTTTTTACTAATTATTCTATATTTATTATATCTTTTTATATATATTTACATATATTTTTATAATTTATATACAAACCTATATAAAAATTGACGGTCACATTTTAAATGTGCAAGTCGCGTGTGACGGTTAGATAAAATATTTACAAGTATTTTACGTCTAAAATCATGAAAAACGTCTAAACGGCCGTCAAATTTAACCCCGGAGTCCCAGGTATTTCGAAGAAACCATTTCCGGTGCATTATTTCACGAGGAGAGCAGATTCCTTGGTAATGATGGTGATCTACACTTGGCTGACTGGTCATCCTCAAATAACGTGGCTCTTCTGTTGACCATGTGTGATCTGTCTTCGCCTTCAAATAAGGAGAAAATTGGGGAGCTCGCTTCCCAAGGTTTTCAGATTCTCTACATACCGCCTATGGGAGAATGGCAGCTGGAAAGTAAGTAACGGATCCGGAAAAGCCTTGCACAGTTACCTCGTGGCACTCAAGCTTGGATCGCTGTTTGGGTATTCTGTTTATCGATTAATCGAGACCCCATGTGCTCAGAGAAATCGAAAATACAGACAAGTGTTACTACTATGATTGGAAGCGCAAGCTTGTCCGTGAATGAACAAGGGAAAAAACATGTTCACAATTTGGAGTTAATATTCCCGGTGAAGGGCAAAGAAGAAGCAGTTGCAGATACACAGGGCGGTTTTACAAAATTATTCTTTCCATTTGTAGAAATTGAGAAATTTGTACGACAAGACTCAGATTAGCTTCCTATGACTACAGCAGGTTAATGAATAGAAACTGAAGGGCAGCATAGGGGAAATTTATTGCAGTTTACAAAAATATTGTACTTGCAAGTGTGACTAATAACAAAATAATGTTGCCCATGTATAAACGGATGTCCAAAAACGCGGATTACACACATAAAAATCAAAGTAGAATAATATTATTCATGTTGAACCGCAAATAATTCTTCACATTATATTTTCAGCGGCTTACCTAGTTCTATAATTCTGTGTTCCAACTATCTACTAAGCTTAGTTCTATTCTCATTTATTATTGTTAAGTTGGCTCAAAATGTAAACATAAAATTTGCATTTCTAACAAGCTATTGAAAGTTCCAACTTACAATTAACAATAATAAAATTAGCAATCGCACGATGTGAAAATGTGTGATGTGAATGTCGAAGGGGAAGTCTAAGACGAGGTTGATTTTGAGGACCAAAACATAAAAGGAAAAAGAGGGTTGTATAAGAGGGTGGTTATAGGGAGGAGAATGAATTGGGAGAGGATAATGTTTGGTGGGAACATCATGTGGGAGCTATCTTTCTTATAAGGAGGAACAAATGTATTATGTCTATTTTATGTCAATTATTCGATAGAGAAAGGGGATTCAGGTGTGCTCAAGGGTAAAGGGGGCCATTTAAAACAAGAGCCCGCAGGCTACACGCATAGGTTGGAAGATGGAAGATCTACTACAGGTTACACCCACACGTCCAAGCAACTGCTGCTCTCCATGCACAAAGCAAATTCACTGGCTCTCCAAATCTTCAAGTAGGATCTCCACGCCGAGGCCGAGTCTCCAAATCTTCACACAAGCGAGAAGAAAGACAAGGGACAGATGCAGTTTTTCTCCTTCTCCACGCTACTCTTCCTCCATGCACAACACACCACGTAGGTGTCTCCAAAGAACCGCTCTAATTAGAACACGCACAACACAGAATAGGAAAGGAAAGTAGGTTGATCTTGGTCGTTGTCCACGCCAAAGAAACGCTACTCACTATTTTCCAAACCTTCCACGCAAGTAGAGAGGACTGATGACGTAAGCTCGATACCAATGATGGCGCTGGAATGAATAGATTATATTCAATGCGTGTTTAATACGGACGGAGGAAATATAAAGCCCCCTGGAAGCGATACAAAGGCAAGGATGGTTAAGTAACCATGTAACCATATGATGTGTTCGTGAAACAATATGACAGAGATGTATTAAGCTAACAATATAAGACATGATTATGAAGAAATTGTAAATCGTGTTGAGAGACGCACAAAGTGCTCATTGGACACATCCTGTAAAAAAAAGGGTTCACAAATTTTTGTCGATAAAGCTCCCTAGGAGTTGCGAGACATAATCAAAATTGTTTGTAGATGAAGATAAAAAAATATCTTCCCGCACACAATGATGAGAATCAATGTACATAATCCTAATATACTTTCACTTTGGAGGGCAAACATAGATTGTCAACCCATTCTTTGCCTTTGAGCGCTTTTGAATTACATTGCAAAGTATGATGAAAAAGCATAAAAAGTTCGAGTTATCATGACATGCTAACGCGGGTTGCTGATGCCAATCATTCCCAAGACCCAACATTGTGTGCATACCAAAAATTCCTTACAGACACAATAGTAGAGCGTGATATTGGTGCACAAGAAACATGTCATATGCTGTTGAAGCTACCACTTGTGGAGTGTAGCAGAAATTTTATTACACTTAGTGTTGGCCGAAGGGTATATAGACGTGTCCAACTGAACATTGATGACGATACAACTGATTCTAATTTCCTCTACACGTACATTCATCGCCCTTCACAACTAGAAAATATTGTGATGTTGGATGTTGCTAGGTCATGGTCTTATTCTCCGAAACGTAAAAAAGAACAATGGAAAATTTGACAGCCACAAGCTATAGTGCGCGTATGGCCAAGATTTTACTCCATCCCTGATGAAGAATCAGATGAATATGTGGAATTTTGTTGGAGTGAAAGCCTCCTATATAAACCCTTTCGAAACATTTGTGTTGATATCGACATCACAAATGAAGAAATAATTCACTCCTGGGAATCTATAAGGGGTACATACCATGCTTGGCACATTGATCGCATGCAAACATCACCAAGATCTGATGATGCAACTGAAGATAACGTCGAAGAACACCCAGAGGTAGGCCCTTCAGATATGGACGAATGGGAACTCATGTCTGCATTGGCCCCACATAATGACATGCAATTTTTAGATATCGTGATTACGACCTCGACCATGATTGGAGCCAACATTCTATACCACCACCATTACATGATACATGTGTACATTTTCTAGATAGCATTCATTCCTCCATTCCAATAACCAATAACACCTCAACCATATACACAATTTATCTGCAGAACAACACATTGCATATTCCAAGGTCGTGGGTCATTGCGACCATGTAGGCAATCAAGAGCCACTCAAAATGATTATTCAAGGAACAACTGGGACTGGTAAATCATATTTGATCCAGTGTATAAGGAACACCTTGGACTCTCGATCAATAAATGGAAAAAGCCCTTTATTGCTCCTTGCTCCTACAGGTGTTGTTGCTTTCAACATACAAGGAAGAACAATACATAGTGGCCTTAGAATCCCGATTAGGGATGTCCATGCTTTAAAAGGACAAACACTGGCAGTGTTTCAAGAAGAAATGAAACACGTGCGTTACATTCTCATAGATGAGATGAGTTTTTAGGGCCCAAATTGTTCAAAAACATCAACGATTGACACCAGAAGCATTCCCATCACATGCGATCAACCATTTGGTGGTAGATCAATGATTCTTGTTGGAGATATTGCTCAACTACCTCCTGTGAAGGACGTCCCATTATATGTCGGTAAGCTTGCATCGTGTTTCAACCATCCAAAATTTCTTAATTATTTAATAGGTTTCTTTCTTTTACAATGATTATGGTTACTTTGCATTCATCTTCACTTGTAATGGTCTTTTTACACCGCTTCCAGGAAACACAATAGGGAGAAGGCTTTGGGACACTTTCAACATTGTCGTTACCTTAGATGTAATATTTCGACAACAAGGAAGTGATCCACAACAAATCATCTTCCGCACAATCTTGAAAAACATTAGAAATGTTGAACCTATTTTCCATGATTGGGAAACGCTCATGAAATAGATAAATACTCACTTCAGCTAGGGTAAAAGAGAATCCTTCGATTCAGAAATCCACTTATATGCAACTAACAAATTTGTTCGTCTGCATAACAAACACATGCTTAAGTCTTTATCCAGGCCAATCGCATGGAGTGTTGCCGAATATACGAGGCGCTCAGGATTAGAAGATGTAGATGATGACCAATTGGAAAATGAGGTCCTCCTTTGTATAGGACAACATGTTATGTTGCTCTGTAACCTTTGTGTTGAAGTTGGATTAGTTAATGGTTCTATTGGTACTATACAGGACATTATCTACACCGCTGGCTCCAAACCGCCCAGCTTGCCCATGTTTGTAATAGTACGATTTGATAACTACACAGGTCCTGCATGGGACACCATAAATCCTAAATCCATTCCTATATTGCCTGTAATAAGAGGCAATCGCAAACAGGTGCCTCTAAAAATGGCTTGGGCCCTTACCATACACAAGTCTCAAGGATTAACTTTACCTAAAGCAACTGTTGATATTGGAGATGATGAGAAACCGGGGTTGACTTTCATGGCATTTTCCCGAGTTAGGTCCATTGACCATCTGAGAATATCTCCCCCTTTTAGTTTTGAGCGCTACTCAGAAATCAAAACAAGCAAGGAATGCAAAACAAAGATTGCTAGAAGAGAAACGCCTACGGATGTTGTCAGCAATTGATGGTAACAGGTATGTCTTTCCTCGTTATAAGTAAATTACATTTTCCCATTATTTCCAAGCAATCTCTTTATCGTTAAGTTACTTTACATGAATGTATGTCAAAGTAATTAGAAATTACATTTTCATCCAGTGCACGACATCAACAATAGATGCAGCCAGTTCTTAAGCCTTTTTTGACATTCAAATACAGGTTATCACCATCTACTTACCCATAATGCAATTATGTTTCCATTTATTAAGCATCCACACTATGATGTTAACTACACACTTTTTCATTGCAGGAACTCTCTATCACATACACCTCTAGCAACTTCAAGTGGTGCCCAAACCTTTCAGAGCCAACATATTTTGCATGCTACCTCATGGATTATTGTCTCTTAAAACTTCACCACTATTTCACATCTCATCTCATCTTAAAATAGCTAATTTACTGCATTCAAATACTCCTCCAATCTGCCTATCGGCCTCTCACAAACACCTGTAGATACTTTTGCTAGTTTAAAAATATTTACATTGACCCTGGACTGCGTGAAACCCTACAACAAAGATCCGTTTTAGCCATCCACCTTCACCTTTCTAGTATCTATTCCTCCACCGAAAAAAATCTCCCTTGCAAAATTTTACAATCAATGACTCTAACGTTACTTAATAAAATACACTATTCCACTATCCTAATCTCCATCCTATCCTTGTGATGCGATTGCTAGTCGTCAGCCATGTCTCGTTTCCATCCTCGTGATGTGATTGCTAGCTGTCCATCAACAATTTCCAGAAAAAGTTTACTATCACATTACTTCGTGACTCCGTATGAGAGCGATGGTCTAATTACTCATAGATAGATATTCCACGTACCCATAATTATGCGGATTAATTGTGCAATTGATGCACCGACTTACCCCGTCCTATAAACAAAGTGTACTTAAGTAGTCTCGATCTTTCATTTGTGTTGCCTGTTGCCGCTGGATTCAAACACGAACCCCTGACCATCTTTTCAGATTTTTTTCCGAATATTTGTACGTTGTACTGGTATGATGTAGACAATAGCACCTTTACTTTCTATTTTCTTCCACAATAATTGTGACCTAGACAGCTACAGCTGTCGTTCTCCTGTGGAACAGATGCTCCGCAGATAGCCTGCAAGCTGCGCACATGGGAAGAGCAGGGATTTGGAGTGGCAGCCCGATTTTCACATGTGATATGGGCCCAGGGCCTCGACCCATGGCTCACGCCAGAAATGAGATTTGACCCCTTGTTTTGGACCTTTTTGTCGATTATAACCGTATTTTACTCCTTATAAAATTGTCAAATCGTTTTTATGTGTCTTGAAAGAACTTGGTAACGCTATCATTATCACTATAAACATATTCAATATAAATATAATTGTAACATTATATAGATATTTAAGCAAGGCCATGATATGGCAAATCCTGCCGAAAATGATGCTTTATGGTATGCGAGAAGAATAAATAAAATAATGTTGAAGCGTAGTGTTATTTATCAATTTATATTTTGATTTTTGTTTGTTAGCAAAACCTATAATACACATTTTTTAGCTACAAATTTTTGGAAAGTGTTCTAGGAAATATGTATGCAAAATGTGGAAGCACACACAAGGCATGTTAACTGTTTGACAAAAAACCTCCAAAAAATATGTCCCATAAATCACTAATCTCCAATATGGGTTAGCCATATATTGTGTATTAAATTGGGAATTCATTTTTGTTAGCCCTTAAATAATTTAGAAAATAATTATTTAGAATCATACATCCCCTGGGCCCTTACTCTCATTACAGATCTCCAGTTAAATCTATGCACGAGCCTTGCTTGTAGAATTTAATATTTAGTGCACACAAATACCACTTCAGATGTTAAAACTCTTTATGACACTTTTGGAAGTAATAAACTGGAATGCCAAGACTTCAAGACAAGGTTTCAAACTCAAATCCAGGAGATTAGTTTTCTTGTACTAAAATACGATGCTTACCTGAAACTCCGTCAAACCATCATTGAATTAGAAGTGAAAAACAAAATCTGTTATAAAGAAGAAATCAATGTGGACAATCTAAACCACCATAACCCCTAAACTAACAAAACTGCTAAAATTAATCTTTAACTATATTAAAAAGAACGTAAAGCATTAAAATAAAAAAATAGCAGGTGGGCAAATTTGGGTATTAATAAAACAAAAAATTTGAAGGAAAATTGGATCAACTAAATAAAAAAAATTACAAGCTTGAAAATTATAAATTCATGATGTGATCTCAGGACTATAAAGCATATGTGTATTGATAATCATAAACATGCCAAAAGTAACAACTTACATTCTAATGCTTTGTTGGATACAACCAAAGACAATGGCCCAAAATTAATGCAAAGATGATGTTGCAATGCCCTAAATATACAAATCATGCCCTTTTGGTTGCTTTTGCACGGACTATATGCATTTCCTTGTCACTTACCAATGCAAACTTCACTTAAAATCGAGCATTATGGACTCCAAATATTCAAGACTCCAATTAACTTTATAATGTCTCCGAAATATCCGTGTGTGGATCTCGAATATGCTCTTGCAGAGAGAGTTTGACCAGACTTTACTGTAAATTAACTCCCAATAAGTATTTTTGATAACCATGAAAGTTATATAAATTCATAGATAAAACATTTAACACTGTGCATTCCATTTTACCATAGCTTTCCTTGTTATTTCTGGAGCAGATTTTGTAAGATCCCATGACTTTCACACAGCCATCTTGCACAAGAAACATAGGAAAATGTTAGGCAAGATTCAATATATGGTCCATTCGTAACACCAAAAATGAAAGACCAACTACCGAGTCATAATTGGGCGCATCGAGTGCACAATTTTTTTGTTTTAGAATATGCAGATAGTAAATGAGAAAAGTTGGATATTCATTGAATACTTATGCAGGTGAATGCTAGTCGTAGACTCCCTGTCACAACAATCATGATCGAGTGTAATTATCAAAAGAGGAAACACCAGCCGTGATTATTTTCACAGGAAAGGCCGTGTTAAAAAAGTAGAGCCATCGGATTTTTTATTGAAAAAACATGAAAACCCAAGTAAATATACTTGCATCTTACAATAAAATTTCAAATAAAATTAACATTTGAAGGCGTAAATTTTTGTGTCGCAGCAAATCCACTTCCTGTCGAATAAACCCAAGTAAATATACCCGCATCTTACAATAAAATTAGGCCGTTTTTTTAAGTGAGGCACCCATTAAAATGAATCTCTGGAGACTTGTACTTGAGATAATCTCCATCTGTCAAAATGGACTCCTCTAATTGGCTGCGAACATTACAAAATCGCCTAAAGACTTTGCTTCCCACTATCAAATCAGACAAATACCACTAGACCACGCTGAAAGAGACAAGTAAAGCTATTGTGAGGATGAAAACATACAAAGGAATGAGAGGAACAAGGAATAGAATAGAAACTATGACATGCTTGGATGTACATTTCTCAGAATCCATCAAGAGGATTTAATATTTAATACCGCAACCCGTAAATAAATACATGTAATGAGCGAAATAAAAAGACCGCAAAATTAAAAAATAGCCACAACAGGAGGATCCGTCCATAAATTCTCTTCGATATTAAAGCTTGCATAATAAATCATGGCCATGAAACACATCACGCACACGGCATGAGGATCCATCCCAATCGAATGAAAACTAACGAAAAATGAGAGATGCACACAGTTAATCGAGCACACTCTCTATGTAACTCATCCAACAAATCTAGATCTCTCTAGTGCATCAAACCCAATGACATTAGTTGTTTTGACATATTAAATGCCACTAAAGTTAAGCTAGTCACTTCAATCATTTTTTGCAGATCATAATTTGTTTTGAGCCCCGTGCTCAACATTTTTGAAATTTACTTTGATAAATGTAAAGTGCTAACTTTTATGGATGACTTTTTATTTATTGCAAACCATAGTGTGGGGGAGAAAAATTATGTTTCCTTGAACTTAGCGACAAATAAAGGGACCAAGTCAACCATCCAATAAAATTTCAAATAAATGTCAGTTTTTAATAAAATGATATATATATTAAAAACTATGGAGAAAATATTAGGACAAAAAAATAGTGAGATGTGATTGGTTTAAGAATAAAATTAATAAGAGAGGTGAAGACAATATCCATGCCTTCGGCAGGATAATAAATACACAAGTTATCTTAATCTACAAGAGGTCTAGGTTCAAAAATAAATAACAAGGTCCCTACATTAACACAAGGGTTAGAAGAATTAAATACACCCCTTACACAATAAAGTGGCTTCCTTAAAAGTCAACCCATGCATTTAGGTTTAAAATTCAAATTTAAAATTTAAACTCCTCTCACCCACTCTCTGTAATGCGTGCTTAAAACAACCACTTGAGACCTAAGAACAACCTAGGATTAGCTAGGAAAATTATGGAATAATTTTTTTTTGTTTAAGAGTATCAACAACTAGGTTACAAGGCAGCAGTTAATACAACAAGATTCAAGGCCAACTGAAATTGATAGCTTAAAGAATTTTCCTCTTACATCTACTATTAACAAAACACAAGGTCAAAACAAGGGGTTAGATTAACCACTTAGGTCAGGAGGGTAATTTCTCACTCAACCACTCTCTAACTGGATTACAGGGTTCAACTTAATTTTCACAAAATTAATGCCATCAAAACTTCCCTAAATCATTCCCATTGGATAAGAATTTTTCTCGCATTTCCAATGGTATAAAGAAGTCCTCATAACTCCTTATATTTTTCAAGATATGAGCCGACGGACTTTGGGGGAGAAATTTTCCCAAGGGATAGTCTCGGGCCTAGGGAGGAAAATTTTCCCCATCGTGGTGGCAGAGCGGGAAAACTTCGCACATTTTCCCACATTGGGGGCAAAATCACAACTCGCCTTCGCGCTCCCACGAGCCCTAAGGGGAGACACGTGTTGACTCCAGTTGGTCAGGAGGAATGGCGGGCTGTCGGAGCGGATTGAGACATTAAGTCTCTTGGTCGCAAAGCGCTAAGGGATCGATTTGATCTACGCCTACATCGACGCCATGATTCCACGTGTCACGCTCTAATTTGTGTGAGGAAAATTGGATATGTAGGGGTGACTGGAATAAATAAGATTTTTAGAGTTAAAACGCAAAGGTTGAAATTTGCGCGCGCCCGCCGATTCGCAAAACTATGCCACATGTCACAACCCCATTGGTTGTGGGTCCACGGGCCATCGGAGTGCTCAGAGAATTTACGATTTCAAAAGGTGAAAAGTTCAAAGTTAAAAACAATTTCGCGCCTCCGCCGAACCTAAGGCTGCCACATGTCATCACATGATTGGACGCGGGCGACGGGGAAAAGTTAGCATTTTCGCCAAGGCCAAAAATCAAAAGTTTCAAAGTGAATAATTTCTCCGCTTCTTCCATAGTCATTTGGTGAAGCCACATGTCACCCAATGATGTGGTGCAGTAACGGGTGGCGGAAAATTCTAAGGCATTTAGCCGAAAAAGGGTTAGAGGTTACAAAGCACGCGCGGGCCCGCGCATCTGCGAAAGAGATAAATCCATGGAAGGGCGCTGAGTGGGGCCGCGGAGACAAAAGGGGAATTTTGCGAAAAAGGAAAAAAATGCTAAGTTCAAAAACCTCCCGCGCTTCTCTCTAGCCACGTGGTAGCACGTGATTGGCCGCGGGTTAGCGGGGATGCGGGAAAAATGGGAAATTTTTCCAAAGGTAATTTCTCAAAAAGTTAAGTTTATAAAAGGGTTCGCCCCTCCGATGTGCCACAAGGCGTAACGATTGGATGCGGGATGGTGGTGGCCGCGGACATTTTAGGGAATATTTCTCAAAGTTCAAAATTAATTTTAATAGTTGTATTTTTTTTTGAAAGCCAATTTGAAGCAAAACTTTAAATGACCATAACTTTTAATAGAAAGCTGATTTGGGCAAACGAGGTCTTTTTGGAAAGCTTTGATGTCCTATTTGTACATGAATCATTAATTTTAGATTTTGTGAAGTTGAAGTGTTCAATTTAATGAAAATTATTTGGAGACTTTTGTAGAGCAAACTGGTAAAAGTTAACTTATAAATTTTTGTTCAAATTTGATCTCCTCCTTTCTCAACATGTCAAATAGACATGGAGACTTGTTTTTTTGATGGATTTAGGAAGGGTTACAAGATTCAATTAGTTAGAAGGAGTTGCAATTGAAATTTTTTTACATCATTGGGCGGCAGTTTAATGCAAGTTTGATTTTGATTTTACAAGGTTCTCAAGGATATTTCTTAAGTGTTATAGTCAAATTGAGTTCCTTAGAACTTACTATGTCTAAATTTTAATGTTTCATTTCTTATTTCATGTTGTAGGTTCGAGCTATTCATTTTTAGATAAATTATTGCTAGATTTAAAAACAAAACAGAGATCAATCTCTAAGGATCTATTAAACATTTTCCATCCTCCAAGTATGGGAATTCATTTCCTTTCTAGTCTAATGCATTTAATTGATTCAAACAACCATTTAAGAGCAAAAAAGGAAAAGTCTAATTTCCAAATTTTAACTTAATTCAAAGAGAACAGAGCATGGTCTTTTCCTCATATGCATTCTTCTTTTCAACAGAAATTTAAATTCACAACAACTGATCAATTCCAATGCAACAATGCAATATGAGAAAGGTAGTGCATTCTTCTATTGGTTTCCAGAATACAACTTTATAAATTCTCTCTTCCTTTTGATTTCAAAATATAATATACAAATACATATCATCCTTTCACATTTCTTCCAAAACAGAGAATGGAATATAACTCTTTACATTTCACATTTCAATTTCAATCTTTCATTATCAATACAAGTATCTTTTCAAAACAATAACATATAGATCATCCACTTCAAGTGGGAAAGGTTACAATGAGTTTTATAACAAGGGACTGTCAAACTGTCCATTCTTTAGCTCGAACAACAACATGCTTGTTTTCTTCATCTTCCAACTTGATCACAACAAGAATAAGGGGAAAGGCAACGCTCTCCACCCAACCAAGATATCCAATGAGAAGGGAGAAGCCATCCTTCCTCATTAGCCCCGAGCCCCAAACCGTAGTGCCCACTTCCCTTCGACACCATTTTGATTAGTTGTTTTCGATACTGTCGATTTCACTTATGGATTTATTATAGCTTCTTTGATTTAGCATGCTAGTAGATATCATAGACACTGAATTATTATTGATTTGATCCTTATATGATGCATATGGTCTACTGGAGACATTTGATGATGATATTGGTATACTTTTGACATGGTTATTTATCTTTAATTCTGACATGTGATATATTTAGTCATATTGGGTAGATCTTGATAATTGAATTAATGTGATGATCGTTTTGACATAAATGAAATGTGGAATAGAAATGTGCAAAAAATTGTAAGTGATATCGTATTTGCATAGATGATAGTAATTCATATATAGTTGATTTTAGATTATATTGTATATTTGGCATGAATGTTTTAATGCGGCCACGAGGCCGAAGGAGGTATTCCCTATTTTGCAGGTATATTATATTCACAACAACATCGAGGGATTGGAGACCAACCACATCGGAATTCGAGAAGAATTCAACTAGGGTCACCATGGCAACATGTAATTGTGTGTGTGTTTAAATTATTGGTTAGGAGAAAATTGTGACCTAGGGGTCATGTGTTGTTTTGTTATAATTTTCCCTTTTAGTATGATGGTATGTGTTTTTCCTTTAGTAATGAAATTCACTTGTTTTATTATTTAAATTTTGGTTTTGTGGTTTCCCCTTTTATTTACTCATGGGTTGTAGTGTATTAATTAAACTAATTTGAATTTATCCTAAACTAATTAGAGATGGGACCAAAAAGGAGTTCATTTATTAGAATTGATTTACTCTTGGATTTTGTATTGAGTGAAGTATGTTTGAGTTTTGAGTGTAGCACACTCTACCCTTCATGGGAAACTCGAATTTGGCCTTAGAGGCCAAATTTTGAAGCTCATGGGACAAGTCAAACTTGTCCCACACCTCTTAAATGCCCATTCCAACCCTACCTATGGGTTGGGAGTAAAATTTAGGCTCTTTTAGGTGTTTTGGGGGATAAAAAAGTAAAATGTTAATTGCACTTCCTTTCAAATATTTAATTTTGTCTTTTGGGGAGTGGGCTTAGATGGAGCGTGTGAGGTTCTTGTCATTCCTCCAACCACTTATTAATTGTGCATGAGAATATGTGGTTGACCAAGTGATGTGGAGTGGAGAGGAAATGAGGTGGCATCCTACTTGGAGCCACATCATCCGTCTCTCTCTTTTCTCTATTTATTGAACTCTTGTTGCATGTTGGATGAACTTTTTTAGTCTATTGAATTTTGGAGAAGGAGAGGATTTTTGAGGGAGTTGTGGATTTTTTTGGAGCTTGTGAATGCTTGCTTGACCTTTGGAGGAGTTTGGAACTTCATACTTGGAACAAGCTCTACCATGGAAAGGTAGGAGCTTCACCTTTGTTATATTATGTTATTGTTATATGTATGTGTGTATATATTGTGTTGAATGTTGTTATCTCTTTGAAATGATTGTTGGGTGTGGGTAGAGTGCCTAAGTTGGGAGTGGGAGGATACTATGGGGAGTTTCTTTGTAGGAGGCATAAGAGATCATTTTCTTGAGGAGGGAGTTTGGTTGGGTGCCCACCTAGTATGTGAAATGCTTGCATTTCTTCTTGTTCTTTTATGATGGAGCCATAAGAGTTTAGGAAGGCATAAGAGTGGATGGAAGTATAAGGGGTACTTGAGGGAGGCATAAGATTTATTAGGGAAATTGTGCCAGACTGGAGGATTTTAGGTGGCACCCATTCCCATTGGGAGGCATAAGTGGCCTCCCCATAGGTCTTACTCTTTTGGCTTTCTTGATAAGCCTTGTGACTTTGTTGTTTTGATTGTTTTCCTCTTGTTGAGTTGTTGATTGTGTTTTGAATGAATATGGAATGAATGTGAAATTATATGTTAAGTTTTGTGGAAGCTAGTAGTTGCCATGAGTTGAGTTTTTCTCCCATTGTAATGTGGTTGGGGCTCGGGGGCCAATGGAGAGGATGGCTTCTCTTCTCCATTGGGTATCTTGGTTGGGTGGAGAGCATTGCCTCTCCCCTTATTTTGTTGTGAATCAAGCAAATTCTTGGAGGAGCTATCTTGTTGGTGCTTGGAGCTTGGAGTCTTGTTGGTGACCATGTGAAACTACCTTGTATTTTACCCACTTAGAGTGGAAGAAATTGTAATAATATGGTTCTTTCTTTGTGTACATTTTGGTATGGTTTCCCACATCAAGTGGAGGGAATTGTAATGATTTGTAAAGGAAAGTTGTATTAAAATGGTTGTTCTTAATATTGCATTGCATGTGGAAAGAAACAAATGGGAAAAGAAAGAAGAAAAAATGTTATTGTAAAGTTAACTTGCAAGTAGTAAAGAAAGTAAATTCACCTTGTTGAAATCTTGAATGTATTGAAAGATTGATCTATTTTACAATGGAAAAGAAAGTATATTTACATTAAGTACTTATTGTATTGTAAATATGAAAAAGAATAAAATGTAGAGATTGGTATAAGTTGTTTTTGTTACAAAATATAATTGTATAGAAAACAAAGTTAATATGGTTATTTTGAATGAATGAACATTGTAGTAAAATGAAAGAGAAAATAAGCTAGATTCTATTGCACTAAGAAAGTTGATTTTATATCAAAAATAGATTTATATTCCTTTTGCCCTTGTAATGAAAAGAAAGACTTAGTTAAACAAATAGAAATTATTCTTGTAAGTAGATGAAGTTTATTAGAAATGGAAATACTTTAAATGAATAGATTTAACTAAGAAATGAAAAAAGGGAAACAAATATCAAATTTGGAACTTGAAATGAATAAAAACAAATTAAGGATGCATTTTTACACCTTCTAGTAACTTCAAGTTTTTGTAATAATCATGGTTTTAAGGTTCTTTTTCGAAAACAGGCTGCCCCTGTGCGCGAAGTGGTAGTCCCAGAATCGCTGCTCAGCTATGACGGTGGTCTCAAAACCACCGCTTAATAAGGTGGCGACCTGTGTTTGTCACCCAGCAGAGCGGCGGTCTCAAAACCACCGGTTTGTTTTGGGCGGTGGTCCTGTCACTTATGATAGAGTTCCACGGATCGATGCATGTGTGTGAAATTTAACCAATTTTCTCTAATTCCTAAGTTGTAAAATTTAATCTATTGTTACCAGCAAGTAAATAAAGATGAATGCTTAGGAATGTGACATTAAAACTCTAAAATGGTGAACCCAAAATCATTCTTTCTTTTATATCAAAAGGGGTAGGGTTTGCCCCCAAATTTTAAAATCCAATACACTAAAATATTGGAATAAAAAAACTAGATTGGAGGAGGAAACTCCTCCCAATCCTTGAAGGAAATAGATTACATAAATAAAAGACTAACTAAGCTAAATCTAAACTAAATCTTCATGTAGAATCCTCCATGGCTTCTTCCCTTTTTCTCTCATGGCTTCCTTCTCTCCAACCTATAGATTTAACAAAAGAAATTGAACCAAATAAGAAGATTAGAATGAGAAAAGGTTTTAATAGACTCTCATAAGGATTTTAGGGCTAAGTTGGGAACCCTAGGATCTAGTGGCTAGGATGGATTTGATCTAAGGGTGGAGAATTGACCCTACCTTTATTAAGAATAATGTAATTTTAAATATTTAAATTAAAATCCTTAGGGATATGTGTAGATGGGGGAGTGGGGTCATTTAATTGCTTAGTGATGTGGTTTCCTTAGAACCTTTAATATGTGTAGGATTTTATAAAAGGGTTCTTTAATTTATTAAAGTAATGAATTTAATAATTTAGCATAAGGTTAACCTTGTTAGAATTGAACTTAATGGAAAAAGAATAAAACACCGATTTAAATGAATTAAACCTTGTTACTTTCTTTAGAACTGTCGATTTATGTACCCTACAAGTATTGTGATAATATGTATCTATTAACTAGACTTGGTTTCTCAATCTTAAATCTAAGTTAAGTAATGTAAGTAAGTTAACGAACCGTAAAGGTTAAGCACCCTTGCATCATTCTTGTATAGTAATTATCTCTTTTAACAAAAAAATTAGTCTTATTTTCGGGTTAAGTGTTTGGTTGAAATGAGTTCTTAGAATGTCGTTTTTCACGAGCGTTACACCAACCATAATGAAATAAGAGATATAAATAAACTCATGGCAACAATGGCTTCCACAAATATACATGCAACATATTCACATTTAAAAACACAGTTCAAGAAGAATGTAGTTCACAACTACATTAAATCCATACAACAAAACTGAGGCTTCATAAAACAAGCCAAAAGAGCAAGGACTATGGGAGAAGTTGCTTATGCCTCCCAATGGGAAATGAGAATCCACTTGAACAACCCGCCAATATAGTTCACCTCACATATCCTTATGCCCCCTCCAAATTCCTCCTTATTCCCCCAAAGTTTCTCCCTTATGCCCCCCCAAGAGTAAGAAATGCAAAATATTTCTTTTCCATGGTGGATCCCAATCCCAAACTCCCTCCACAATAAAACTGATTCCATTGGCATTCCCTTATGCCCCCACATGAAATCCCCATAGCTTTCTCCTACACCATATCCTAGGCAGTCTACCCAACCAGCCAACAACACACAAAAACATTCACCATTTCATACATGCATACAAGAGGAAGAAGAATTTTAAAGGGTCAAGTTCCTACCTCTCCATAATGGAGTTTGTTCCAAGAACACAAGCTTTCCAATGCCAAAATATAGTCCAAGATAGGAAACAACAAGCATGCAATGATCTCCAATCTCCTTCCACAAGCAAGAACTCCAAAACAAGTAAGAAATTCACCCCAAGAGAAGTATGCCAAAGGTTCAACAACCCAACACAAAGCAAGGAGTTCGAATTTTAAAGGAGAGGGAAGAGAAGAGGATGATGTGGATCCATGTGGGATGCCACATCACACTTCCTCAACCCCAAAACAAAAGTCAACATCATTCTCCCATGCACAATAAATAAAATGACAGATTTACTTACACACTCCAAAACAAACCCATACCCCAAAAGGACTGAATTTAAAACATGTAAGAGAAGTGCAATTAAAAATTACAATTAGTCATTTAAAAATGCATTAAAAAGGTCTAATTTTAACCTCCAAACCATAGGTATGGTTGGTGAATAATTTTAAGAGGTGTGGGACAAGTTTAACTTGTCCCACAAGCCTCCAAATATAGCCTCCAAGGACAAATTCGAATTCCCAAGAGGATGAAGTGTTTCATACTCCAAAATCTATCTTACATTCCCTTACACATCACTTACACCTTCTTACACATTACTTACACATTACATTTAAGAGCAACAACTCCATTAATTACATTCCTATGACATATTTGATTTATTGATTTTAACAATGGTTATTCACAACATTAACACAACATATAATAACTAATGAAAGGGGTAAAGCATCACAAAATAAACACATGCAAACATTAATAAAAAGAAACCACATTAATAAATACATAAAAATCCCTTGGTCACATTTTAAAGGTGATTCCCCCCATGGGAATCCCTAACAAACACAAACACACAAACAAATACAGTTGCCATGGTGACCTTGTTGAATTCATCTAGAATTCTAATATGGTTGGTCTCCAATCCCCCGACATTGTTGTGATATTTTAACCTGCAAAACACAAATACCTCCTTCGGCCTCATGGCCATATCAGAACATCCAAAATGATATAAATAACATGGGTAAGTGTAGGAAGTTGATGGACAAATATAGGGTCATCCGTGGATGTCATATTGCAAAAAACAACAAAATCTCAACTTGTAGGGATTATTAGCTATATATGCACTCTAAATTAAAAAAATTATATAAATATGAATTGTAGCATTTGGAATCTAGTTTCTAAAATACTATTTTTTTAAAAAATGGACAAGTTTAGCTATATTAAACACTTAAAATTATATGACTTAGGTTTTTTTTTTGAAAAAACTTATAAGATTGTAGTCCGTTTGCCCGCATTTTGGATGACCAAATCTTGTTATTTTTTTCCTTTGGTGAAACGTTAGATGTAGTTGTCTATCTTGGGATGGATTTTATTTTTATATTTTTTTTAGTAATATTTTTTTATGATTATTTCCGTGAAATTGGTCTGAAAATATTTAGAAAACAGAGCGCTTTCCATTTGCCCGCCATAACTATATCAAAAATATCGAAATCAAATATATTTTTTTAACGTGTATAGAATTTGTCCACGCTTGGGATGGTATAAGTTTTATCATATTTTGATAAGCGAAACAAAAGTTATAGTCTTAAACGTAGACATGAACATTCACGGGAAAAAATGTCTTAAAGACCTATTGTTAGTAAAAAATTATAAAATGATATTTATCTTATTCTATTCACTTTAAAAACAATATTTCTATGAAGCTAAGAGTCTCCCCTACGCGATGACACCATTTTTGTGAAATGTTTTCGGTTTTTAACATGGTTCAAGTCTTTGGAAGAGCAGATTTGAGGTTTTTTGACCTTTTACACTTCATAATGACCTTCCATAGCTTTGGTTGGGAAAAACAAAGATTTTCCGAGGTCTTGGTTCGGTAGATAGATTCGCGATTACGGTTTATAAAGCACGATCATAGTTTTTAACATAAACCGCAAGCGTGCTTTATAAACCGCAATCACGGTTTATAAAGCGCGCATGTTCATAAATCATATTTACACACATCCCAATGTCCGAATTACCATGTGATTTTTACTCTCGACCTTACCGTGTGAATTATCATGAATTTGTCTTTTTCTACACCTTTTTCTTATCACCTAAGCAAAACATCATGGGAGACAAAAACGAAGTCAAAAAAGGAAGTCATTAAGCAAAAAAACACCAAACGAATTAGAGGTCAAAGCAAAATTCAAAATGCCGAGCAAACGCAGAAACTTCGTGAATCAAGAAGAGGTTCATCTTCAATCCCAACTATTGTAAGCAATGAAGAACCGGGTAATGTTTCTCTTTGTCAATGTTGAAGTTGAATTAAATACTCATGATGAAAAAGTTTTTACCGTCAATATGAAGAAGAATTAAATACTCGTGATGTAGCAAATGTTGAAATTGAAGGAGACAATGAAAATGTGAATAAGGAAATTCATATTGAAACTTTAAACAAGCAAAATTTGAAAAAAAACACCTCCTAGGATTTTACGTAAGAAACCTAATTTTTTATTGAAATTGATGAAAACATTTTGAAACCAATGTCTGACAAACTTTCTGAACGACAAATTAGAAGAAAAGCCACTGAAATTCGGGATAATCATTTTGAAATTTTAAATGATCCCCAAAGATGTCAGTTGTTGGTTAGTTTGATGAAATTTATTAAAATGAGACTTACATTAAACACCTTAGGATTGACAACATCTAATATACGTGGTCAAACCTCTACAATTGTTGAAAACCTTCATGATGCATATCACACTGTTGGTGTCAAGAGACACACTAGGGATAGTAATATTGTGTGTCGTGTACTTGCTACTAGTGTTGTAAGTGAATCAATAAAAAAACAACGTTTGATTACGCAAACAAGTCGAATGTTGAAAGTTAATCGAAAAACTCTAATGAAAGCAATCGAAAGACGTAATATCCTTCAATCACTCAATAATGCTGATTTTTAGGCATTTTCTGCTAGAGCACCGCGTAAGGACAAAAATAATTATGATGCTATAAGAGAAGTTAATAATTTTTGGCATGATAACACTAGAGTTTCACCTAATACAAGAGATGTTATAAAACAGAGAGTTGGTTCTACTAATCGTGAACCACATCCAAAGCATTTCTTAGATATGACTCAAACTCAATTTTTTTGTAAGTTTGAACAAGAGAATCTGGAAATTAAAATTAGTCAACGTTTTTTTGAAATGTTGAAACCATTCTATGTGAAAATCAACCACGCTTATACCACTTGTTGTTGTAGGCAACATGTTGAATTTGCGATGCATTATGCTAAATTTTTACGTATTCGTTCTAATTTTCATTCTGAAACTATGTTATCAGAATGTGGTGTTCAAGTTCCACCAATATCTTCCAGGGATTTCATTCTTACTATATTTTGTGAAAAAGAAGTTGGACAATTTTTTTATAGTCAGGATTGTTTAGATGGAAGTTGTAGTACATGCGGCGGATTACCTAAATTGGAAAGTTGCATCCATGAGAAAATTGAAGGTACAATAGGAAATAATTTAGTTGAGTTTGATAAATATAAATCAGTTGCATACCAGTTGAAAGATGGAAAAGAGTCTAAACGGTGTGAGCTAGTTACAAAACAAATGCCCATTTTCCAATTTATGAGAAAATTTAAGGATGAAATTGTTTATGAGTATGCGAGGCATACACATAGAGCTCGATGGTTGGATGAACAATTCAAGCTATGCAAACAAACATTTCCTATTGGTACTTTTGTTTCAGTGGTCAATTTTGCAGAGAATTACACATTGCAACCATAAATGGAGGTTCAATCGCAATATTACAACTCAGTACAAGTTGCCATTTTTGTGCATATAACATTTCTACATTCTCTTGTGACAAAGAGAGAATGATCAATTTTTTTAAGAGAGTACCACTTTTATATCGTGATGATCATAGTCATTCTCTTTGAATTTGTGCAAGGGTGTTTCAGTTATTTTATGGAAACTTGTCGATAGGGACATCCACTTCAAACAACATTATATATGGGAGATAATTGCATGTCCCAGTTTAAGAATGCATGAATGTTTTATTGGATGAGCAGAATGCACATCAAGATAAGTGTGCAACATATTTGGAGTTTCATTGAGGTTGGACATGGAAAAGGAGAGCATGACGGTGCAGGGGCATGTGTGAAAAGAGCTCTTGCAAGAGCAAAGTTGAAGTACAAAGATGGTGTTAAATTAAAAGATGCAAAGAGCATAGTGGAATGGTGTACTGACAACATGGCCCGAGGTTCTCAAGAAAATTCCATAGTTCACAGATATTTTTGGTTGATAGAGGAACAACATATTGTTAACTATGAGGATTGTATGACACTCATTGGGTCCAGTGATATGCACTCATTTTGTAGCTCAGACGCTACTTCGTGGGCCGTATGGACAAGAAAGTTGACATGTTTTTGTGCATTTTGTATCGAATTTGTTACTGCTGAGTGTGATTCACAAGAATGGGTGGAAGGATGGATTTGTAGGACTCTAACTCCGCTTCCTAGTTATCAACCTCCACAAACATTACGACTTATTTCTGCAGATGAAGTTACAACATCCAAGGACTTTGACGAAATTTTGATTTTGGTGTGACAAGGTATTTATGGTTATTTATTTAATTTTTGTATTGAGTTATGTCCATTGAAATTCTAATATGTAATTTAAGTTTGAGTTGTTCAACCAAGTTGTTTATTTGTAGGACATGTGTTTGCAGTAATTGTGACATAAGACAATGAAGAAGGAACAAACTATTTCTTATGTTGTTGCATCGAGGAAAGAAAGAAGTTGACTTCTCCTATTATAGATGGCAAAGATATTGAGTATCTTACAGGGTCAGTGGTAGTTACTGGAACTTGGCTTCGACGGTATCCATTAAAAATCCTCTGTTTGGGTGTTTGAAGACTTTGAGACACATAGGAAAATACTCTTATATTCACATCTAGTTCTAGCGAAAAATATTCAATTTGTATAGATATCGAGGAAGGCCTAATAACAAGATTCTTTGGAAGGTTGAGAGTCGATCATGAAGCAATCTTGTCTGCTATTCGAGTAGATCCGATCTTGATGGTTCATTGGAATGAATTTACAATGCATCATCACATCTATCTATAATCACATCTTCTCATGACATTTTTTTCTTGGAGGATACCTTGACATCCATCACCCACTAGCTTCTACTCTCCCCAAAAACATTCATTTTACTTTCGCTTAGGAAAATTAGATTGAATTCTTCCCCATTCTTACAAGCAAAAGTTTGTTCTAATGCATATTTATCCACCTCATTTATTTGAAAGGATACTACTTTCATAAGTATCCTTCCAAAGAGGGGAAAATGTAGACACCCTAATTTCACATCCATCTTAAATCAATTAATTCCCCTACCTCATTTCCCACAAAATACTCTTCGAATTAATCAAATATAATTTGATTAATTATCCCTTCCAAATCTAAAATAACCTAATCCTTACTACATGTTATTATTCTCCATATTTTTCTACTATTGAATTAAAAATTCAAAATAAAATATTCACCCACTCTTCATGGTGCCCACTCACCTAAATCTCCCACTTATGAATTAAAAATCTAATTCAAATCCTCACCCATTCTTCATGGTCCTTACTCACCTAATTTTGCCCACATTTTAATACCATGATTACTTAAATTACTCTAAGTTAATCGGTTCCCTGTGCTATAAATACAACCTTACCCCTCCCCTAAAAAAGACACGAAGAATAATATTGAATACCTTATCTCGAACTCTTTAGAGGTTTCTTTATGGGAACGCAAATGAGGAGATATTATCATTAGTGTTTTACTTCCTTGTTAGCTTAGCAGTGTATTTTTCCTAGCTCACACATACGAGTTCATTAGATCTTCTTTTGTATTTTTAAAATAGCTTTGCATATGAGATTGAGAAACGCTCTTTCATCCAACCTTTTTTTTCTTTGGTCATTTGAAATAAAATTTTGGAGAAAATAATTTTCTTTAACTTTAATCTCATCATAGTTTTAAATTTTTGCTCTATTCAAAATGTTATTGATGTGATTCTATTAATGTTTCTCTTTGGTGGAAGACTTTTCTACTATTATGATCCCCTATTTTAACTATATTTGTCTAGAGAAATTGTCTTTGAAACTCATTTTCTAAAATTACATTCAACTATTTTAAGAAAATTTCAAATCAAATAGAGTTCATGTCATGAAATGTTTGCTCAATTGTGTCATAGATATTCACTAATTGATTTTCTAGTTCTTTCTTTTCCCAAAAGGTGTTCCTATGTCATATGTTGTTAACAATAATAATTACATGTATTAAATACAATTTTTTTCACATTATAAGATGATAAAAATTTAATGATTTGACATTTTAAAAAGAAGTTGAAAGTATCACATAGTAAAATTATATATTTTTTCTTTTTAAAATAAAATATAAAAATCACATTAAATACATAGGCATGTGTACAAGTTCCTCATTGCCTAATTGATTTGGTATTCAAATTGAATACATAAGAGTAACTACTTTAAAATTACATTTATAAATAAAATATAAATAATAACAATTAATTTTTTTCACATTAGGATTTTCACTAAAAATATTTCACCCTTTTCTAATATTCTTATGAAGTATTGTTCACTATCCGTAAATCAATTTTCCAAATCTTTGTCAATTCATAATTCTATCTTTGGTATGAATAATTAATTTAACAATAAAATCAATTGTCATATTAATTGACCTAAAATTATATTAGAAGTTATTTTTAGTGATTGTTGAGATTTATTTTATATATCAAATTATACAATTAAAAGTAAAGATAGAACTATAACCAAAATATTACTATTTTATTTTCTCAATAAATATTTAAGATTTTAGAAGTGCCCAAATATAATTAAAAATATTTAGATTTGAATATATATTCCTTTGATAAAAATATTTATTTAATATTATTTTGATTTTTAAAAATAATTTAAAGACTTTTTTTGGTTATAATCTCAAATAATTACGCGAAAAGCGTGTTCTCTCGTGAGAAAACCGGAGGGGTCTGACACGGACGAAGACAGCAATGGTCGAGATCGTTTGGTCGACGATGTACGGACAATCGCGAGCCATACACCAAGGAGATGTCCTAGCCCGACATCGGCGAGAGCGTCATTCTTTACATGACCGCTTTTATTAAAGTTTTATTTGCATTCGGATTAGGTCGTATTGAATAAAGAGGTGTGGTACCTATCGTTCAGGGAAAAATGGTTGTGTGTTTGGGTGCCGCAGTGACTCCTCCTGCACAGATACGACCGCTTTTATTAAAGTTTTATTTGCCCCTTTACATTTTGACATCTGGTTCAGGTATTTTCTGTCACCACTGCTGTTGTGTACATGGCGGTGTCCGAGGGCAGATTGGTGTTCGTATTTGGGTAGACATTTGTTTCCTGGAACTTTTGCTCTTGATGTTTCTTCTGCTTTTGTCTCTCTTATCTCTTAAAAGAGCTTAAGACACAAAGACACAACTGTTTTTAGTAATCAACTGCTAGTGTATCGGCATCTTGAACTCAAAGAAACTCTTGACAAGTTCAGTTTTAGTTTGGCTAAGATGTGATCCGGGGAAATTCTATAAGGACCAGATGAAAAGGGAGAGATGAATTTGGCATATCAATTCCAAACTTCTACTACAAGCCGAGGCTGATAATTCAGAGACACTGCTCTATTCAGAGGTACATTTATTTGCAGGTACATAAGGTCTGATTACCAATTTTTTTGCAACTATAAATTTTGATGTGCCAAGTTTGTTATAAGCTTGTTTTGTGGGGTTCACCGTTTTGAGGCTTATCAAATTGAAGGAAATGAATGCAACATAACTTCAATAGGGAATTATATTATAAATCTTCAAATAAACCAGCAAATCAAAATAGTATGCTCCTTTTTCATTGTAAAACTTCAAATTATAATAACATAAACCAGCAAATTATACATCTAACAAACCATTAGGCAGTCCCTGATACCATATCTAAAAAACATATTTAAATGTCTGTCAATTATTGCAGCATACAGAAGACATGGTTGTCCTCACAAGGCAGTCACACTGTTTCACCATATGCAACAAACAGGTCTTCAACCCAATCAGTTTACATTTGCCAACATACTCCCAGCCTGTGCCAAAATCGGAGCTTTGGAACAGGGCATGGACATCCATCAAAGCATAAAGGATAGAGGAATTTTATCAGATGTGGTTGCAAATGTTCTGGTAGACATGTATGCAAAATGTGGAACCATAGACAAGGCATGTGAACCGTTCGACAGAATGCCTCAAAAAAATGTGGTGTCGTGGACAGTAATGATTACAGGATATGACCAAAATGGATTTGTTGAAAATGCGTTATAATTACTTCGAAACATTCATGCAATTGCAATTGGCAGATGTAAAGCATTCCACAACCTTTGTCAGCATCCTCCCTGCCTGTGCCAAAATGGGAGCTTTGGAACAGGGTATGGACATCCATCAAAACATAATGGATAGAGGAATTTTGACTGATGTAGTTGCAACTACCTGGTAGACATGTATGCAAAATGTGGAAGCATAGACAAGGCATGTGAACTGTTTGATAAAATGCCTCAAAGAAATGTGGGCTCATGGAATGCCATGATTGCAGGATATGCACAATATGAATTTGTTGAAAATGCACGTGAACTGTTTGATAGAATACCTCGAAGAGATGTGATCTCAAGGAGTGCCATGATACCAGCAGTGTTCTATGTTACATGTTAAAGGGTTGCTGGAGTTTCTTTATGGTGATATTTCTGCTAGGACAGGCTGGAAATTAGGTTTCAAAGAATTCATGCACTTGGAGAATTTGTAAGTTCGTAAGGTACAGATCTTGAAAAATTTGATCATATATTTATGTATGTAGGACAATCCTGGAGACTGTTTTTCATCTTATTTTAGATGTCCTACCGACTCAGGTGGCTGCAAATCCATGTAAGCTGGGAAATCTAAGATATATTCTTTGTTTTCTCTTATTTATTTTTTCTGCCTTCTTGGGTGGTTTAGGATTTGTACACCTTCCTATCTTGCTGGTATTTCATATGTATATTCTTCCCAGGGTGTATTAGAAGAAGTCCATCTTGCATTATTTCTATGAAGGTCATGTGAGTTTGTTATGACATATATATGAATTTGTTCTGATTTATATCATTATAAGAGTTTCATATTTTAGATGTCTTAACTTTTGAGGGTGTTTTAAAAATTGTCTATCTTCCAGCTTTTCGGGGCATTTTATTAGCTGTCCATCTTCCAGCTTTTCAGGGTGTTTTAGTAGTTGTCCATCTCCCAGTTTGGTTATGGAGGTGATGAAAACATGTTCTGATTTATATCATCGTTTATATCTTGCATTGATATATGTCAATGAACGTTTCACTCTGCAATCTTATATATATAGTGGTGTTCTATTGCACTGTTAGCCCTATTATCTTAATAATTGCCAAGCTGTTGTTTTCAATTACTATATTTCTTTGAAATGGAGAAGGTTTAAGTTTATCTTGATAGTGTTTTGAGAACTTGACCTTGATAAAAATTTCTGATTTATGTTTTCATTCACATTGTAATGACAGAGTTGGGAGAAGACTGTAGATTGTTACAACCCAGGACAAGGGTAGATGCCAGCTAGTTTCAAGGTTAGGACGGTGCCTCTTGATGGCAACAATGAAGCAGTCGAGGAAGTCTTGGATCCTGACTTTGGAGAGTCAGCAATTGGTCGTGTTGCTCCTGTTGACTCTGGTAAGGATTAATTGGTTTCTGATGAAAAATCATTGTAAGATACAGTGAAACCAAATTCCTAGTAAATAAAATTTACAGACAAACATAAGAATGTTTCTCATCCTTTTACTTTGTACATGCACATTATTGCCAAAAGAGAACATTTCAAATAGCACTATGTTGCTTTGACAGGGCTCTGATGGATTATCTTATTGAGAGCATATGGAAGAATAACAGGAGATTTTGCCCTGCAAGAAAGGGTAGATGTTCAAACAGGCATTAAATTGATATTAAAGTTGTGCTTAGCCGATGGATTTGATATGTTTCCAACTTTATTAGTAACAGATGGTTCTTGTATGATTGATCAACGAATGGGCATTCATGGACACCCTCTTGAAATTCAGGTACTTATATTAGTGCAAGGTTTCTGAAACTCTATTATTGCGGCACTTTTCTATTCAGTGTTTGGGACTTCATGTTATAGTGATCCTTAAAGTGGAGCAACGTCCTTTCTTTCTGCATGTGCTTTTTAATTTGATGTTATTTACAATAATACTCGAAATATGGAAGAAATTGTTTGTCTATCTCTCTCAACCCTTTTCTCCTTGATGAGAAGTTTCATGGTCATTCTGGACTTTTTGTATTAAATCATGATTTTTTTTTAATATGTACCCTTTCCTTTATTTCTTTCACCATGTTTAATATTGGTTTCAATTCCAAGCTTAATATATTTGTTGTTTTAGACACCTTAGTTTAAGGTGAATTTTAGTTTGTCAAAAGTGAGCAGGTCCTATTTTGTTTCCAATATCCAAACTGACATCATTCACTTTTTAGCTGACCGTGAGCATGAAGAATATTGTATGGGAGAAATTGTTTGTCACTCTCTCAACCTTTTTCTACTTGATGAGAAATTTCATGGTCATTCTGGACTTTTTGTAAAACCATTTTTTCTAATATGCACCGTTGTGTTTATTTCTTTCACCATGATGTTTATTGGTTTCAATTCCAAGCTTAATATGTTTGCTGTTTTAGACACCTTAGATTCAGGTGAATTTGAGTTTGTCAGAAGTGACTGGTCCTATTTTGTTTCCAATGTACAAACTGACATCGTTCACTTTTTTGTTGATCGCGAGCATGGAGAGTATTGCCATTGATTAAGATTTCAATTTTACTTTTTTCCATTGAAGACAATTAAATAGTAATTGAAGCATAGCATTATCATCGCATCACTATTTGGGTTCACTTTTTTGAGTCCCACCGACCTTGTTTGATCAATTCTCGGATATTATTAGAATTTATTTCCTCCTTTCTTCCCTTCATTCGCACTCTGCCTCCCTTTCTGGCACACGGCCACCAACCCTCCCTTCACCCCCTCCAGCCCTCCCCCATCCCTCTGTTCTCCATCCCTCCCCCCTCCTCCTTTCCCTCTCTGCCTCTGCCACTTCCTCTGTGTTACTTTCTTCGTTCCCTCCTTTCTTTCTTACTCTCTCGCAAATAGTATACATAGCAAGAGTTTGAAAGTAAATAGAAGGTCCTTTATTACTTTCTTTCCTAAATGGATAGCGCTACAGTGGAAAACCTTGAAGATGGTGCCTTTTCCATATAGAATATATAGCAGAAGCCAAATTGGATTTAAGAGTCATCAAACAAAATTTAATATAGAGCTTGCTCATATTGATCTGATGTGGGATCCGAGATAAACAGGTTAAATATTACATCATTCACAATTTAACAGTTATATTCATTGAATCTTTTCATTCAAATTCTGCTTGTTATAGGACAACACTATACTATATATTTATGAACCATACTTAAATCGGAGTCTCAAAATACTTGAGTCAAATAGGAGGGATTTACACAATACATACATGCATTATTTCAAGTTTCGATAATCTTATAGCACTGGTATGTTGGCATGTAAGGTCAATAGAAATTATGGTTTTCAGTCCAATTCGTCTGTACACATACATGGACACATGCTTTTTAAATATATATATTACATGATGTCATGCATAATGTTAATACTTACCTACATTTTAATTCATTCATTTCATTCTCAGTCTATTCGTCATAGATAACACTAAATCATATTCATGATCGCTATGTAAATATCAGAAACAACAAACCTAAATAGGGGGATTTGCACACTGTATTTAATCAAGTTTCAATAGTCAACCTGCATTACTGAACCTACCGGATTGGTGATGCAGTTGATTTGTTCAGAGCTTACATGGATGAGGGTATGGCTAGGTTGGTTTCTTTTTCTTTAAACCCCACATTCTTCTCCTTTAATGGGGTCATTTATGATCATTCAATAGTAAAGGAAATGGGGTCACCTTTATCACCAGTGTTGGCTATTCTCTTCACAGAGCATTTTGGGGAGCGGGCTCTATACTCCATTCCTTTGAAACCTAAATGGTGCGAGATGTTTGTTGATGACACCAACCTTCATTGGGAGCATGGTAGGGACAATCTCAAGGACTTACACTCCCACATTAGTAGTTCGGTGGATGGTATCAAATTGATTAAGGAGATTGAGAAGGGGAGCTTACTCGTTTTGGAGTCCTATTCTCCCATAACATCAATGGCTTTCTGGTTTGTCAGGGGCACAAGAAAGATTCCCACACCTCTACTCCACTTGCATGCATATACTCACCATCAACCATCTCAAAAAGTAGGTGCATTGTTTAAAAAGAATGGCTATAGAGGGAAGCAAGTGGCAAGGGCTATCAAACAAGCTAGAGAGGTGCCTGACAGACTTTGTAAGGAGATTTAATGGTCTGGTGTCGATACTGCCATATATTGAAGGTATTTCCAATAAGATTTTATAATCTTGAGATGCAACAGCATAAAAAGCACTTTTATTCTCAAAACCAAATTGAAGAATGATATTAAATCAGCTGAATATAACTTGCAACCCAGTGTGAGGATCTTCGTCTAATTTGGCAACTCGAAAATCTATCTTACTCAATAGAGGCATAAAGTAAGAAGACATCAATTATTCGTATTTGTGTAAATGCAGTTATGAGCGATATAAGTCGTTCTTCTTGTTCTGACAATGTCATGCCCAATGAAAATCGATTGTTTTAGTTATATTTGTTCAAGTGACACAAACTGTGGCATTTTTGTTTTGCACTCCTTGATTACAAGATCTACATACCTACTGCACAGATATGACCGATTTAATTAAAGATTTATTTTCCTCTTATACTTTTCCATCTGCCGCAGTGTTTTTTGTCCACCTCGCCCTGTTGCTGGATCCTGGAGACATGTGGCTTGTTGTCAAAGAAGTAGCTTTACCCTCTGAACTCACAGCAAAAACAAACATTTACTGAACTCCCACAATAGTGCTCCATCATTTGCCTACTGCTTACACGGCAGGTACTACTGCTGCAATGCAGCCCTTGTTTAATCTTGCCCCCCTTTGAAGAAAAATCCCGCTGACATGTTTTGCTTGTGCACCAAACTTCTTGCTGCTTTCTATTTTTGAATGACTAAGAAATCTGGACTATTTTTGAGCATTTAGAGATCAGGGTATTTCCTAAAAAACATGGTACATGGTTATATTTGGATGGAATCCCACTTGGGCATCGAAGATAATGCTAGTCAAACTCTATTACGTAATGGCCCCTTGAAACTTGCAGGCTGTACTGTTTGGAATTTGGTATAATTATTATTAAACTTGTTATAGAAATATGGCCACTATAGCTGGTGCTTCTCGACAAGCATCAATACCTTACAAGGGGTAGCTCATTTTCTCTGTGTGCAAGGTGTGATCCATACGTCTTAATATCCTTCCTCTTATTTGAGACCAATTGAAAGATTGGTAGGACACTTCCTACCCATTAATTGAAATTTAGTTGTTACTCAACTCCATCCCCCCCCCCCGCCCCCCTCTCTCTCTATATATATATATGAAATAATGTTTCATTCCTGTAGATTTAGAGTGCCATGTATATGATAGCCTTAAGTAGTGTCCATTACCAGTAAACCCGTGGTAGTATCAGCACAATGTTTGAAGGTTGTATTTACCAATGGTGCATAGCCGGAAACAACACTAGATAAGAGTAGCTCTTATGACTGGCATTTGCCAATAGTAATAGCCTTTACAACAGATATACATTAAGATTAATTACTTACTCATATTTACTTACACCAAAAGACACTATCACCATCTCATACCCATTATACTTCTTCATATCCTTCCTGTTAATTGAGATTAATTTAAAGACTGTTAGGACTCGTCCCATATCCCTTATAAATCCCTATATATACTCTACATTCAAAAAAAATTTAGGACCACTCCTGATCGCCATGCTTCTATTCTAAGTTTTAAGAGGGTACTTCACAGTTACCAAATATGATCGATTTTTACAAATTTATCCTATTTTTACAAATGTACACCTGAGTTGGCCTAATGGTGAAGAACATGTGCTCTTTAAATTGAGGTCACAAGTTCAAATCCTGCAAGGGGTAGGGTATGTACGCCTCGTTTGTAGCAAAGTTAGTTGCCTCCCGCATGTGAGTACGAGGTAGTCCCATATGCTGTAAACCGCTTGTAGACCCAAAAACAGGCTGCCCGGCATCGTGGACTGTAAAAACCTATTATTGTTGTTTATCACTGACTGAAATTCCTAAAATTTAGGGTTTTGGTAGATTAAAATTCAGAAAAAGCAAAACCCAGTCTTGCGGTTGTAAACAATAATATTTTTACCAAATCTGTTTCCCAAAAAGCCAAAAAATGCGGCTAGAAATAATAGAAAACCCACCGAATCTATTCGAACTGATGTTGTTATATTTATAATAGCCCGTTGGTATTAATTAAAGGAAAAACAAAATGTTGCAATTTATAATTATTGAAATTACTATATTTTTTTATTGAAATTTATTGTATTTTTCCTATGGACCGTTTTTTTCCCATATTTTGTGTCCACCGTTTAATACTCTCCGTATGAAAGTTGCTACTATGGGGTACTTCAACATCCCATTGATCTGCTTTGGATATGTGTAGACTTAAAACATAATTTCATTCTTTCTAGATATGCACCTATTCTTATTCCTCTTCTTCGAAACATCGTTGTATTCTGGATACTTATCTAATACAACAACAAGAAACATGTTCCTTTCATATAAAGCTTGTTGTTTAAGTAGCTAGCATTTACCATTTACTTTTGTGTCCTTATTTTATGTTTCTGCTGACATCTTTTTTCTTTCTTTCGTTCCAAATTGCATAACAGGTTATTTTGCAATAACGATTTCTTTCCTTCTTACGAAATCGGAAACCTAGCTAGCAAAAAAAAAACATGAAATGCTTTAGTAGATTTGAATATCCATAGCTTGTGTTTGCACTCCAAAATAAATGATTGCTTCTGGAAAAAAAAAAAAGATTTAAAAATAAAAAACAGGGTTAAAAAAAAAAATTGGTTTGCCTACTTCTACTTGTCAAATTTAAAAGAGTATATGAAGTATTGTAGTTTCTTTCTTTTACTTGACTGCTGATTTCTTTTTCTCATGCAATCAACCTTTTCTTTATTTGAATCGTGATCAAGTTAGACTGTTTATGAAGTT
Source organism: Taxus wallichiana var. yunnanensis (assembly GCA_018340775.1). NCBI lineage: Eukaryota > Viridiplantae > Streptophyta > Pinopsida > Cupressales > Taxaceae > Taxus > Taxus wallichiana. The sequence continues at coordinate 85,742,125 of CM031241.1, read as the reverse complement.
ATTATTTTGTTATGAATGTTTCTTCAAGCATCCTATTCACTTTCAATGTGCTAAGATTGAATTTATAAGGCGTTTTATGGCTCAGACATGAAATTTTATTTGTTGTTATTTCCATGTGCGAAATGAGGGAAAAAAACTCAGAACTCCACTCTTCAAATTGATGGCATATTGATAAGTTTCTATTATGTTCATAAACCAAAGGGTTTTATTGCCATCTCAGCTACAACTATTTGATATTTGATGGCACATTTCAACTCCCAAACAAAATAGTAACAAACTTGTTGCAATTACATACTCTGACAAGTTGACAAATCATTTATTTTGTAGTTACACATTTTATTATAGAAAACTTGATGTTTATATGATGCATTCGCCAGTATGAAGTTCATTACATAACCCATTACCTTAAACATTGCAAATTATATTTGTCCCTATTGTTCAGGTGGTATAAGAGCTCCTGAAACATTAAAGTTTTGAAGCTTAAATGAAACGAGTGAGTGGGCAAGATGAATGCTTCAACAATGTAGAGTGTCTAATTTCATAACAAAGTGTCGACAAATACAAGTACAACTTATTGTCTATTTGTTGTGCCATTTTATATATTCCCCTGAAGTTGTTTTTTGGTACAAAAGTTCATTATATAATGTTGATGATTAGAGATTAATATCTTCCATTATAATAATTCCATTATGAATCCATAATAATTGTTATCTTGTTCTACATCGTTGTAAGCTGTGTCGGTTTTTTTGTGCTTGTCCAAATAATTTCTGCCCTATCGTCTCTCACTATATATATACACAACATTTCCATGTCTTGAACACATGTTTCTAAGTGTTGCATACAATCAATTTATTTATCAGTAAAAGGAAATAGAGAATCTGTAACATGACGATCAACGGAATCTCCATTGAAGCTAAGATCTTAACCTTGATGCTGGCGCTTGTGACATTCATATACTTGTTATCCAAATGCTTTATGCCGGACAAATCTCATTGTTGCGAAGGAATCCTGGGCCTGATCAAAATATTCCATTTCTCATGCCTGCACAACACTCACTCTTCCCTTTTACCCGACAATGGCATGACCGGTTCATGCATCCAAGAATTCAACCAACAGCTCATCGTGTGCGGGGTCGTCCCTCGTCCTCTCCCTTTTTTCGCTCCCTTAATTTTCAAATCTGCATCCCATCCTCTTCGGCGTTTTCATCATACGATAACCCGCTACAGCCGATGTCACAGGACACGCGCTCCAGGGGATGCGCACATGCAATCTCATGAATGTTACCTAATATTTACCTAATATATAACTTCGCTATTTTTTTGGTAAAAAACATTGACTTCGGACCATTTTTAGCGCCAATTTTACAAGGCTTCCAAACTAAAGCTGCTGGAAATTAATATTTAATACTTGTATCACACTAAATCTGTATTTTTCTGCTTGCTCTGCAACTGTATTTGCTGTGAAGGAGAACACAGGTAACTTTAAAATATTTAAAATTAAAATTATCAAATAATAAATCATTTGTTTATTATCTATATATTTGTTTTTAATCCCAGTTTTCATATTGTAATCATTTGAAACCAAATAATCCATCATTCTTATTGTTTTTAATCTGTATAATGTCATAAATACTGAAATTTTTTGACTTCTTACTTAGTAAATTTATAGAAAAACTGTGATTTTTACTGCTGAAATGGAAGGTTGAATGACTATAATTCAAATTAATGTTTTCTTGAGGACTTACTCTTTGATTTATTGACAATTTTAAACGATTTTTTTTTAATATTATTTATATACAATTTTATTTTTAAAAAGATTCTTCAATTTTGTGAATTTCATAGATTTAAAAAAAACTTGAAATTTGTTTGTGTTCATTCTTTTCCTCATTCCAGGCTTGCTGGTAGATGGATCCATTTTCAAGAAGACGTTCAAGTTTATTTTCACCCTGTCAATCACAAGGGTTACAATCTACTTCAAGAAGCTTTCAAGACTCTGCAGGGTTTTCATACCAAGATGGAAATTATTTTCCCCACTCACAAGAAACAAACAAAGATGCAATGCAATATGGTAAATCTGTTGCAGAGTCGCAAGTCAACATAAATGTAACACCTCGTGATGTTTATGATGTGGAGGACAATCACAAGTGTGTTTACTGATGATATTGACTTAAACCATGGGCCTAATAATTTTATGGAAGAAGATTTTGAAGTTGTGGAAATTGTCCCTGCAACTCAAACATTTGACAATGATATTAATTGCAACCAAGATACAACCAAGCAGCAGAAGGAGGAGCTTTGGCCAAAATTTGTTGTGCAAGCTTTGATTCTAAAATATGAAGAAGTGTATACAGATTTAAACCAAGGAAATCTTGGTAAAAAACATTGGGATAAAATAGCGGAAGATATAAACAAACAGTGTGGAACAAATTTTATGGGCATTCAATGTAAGTATAAGTGGAATAGATTGAAAAAGACATTCAAGAAAGAGAAACAATTGCAAAATACCACAGGAGCAAAACCATCTTCTTGGAGTTTATATGACGACATGGATCGCATAATAGGGAACACTCCAAAAGTAATTGGACTTATGAATGGTTTTAATGGAAGTGAATGGGTCAATAGTACTTCTACTATACCCAAAAATGACATGAAAGAGAAATCACTTGAAGAAAATCCATCCATAAATATTGACAATGTTGAAGAAAAAAGATCAAACGAAGAAATCAATTTGAACAAGATTGGAATTGAAGGCAAACGTGCAAAAAGAAAAAGAGCCTCTCATGAAGACGTTGGAGAGAAGATGGAAAAAAGTTTGTTGCATTTTACTCAAACAATGAAGGAAATTGAACTTGCAAGAATGGAACAAGAGAACAAACGGATGGACAAAATATTAGATGTGCAGCTCCAAATTGCAAAGCTTTTTTCTCAGGTAAAACCTCATATTTATCTTTGTATGAAAAAGTACATGTGCATATATCATTAACACCAAAATATTTGTCATTTTATGGATTGAAAATCATATCAATTCCCCACACTAGCTCTATGTTGTCTATCCCATTCACGGAGCATAATATCTCTTTGTGCCTTACCTTGATCTCTTTCGATAGCTTGATTACGAATCTCAACTTCAGAATTAGGATGTGGATCTACTTGGATCTCTGGTTCATCTTCATTATTCATTTGTAAGAAATTATGCAGTATGCAACATGCCACAATAATTTTTGGCACTTTTTCCAATTCCACACCCACATCGCGAAGAAATCTCCATCTTTTTTTGAGTAAGCCAAATGCATTCTCAATTTTTACACGACCTCTAGACAAGTATTTGTCAAACAATGTATGCGATGGAGAGATATTTCCTTTAAATGGCTTCAAATAGGTATGGCGATATTGGGTAGGCAGAATCTCCAATTAGTTGTGGATAGATAATGTTTCCTTCAATCTGAAATGTTGGAGATGCTAATACCTCTCTCTTTTGCATGCTTTTTTAATTGCAGAACAGTTCCAGTGATCAAGCATCATGAGCACCGCCAGGAGCATTGACGCAGACATCCCAAAATATTTTTTGAGCATCACATATTCCTTGTAGCAAAACACTGTAGAAATGATGTCTATTTACATAGTTCATAGGAGTATAATGTTTTTGTGGACAATATGACAGCTTAATATGAGTGCCATCAACTGCACCGCATATGGTAGGAAGTAGAGTCAAAGTCTGAAAATCACTTAGTATCTTCTGCAATCTGCTGCCTGATGGAACAGTTAAATATTGATTTTGTAACTTTTGGATGATAATATTAACAATGACCATAGTGAATTTTCTCACAGTTGATTCACCCACACAATACAATTCTGCAATTGTATATGTAGGTGTCCCTTGTGCAAGACGGTGTAAAACCAAACATAATGCTTTTCTGGGTGGTATTGGATCTCTAACAAATTGAACTGTGTAGAAGCTTGGCATATGTGGTTGTAATTCTGACAAGAGTGAATTGAAAAGAGGAAAAGACATTCTATAATGGCGACGGTATAAAACATCACAATAATGTGGTTGTTGCTCCCATATTTCTTGTTGAATTAAATTCCAGAATGTGCTCTGCCTTGGAAACATCCACCATTCTCTATATGATTCCATTGACAATGATTCTCTTTCTTCATATATCAACATCATTTGCATAAAATAATTGAAAAACATGTGTGATATACTTGTGGAAGAAGAGTGTGTCAATGCATCTCTAATCAAATCTTGCCAAAAAATGATAAATTTAGGATCCATGCCTATTGATCACTCCTGTTACCTGCAATAAGAATGTAATGTTTCTTGTTATTGATCATTGTATATCAGGAACTTGAAATTTGATTCCAGAAAAAATACATACAAACCTCTTAAATTATTTAAGTAAATGCACTGAATACGAGCAAACTTAGGAGATTTCATACCTTATTCTTTAGTGGCAAATCCTGTATTTAGCACCTGTAAATTGTTTTTCACTGCTCCATCGTTCAGCTCTGTTCTGGGCACGGTTGTTTGGGGGTATTTATTAAATTTTAATTGTTTAATGTTTTTTTGAACAAACCCCGTTCCCTCCAATTGTTGGCGCGCAGCAGCATATTTATTGCCAGGAAACGTACAGAGCACGCGGGCAGCCTAGGCAGCAGGAGGGACGGTTGCATGGTGCGTACGGACGCGCTCCAGCTGCCCTCGAGCGCGCTGCGGAGGCGGTTTTGCCGTCTATGTGCGGGGTCTTCCGTCTGTTATAAAATGTTTTCCTTTGTTTTTCGTAATCATAAGAATTCAAAGAGCAAAGGTGGGAAACTGTGTTTTAGATTTGTCAGGTTCAGTCGTGTATTGTTCATAGTTATTAGAAAATGGGTAACATTTGTAAATGCTGCTCATGCTCTGCCTCAAATGAAAATGAGAGCAAGGAGGCACCTTCTTCTTCCTCAAATGTCAATGAGATCTGTTCTTCTCTGTTAAATGAGAAGGGGAATGAGAAGGCATGTTCTTCTTTCTCAAATGAGAAGGCACCTTCTTCTGCCTCAAATGAAAATGAGAGCAAGGAGGCACCTTCTTCTTCCTCAAATGTCAATGAGATCTGTTCTTCTCTGTTAAATGAGAAGGGGAATGAGAAGGCATGTTCTTCTTTCTCAAATGAGAAGGCACCTTCTTCTGCCTCGAATGCTGACAAGAACGAAAATGCCCTTGAGCTTCCTGAGGTGAAAGATGTGAGCCATCTTGACGAACTGATTTCCTTCATTGAGGAACGTTTGAAGGCCATTTCCATTGACAAGGTATTTACAATTTATTCATTGATAGCAATTTTCGTATGGAGAGTATTTGAATTAAGAAAATAATGATTTGTATAAAAATATGATAAATAAAGGAAAAAATGTGATAGAATAATACAGAATTTGCTGAATGTTGCCAAAAAAATTAACAGAACTTTCTGAATACTGATGAAAATGACGGATTGCTCAAGTTTCTTGCTATAGATCATAATTTTTTTTGTCTTAGAATACGGAAAATAAGACTGATTCCACTGTATTTGGTGATTATGATGTTTTCATCCCTTAAAATTCGTTTCGTTACAGGCGGATGCGAGCACATCCAAAGCAGAGATTACTAGCACTTCATCCTCAGCGGCTTCTTCCATGAAGTACGGCGGCGATTTGTTAAAGAATGTATTGAACCGTTCTAAGAAACATGCCTTAAAGGTATTAAGGAACATTTTTGTGTCTGTTCCTCAACCTGGTTATTATTATTGTGTAGTTAATTAAAGTTTGATATTTCATGTTAAACAGATTTTCAGTAGCGATACTCGGAAGGTAGTTATTGATGTACTGAAAGAAGCTTCCCAGATCCATTGGGTCGCGGCCGGGCTTGCCGTTGTGGCGTATGTGTTGGACCAAATCGATAAAGTCTCAAGCAACAGAAGCGATTGTGTTCAATTTCTGCGCTACATGTGTGCTTTGGCTAAACACGTCAAGGAACTACTCAACCATAATCTACCCCAAGAAAAGTTGAATGACGTGGTTGAATTCATTGTAAAGGGATCAGTCTTCTGTGTTTCCAAAATGCAATCTAGCAATCTATCCAGGTAAGATTTCTTAATAGTTTTTCATGACCTATTTTAGTCTATAATTTATATTATCTCCTCTGATAAAAGTGTACTGGTGCAGCTTTTTCTCTGCATCACTAGATGTGGAGGAGATGAAGACACTTCAATCCCAATTGTCTCACACATATAGTGAGCTCACATTGGAAGGTGTAATCCAAATATTGAATCTGAAGCCTACTCTTCTCCCTCCCTTCCAAGGAGAAGATCCCCGCGGAGGTATTCATGATTTACCATTTTTGTAATACACGTTTTGCACAAATATTCGAAAGCATTACTTTTCTTTTCAAATTCTATTTTGTAACTAAAAAGATCTATGTTGGATTTTCTTTATCTTTGACAGTTGGTATCGATGAGGCAAGAAATAAAGTAATTGAATTGCTGAACATGAAGGATGATTCAACGAGAGCTGTTGTGTTGTATGGCGTTGGCGGCATAGGGAAAACAACCCTAGCAACGGCTGTGTTCAGCTCTTTGAACCTCATCGCCTACAAATATTGCAGAATCAATATCGAGCAGTACTGTTCCGAGTCTGATCTTCAGCGGCTGCAAAGACAGCTTCTGTGCGATTTGTTTGGCAAAAATATTAAGCTGAAGAGTTGCGTGGAAGGTCGGGAACAGCTCTCAAAAGCTTTTAGAGTATCGGTCACCCAGCCTGTGTTCCTCTTTATCGACAATGCTTTAAGAGGAAGTGATCTTGCAAAGCTTCTTCCCGAAGATCACTTGTCGGATCTTCCAAAGCGTAGCAGGATCCTCGTGACGACTAGAAAGCTGGATCAGACAGACATGCTTGATCAACCACCAAACATTCAACGCCATTCATATTCGGTAAATATTCTTTCCGACTTGGATGCAAAGAAGCTTCTGTGCAGGCGGGCTTTAGGCAGTGCTGACGATAGTTTTGAGAAAAACTTAAATATAGACAGGCTAGTAGAAATGTGCGGCGGTATACCACTGGTTTTGTTATTCGCAGGCTCAAAGTTGCGCAAACTTGGCAACAATGTCTCCGCCTGTAACAACACTATTTCATTCTTAGAACAGTCGCTAGAGAAAGGGGAGGGAGATTTGAGTGAAAAGGTAGTCGGTGAGGTGTACAATAGTTTGGAAGAGGATCTGTATAAAGAAGCATTTCTAGACATTGCAGCTTTTTTAACAACTGGAAGAAGCGGATTGTCGGTTATATTGTAGGAGAGGTAGCACTCAAAGCCTTAGAAGAGGCCGCACTGGTGACGATAACCGAAAAAGGCTATGTCAATCTACATGATATTGTTCTGGCACGAGGAAGAAAGCTGTCGGAAATGGATAGAATAACTAGCCGCAAATCCTTCGAAGATGCTCTGGAAGATACACAGGTATATTATGCCAAAATGTTAGGTTAAGCTATAAGTTTATTTATTTTGAATTAGTGAGAAAGAATCTCAGAAAACACCAGCGTAGTAATTAGTGAAAAAAAAAAGTCGGAAAAATAGTCATTTGTCTATGCGGTTGTCTATTGTCTATTTTAACTCTTCCCCTCGAATACATTTGCAGAGGCTTCAAAAACTGAAGGGTATTTGGCTTTCTGATGCTTATTACGGTAAAAATGAATTTCTAGTTGAAGCAAAGCATTTGGACATGATGAACAGATCTTTAAGAGTTTTGTATCTAGGCGGGGATACAAAATTGATGGAGAAAAAAAGAAATTTCCAAATCTAAGGTTCCTCGAGTACACCAGTGAAAGTTCTTTAGCAATGGAACTGAAAGAGTTTGAAAATTTGGCCGTTCTCCGATATTTGGCAATATATGGCGGTAAATTGAGTGAGGCAAGTATTCCATGTCTTTCTCTTTAATTTTTCATTTCATTACGGCTTCCAGTTAATTTCTCACTCGCAGATTTTTACTGTCGAAAATTCACCATGTTATCCTTTTGATTATTTTTTACTCGCTGCATGTAATGTATTTTGCACTCATAAATTGTTAATTTTGAAAAATTATTGCTCGTGCAGTTGCCGGATTCTCTCCGTTTTATGAAAGGTTCTGCCTATTTGTTACCAGAAATTTTTGGTAACTTATGTCGTTTGGAAGAGTTGAATTTTTCTGCGGTAAAGGCTACGACTCTTCCAGATAGTTTCGGCCAACTTAAATCCTTAAAAATATTGAATTTAATGTCCAGCAGTTTACGGAGTCTTCCCGACAGCTTCGGCCAGCTGAATTGTTTGGAAAAGCTGAATATATCTAGTTCTCGTAGCTTAATGAGTCTTCCACAGTCTTTCAGTCGACTGAGTTGTTTGAAGAAGTTGAATATGAGTTATTGTGAGAATCTGTCCAGCCTTCCTGATAAATTCAGTGAGTTGACTTCGGTGTGCGCAGTGGCCGCATCAAATTGCCCTGGATTAAATGAAAAGGAAATGGACAAGTTTGCTGAGATGAAGAGCCTGCTGGTATTGAATATCGAGGGAAGCCCCATGTTGATAAAGCGGTGGAGGAAATAAAGGAAACGCGTCCTTTGCTCGTAATGGACGGCGAAGTAGTGAGTTGGAGGCGAAACTCCACCCCTCACTATTCCGAACAAACCATTTCCAGTGCATTATTTCATGAGGAGAGCAGATTCCTTGGTAATGGTGATGATCTACACTTGGCTGACTGGTCATCCTCAAATAACGTGGCTCTTCTGTTGACCATGTGTGATCTGTCTTCGCCTTCAAATAATGTAGCTTTAGCGATGGTGAAGGAGAAAATTGGGGAGCTCGCTTCCCAAGGTTTTCAGATTCTCTACATACCGCCCATGGGAGAATGGCAGCTGGAAAGTGAGGAACTGATCCGGAAAAGCCTTGCACAGTTACCTCGTGGCACTCAAGCTTGGATCGCTGCAGATGAGAGATACAATAGATTGCTTGGGTATTGTGTTTATCGATTACTCACGTGGTCACGGAAAATACCGACAAGTGTTCATACTATGATTGGAAGCGCAAGCTTGTCCGTGAATGAACAAGGGAAAAACATGTTCACAATCTGAAGTTAATATTCCCGGTGGAGGGCAAAGAAGAAGCAGTTGCAGATACACAGGGCGGTTTTACAAAATTATTCTTTCCATTTGTTGAAATTGAGGAATTTGTACGAGAACGAGAAGACCGACTTTATTTAATGTATGACTACACCAGGACAATTCGCCGGTAGGCGTTCTCCTTTGAAGATGTTCCTGCTGGAAAGTGTCAAATTCCGGCGGATCCAATGTTTACAGGTTGCCGGATTTTGGATATTTATAGTTGCAATAGTATTCACAATTAATATATTTGGTGAAATAGTGTGAGTTGTCTTGCATATTTATTTGCTAAAGCAATGTTTTTTGTTGAACAGTGTTTGGAATTAATTTGGTGAAACAACATAAATGCAGAAGTAAATATCAAATATATTGTCACACTCAATTCCCTCCATAATAAATTTACAATCTAACCTCACCGGCGTTGATTGCAACTCATGTGCAATTGCTAGTGAATAGAAACTTAAGGGCAGCATAGGGAAATTTATTGCAGTTGTTTACAAACATATTGTACTTGCAAGTGTAACTAGTAACAAAATAATGTTGCCCACGTATAAACGGATGTCTAAAAATGCGGATTACACACATACAAATCAAAGTAGAATAATATTACTTCATGTTGAACTGCAAATAATTCTTCACATTATATTTTCAAGTATATCAATACAAATATTATAAAATATCATTTTATCAATAAAAATTAATTTTGAAAAGATAGATTTTTAAATACATGCAATATATATTATTTTTTAAACAAATATTTTATATGATTACATGCACATATTATTATAATAATATATGAATTCATGAATTTCTATAAAAATTGGTTGCTCTTATTTTGGTTGTATAATGTAATACAAAATTGATTTATTCAAGTTGTTGAACTCATATAAAATGAATAAGAGAGATGGTTGTAGTGTTCTATTGGTATAAATATTGTTCTCCGTCATCTCAATTTTTGAGGTACACCATCATATCCTTCAGGTTCTTTGAGTTCCTTTATTCATAAATGCAACATGATTTATTACATTTTTGAAAAATCAATCACCATTTATAGTTAAAAAATATTAAATTATATATTTACTATGAAAAATAAATCAATAGATATTTAAATTTAAATATTAATTATAACCATATAAATCATCTATAATATTCTATATTCTGTGATAACAATTGAATGCGGCTCTTTTAGGTGGTAATAAAATTCATAATATGTCTTACGGAAAAAATAAATTATCATGGAAATAGTAGAAATCATCTAAATATTCCTCTTAAAAATTCACTCTTTTGTTTCCTTGGGAATACCAAAGATTATAAAAAATAAATGGGGATTGCATATTTTTTATAACTATACATAAATTCAATTGGGTGGTTTTAAGTTTTAAATTTGCTGGAATACAATGTAAAAATATCAAATAATCCTGATTCAATGGGCATTTGGGATGGAATCGATAGTCTTCTGCATAAAACTCAGTGGAATCTCTGTTCCAAATCCAATCATTGCTATCTTTGACCTCTTCCAGCAATAGATAACATCAATTTTAGAGGAACCCTACATGTAAAATGATATGGAAACATTTGTATAGAAGTATTATTAAAAAAATATTTGCACTAATTTTCAATGGAAGCTAGGGCTGCCGAGAGTAGATCTGTAGATCTCTAGTGAGCACTTAAATTTGAAAAAGTTCAAACACTTATCTAGCCATGAAGCTTTGAATATTTGATTGAGCTCGTAATCAAAATTTGGTTGTATCCATTGATTCATCCGCCGCTACCTTTGGACCACTCCAAGTTTAGTTTCAGTAAACGCCTCCTTCCTATTTATTTTTATGTGAGAAAAAATTAGGTTTTCAATTTTTTGCTATGGATCAATGCCTTGAATCATGGAAATTTAGGTTGTCACTTTTTTTTTTTTGGCACAGATCGAGTTCACGGATCAATAAGCAACACACAATTCACACTGTCAGGTTTTTGCTTATCAAGAGTGCATAATGTAAGATTATTATTAGTATATATTTTTAGTTGTAAATGTTTAATTATAGATATTATTATAATAAAATTAATACAATGGCATTCGTGGCAGGGTTTTAAATATTATTATTTTAATATTGCAACTTTATATTATATTAAAACATATTTTTATTTTTAAAACTAAGAGACACATTATTTTGGACTTTTAGTATATTATATTGATTAATTATTTTAATATTTTTTCCACAAATTTTTATTTAAATTTGAAACAATACATTATATAAAAATAATTGTGTCATCACATTGTTTACTTATTATTATTAAATTGAAATCTAGGAATACAAATTTTTAAAATGTGAATAAATAAATGTTAAATTTAAGGTTTATAATATTCTACGGTAACTAAATGGATGCTTTATTACAATTCTACAACAATTATTGACATAATAAATAAATTAAAATTATATTAAAATAAATATATTAAATGCATATATTAGATAAATATCGATCTAAATAATGTGAGTTTCTTATAATTTTAATTTTTTATTAAATTACTCACAAATATAATGTAGAATATCCACAATTGAGATTTAGTAGATCTTAGTAGTGTAAGTGTAAATTACTAGCAATCGCATGTGTACAATGCAATGTGACCGCCGAGTATATGTTATTTGATTTAGAGGGATAGTTATTACTTTTGTAGTTGATGTTGATAATGGGTGTGATTGCTTTTGTAAGTGTAGGAATATAGATGAACCACTTCATTTAAAGGTTCTATCTCTACATTTCAAATTTGTTACAAATTCATACATATACATTTGCATATGTTGAATGTATTCATGTTTAATGACGGGCATATCATTCAGACAAGAGCCGATTATGCAGTTGAAGATTCAATTGTTTAAAGTGATTTCCATTACAATGATTTTCAGGTAGGTAAAATAGTTATTGTCAATTTTTAACAAAACAAGCCGTTACAAAAGATACCATCTTAAACAGTTAGTGAATCAATACGATACACATGGCATACATCATGATGAAATAATGTTTTGTATATTGCTGCATGGAGGAATTGAGAATATGGCATATCGGCTCTTTAATCGTTGGAGTCATTGGTATCACACTGAAGGAAAGAGGTAAGTCTGGTCCTAATCTCTAATAAAAGGGTGTTAGATTAGGCCTCACATAAACATGGGCCCAACAACTCTTAAGAGCTTGAGTCAATGAAAAATGGAGACCCACTGGTTCTATAGAGATACTCATGATGTAGTATTCTCTTCTAAACAAAAAAGGGATCATATCTTCCTAGGGGAACCATGCTTTATGAGGAAATCAGGGCTCTTCATGACTGTAAAAGTTTGCAATGCATTTCCTATGATTGATAATTATGTGATGTAGGGTTGGATGAAGACCTAGTTCAGAGGGTGTTCCAAGTAAGTTACAGAAACCCAGATGCTATAAATGAAAAATGTGATGAGCCAAAAAAACACAGGCATATGTAGCAAAAATTTATATTGTTTTGAAAAACTTGGGAAAAGCTCTAGAAAATAGAACAACAAATATGGTGGCTCTGGATTAATCACAAGTTTTCCGGAAGTAAAGCTACAATGTGATGTACTACCATTCCATTCATCTCTGCTAGGGAAAAGCGTGCTTCTTTAACCTTTACCAAGGCTCCATCTTTTAATGGTGAATAACTCAATCACTGAACTTCTCACAAATTCATGCCTATGACTGCATACATTATTAATGTTCACAATTACTAGACCATTACAAGGTAGATGTTGCATGTATGTTATGCAACATTATATACACTGATTTTGCACCATTAAATCTGGAAACCATGACGGAAACCCTTGGCTCTTTCTATTATTCACATTGAGAAATTAAAAGATTTGGAAACTGTAAACAAACATCGGGAAGATAGAGGCGGATCTGACCAGGAAAACATGGTATGCCTGAATACAGTTGAGATTAAAAAATCTACTAAAACGATTGAAAACCCTATATCTGTCAAGTGTGTGTGTGAGAGAGACAGAGATTGAGATGTCACTTTATAGATTATTCAAGTTTGAAAATGGACTAGAACTTCACCAACCTCATAATTTTGATGGATGGCATTATTATAGTACATGCATTGGAACACAGAACCTGCAGAGGTAATGCAGGACACCATAGGCACAAAATTAAACTCCATACAATGCAAAAATTGAAAAATTCAATACCGCAGATGGTGTGCACTAACATAGGGGTGATAATTAGCCTACTTGTATCACCTCCAATGACATGCCTCTGCTCTATCAATTGGTTTTCAAAGTTTAAACCTTTCCCTTTGACATCTGATGAGTCATTGTTTGCTTTATCAAGTTGCTTTGATAATCCGGTCTTTTTGTTTTCAGGTTCTGTAAAGTTGTATTCTTGATCAAGAGTAGGGAAATTAGAATGGTGAGAGGAATTGGATTCCTCCTCCAGGTAGCCCCTTTCTGTGTGGGCCTGTGGTAAGCAACATTACTATCTCTTGAAAGTTGTTGCTGATCCTGGATGAACATAAGCCTTGCTAGATTTCTTGCGGTCATCAGTTTGATTCAGCTTGTCTGCATGTACATCACTAGAAAAGCTTGTAGTTGAACAATTATCAGGCAATATTAGCTCATCTTTCTGGTGTCCAAGGCCTGGGTAATTTGGACTATGAAAAGAATAATTTTCCATGCTATTAGGCCTCCCAAATCCTTGACGAAATCCATACATGTGAGATCCAAGCATCGATGTAAGCCCATGGCAATGTTCTCTTCTGGAACTTCCAGGCTTCAAAGGATTGGCTTTTACATTTTGAAATGTTTCAGGCTTCCCTATTGTTTGCTGATTTATAAAACAATGATTGCTATAATTCTCGGCTACCTGCATCTGTTTGAAAATTGTATAGTGGGATGGTGAATCACTTGGTGTGACATACTGTCCAAAGCCACGCGAACCAGTTGTGGCGTTAACATTGTGAAATGCATTGGCAGAAGGCGGCATTTTAGACCACCTTTCACACCCAATTCTATCCATCTTTTGATTATCATTGATGACATGTTTTCCAGATGAGGGCACAATTTCCTTGCAAAATCCTGAATTATTCCACATCTTCTCTCCAGGGCACTGCCACTGAAATTGGGTTAACTTCTATTTATCAGACCTCGGTGTATCAGAGTCAGTGCCCAAGGCGAGGTTGGAATTGGGATTGGGATTGGGATGTTTGTTTATGTAATCAATCATCATTGGCTTGTTGTGAGACAAATAAGTAGAGGCAATTTCAGAATCGAATAACCCACCTCTGTATTCTTCCTCGTCTTCTTCTTCGCTGTAGGGTTTGATCATCAATCTTCTGCTCCATGCTGTTGCAGAGGGGTTCTGTTCGGTGGCCACCTCTTTCCCTCTTTCCCTCTTTGCCTATTTGATTCTCTTTTAAACCCTCTTTCCAAACATCATCTCTACTGAAAAATTAGACAAGGAATCTGGCTCGTGTAGTGAAGCGAATCGCATGCGCTGCAACTCAGATTCATTAACCTCAACATGGCCCTCATAAATAAGGCAACATGATTCATCCGACCTTGGCGGGCTTCAAACCGTGAAATTTTATCTTCCTGGAAAATGAAAAGATCTTTTTAATCCAGGAAAACCTACCTTTCCTTTTCGATGATCTAACATCGGTGGCCCACAGGTGTTGACTACCAGTGATGGAGACGGCCTTGAACTTGCAGATCTGTGCAGCACCGAAAAGCCATCAAATTCGGAAGGCCGAGCTTCTCTAGAGCCTGCTGGAGCTTTGCAACGCTGATCAATTACACAAATCACTCCTAATCGAAAAAGCAACTGTTAAAAATAGCCAAAAAAAAGTGAAAACGTACAAACGGCCGTCAAAGTTAAATGCCCTGAAAAAATGTCTAAAAGGTTGTCAAATTTAACATAGTTGTGGAAAATCTAATAACTTTATGCTCATGTTAAAAAAGTGAAAACGTACAAATGGCTGTCAAAGTTAAATGCCCACGAAAAAACATCTAAAAGGTTGTCAAA
Organism: Taxus wallichiana var. yunnanensis; assembly: GCA_018340775.1. Taxonomy (NCBI): domain Eukaryota; kingdom Viridiplantae; phylum Streptophyta; class Pinopsida; order Cupressales; family Taxaceae; genus Taxus; species Taxus wallichiana. The sequence continues at coordinate 85,726,964 of CM031241.1, read as the reverse complement.
TTTCTGTGTAAAGTAACTTAGTCCACGCATGTTCCAAAGCTCACATTTTGGCACAAGTTAAGTGGATGCCAGCAAAGGTTGATGATCTGATTTGATATCTGCCAATTTCATGTGCTAATAAATAAATCTCTAACGGTTTTTCAACAAGCCTATTTTGCATACTAAGCAATAATTGCAGTCATAACTACATCTCATATTATGTTTCTATTTCTCCATGATCTTGTTTTTTAATTCTAATGACACTCATTGGACTTCTCAAGGAATCACTTTTGTAAAGTCCTTAGAAAATATGAATTGTGATAGACACAAGCCATGAATAATGACCTGAAAAGAGGATGAATTTGTTTGAAAACTGACAAGGTTCATATAGCCTAAACAAAGGCTTAACATTATCCTAGTCTACAACTCATATACTTTATGTAGTAGGTTCTTACAATTAATACATGCACATTGTGAAGAATGCCACTAACTCAACACAGGGCCAAAGATAGAAGGCCTAAGGATGTTTGTTACAATGAGATTCCATCTAATACCCCAAAAATCCTTTAATGAGCTTACAAGATAAGGTTTGTTGGATTGGGGTTTTAATTGAACCCCAATTAAAGAATTTGCTAATAGTGAAAGACATACCAAAACAATATCCATGGCTAAATATATAAGCAAAACATCGACATGTTTTACATGAATGATAATATGTCCATAAAGTTATTGGATTTTCCGAAATATACCAAACGACACATTGCATCTTCACTCGCAAATTAGAGTCCTCCTGCATAAAATCAGTCAATACTAAATATATCCTTAGTTCTAGGAAAGCATCAAGCTGAATTTCCACTTTGGTGAGAAAAGAAAAGAAAAAGAAGAAAAAAATGAACTGTTGAGGGTAAAGAAAGGTCAAATTGAAGCCATTATCGCGAGGGAATCCCTTCCAAAGATTTAAATTTGATTCAAATAGATAAAATATCCTGATGTGTTCAGCCTTCGGGAGCAAGTAAGGATCGGAATGATGAAAGAATCCAAGTCCTAAATAAGCTGGAAAACCTCTTAAGGATCCTCTTCAATGGAAATAAGTTTTGGCATGATTTTCGCCAATTGGTTGATTTTCACAAATCATATTTGTCAAATAATATATTAAACATTAGAGTTAGGTGTTGTTATATATTAAACATTTTTCAAATAATATATTATTAAAATTTATTACTCGAGAATTTTATAAATATTGTTAAAACTTAAAATTATTCATAATGCATATATATTTTATATTTTTTAGACAAAGAAAATGAAGATTTTAATTGTGTAGAATTTTTGTATGTTTTGTTTGTATCAAAGAAGTGGTGAATGAAATTGGAATTGTGATACACTATTATGGGTTGTTTAAACAAGGGATGAATTTAGTTTTAAATGTCTTATATTTACAAAGCATCATCCATATTAAATAATAGAATGTGGATAATCCACAATTTTAAGTATTACTATTACCAAATTGTTGAATATCAATATCATATTCACATTATTTTGATAAAACAATTTTTGAAGGATAAAATTATTGATAAATTTTAGGTGTGTATGTATCCACAACTAGAATTTAATTTACTTTTTATTATTATTAAATATGTATTCTACATTTTGTGAATAATACACAATTAGTATAATTTAAGTGTGTTGAATTTTTTTTAAAAAAAAATTCTAAAAGATTTAATGTATATATAATTTTTGGTTAAACCTTAGATATTGTGTGAAAAAATAAATGACGCTGATAGTTTGGTTGTGGTACACAATATGTATAATTCTATTTTCAAAGGTATATTTTTTTGAAAACATAAGGAGAAATTGTGGTTTATTCAAAATAAAATTTCAATGATATGGATATTTAACAATTTTAAATTTGACTTTTATGAAGTAGTGGAAAATATTTATTAAAACATGATAAAATGTGTTTTTTAACAAATAAATTTCTACAATGTGGATCTTTAACAAAGTAAATTGTGACTTTAAGAAATTGTGGAAATTCTATATTTTATTTTATAGAAGTTGTCCATTTCATGTTGATAATTCACAAATTTTCCACAAAATGATTTTTTTGTGAATAACAATGTGGATAAATTAGCCTACTTCTAGTAGTGTATGCAATAACATTACACAATGACATTAAGGAAAGAGAAATTCCAATGATTGTTGGAGCTACTTGGAGGGATTTGCGGGCAACATGTCCTCATTTTCACAAAATCCAAACAACATACTTAGTGTAGCTTTTATGGAAAAACCCACACGATTTAAATTTCATATATTATAGGAAAATCAAATGTGATTATGTGTAATGCCCGCAAAAATTACCCGCACAAAACCCGAGAACAACCTAGGACAAGCTAGAAAATTATGGAATATTTTTTTTTTGAAAAACGTGCTAACAAAAAGTTTCGAAAACGACAGTAGTCACATTAATGTTTCTAAGTCAATTAAAGTTAATAATAAAATTTTTCCCATTTTAATGAAATGTTGAAAACCCACATTATACTTTAATGAACTTAATTAAACCAAGCATGGTTAATTCCCCCGTAAGTGTCATTTTAATAAAAAATTTAATTCCACTATAGTTAAATATCTCACATTTAAATCTCAAGGGTAAAAGGGTCAATATAGATAAATACTAAGGTCAATTAATTTTCACAGGGTTACAACCATTAACAATGTACCTATTTGACATGGGGTTAGAATTAATAAACATACCCCTACCCCATAAAGTGACCCTTAAAAAGTCAACCCATGTATTTTGGAATTAAAACATTTAAATTTAAAATCAAATTCCACTCACCCACTCTCCACCTACTTTTTGTAGGGATGAATCTCATCCCTTGGATGGATTCATTTAGGGCCCTTGATGAGGGAAAAGACAACTAACCCTAAAGTATGCTTAAGACAAACAATTTCTCTCTTTCTTTGGCTTATTGTTTCTCTTTTGTTTTGGAGGAGGATGGGAAGCCATTGGAGGCCCTTTAATACTCTGGGGAGACATGCAAGCTCCATTATTTTTCTTAGTTGTATATACCCTCATTAGGGTTTAAAATGTATTTATATATTTTATTTAGCTCATTTTTTCTTGGGTTTGCCCAAATGGGCTTATGGGTTTTTCCCATTTGATACGGTTAAGATTTGATAAGAATTTCCATTTGAGTATGTGAGTATATACACACACACATATGTATATACACTTGTATCCATGTGTGTGTGTGTGTGTAACACACAGAGAAAGATAACATACACATTTTATATATATTATAAATATATATATAATATATATATATATATATATATGGGATGGGGGTGGGGTCGCGACCCTCCCCCACTTTTTTTTTTAATTAAAAAAACACTCCCTAAAAGGGACGCGACCAACAAGGTAAATCCCTTCTTTTTGTAACACCCACTAAAAACTCCCACTTGAGACCCAAGAACACCCTAGGTTTAGCTAGAAAAATTATAGAATAAATTTTTTTAAGTGTTCATGACAGAAGCTTCGAAACTTACAAATTGTCACAACAAGTTTCAAGGACAATTAAATTTAACAAATAACTTTTCATTATAACAATTAATAAATCCACATTACAAAGATTAATAAGTGTAATAAATCCACACATAGTTCAAATTCTCCTTAGGTGTTAATTTAATAACTAATTAAATTAACACTATAGTTAAATATTTCTTAATTAAATTTTAGAGGGTTAAAGGACCAAAAACAATTAAATATCCAAGATATTTAATTCCACAAGGTCTAAACAATTCACAAGGTCTAATTACATAGGGTAGATTAAACATTTAAATTAAAAGGGCAATTTCTCACTTACCCACTCTCAAACTGACTTATATGATTCAATCTGATTTTTCTCATATTTAACACACTTAAAACTTCCTAGAAACATTCCCATTAGATAGGAAATTTCCTCCCCTTTCCATTGATATAAAGAAGTCCTCCTAACTCCTCATATTTCTCAAGTTATGGGCAGTGGGCCTTGGGATGAAAATTTTCCCAAAAGCGAGGCCTCATGGCCCGAGGAAGAAATTTTCCCTAAAGCGGGCTCTCGCGGGCCCTCGGAAGAAATTTTTCACCCGAAAGTGGGAGATCACGGGAAGAAATTTTCCCGGGAAGAATGTAGACCGGCGGAAGGGGGAAGAAAATTTTTCCCAAATGCGGGCCAGCAGAGTGGGGAAGAAACTTAGCACTTTTCCCTTTTTAGGACAAAAAGCGCAATTTACCCCACGCGCCCGTGTGGGGCTTCGCGCTAAAATGAGAAAATAAAACCTAAGGTCTGCAAAGGACACGTGTCCAAAATTTTAAGTCCAAACGAGAAGGCGGGTCGACGGAGGAATTTAAGATTTTAGATTTTTTGTTGAAAAGGCATTAAGGGATTAAAAAGATCGCGCCTCCGCCGATGCCCAAGGACGCCACGTGTCAAGCCCAAGATGCAAGCGGGGAAACGGACCGACGGGAAAATTAGAAAATTTTGATTTTGGGAAGAAAAACATTAAGGGTTTAAAATAACCCGGGCCTCGCCGATGCGCCAAAGAAGTCATGTGTCACATCCATAAAGTGACTTGCGGAAAGGCGGGCCGTCGGGAGACTCGGGAAAATTTTTATTTTGAAAGAAATTTTTAAAGCTTTAAGGTTAAAACATTTGTGCCTCCGTCGACAAAGCCTACAAGGAAGCCACGTGTCGGACCAACTGGTGACACGTGGGATGGTGGGTGGCAGAGGGACTTAGAAATTTTGCCAAAATTTTAAAAAGTTAAGTTTAGAGGACGGGCCCATGCACTCGTGGAAGTGTACTTTTTTCCAAAACAAAGGGCGGGATGTGGGGCCATGGAGAGAATATAGAAATTTTTGCAAAAATTTAAAAGGTTAAGTTTAAGGTTGTGGGCCCGCGTGACCGCATAAATGCTTTTCAAAATGAAGGCGATATGGGGCCATGCAGAATTTTTTTCCAAAATTACTTTTTCAAACTTAGATTATTTTTCCACCCAAAAGAAGGTTTGACAAGCGGAGCAATGGGGAACTTCATAAATTTTGTGTTTTTTTGGCAAAAACGCAAAAGGTAAATTTTAGCCCGCGGATCCGCCAACGAATATTTTATTAATTAAATTTGACATATAGTTTTTTAAAAACCAAAATGAAGTAAAAACTTTAGAAGGCCATAAATTTTGATTGGGAGCTTGGTTTTTGGAAAATGAGGACTTTTTGGAAAGGTATCGACCTCACCTTTGCATAGAAAGATTAAAATTTTATTTTTGATAAAATTTGAAGGGAATTTTTTGAAAAAATCTTTTCTATTATAAAATGGTGAACTGAACTTTTTAACTTACAAAATTTGTTCAAATCGCCATGAATCCTTCTTCAACATACAAATAGGCATGGAGAAATGCACTTGAGAAAAATTAGGCGAATTATAGGGATAAATTTGATTAATTGAGTTGAGATTTTTCAAACGATTTTTCCTTTCTTTTTGCAAAAATGAATGAGTTTTTTTTTCAAGTCCCGATTATTAAAGTTTTATAAAAATTTATTAAACACTATAGTCTATTTGGGATGCGTTTTGAATCATACTAAGTCCAATTTAATGTTTCATTGTTCAATTTGTGTTTCATTGTGTTTTGAATTGTTTGCAGGTGCTCGTATATTTTCTCGATAATAATTTGCACGTTTGAAAAACATCTAACATAGATGTATTTAAATAGATCTATTTTCATTTATCATTTTCTTAATGTTTGAGTTTGTTCCAAACTAATTCACATTATATTCCATCTTCCTTTAATCAATGCGTGAAAACAAGAATGCAGTTCCATTTTTCAAAACATGCTTTACAAAATAAAAAATAGAAATATATTTTCTTGAATATTTTTCCCACAATTTTCAAACAGAGATTTACATGATATATTTCAAACAATGATTTCAAATGAGAACAATATCATTTTGAAAAGGTAAAACAACTTCTATTGAATGAAATAATTTCCTTTACAACTTACATCCTTCAAATGCATATCAATATTTTCTTTTCCTTTTCACATTCAAAACAAATTACAAAATATATCTCTCACATTTGAATGTACATTTCATTTCATTCGAATGTAAAACATTTCCAAAAAGAGTAATTTTCTCACAATAATATTACAAGGTCATCCACTTCAAGTGGGAAATTTTATACAATAAGGAAATCTCAAAGGGACTGCCAAATCTGTCTTCATTCTCAGCTCTAGAACAACAACAAGAAGATCCACCATTTTTAATTTGATCACAACAAAACAAGGGGAAAGGACAACGCTCTCCACCCAACCAAGAATTCCAATGAAGAGGAGAATTCGTCATCCTTCATTGGCCCCGAGCCCCAACCATATTGCAATAAGAAATGGATTTCAACTCATGGCAACAAACAAGCTTCCACAACACAAAAACATATTTCACATTCAAAACACAGTCCAAAACATAATGTAGTTTTGCAACCACATGAAAACAACAAACAATACTCAGGCTTCATCATGCAAGCCAAAGGAGCAAGACCTATGGGGAAGCTACTTATACCTCCCAAAGGGGAAATGGGTCTCCTGAAAGCAAACCACCAATATATATCATTTCAAATCCCTGACATTCTCTTATGCCTCCCAAGTACCCCTTATTCCTCCCATTTCCTTATGCCTCCCCAACCTCTTATGGCACCCCATAACAAGTAAAGAAATGCAAGCTATTTCTTTTACAAGGTGGAACCCAATCCCAACTCCCTCCACACTTATACCTCCCCAAAACTCTTATGCCTCCCCACAAGAGATCCCCATAGTCTTCTCCTACACCATACCTAGGCCATCTACCCAACCAGCCAACAAACATACCAAAACATTCACAACATTCACATATGCATAAATAAAAGAAGAGCATTTTAAAGAGCCAAGCTCCTACCTCTCCATGATAGAGTTTGTTCCAAAGTTCAACAACAAGCTTTCAATCCAAATAGTCCAAAATCAACAATCCACAAGCATTCAACAATATCCAACTCTCTAATAGCAATAGCTCAAAAACAAATGAAGTTAGCCAAAAGAAGTCACCCAAAATGAAGTAATCCAAAGTGAAGTAACCCCAAAAACAAGCCAAGGAATTCGAATATATAGAAGAGGGAAGAGAGGAGGATGAGGTGGATCCATGTAGGATGCCACATCACACATCCTCAACTCCAACTCATAAGTCAACTTCAATCTCCAAGGCATAATAAATAAGTGGGTGGAAAAATGACAGTTTACTTACACACTCAATCAAGCCCACACCCCATAAGGACTGAAATTAAAAACATGTAAGAAAGTGCAATTAAAACCTTACAACTTGTCTTCCCAAAAAAATGCACAATAAGGTCTAATTTTAACTCCCCAACCATAGGTAAGGTTGGTATACAAATTTAAGAGGTGTGGGACAAGTTTAACTTGTCCCACAAGCCTCCAAAATCAGCCTCAAAGGACAAATTTGAATTTCAAAAAGAAGGTGGAGTGTTTCACACTCAAATTTACTTACACATTACTTACAACACTTAATCCAAGAGCCATCAACTCTAATAAATACATTCTTATGACCCATTTTAATTAATTAATTCAACAACATGATTACTCACAATATTTACACACAATTTAATTAAATAGAAAGGGGAAACACATCACTTATTAAATGAACACATACAAAAATTAAACAAAGGAACCAAATAAAGAATACACAAAATCCCTTGGTCACATTGAAGGTGATCCCCCCATGGGAATCCCTAACAACAAACAAAACACACAAACAAATACATGTTGCCATGGTGACCATTATTGAATTCATCTAGAATTCTAATGTGGTTGGTCTCAATCCCTCGATGTTTGTTGTGATATGTTTACTGCAAAACATAAATACCTCCTTCGGCATCGTGGCCGCATCAAATCATCCAAAATAAATATACATTATAACTCCAAAATCATCATATATATATGAATCACAACATCATCAAGGAAAATAACAATATCATTTGCAATTTCATCAATAACTATATGATCATCAAATTTAATTCAATTTTCTAGGTCTACTCAATATATCAAAATATCACATGTCCGAACAACATCTATAAATATAACCATGTCAATCAACCATATCAACATCAATATAAAATGTCTCTAATAATCCACATGCATCATATATGAATCAAAGTCAACAATAGTCCATGCTCTAACATCTAACATCATGCTAAATCAAAAGTCATAATAATGTCCATAATATAGTCACATATCATAATCAATATAAAAGGTGTCGAAGGGAAGTGGGCACTACATCCCCCTCCCCTTAGACTCGACTTCCTCCTAGAAGTCACTAGAGTAAGTGTAGAAACTAAACTCGTAACAAAATCTAGCATCCTCCCATGTAGCCGCAGTCTCATCATATCTGTCCCACTACACTCGAACTTGGTTAATCTCTCTGCCTTGAAGGCCTAGGGTCCTACGCTCTATAATGCAAATGAAATCTAACATCACCTGCCCATGAACCTACACCTGTAAATAGGTCCAATCCAGCACATGAGAAGGATTTGCAATATATCTCCTAAGCAATGAAACATGAAACACATCATGGATGTGAGACAAGCTAGGTGGCAACACTAGACGGTAGGCCAAAGGGCCGATACGCTCCAAGATTTCAAAAGGACAAGCAAATCTAGGAGCTAACTTAGAACCTTTTCCATAATGGATAGGGCTCTTATGTGGCTTGACATGAAGGAACACCTTCATACCCACATCAAAACTATGGTCATTCCTATGCTGATGCATACTTCTTCTTCCTATCTGTGCCTCCTGCAGTCTCTATCTAATCATAACCACCTACTGCTCCATGTCCTGTAACAAAGCTGGTCCAAGAGAAACCATGTCCTCTAACCTGTCCCAACTAAGAGGTGTCTTGTGCTCTCTTCCGTATAATGCCTGAAAAGGATCCATGCCTATCAAAATCTGAAAACTATTATTGTAGGAAAAATCCACCAATTACAGGTACTCCTCCCATCTCGACTGATGATCCATAACATACATCCGAAGCATGTCCTCTAAAATATGATTCACCCACTCAATCTTCCATCTGTCTCAAGGTGATATGATGTGCTGAAATTGATCCTCATCTCGAGGGCATGTTGCATGGTAGTCCAAAAATGGGAAGTATACAGAGGATTGCAGTCACAAATAATCTTCCACATAATCCGTGCAACCTGAAAATCTCATCCAGATATACTCGTGCCACTGCACTAGCTGTATAAGTGGTCTTCACCGAGAGAAAATGAGCCACTTTTGTCAATTTATCCACCGTGACCATGATGGCGTCGTGGTGGTATCTCAACATCGGTAGCCCAACAATGAAGTCCATGGAAATGGTGTCCCACTTCCATTCCGGTATAGCATGAGGAAAGAGAAGGCCAGCTGGATGTTGATGCTTGGCCTTCACTTTCTAGAAACTCTAAACAATGTGACACAAACTGAGCCACGTCTCTACGAAGTCCTCTCCAATGATACAATTGTCTCAAAGTGGCGTGCATCTTCTTCACCCGGGATGGGCTAGAATAGGGTGCACGATGTGCCTCTGTCAGAATATCCTGCCTCAAGTATCCATCTATGGGAACATAAATCCGACCTCTGTGCTTGAGAAGGCCATATGCCTCTAATGAAAAACCATCAAAATTCCCCTCAAGGGGTCTCTAAGACTCGATCTCTGCTCTAGATGCAATGTAGAAACTATCAGAGGAAAGTTGTAGAATCCTGCTCCGTAAATATGTGCCCACTAAAGTGGCCATACCACATGTCTTTTCTACTTGAGAGCATCTACAACCACATTATCCTTCCCCTTCACATGCTCTATCTCCATATCATACTCACAAAGAAACTCCATCCAACGCGCCGCGAGCATTGAGATTGGGTTGTGTGAAGAGGTGGTGAAGACTCAAGTGATCTGTCCTGAGTGTGAATCTCGACCAAGAAGAAAGTTTCTCCATAAAACCAAGGCATGAACAACTTCCACAAGCTCAAGATCATGAGTTAGATAATTGATCTCATAATATTTGAGTTTGCGAGACTCAAAGGAACTACTAATCTTCCCTCCTGCATCAACACACCTCTAACTCCTGCCAAAGAAGCATCCGTGCATATGAAAAACTCACCCTGTGGATCCGAACTACAAGAATAGGTGTTGTCATGAGGCACTCCTTAGTCTCCGAAATCATTCTCACATCTATCTAACTAAACAAAATTCTTTCCCTTTTTCGAAGGGAAGTGATGGGATGCATAACCTGAGAGAAGTCTTGAATAAATCTCCTATAATAACCTACTAAGCCCATGAAGCTGCGCACCTCTGTCACAGTAGTGGGTGTTGGCCAATCCATAATAGCTCTAATCTTGGAAGGATCGACTATGATACCTTCCCAAAATTATGTGGCCCAGATACTACACCTCTGTCTGAAATAATGCACACTTCTCCAAGTTCTGTAAAGCTACTGCTCACGAAGACACTGAATAACCTAACAAAGGTGCCCCTCGTGATCCTCACGTGTACGTGAGTAAATAAAAATGTCATCAAGGAAGATGAGCATGAAGCGATCCAAGAAGGTCCCGAACACCCAATTCATCAAACTCATAAACATTGTGGGGGCATTCGTCAAACCAAAAGGCACCACTATGAACTCATAGTGCCCATATCTCATACGAATTGTGGTCTTATGAATATCCACCTCTGTAATCCTCAGCTGATGATAGCGTGACTTAAGATCTATCTTAGAGAAAATTGTGGCTCCCTTCATCTGATCAAACAAATCATCAATGTGGAAGGGGGTAACGATTCTTGATCATTACTTTGTTCAGCTAGCAGTAATCAATACACAACCACAAGGACCCGTCCTTCTTCTTCAAAAAAATCACCTTGGTGCACCCCAAGGGGATACACTAGGATGGATTAGGCCTTTCTCTAGAAGGCCCTCTAAGCTGCAACTTGAGTTCATAGATCTCTGGGGTGGTCATCCGATAAGGTTCTCGTGAGATAGGCTCTTCTCCCAGAACCAGATCTATGTGAAAATATATCTCACATGGGGTGGTAACCCTGTAGCTCCCCAGGAAAGACATCTAAAAATATCTCAACATGGGATGGTCATCAAGCGATGGTCCACTAGACCCATCCTCTAATTGGTCACTAAATGTAACCACATACATCTTGAAACCCCATCGCACACACCACTTAAGCTACATAGCGGAGATGGTGCGAATGGAAACGGGTCTCCTGACCCCTGAAATCACCGACTAAACTCCTAGATCATCTACACAAGATATAGTCTTATGGTAACAATCCATCCTGGCCTTGTGTGCAGACAACCAGTCCATGCCCAAGATGACTCCATAAGAACCCAACGAAAGGATACGAAGATCCGAGGTAGTGGTGAAATGTCCCAAATCCACTACACTCCTTAACTAAGGAGTCTACAGAGATCTTGGTTCTAGAAGCCATCTCTATGTCCCAACTAAGACTCTACCTAATTGCCACTAGCCTACATCACTCTACTAATGATGGTGCAATAAAAGAATCAAAAGAACCAGAATCAAAAAAAATGGAGGTAGGAATACCACCAATGCTACTGTCATCTCAATCACTATACTCTGATGCTCAGCCTAGCGGTTCTCAACCACTACATAGATCTAATGACTGTGCCCCATGTCACCAACAGTGAGATCTGAAATCTACATCTTACCCTTGTTATTAGGGTTTTGAGGCGATCTCTCCAAAAATGTCCAAAGAACACCACAACCAAAACAATCGCTTGATCCTCTCCCATGGTAGTAGGTCCAGTCGGTACTTGGAAGTCTTGTGCTGTGGATCACGATGATCTGCTATGTCTGCTAAGGTCTCTACTAGTGAGCTCCTACTGACTGAGCTCTAGGTGCACCTTATGTCCTAATGGGACCCCTAGGAGGAGGCCCCATACTCCAACCCTCCTATGCATAAAATTTCTGTGGAGGTATATAAGGTGGGCGGGGATGCTCTGCGCTTTGTGTTGTGGTCTAAAAGATGACTATGATGAACCCTATCCACCGCGAGGAGGAGGAGATGACCCCCTCGATCTTTTTTGCATATGGCTCCAGCTATGGACTATCTCTAGCTTGTTGTGTCTTTCCATGAGTCTCCTCTACTATATAGGCCTTCTCAATGGCCTCAGCTAATATCTGTGGACAATGGATCCGCACCGCACCTCCAATGTCTAGATTCAGGCCTGGATGAACCTGTGGATCCGTACCTGCTCATCCTGCATGTAATGACATATTGGAGTAGATCAAAAATATACTCTCATACTCAACTACTATAAGAGATTCCTTAGGAGGCCTTGAAACTCATCTATCCTCTTGAATGAATCTCCATGATAAGTATCCTGCTCCTAAACCACTCCTCAAAGAGTTCCTGAGTAGCTGTCTCTCGGAATCAACATGGAGCTTATGCTCCTCATTCCTCCACTCAGACACCTGCTCCATCCCTCAGAAGATGGATCGCAACACGAGATTTCGTGTTGCTAGAACAAGGGTAGAGCTTGAAGCAACCGCTCAAGCTCACCAACCAGCCTCTGCTGCCGAAATCCACTTGTGTCACCAGAATAATGAGATGGTCGTAGCTTTAGGATCTCCCTGATATGATCTGCAGCTGTAGTCTGATGACCCCTAGGCCTCTCTACATGCTCATCCCTAAGCCTAGGGCTCGAGACCTATCCCGTGTCCTGGAATCCGGTCTCCCTATCCCTCTCTGTGGGGACTCTGCTCTCGGCTAACTCACATGGGAGTTATTTGATCTATGCTCCTCGTTGTGTCGAGGAGATGCATGGGCATCAATGGATGGCTCCCCATCATGTTTAGTTGAACGTCCTCCAATGGACCCTCCGCGTAAAGCGGCATTAACATCCTGAAGTGTCTGTAAAATATGTGGTAGGATGGCTGCTATAGCATGATCCGGTGGTGGTAAGTCTAAGTCTATGTGAAAAGACCCTCGCCTGGTCCACACCCCCGCAAAGAGTAAGGTGAGAGTTAGTCCACTATTCTAAGTTTTATTCAGTTTTCCATGTTTACTAACATATGCAATTTTCAAACAAAGTTGTTTTCTAGATTTAAAAGTGTGTTAGGTTTAATATTGTACTAGGTTTAAAGTTCATGTCTCAAGTTTTCTAGTGTGCCCAAGGGTCCAATATTTTGAACCCACGGATCTGATACCAAGTGTAACGCCCACTAAAAACTCCCACTTGAGACCCAAGAACAACCTAGGTTTAGTTAGAAAAATTATGGAATAATTTTTTTAAAGTGTTCACAATTAGGCTTTGAAGCTTACAGTTGTCACAACAATTTTCAAGGAAAATTAAATTTAACAAATAACTTTTCCATTCTAACAATTAACAAATCCACATTACAAAATTAATAAGTGTAATAAATCCACACATAGTTCAAATTCTCCTTAGGTGTTAATTAATAACTAATTAAATTAACACTATAGTTAAATATTTATTAATTATGTTTTAGAGGGTCAAGGACAAACAATTATATATCCAAGATATTTAATTCCACTATGTCTAAACAATTCACAAGGTCTAAACATAGGGTTATATTAAACATTTAAATTAAAAGGATAATTTCTCACTTATCCACTCTCATACTGAATTATATGATTCAATTTGATTTTCCCATAATTAACACACTTAAAACTTCCTAGAAACATTCCCATTAGATAGGAAATTTCCTCCCCTTTCCAATGATATAAAGAAGTCCTCCTAACTCCTCATATTTCTCAAGTTATGGGCCAACGGGCCTTGGGATGAAAATTTTCCCAAAAGCGGGCTTGCGGGCCTGGGGAAGAAATTTTTCCCAAAGCAGGCTCGGGACTTGGGAGGAAATTTTTCCTGAAGGCATCCTTGTAGGCCGTGGGAAGAAATTTTTTCTGGGAAGAATGTGGACCGGTGGAGTGGGGAAGAAAACTTTTCCCAAACGCGGGCCGACGGAGCGGGAGAAACTTAACACTTTTCCCTTTCTAGGCAAAAGTGCAATTTACCCTTGCGCCCACACGGGATTCACACCAAAAGAGAAAATAAAACCTAAGTGTCTGTAAGGGACATGTGTCCAAAATTTTAACCAAAATGAGAAGGCGGGTCACCTGAGGAGGCATTTAAGATTTTTAGCTTTTTGTTGAAACATGTTAAGGGATTAAAAAGATCCGCGCCTCCACCGTCGCCCAAGGACGCCACGTGTCAAGCCTAGGATGCAAGCGGGGAAAATGGACTGGTGGGGAAACTTAGAACATTTTGAATTTTGAAGAAAAAACATTAAGGGTTTAAAACAACCCGCACCTCCGCCGACACCAAAAGAAGCCACGTGTCACATCCATAGTGACTTGCGGAAAGGCGGGCCGTCGGGAGACTTAGGAAAATTTTCTATTATAGAAAGAAATATTTAAAGGTTTAAAACACTTTGCACCTCCGCCGAAGCCTAAGGAAGCGACGTGTCAAACCAAAAGTGACACATGGGATGGCGGGCCGCCGGAGGGACTTAGAAATTTTTGCCAAAATTTTCAAAAGTCTAGTTTGAAGACACGGGCCCGTGCGTACTACAAAAGTGCTTTTTTCCAAAATGAAGGGTGGGGATGTGAGGCCATAGAGAAATACATAAATTTATGCCAAAATTTTAAAAGGTTAATTTTAAGGTTGCGGGTTTGCGCGCTGTGGAAATGATTTTCAAAAGCGAAGGCGGAGGGATGGGGCCATGGAGAATTTTTTTCCAAAATTACTTTTTCGAACTTAGATTATTTTTCCGCCCAAAAGAAGGTTTGGACTAGCGAAGCGGCAGGGAACTTCATGAATTTTGCGTTTTATTGGGAAAAAAGCGCAAAAGTTAAATTTTAGCCCGTGGATCCGCCGTGAATATTTTATTAATATAAATTTGACAATTAGTTTTTTTTTTAAACCTAAATGAAGTAAAAACTTCAGAAGGCCATAAATTTTGATTGGGAGCTCGGTTTTTGGAAAATGAGGACTTTTTGGAAAGGTCTCGACCTCCTCTTTGCACAAAAAGCTTAAAATTTTATTTTTGATAAACTTTGAAGGGTAAATTTTTATAAAAATGTCTTTTTGTTATAGGAACATGAACTCGAACTTTTTTAACTTAACAAATTTGTTCAACTCGCCATGAATCTTTCTTCCATATGCCCAATAGGCATGGAGAAATGCACTTGGGAAAAATATAGGGTGAATTGCAGGGTTGATTTGATTATTGAGTTCCAAACGAATTTTCCCCCTTTGACTGCAAAAATGACTGAGTTTTTTTTGTCGAAGTCCAATTATTAAAGTTTTATAAAAAATTATTAAACACTATAGTCTATTTGGGACGCGTTTTGCACATACTAAGTCAAATTTAATGTTTCATTGTTCAATTTGTGTTTCATTGTGTTTTGCATTGTTGCAGGGTGCTCTGTATATCTTCTGATAATAATTTGCAAGTTTGAAAAACATCTAACAGAGATCAGACTCGAATAGATCTATTTTCATTTATCATTTTCTAAATGTTTAAGTTCATTCCAAACTAATTCACATTATATTCCATCTTCCTTTAATCAAAACATGAAATCAAGAATGTAATTTCATTTTTCAAAACATGTTTTTCGAATAAAAAACAGGGAAACATATTTTCTTCAAACATCTTTTTCCAATTTCAAACAGAGATTTCATGATATATTTCACACACAGATTTCAAATGAGAACAATATCATTTTGAATAAGGTAAAACAACTTCTATTGAATCGAAATAATTTCCTTTACAACTTCTTTCACATTCATCGAATACAACTTACGGGATGCATATCAATCTTTCTATTGTCCTTTTCACATTTCAAATGCATTACAAAACATATATTTCACATTCGAATGTACATTTCAATTCACAAGGACAGAACATATTTTCGCACAATAATATTACAAGGTCATCCACTTCAAGTGGGAAATTTTTATACAATAAGGAAATCTCAAAGGGACTCGCCAAATCTATCTTTCTATCTCAGCTCGTAACAACAACAAGAAGATTCACCATTTTCAATTTGATCACAAAAAACAAGGGGAAAGGCAACACTCTCCACCCAACCAAAAATTCTAATGAAGAGGAGAAGCCATCCTCCTTCATTGGCCCCCGAGCCCAAACCATATTACAATAGTAAATCGATTTCAACTCATGGCAAAAAAGCTTCAACAACACAAAAATAGATTTCACATTCAAAACACAGTCCAAAACATACTACAGTTTGCAACCACAACAAAAACAACAAACAATACTTAGGCTTCATCATGCACAAGCCAAAGGAGCAAGACCTATGGGGGATGCTGCTTATACCTCCCAAAGGGGAAATGGGTCTCCACCTGAAAGCAAACCACCAATATATATATCATTTCAAATCCCTGACATGCTCTTATGCCTCCCCCAAGTACCCCTTATTCCTCCCATTTCCTTATGCCTCCCCAACCTCTTATGGCACCCCATAACGAGTAAATAAATGCAAGTTATTTATTTTACATGGTGGAATCAATCCCAAATACCTCCACAAACACTTATACCTCCTAAAAATCTTATGCCTCCCCACAAGAGATCCCCATATTCTTCTCCTACACCATACCTAGGCCATCTACCCAACCAACCAACAAACATACCAAAACATTCACAACATATACATATGCATAAATAAAAGAAGATAATTTTAAAGAGCCAAGCTCCTACCTCTCCATGATAGAGTTTGTTCCAAAGTTCAACAACAAGATTTCCAATCCAAATAGTCAAAAGATCAAAATCCACAAGCATTCAACAATCTCCAACTCTCTCCAATAGCAAGATCTCAAAAACAAATGAAGTAGTGAAAAAGAAGTTGCCCAAAATGAAGTAATCCCAAGTGAAGTAACCCCAAAAACAACCAAGGAATTTGAATAAATAGAAGAGTGAAGAGAGGAGGATGAGGTGGATCTATGTAGGATTCCACATCACACATCCTCAACTCCAACTCACGAGTCAACTTCAAACTCCAAAGCATAATAAATAAGTTGGTGGAAAAATGACAGCTTTACTTGACACACTCAATCCAAGCCTACACCCCATAAGGACTAACCTAAAAACATGTAAGAAAGTGCAATTAAAACCTTACAACTTGTCTTCCCAAAATGCATAATAATGTCTAATTTTAACTCCTCGACCATATGTAAGGTTGGTATACAAATTTAAGAGTTGTGGGACAAGTTTAACTTGTCCCACAAGCCTCCAAAATCAGCCTCAAAGGACAAATTCGAATTTCAAAAGGAAGGTGGAGTGTTTCACACTCAAATTTACTTACACATCTCTTACACATTACTTACAACACTTAATCCAAGAGCCATCAACTCTAATAAATACATTCTTATGACCCATTTTATTTAATTTATTCGACAACATGATTTTTTTTTTTTTGATATTTAAGGCGGGTTGAAGGGACCCATTTCCTATTTACAAAAAAAAAGAGGCCGCACCCCGTGTGAAAACATTAAGAACTAATTACTAGCAAGGTGGAATAATAACAAAACCACTAGATATCTATAACTATAACAAAGCCCGAGATAAGCTTATTTGGGCTATATCATTTGAAATACTAATACCCACACTAGGTATGCCATGAATCAGCTCGGGACCCTCATCAAAAGCAGCAGACCCCTCATTGCTATTGTTTCAGCGCGCCAAAGGAAAGAAAAGGCATCACCCACAGATGAGCGAAGGTCACTCCACCATGTTGGAACAAAATCAATCAACGCCTCCAGGTCGAACATTGGGTAGTTGAATACGAACTCTTCCGCCTTCTTGTTCCTTGCAAAACCATGAGGGACTCGGCGAACTCCAATAGATTCTTAAAGCGGACGCTCGAACTCTAGGAGGGCCGAGGAAGCACCAATAGAAGAACCCGATGTGACATCACGAACAAGCTAGAAAGCCAAGTTGAGCTTGGCCACCTCCAAGGCAAGGTTCCCACAAAAAGAGGGACAAATCCAATGTGCCGTGACATTGACAACCTCAACCTTCGAAGGGTGTAAAATCAAAGTTTTCCACAAAAATGGATGCTATACCACTATTAACCCTCGACCAACCCTTCAAGTTTAAGAAATCCTAACCCAGCACCATTTTAATAACCTCCAGGTTGGCGGCATAAGAGACAATGAAAATTTTTCACAGCCTGCCATCGGTGACTCAATTCCACGAAAGCCATTTCTGCACTTCACAAGATAAAGCCAACACAGGAGCTCTAGGAGGAACCATTGCGTGGAAAGGAAAGAAAGATAACTGAAATAGCCGGAAAACCAGGTATAAATAGGGAAATTAAACTTCACACATGAGGGAGGCGTCATTGGTATTATGATGAGCCGAATCCTTCAAAACAATCAAAAACAAATCCTCCCACTCAGAGATGTTATTAGTAATCATTTAAAACGCTCTTGTTCGATGCCCTTATTTTCCAACCAGTCCATGCACCGATTGCCCTCATGATAGATATGATTAATACTCCATGATTTGAACTTTGACAGCACCCATAAAACTTTATGTATGTCAATATCCAATTTCTAAGACACAACTTTCTTTTTAATGATGGCACTAATAATTATGAGAGAATCTCCTTCGATTACCAGGTTTTCAATGCTAAGAGAGGAAGCGAGAAGAACACCTTTGCTAAGGGCTTGGAGCTCAATGGAGTTGCATGAACCATCCTTGATTTTATAAGATGCATTAGAAACAACCACCCCTAAGGAGTTGTGAATTATACACCCGCCCCCGAAGCCCCGGGTTGCCGTTAGAGGCCTCGTCAAAATTTAGCTTGAAGAACCCATGGGAAGGGGGTCCATTTTGTGTTTTTACGAGCCATAGAGGAGGCAGAGGATGGCTTGTGAGCACCATCCCCTGGCTTGATTATCATGGGCCGCTTCTCTCAAAGTAGCCTCTCGAGGAAGAAGAGAAAGAATTGGATTTGGACCGATTAGCGAAACACTTCGAGAAATGGCCCTTTCCAGTCTTAGGAGAACAGAATCCACAGTGCCAAATTCCTCTCTAAAAAGTATTTTATTTCTTTCCCACCATAGATGCCAAAGCAACAAAACCAAACTACAGAGCCAGATGGAGTAAAAAGCACCTAAGTGAGAATGAGTTGGCTAGGCAAGGATGGCCTCCGGGAGGGATTTTGGCTGAACCCAAGGAAGGTTAAGCTTGGCATAGAGGCAATTCCAACATTCAATAGTGAAAGGGTAGTGAAGAAGCAGATGATCTTTGTCTTCCACATCCTTTTTGTAAAGAAGGCATTTAGTGGGACCCTGGATACCAAATTTCTTTCTTCTTTCTTGAGTTAAAATTTTACCCTTAAAAGCCATCCAGAGAAAAAGACCAGTTTAGGAGGGCAATGAGAATCCTAACAATCCTTCTAAATAGGGTTCTCGGGAGCAAAACCTTCGTGAAGTAGAAGGTAGCCAAGGTGGGGGGAGTAAGATCCCGATGGAGCAGCTGTCCAAACGATTTCATCCTGCTTACTTGAAATAAGAATGTGTCTTTCCTGCAAAAGAGATATAAAGTTAGCTTTAATATTAGGAGAAAGATTCAGATAGTCCACACTTTTCCACTGCAACATGGAAGGTAGGGAGTCCATCTTTTCCCCATAGTTAGACACGAATGGACCCCATTCACCAACCAACCACCTTTTAAGATCCTCGAAATCGGGAATCCCCAAGGATCGGGTATCCATTCCAAGGATCGTCCCAGAAGAGAGCCTTCTCGCCATTCCCCACCTTCCAATCTGCATTAAAAATGAACAGAGATCTACAGTCAATCATGAAATTCCAAATATGCGAGCCCTTAGGAGGGTTCGCCACCCTCAGAATAGACTCGGGAAGAGGAGCACCTAGATATTTTTTCTCAAAAACTAGACTAAGAAGACTGTTGGGATTGGAGATAAGCCTCCAAACCAATTTAGCACCCAAAGCAATGTTTTGCAGGCCCAAATTAAGGATGCCAATTGCACCCAGTTCTTTTGGCAAGGTAAGAGTGTCCTAGCTAACCAAGGAAGCTTATTTTCCTTGGAGTGGCCTTGCCATAGGAATTTTCTCAAAATTCCCTTAATTTTATCAAGGACACCCTTAGGAATTTTAAGAACCGAAAGGAGATATAGAGGAGCAAAGACAAAGGACTCTGACTTTATCAGCTGAAGCCTCCCGACGAGGGAAAGCCATTTGCTTTTCCAAGCATTCAATTTAAGAGCAAGAGAACCAAGAAGATCATCCCACAATGAGCTCTTACCAGCACCTTTAAAAAGAGGGATGCCAAGGTATTTGATAGGTAAGTGACCTTTTTGAAGTTGAGAATATTCAGAATTCTTGACTTCGTTTGCAGAGATACATTGAAGAAAAAAATGTAGGATTTAGCCAAACTAACTTCTTGACCTGCCACCCTAGAATATCTATCTAAAGAATCTTTTATCTCCATAGCTTCACGAATGGAGGCCCTGCCAAAAAGAAAGGTATCGTCTGTGAATTGTTGATGAGTAAGAGGAGGGATACCATCCGCAAACTTTAGGCCATTCAACTTACCATCCCTAAGCTAGACTTGAAGGATTTTTCGAGAGCCTCAGCCACAAGAATATATAAGAAGGAGGACAGGGGATCCCCCTGCCTAATACCACGATTACTTCCAAAGAAGCCTTCAACACTCCCATTAATGAGAACAGAGAAGGAAGGGCCGGAAATGTAACTGAAGATCCATTGGCAGAAAGGCTTGGAGAAGCCAAACTTGAGAAGAACCCGAATAAGGAACCTCCAATTTAGCTTATCGTAAGCTTTACTGATGTCAAATTTTAGTAACCTTCCAGGAATGTTGGAGGAATACAGAGAGTGAGTCAATTCATGAGACAAAATGACACCGTTGAGAATTGAATGACTAGGCATGAAACTAGTTTGTTCATGAGATATGAGAGGATCCAAAATGTGCTTCATTCTAAGAGAAATGGCCTTGGAAATAATTTTGTAAGTCGTGTTGCAGAGAGAGATAGGCTTGAAATCTCCAAAGGTAGAGGGTTGAAGAATTTTAGGAAAAAGGCAAATGAAGGTATTATTAAGAACCTTCAACACCGAGTGGGATCTTCTTGAGGCTTCAGCAGCCCCCAAACATCATAACCCACAATGCCCCAAAACTTCTGAAAAAAGTCGACAGGGAAGCCATCCGGACCAGGGGCTTTGCATTTATCTAGGAGAAAACAACATTCTCAATTTTAGAGAAGGAGAAAGGTTTTAAGAGCTCAACATTTTGAGATTCCGTGATTAAAGTAGGAATACCATCCAGGAGGGAGGCTTGCTCATTCTCATAAGAGGCAATATCCCGACCCAGAGAGAAGAGAAAAATTAATACCTTCAGAGATGATATCCCACTAATCAACCAATTTGCACACCTTCATTGTTCTTAATTTTAGAGATGAAGTTTAAACTCCTTTTAGATTTGACAGAAGCATGAAAGAATTTGGTGTTTCTATCTCCATCTTTCAGCCACAGTTCTCTAGATTTTTTCTTCCAATAAATTTCCTCCCTGAGAAGAAGTTCACCGAGCTCTCCCAGAAGAGATTTTTCAAGAGAAAAGTCATCTTGGTGCATCCCATCACAGAAATTTTTTTGATTAAGGGCTTTCAATTCAGATTCAACTCTAGATTTTTCTTGAAAGATATTTTTGAAAACCTCAGTGTTCCAAATTTCAGATCCTTTTTAAGCCTTTTCAGTTTTGGGAAAGCACAAACATCTTGGAACCCTCAATCTTGTAAGAGTTCCAACACAATCTAACCCAACCTTCCAGAGAGGCATCCCTTAACCACATTAACTCGAATTTGAAAGGAGATCTAGGAGGAGCAATATCAAAACTCATTGACAAGGACACCGGGAAATGATCCGACCCAGACCACGGTAAAGCAGAGCTTTCAAGCACTAAGTCTTTTAAGTTCCAACGGGACTAATCATAAATCTATCCAACCTTTCCACAATATTACTAAAACCTTTACCCTTATTGCTCCAGGTAAACCAACCCTACTTAGGTTCTAAGTACAATAAGGCTCCTTCACGATGAAGGAACAAAAGTCTTTTGGGATCGCAGATTTTGGGAAATCCCCCCTTTTTATCTCTACTATCAAAGATAACATTAAATTCCCTACTAAGAATGAACATTTGATCACCGTGGAATTTATCGAAAGTAGAAGATCTAACAGAGGTTTTTTTTTCCTAAAATGCTAGAAGGAGCATAAATATTGAACGAAGGAAGCAAAGTGAGAACGACGGAGACTAACCTTTACACATTGCCAATTGGGGGATTGAGCCTGCAATTCCACCAAAACAACGCTATCTTTCCAAACAATCTTGAGCCCCCCAGAAGCACCAGAGGAATCCGAAAAAATTCCTTTCCAACCTTTCAAAGTCTTATTCCAAATACCTTCAACTTCAACAATAGGTAATTTAGTCTCTTGAAGAAGAACCAGATAAGCCTCAAGGAGAGGATATAACACTTGATCAAGTGTTGTTTGTCAGAGGAATTAAGACCTCTGACATTCCAGGAGAAAAAAATCATTGAGGACTGGGAGGGGGATTCCCCTTCCCGGCACCAGAATGGTCGAAATTTAGGGTTCTTTGTTTCCCTGCATCGACCTCCAATTGGGCCAACTCCTGCTTAGATTTTCTCCCCCTTTTACCTGCGGAACCACACATAGCATTACCCAAGCCCTCCTGGCAAGAAGCAAGCTTAGAGGAAGCTAAAAAAAGAATTAAAACATCCAGGCTTATCTCCCCATCTTACAAAGTACCCACTAGGGAGATAGGAACCTCTAAGGCCTGACAACTATTAGATGTAATCCACCCTTTAAGGGATTCCATCGAGGTGGCCTGACCCTGAATGAAGCCTTCCTTGATCAGAGAGACAAGAGCACCAGAGTCCCTATGAACATCTTCCGTTTCTGTAGCAGTGAGCGAGGAGTAAGATTTTTGAAAGTCCATGCGGGGAGGCGAGGGACATACGATCCATCCGAAGCAATCACCAAAGGTACCGAAAAAGGGAGGGAAGGGTCGAGAGATGAGCCAAGCCCAACTTTGCACCAGTTGAAATAGAAGAAAGAAGAGAGCCCATATTTTTTTTAGAACTTCGATAGTCCTTCTTCAAATGACCCAAGGCTCTGCATGAGAAGCACTTAAAACACAACCCTTCATAGAAAATGGATGTCGATCCGGGTTTCTTAGGGAAGGAAGCAAAACTCGGCAAGGGGGTAGAAAGGTCTATGTAAACACAAATTCACGCATAGGGATTTTTCCATTTCATCAAAGATGGATTAGAGATAGGCACCCAAGAGATGAGCGAGTGGCTATAGTTTAAAGAGAAGCATAATTCTGGAATTCGTGGGAAGATTCAAGAAATTAAGCCGAGTGGGGCTCTATGGATAACTTTGATCCTCAGATTAAAATCAAGGGACCAAGGCCTCATGTAAATACTTTGGAAGAGTTTAAGAACCAGACCCCCTTTGAGAAAAATTTCCCACGAGTCCATGCAAAAGGAAAAGAAACTTGAAAGAAGCCATTCCAGAGAAAAAATATTTTAAGGCTTCCCTTCTTGCCCCAAAACTAGAAAATCCAGTTCGAATTTTCCTCCTGGAAAAATTTGCACCTACAAATTTGCAACAAATAGTCCTCCTTAGATGAATATCCACTAAACCCTTCCTATTTACACAGGGTAAATCAATCGGAACCGATTCCTTAGAGAATTTGAATTCAATCCTACCAACTTTAAGCCTAACTAGAGGACTCAAATATTTCACCTCGAGACCGCCATCCGAGAATGAAGCAACCTTCCTAGCATGCGGCGAAAGAAGAGGCACAACTCTAGGATCAAGTTCCTTGATCAAATTTTTAACCGCCACAAACCCTAGGCTGAAGGACTAGGGATTTAAAAATCACCCCAAGGCCACAAGACCTTACCCGGGTAGACACCCCTTCCATTGCTCGAGTATCTGCGCACGGGCCCGCTCCATTCCTTACCGCTACTCGACCAAGGTGGCACACCTGTTCACGCGAGAGACAGGTGCCTTGCTTAAACTAGGAGGAGATGAAACCCACCTTCGCAGCGACTATTTTCGATTGTGAAAATTTAAAACTTTTAGGGGATTCGCACCCGAGGATGTGAAATCTCCCTCATCCACCCAATTTTTTCATTCAACAACATGATTGCTCACAATATTTACACACAATTTAATTAAATAGAAAGGGTAAACACATAACTTAATGAACACATACAAAAATTAAACAAGGGAACCAAATTAAAGAATGCATGAAATCCCTTGGTCATATTCAAAGGTGATCCCCCTCATGGGAATCCCTAACAAAAACAAAACACACACAAACATACACATGTTACCATGGTGACCCTTGTTGAATTCATTTAGAATTCCAATGTGGTTGGTCTCAATCCACGATGTTTGTTGTGATATGTTTACTGTAAAACACAAATAGCTCCTTCGGCCTCGTACGCATCAAATCATCCAAAATAAATATACATCATAAATCTAAAACCATATATATATATATATATATATATATATATATATATATATATATATATATATATATATATGAATCACAACATAATCAAGGCAAACAAAAATATCATTTGTAATTTCATCAATAACCATATGATCATCAAATTTAATTCAATTTTCTAGGTCTACTCAATATATCAAAATATCACATGTCCGAACAACATCCATAAATATAACCATGTCAATCAGCATATCAACATCAATATAAAATGTCTCTAATAATCCACATGCATCATATATGAATCAAAGTCAACAATAGTCCATGCTCTAACATCTAACATCATGCTAAATTAAAAGTCACAATAATGTCCATAATATAGTCAACAGTATCATAATCAATATCAAAAGGTGTCGAAGGGAAGTGGGCACTACACTTTTGTCCCGTTTTTTTACTTTTATAAAGTTTAAAATTTATATAATACATATAAAAGCATATGTGTGTGTTTGTGTGTGCGTGTGTGTGTGTAATGTGCTATAACATTATTTCAATGGCTATATTTATAATGGTATACTTCTATTAATATAATAATATTAATAGTATATTAATATTATTATATTTTAATATTAATAAGTCCATTAATATCAAAATATTTAATTATTAATAATATATAAAACAAATATCAACCCTACTATCAAAAGTAATAACGGAATATAGTTAGCACTATTGACAAGTTAATTACTTGTCTTGGCCTTCTTCTTTAACAATTTAATAATTATTGTATAGGAGGTAAAATAGGTTTCATTTCATTTCCCTTAATAATTTGAAATGGATTTGCAATAAAATTTCAAATGCGGATAACACACTAGAGTTAGAACTTAGATTACTTCACTTACCAGTAAAAGACAATTATAATATAAGTTCCTTTCTATCCATAATACAAGGAAATGCACAATTACTCTAACTTTTCCAATACATGCCTTCTAAGCAATGCAACCAAATTTACTATTCCTTGACTTCTTACAACAGAAGAAATTTCCTCTATTTTTATAACCATTTTCACAACCAAATTTTACAAGATTTCCAATAAGTTTTAAAATGAGAGCTACTAACTTTCCAATGGGATCAACACACTTATATGAGGTTACAAACCAAGTGAAAAGGATGAATAAGTTGTATTTCCATAAAATTTATTTCCATTTTACAACAAACTAACTTTACAAAGACAAATCTTTCTTTCCCCTTTTTAACATACAATACTACTTGAATATCCAATAATCAAAACAATTTTTCTTCCCAAATATTAATACAATATCTTCCACTTAAAGTGGGAAATTTTACAAGAAGGAAAACTAAAATGAAATACAATTTGTCTTCAATTATAGCTCCAAAATCAACTCTTCAATCAAGCTCCATCTTCTCATCACTTGACCACAACAACCAAAAATGGGGGAGAGGCAACACTCTCCACCCAACCAAAATTCCAATGAGAAGAAGAAGCAATTATTCTCATTGGCCCTCGAGCCCCAACCACAAGGCAATAAGGGATGTTTCAACACATGGAAACTAAAACAATGCTTCAACATTCACTTTCAATAACCAATCACATAAGAAAATTAACCACAAAACACTTATTTTTAACCACAAAGAATTCCCAACAAAGGCTTCCAAAATAGCCAAAAAGAGATAGGAAAAATGGGGTTTCCCTTGTGCCTCCCAAGGGTTTGGATGCCCACCTCTAAATCCCTCCAACACACATTCAATCCCAAGTCTCTTATGCCTCCCTCACTCTTATGCCCCCTCTCTCTTATGGCTCCCAAAATACATAACATAATAGAATAAAATAAGGTGGGGCATCCAAAACCCACTCCCTCCTAAACCCAACAATAATCTCTTATGCCTCCTACATATTTCATCCCCATATCCAAATCTCAACACAACCTAAGGTCAAAATTCTACCCAACACTTCAAACAAGAACACCATTTCACGCAAACACATAACATGCAAGAATTAAGAAGAAAGATAAAAGAGAAAGATCCTAACTTTCCATGGTAAGCTCCTCTTTGAAAACTAGTTCCAAAATATTCAATAGAAACAATTTTACAAGCAATCTTCAAGATTCCCAAGCAAGCATCCAAAAATAGAGCTCCAAAAATAAGTGAGTAACCCCAAATTCCTCTCAAAAATTTGAATAAATAGAAAGAAGGAGGAGGAGGATGATGTGGCTCCAAGTAGGATGCCACATCATTTCCTCTCCACTCCACATCACCCAATTCAACCCCATACTCCAAAGCATAATTAATAAGTGGTTGAAGAAATGACAATTTACTTACACACAAAATTCCAACCCATACCTTTTAGGACAAAGAAATAAACATGTGTAAGAAAGTGCAATAAAAATTACAATTTGTCTTCCCAAAACACATAATGGGGTCTAATTTTGACCCCCAACCCATAGGTAGGGTTGGTATAGTAATTTAAGAGGTGTGGGACAAGTTTAACTTGTCCCACAAGCCTCTCAAAATTGGCCCTTAAGGACAAATCCGAATTTCTAAGGAGAGGTGGAGTGTTCCACACTCAAGATTACTTACACTTCACTTACAACACATAAACCAAAGAACCATCTAATCTAATAAATGAATTATTTTGTCCCATCCATGATTAGTTTAGTAATATGATTAATTTACTAATCTAGACACAAATTAATTAATTAATAAAAGGGAAAATACATCACTAAATAATCACATACTAAAATTAAATAAAGGAAAAAAAATAAAAGAACAACACATAACCCCTTGGTCACATTTGGAGGTTATCCCCCCCATGGGGACCCCCTAACAACAAACAAGACATACACAACAAAACACAAGTTTCCATGGTGACCCTTGTTGAATTCATTCGGTATTCCGATGTGGTTGGTCTCTAATCCCCGTTGGTTGTTGTGTTATATTTTACCTACAAAACATACAATACCTCCTTTGGCCTCATGGCCGCATCAAAACATCCAAGATAAAATATACAATATAAATCAACAAGCATCCACATATAAATTAAATTAAATTATCATCTAGATAAGTAACGTTACTAATTTCAATTTCCAACACATCTCAATTCTACATTTCATCAATATTAATGGATCACAAGATTAGTTCAATTACTAAGGTCTACTCAATATAATGAAAACATGAATGTTAGAATATATAACCATGTCGACAATCCATCATCATCAATATAACATATCTCTAATAATCCACACACATAATACTATAAATCAAAATCCAACCATAATCCAAGTATCTCAATCATCTAACATCAAGCTAAGTCAAAATGATACTATAATGTCCATACGTATAGCCAACAATATCGAAATCAAAAGTAATAGGTGTCGAAGGGAAGTGGGCACTACATCCCCCTCCCCTTAGACTCGAATTCCTCCTAGAAGTCATTGGAATAGGTGTGGAAAGTAGTCTTATAGCACTGTATCATTCTCCCATGTAATATAAGTCTCATCATACCTATCCCACTGGAGTCGAACTTGGTCAATATCTCTGCCTGAAAGGCCAGTGGTCCTACGCTCTAAAAATGGGATGGGATCCACCATCACCTTCCCCAATCTTGCATTTGCAATGGGGTCTAATCAATACATGAGAAGGATCCGCAATATATCTCCTAAGTACGAAACATGAAATACATCGTGGACATGCGAGACAAGTGGGTGGCAATCTTTAGATGGTAAGCCAAACGACCGATACGTTCCAAAATATCAAAGGGACCCAAAAACCTAGGAGTTAGCTTAGAGCCTTTTCCGTAATGGATAGGACTCTTATGAGGCCTAACATGAATGAACACCTTCATGCCCACCTAAAAACTACGATCTGTCATATGTTGATCCGCATACTTCTTACGCTTGTCTTGTGCCCCCCTGCAGTCTCTGCTGATCATAATAAACTGTTTCTCTATGTCCTATAATTAATCTTTCCTAAGAGAAACCCTATCCTCCAACCTTTCCCAACTAGGAGGTGTCATGTAATCTCGCCATACGGTGCACGAAAAGGAGCCATGCCTAATGAACTCTAAAAACTATTATTATAGGAAAACACCACTAAGTACAAATACTCCTCCCATCTCGACCGATGATCCTTTTCGTACATCCTAAGCATGTCCTCTAAGATCTGATTCACTTGCTCAGTCTATCCATCTGTCTCAGGGTGATATGTTGTGCTGAAATTGATCTTCATCTCAAGGGAATCTTGCATGGTAGTCCAGAAGTGAGAAGTGTACAAAGGGTCACAGTCACAAATGATCTTCCTTTGAATCCCGTGCAACCTGACAATCTCATCTAGATATACCTATGCCACTACACTAGCTGTGTAGGTGGTCTTCACAGGAGAAAAATGATCCACCTTCGTCAATTTATCCACTGTGACCATGATGGCGTCGTGGTGGTATCTCGACATCGCTAACCAAACAATTAAGTCCATGGAAATGGTTTCCCACTTCCACTCCTGTAACACCCACTTAGAAACACACACAAGGATAACACGGAAAATGTTGGATAATTTTTTTTTGACTGGTTTGAATTTTATATGACACCATAAGCGAACACAATGGCTACTAAAAACTATTTATAATCTTGACACAACAATGACGACCTAGGCACAAGGGAACATATGACTCCCATCACGAACAATTCACTTTCCCTTTCGACAAGACACAACGTAATAGTCCAACCACAAAACACACTTACAGTTTAGGGGCATCGCATGAGGAAATTCTTGTTAAGGTTTCTTATTTAATAAAATGTCTCTTAAATCTTAACTTACATTCTTATAAAATTTATGTAATGATTCACACAAATCTTTTCACAAGGGAGAACTTCTTTCTTATATACTATTGACCAAATAGCTTAAGACCAAGCTTTCTAAAAGAGGATCATCAATCATATGTCAATAACTTGCCTAATTCATTTGTTTTAAGAACATTTTCCATCTCTCACAAGGTTAATTAATCTTACTCAAGCCCATGAAACTTATTCCACACCTCTAATGCACAGGGGATAAGCACAAGCTCCGATTGAGGGAAAGTACCGATTTAGATTCAAAACAATAATCTTCTT
The DNA here is from genome assembly GCA_018340775.1 of Taxus wallichiana var. yunnanensis. Classification (NCBI taxonomy): domain Eukaryota; kingdom Viridiplantae; phylum Streptophyta; class Pinopsida; order Cupressales; family Taxaceae; genus Taxus; species Taxus wallichiana. The sequence goes on along the minus strand of CM031241.1, from coordinate 85,697,227 downwards.
TGTTAAGGATCAAAATTTTAACATTACTTAAGGAGGATCACCATGAGTCAAGGCAAGTGTTAATGGAAACAATTCAAATAGAATTCAGCTTCAGGGTCTCATTGCTTATTAACCCGCCTTTTAATGAGGCTAAGAATTTATCAAGATTGGTTAAAAGTTCCATTTAGAATTTGTTTGATTAAGTTTGACAAAAGAAAAAAATTTCATAACGAACGATTGAGAGATTGAAGGGTTTCTTAATAAATTTCCTCCTACTTATACAACCTTATTTTCTTCCAGAAACTAATCATTGATTTCACCATAAGACCATATAAGAATTCACTATAAAGGATAATGTTGATTTGTTTAGTTTGGGGGAAACAAAAGGTATATATGTATTTATTATAAAAGATAGTTTCCTCTTTGATCACTTAGGGGCTCAAAATTTATCAAGTAGATCACATCTACATTAATTTATTCAAATATAAACCTTAGTTTAACCTTTATAAGGATTATCCAACCCATTTTGTTATGCTTAGAAATACATTGTTACTATGTCTTAAAAGGGTTTACAACTCAACATTTTGTCTCAAGAGCAAAGTTTATCATTACTCATTTGGAAGCTATACATGGTTACATCAATTCTTTCCAACACGATGCACAACCCAAAGGAACAAACCAACTCAAAAGCAACCCGATGCAACTCTCCTTTTTCTACTCATGAAGGCCATCTGCACATTTATAGCCTGAGTCAGTTCACGAGAACTGAGCATGATAAAAAATACACATAGGAATCATATGCTACCATTAACAATATCATAAAATGAACCTTTTATTAAATGAAATAGTGCTAAGCTCTAACCCACTAACAACTTCTTTAATCATGCTAGAAGATTTACTATTTCAAATTAAGAAGGAAACCAAAAAAAAACTTTTATGAACATTGTTTCTGAAACAACAAAGAGACTACTATCATTCTAGTAGGGATCAAAGACCCAATGAGTTCGAACAGAGTGAAGAGTGTATTGGGATTTCAATCATGTAACCATATAAATTACATGATTGAAATCCAATACTCAACATCAATCAACATTCCTTTAAATAAGTCATAAGATTTAATAGGTTTAAAGTTAGAACTTTAACATCACATACTAACCGCTAATTTCCCTTTCAAAGGAAATTTACCCCACAACATGCCTACACCTAATTTCTTGCAAGGAACATATGGAGTAAGTTCTAAAAGAAAATTTCAAACATAAGATCATAAAAATCCTAAGTTCCCTTAATTTATTCCAACACCCTTGTTTGAGTAAAAAAATTAAACAACTGAAACACAAGTCTTTTCATTAAACAAAAAGAACCCTCTCCCTTATTTCTTTTGAACATAAGCATATTATTTTATCTCGCCACTCCTAAGTACCTCCAACTCTCAAATAGGAATATAATGAATAACCAAATTCTTAAACAAGGTGAAACTTTCCTTAGTCACATCAAATAATAGTAATTATAATTAGTAGATAACCAGAGTCATGTAAAAAGTAATACTTCCCTCTATCATCACACATAAAACATGATTCTTCCTATTCATAAAAGCTGGAGGGGGAAATCACCCCTATCCAACCTACTAGGTAAAGGAAAGCCTTAAGTTATCAAAAAGCTGGCAACAATGATTCATGACCATTAAAATAGACGAAAGATGGTAATCACCCAAACTAATTTTGTAATAGCTAAGCCTTACCATTATCCAGATTTCTTCTTATTCTACCACAAAAGGGTAAGGCATCGGCCAGAAAGAGGCATCCTTCTCATTAAGATTCATGTAGCCAAGTTAGCTAGGCCCTTTTTATCTTGTAGATACGAATGCATCTAACTCACTAGCTTTAACCCGAGCCCATTTACCCTGTTGTCCTCATGATACTGACCTTACACAGTCAGAGGAGAGTATACGAGGGTACACAACACTAAAAGTGGTTTAGAAAAGAACAAGAATTAGTGGAACTCGAACACACTTACCCCTTAGTCACATATAAACTTAGATTCACAACCTCAAATAAAGAAAAACCGGATTTAGACTACAACATAGAAACCCATTCTAACCATGACATCACAGGTTCACTGAACCCTATTGACCACTTCAAAGTGGAGTTCTTGACATGTCGAAGGTAAGGAGAGAAATAATCTCTTCCATTTATAGAAAATAACGTAGGGTCAGAGTATTTCAAAGTCCATTAACAACTCACAGTCAAAATACTCATTCAAGTAAACCAATAAACCAGAACTATCAATACGTCTTCTATTATTATTATCTTCGCATGGCTTGAATCTACATGTAGAAAAGTTTTTATTTCAAAGAATTAGCGTCATACTCTTGTGTAAATTGTCCCGGACTTGAGGTAAGGTTTAATTAACTATAATTGCACAGAAAAACAAATAACACCAAAAAGGTGAGACATGATGATCATTTGTTGAGCATCAAAGGGAAAAGACTAAGAGTTAAAGTACCCATTTCTAGGCAGAAATAACATGGAGAGTCAAAATCCCCAATCTACCAGACATCACTACCACCAGTTGACAATGCATTCACATTTAACCACACAACTTTTCCATGCCCATTTATTTTATTATCCAAAAAGAGAAGAAGGGAATTGGGTTAATAAGCCTAGTCTCATAAAAATCTAGTAGGATAGAGTTAATATTCTATGTAAGGGTCGGATGCATCGACCTTCATAATCATTAGACAAGTAATTTTCAATGCATAATCACATACCTTGATAAGTAAGGAAACACAATAAAATTCCCTACAATGAATTTTATCATCACCAAGCAAGTATATAAAAATATTTGACAAACTACCCAATAAAAAATTAAGCTATTTCAAAATGTAATAAAGAGGTAGCAAGAAGGACATCTATGCAATCCTTCTATACAAGAGAAAAAACAAGAATAAGAAAGAATCATGTGCAAACCCACCCGACATGCAATTTTTGCAATCAAAAGAACATTTCGTTTTGAATCTAGGTAATTCAAGGAATCTAAAATATCAACATGAAGAGTAAGATGAATGTAAAACATCCATATAACTCAAGCAATTTAACATTCAAAAAAAAGAAAACAAAATGTTTCATGAAATTGTTAATGCTAGCATATAAATCAAATGGGAAGTATTCGTCATGCCGGAAAAAGCTTCCACCCGTTCCTCGCATCGATGCCAGGCCTTTGGCACAAAAATCAGTGAATCATCCAATTTTTAATTCCAAGGCATCTAAACGCAGTCCCACGGTCCACGTTTGCACGCAGGTAGGGGGCTCCAAACCCACGATTTGCAACAAAAAAAGAATGTGGTCTTCAAGGACATCATGACTACAATATCTACATAAAATGGGTTTATTGAAAAGGCCCAGAAAACACGTGATGGCCAAGGGAAAAGTCGGACTTCACAACCTTCTAAACATCCTTGCAGACTGCGTCAAAGTGGGGCACTAGAGCGGGACAGGGGACATCCCTCGAAGCACAAAGGAACATATCTTTGCCGGATGAAGTCGTAGGAGCACCGGGGCCACATATGCAAAATGTTGGAGCATCCACGATGCATGTAAGAGGCTAAAAAGTGCCTCAAAGTGATGGGGGCTTAAGTAATACCATGTTAGTAGGGTAGTCACAAACCGATCTACAAAACATTCTTGATTCACCAAAGCAACCAACGGGTGTCTAACATGCTTAGCTCCCATTTGCAAAAACACACGTAGTCGGGGCCAAGGTCACATGACTATTGAAATAAAGTAAGGAAATCCATCCAAACATTATGGAGAAAGGACTTCTATCAAAAGTTGTAGTCAGTAAAGAGTCCTAAAGGGAGTGCAAACGCATGCACAACAAGGAGAAAGAAACATGAGGCCTGAAAAAAAGGTTGAAAAAATGCCTCGAAGAGATGTGGTCTCAAGGATTGCCATGACTACAGGAGAATCCTAGGAGGACCAGAAAAGAGAGACGGCCTACACAGTTTTCCCCTTCCAGCGGATGTGCGGCCAAATCCCAAAACCACATATGCAAGTCACACTTAGAAGCAATGACCAAGGCAGGTTTAGAACAAAGCCACCATAGCAAGGAAGCGAGAAAAACAAGGAGTGTACAGACCAAAAAAATTAAAACCATAGGCAGCATTGATAAGACAAGGAATAACATTTAGCAGCCAATAGCTTTAAATTTAGGTGGGTGGAGCCATGTGCACATATGGAGGCCAGCTTGCCAGGGGGAGGATGGGGGAGTAGATAGAAAACATCAAGTTCCTCATAATACACAGTCTTTTCACATAAAAAAAAATTGTCCCCTCTAAAATGGGACATAAAACTCCTTACACGCAACAACTTAGCTATTATTTGGTGAAAAAAATATATCGGTGAGATGAAAATCCCCTCAAAACTTGTGCCTTCTCCAACATCTCCTTCTTCTACGTATATCCGGCCAAGGCTAGATATACAGGGCATTACATTCTCCTCCCCTTAAGAAAGCATCGTCCTTGATGCAACATAACACTGAAGGAAGGAAAGGGGGTAAGAAACAAGGAACAAATAAAGGTGAAAGTACACCCTATGGTTAAAATTTAATTGTTAAAGCACGGCCATGGGGTGGCCTTAGAAACATTTTAGCAAGATGATTAACTTTCAAGGTTTTATGAAGATTGGCAGTTTCCTCTTATTCATTATTTAATTAGTCTCTTTCCATTTACATTATTCCTAATTCAATTTCTTTAAAATTTCATTGTAGAATTTTAGTTTATTCATTCTTGAGGGTGCCCAACATGAACTGCTATCACAACACCCTACCAGGTCATACACAACACTAAGGATTCACAAGCATAACTTTACATACTATCATGATTGTACCACACCACAAGAGCTTAACCAAATTATGGAAGAGAACATTCTCTGTCCACATGAAATCATACTTGACACACATTATGAGTGACATACAATATTTGAACAAAAGTGTACTTCAACAACCAAAATTTTCCACAATTCCACAGATGAAGGTTTCACATAACTCAGAACAATAACTATAGGTACATAGTGTCAAAAGGGCATCAACGCCATATCCACAACATCACAAAACATATCCAACTAACATGAGTAACACATACATCATAAGACCACTCCCAAGACATCACAATAACTCAACATATATCCCGAAACATCAGTCATACACACAAATATCTTATGCCTCCCTCAAGTCTCTTATGCCTCCCTCAATCTCTTATGCCTCCCTCAAGTATCTTATGCTTCCCTCAAGTAGTAATAAAAAAATAAATTTTCCTTTTCACTCCCAAAGAGGTCGGTTTCCCTATGGCCCTAGGTACATAGAGTCCAGAACCCCTAACTCAAGTGACATAATAACTCGTGGTTTGACAACCCACTAGTTATCTGTAACTCCTTGGGGCATACCCCATACAATGAAGTGGGTCCATAGGTCCAACTATTCCATGGTGCATCCCATAACCCTATTCCACACTTCACGACAATAGAACCAAGCATAGCAATCTGATCCAAATTGCAAGTGGCAAGGTACAAGCCTTGGAATAGGTAGTAAAATCTTAAAATTTAAAAGAAGATCCAAATCCAAGAAAAACAATGGCCAAACAGCCATAGTTAGTGAAAAAACCCACATGTTAGTACCAAAACCAAGGAAATGCCCAAAATATAAACATGGAAAATAAGAAAATTGTTGGTCCTTGCAGAAATGAGATATAAAAATTTAATTCACGAATAAAATACACATATAAGAATAACACATTACGATAACTATGCGGCCTTATCTGGCCACCAAGGGGGTACTCAACAAGTTGCTAGCACTCGGAACATCGAGCCTCATCTCGTATAATAACATAACAATAGTACAACTATCATCATCTCTATCTGAATCATCCCGCCACCACTTTGACAAGGCTAAACACAGTCATAGCTACACTTAGGTTGCATCCATACAACAACCACGAGGAGAGAGGGAGCGAGGAGCACAGGTTGTCATATATGAAGCTGAAGGTCGGCTCAAGTTACTAGCCCATGGTACACAATTCCTCACTCCAAACATACACTTTTACCGATTTCCCTTAGGGTCGGTTAGTGTAAGGTTCACAACATAACATGCAACTACATCACTAACATAGTGGTGGTTCACGCACCTTACCATAGCATCTTACGCATGGCACCAATACAGGGTATATCACATACATTACATTCATAATTTACAACATACCACATCACCACATGCTGCACCCAAGTGCAATCACTATACGATAGGGATCATATACTCACCATATGTCCCACATTTACATTAATCATTATATATCACATGAATTATAATTATAATGAGCACAATTACAACATACATTCAACTTCCATACAACATGGGAACACACACATTTCGTATCAGATGACAATGACATCATTAAGAAATCTAGTTTACTACAAAACAACCTTGTCGTACAACATATCAACACACCCACACATCAAAAATGCCAAAAGGATCCAACACTCCAAAATTAGCAGTCACATTCCTTTCACACACACAACAAGACAATATTTCACACTCGAATTCTCATAGAATTCCAGAAAAGGAGAAAGAATACTCTCTTCTCCAACACATCAACATGCAAACAGATCACGCACTAAGTGACATACACAACATGTGCACTCACAATATCACAATTACGACAAAGTTCACATCACACTTAAATCACATTACACTTCAAATATCAACCACCATCACATAAAACCATCACAACTCCAATCTATCCCAGAGGTTCGAGAGCATGAACCTTTGCTCGATACCAAAATGTAATGCCCACTTAGAAACACAAACAAATATAACACGAAAAATGTCGGATACTTTTTTTTTGACTGGTTTGAAGTTTATACGACACCACAAATGAACACTTTGGCTACAACTAACTCTTTATAAGCTTGACACAACAATGACCACCTAGGCACAAGGGAACATATGAAACCCATCACGAACAATTCACTTTCCCTTTCGACAAGACACAACGTAATAGTCCAACCACATAACACACTTACAGTTTAGGGGCATCCCACGAGGAAAGTCTTGTTAAGGTTTCTTGTTTACTAAAATGTCTCTTAAATCTTAACTTATGTTCTTATAAAATTCATGTAATGATTCGCACAAATATTTTCACAAGGGAGAACTTATTTCTTATATACTATTGACCAAATAGCTTAAGACCAAGCTTTCTAAAAGAGGATCATCAATCATATATCAATAACTTTCCTAATTCATTTGTTTTAAGAGCATTTTCCATCTCTCACAAGGTTAATTAATCTTACTCAAGACCAATGAACTTATTCCACACCTCTAATGCATAGGGGATAAACACAAGCTCCAATTGAGGGAAGTACCAATTTAGGTTCAGAATAATAATCTTCTTTGTTAAGGATCAAAATTTTAACATTACTTAAGGAGGATCACCATGAGTCAAGGAAAGTGTTAACATAAATAGTTCAAATAGAATTCAGCTTCAGGGTCTCATTGCTTATTAACCCACCTTTTAATGAGGCTAAGAATTTATCAATATTGGTTAAAAGTTCCATTTAGACTTTGTTTGATTAATTTTGACAAAGGAAAACAATTTACATTATGAAATATTGAGAGAGTTTGAAGGGTTTCTTAATAAATTTCCTACTTATACAACCTTATTATCTTCCAGAAAATAATCATTGATTTCACCATAAGACCATATAAGAATTCATTATAAAGGATAATTTTGATTTGTTTAGTTTGGGGGAAACAAAAGGTATATATGTATTTATTATAAAATATAGTTTCCTCTTTGATCACTTAGGTGCTCAAATGTTATCAAGTAGATCACATCTACATTAATTTATTTGAATATAAACTTTAGTTTAGCTTTTATAAGGATTAACCAACCCATTATGTTATGCTTAGAAATACATTGTTACTATGTCTTAGAAGGGTTTAAAACTCATCGTTTTATGCCAAGAGAAAAGTTTACCATTAATCATTTGAAAGCTATATATGGTTACATCAATTATTTCCAATACGACGTGTAACTCAAAGGAACAGACAAACTCAATAGCAACTCGATGCAACTCTCCCTTTTTCTACTCATGAAGGCCATCTGCACATTTATACCCTGAGTCAATTCGCGAGAAGTGAGCATCATAAAAAATACACATAGGAATCATATGCCACCATTAAAAATATCATAAAATGAACCTTTTATTAAATGAAATAGTGCTAAGCTCTAACCCACTAACAAATTCTTTAATCATTCGAGAAGATTTACTATTTCAAATTAAGAAGGAAACCCAAAAAAATTTGTTATGAACATTGTTTCTAAAACAACAAAGAGACTACTATCATTCTAGTAGGGATCAAAGACCCAATGAGTTTGAAATAGAGTGAAGAGTGTATTGGGATTTCAATCGTGTAACCATATAATTTATATGATTGAAATCCAATACTCAACATCAATCAACATTCCTTTAAATAAGTCATAAGATTTATTAGGTTTAAAGTTAGAACTTTAACATCACATATTAACTGCTAATTGCCCCTTTCAAAGGAAATTTACCCCACAACATGCCTACACCTAATTTCTTGCAAGGAACATATGGAGGAAGTTCTAAAAGAAATGTTTAAACATAAGATCATCAAAATCCTAAGTTTCCTTAATTTATTCCAACACCCTCGTTTGAGTCAAATAACTTAAACAACTGAAACACAAGTCTTTATATTAAACAAATAAAACCCTCTCTCTTATTTCTTTTGAACATAAGCATATTCTTTTATCTCACCACTCCTAAGTACCTCCAACTCTCAATTAGGAATATAATAAATAACCAAAGTCTTAAACCAGGTGAAACTTTCCTTAGTCACATCAAATAATAGTAATTATAATTAGTAAATAACTAGAGTCATGTCAAAAGTAATACTTCCCTCTATCATCACAAATAAAACATGATTCTTCCTATTCATAACAACTGGAGGGGGAAAACACCCCTATCTAACCTACTAGGTAAAGAAAAGCCTTAAGTTATCAAAAGCTGGCAACAATGATTCTCAACCATTACAACAGATGAAAGAAGGTATCACCCAAACTCCTTTCATAATAGCTAAGCCTTACCATTATCCAAATTTCTTATTATTCTACCACAAAATGGTAAGGCGTCGGCCAGAAGGAGGCATCCTTCTCATTAAGATTCATGCATCCAAGTTAGCTAGGCCCCTTTTATCTCATAGATACGAATGCATCTAACTCACTAAATTTAATCCAATCCCATTTACCTTGTTTTCCTCATGATATTGACCTTACAGTCAAAGGAGAGTATATGAAGTACTTGTACGCCGGAAAAATGACAAGCGAGCATGGGAATCTACAAGTAACTCTTCCGCGTACCCGACCTCCCGAGGTCGTGCCGAGATAGCTGGTGGGGATGGAATATAGGTAGTATACGGACAGACTAGTTAGGCAATCTAATGTCTTCAACACGCACTAATGGAATTTGCGAATCTAAGGCAAAGAAGGCCCTTCTAACCTGGACCGGTGTGATAGATCGATCAGCAAGGATGACTGCTCGAAGGCTCCAATCAATATCGAGCTCTGGCGTGATTCGATCTATGGGTTGTGGAATGCGTGGGAAATGACCTGGGATGGTTTCGTGTATTTCTCCTGATAGGGTCATATGGTGGATGGTAAATATAGTCAACTCTATGGACGGTTCTCTGGCCTAGTCCAGAACTCTCTAGCTTTGTTAGCTGTTATATCCAGTAGGGATAATTGTTCAATGATAATAGGTGGAAGTGGAGTAGACTGGAATACCAGTGTGCGTAGGCCAGTGTCTATGTCTAATTTTCTTATGGATTCGTTAGGTTGTGGGATTTGTGGGTCACAACCGTAGACTCGTGGTTGTTGTGGACCAGCTATGGTCATGCATGGAATCAAGTCCTGATCCCTAGTATCCAATAATCATACGCTTTTTCAGCCTCTATGTTGAGAATCAACAGCTGTGTGCGATCTTCTCGGAATACCTCACAGGTGTTCTTGCAACTTGGATTCTTAGGCCGGTATCTATATCTGTGAGGGTGTCTCCTGCATCTGGTTGTGAAACTAAGGGATCACACCCGAACGTTTGTTCTCTTTCAAACCTTTCTACAATCATGTGGATTTTTTCCTAGGGTAATCTGTAGTTTGGCTGATTTGACCAAAATGTATGTGCTTGGTCGTCTTCTATGTTTAATCCTCTCAACTGAGACCTGACCTGCTGAAAATCTGTTGTTGTTTAGAAGACTTGTATCCTAAGATTCTGGTCAATGTCAGTTATTGCCACTATGAGATTGGGCTGAGGCACGATTGGCTCAAAATGTATTCCCTGGGCTCCCTAGGTCCCGTAATTGTCATGCAAAAAAAAGATAATAAAACAAACTATAATAAAGTGAAATCTAAGTATACTTCTTAGCATATATAACTTCTTTTTGTATTTTCGACGATTTATAAGAAAGCAAATATTTAAAATATTTATAATTGACAACTAACTAATAACTTAAAACAAACAAGATAACCGAGTGTGGTTATTTGTGTGTAATTTTGTAAATCTATTCTAAACAATGAAATAGCTAATCTATTTGCAAGATTCTCGATCCTACCTCAGAAGTGAGGAGTGAATCATAGTTTCTCAGAAACTATCAATCCCCATGACTTCCCGGTAATATCGAGAATAAAATTAAGCGAAATAAAGCGATTAACTACTCTATTTGATAAGATTCTAACTAGAACTTTGAAAGCTAGAACCTGGATTTCGCAGAACAGTGGCGAATCCGATGGTGTGTGTGATCTTGTCCCCTCAGTATGATCTCTTCGTCCTTTGTGCTCACGTAGATCCAGAAAAGCGTGTAATGCTTGCATCAATAGGAATAGGTGTTGGAACAAGGGACAACCTTCAGAATGCAGACAGAATAGAACGCGGATAGGAGAGGGATAGCGCAAGAGTACAGAGCTTGGCTTATGCAATTCCTAGCGGGATCTACTGCGAATCGTGCAACAAAATGCATCCGAACACGAAACTATCACTGCACGAAGAGCAAAACCTGCAACTTTAATGGCTTCCTAAGCTATTCTACTCCAATGGTTTGGATAAAACAACAACACTGTTTGCACAAGTTGGATATGTGGCTTACCAAACACTAATCAATGCTAACTAAGTAGGAAATGAACTACACTATCAATCCCAAGCAAACTAATGAGACAAAGCACTGAGAATGAGAAGATTGGAGTAAAATTGGTGGCCTCAAGTAATGACTGCACTTGCACAAGATGGATATGTGGCTTACCAGCTGCAACACAATACTAACCAAAACACGCAATGAAGAAAACTAAGTATTCTAAGCAAAGGAAAACTAAATCTATTGCAAAGAGAAATCCAGAAGATAAAACTTGAGAGAGGCCATTTGCTTGAGCACAAGCCATGCACTTATAGGAATTCAATCACCCCAAAATCAAAATCAAACTGAACTCCTAAACAATAAACAAAGGAAAAACACTATTCCAGGGGACCAAAAACATAAATGCAAGCTTAAGTCGGCAAGAAAAGCTGGTGAAACGTGATATTTCACGCGAGTTATGTCAAAAGAGCATTCTGGAAAACACGTAAAGGACCGCCGCCTGCTGGGCGGCAGTTATAGAGACCGCCGCCAGGCGGGTGGCGGCGAGAAGACCGCCGCCAGCAGGCGGGCGCGATTCAGTTACTTAAGAGAAAAGGGGGAAGAAAAGAGGGAAAAAGGGGAAAACAAAACATGCAAGGGCTAGAAGGGTCATGCGGGATGTTAACGCACATTTGAGGAGCTCTTTCTGGATCCCGAACACCTTGCGAAGAGACTTGTATCATCATTGGGGCATTTATTATACCGTTCCACGATCAAGTACCTTACAATTTTGGGGTGCGTGCAATGTACACAACACTAAGCTTGGTTTAGAAAAGGACAAAAATTCATAGAACTCGAACACGCTTACCCCTTAGTTACATATAAACTCATATTCACAACCTCAAATAAAGAAAAACTGGATTTAGACTACAACACAGAAACCCATCTAACCATGCCATCACAGGTTCACAGTAATCCTATCAACCCCTTCAAAGTGGATTTCTTGACATGTTGAGGATAATGAGGGAAATAATCTCTTTTGTGTTTATAAAATAACATAGGGTCAGAGCATTTCAAATTCCATTAACAACTCACAATCAAAATAATCATTCAAGTAAACTAGTAAACCAGAACTATCAATACGCCCTCTATTATTATTATCAGCCACATGGCTCGAATCTACGCTCAAACAAGTGTTTATTTTGAAGAATTAGCACCTATACTCTCGTGTCAACTGTCTTGGACTTGAGGTAAGGTTTAATTAACTATAATTGCATAGAAAAAGAACAACACCAAAAGGTGAGACATGATGATCATTTTCTTGAGCATTGAAGGGAAAGGAATAAGAGTTAAAGAAACCATTTTCAGCAGAAATAACATGGAGAGTCAAAATCCGCAATCTACTGAGACATCACTATTCAGTTGACAATGCATTCACATTTAACCACACAATGTTTCCATGCCCATTTATCTTATTATTCGAAAAGAGAAGAAGGGAATCGGGTTAATAAGTCTAATCTCATAAAAATACAAGTAGGAGAGAGTTAATATTCTATGTAAGGGTCGGATGCATCGACCTTCATAATGATTAGACAAGTAATTTTCAATGCATAATCACATACCCAGACAAGCAAGGAACCACAATAAAAATTCCCTACACAGATTTTTATCAACACCAAAAATTATACAAAAATATTTGACAAACTACCCAGAGAAAATAAAGCTATTTCAAAATGTAATAAAGAGGCAGTGAAAAGTGCATCCATGCAATCCTTGTATACAGGAAACAAAAAGTATAACAAGAATAAAGAGAATCATGGGCAAACCCACCCGACATGCAATTTTTGCAATCAAAAGAACATTTCATTTTGGATCTAGGTAATTCAAGGGAAACCTAGAAGAGTAACATGTAGAGTAAAACGATTGTAAAACATCCATATAACTCAAGAAATTTACCATTTCAACAAATGAAAATAAATTGTTTCATGAAATTGTTAATGTTGGCATATAAATCAAATGGGTAGTATTCGTCATGCCTGGAAAAAGCTTCCACCCATTCCTTTAATCGGCGTGAATTTGGCACAACAATCCTTGCAAATTATCCAAGTTTTAATTCAGGCATCTAAACGTAATCCCACGGTTCACGTTGGCACAGGAAGGGGGCTCCAAACCCATGAGTTGCATCAAAAAAAATGTGGTCTTCAAGGACTGCCATGACTATAGTATACACAAAATGGGTTTATTGAAAAGGCCCAAAAAACATGTGATGGAAAGGGGAAAAGTCACACTTCAAAACCTTCCAAACATCCTTCCAACTGCGTCAAAGTGGGGTGCGAGAGCGGAGACAAGGACTTCCTTGAAGCACAAAGGAACATATCTTTTCCAGATGAAGTCACAGTGCACCGGGGCCACATATAAAAATGTTGGAGCATCCATGATGCATATAAGACGCTGAAAAATTCCTCAAAGTGATGGGGGATCGGGAATACCAAGGTAACAAGGTAGGTACAAACATGATCTGCAACACATCCTTGATTCATCAAAACAACCAACAGGTGTCTAACATGCTTAGCTCCCATTTGAAAAAACACACACGTAGCAGGGGCCAAGGTCATAGCTATTGAAACAAGGTAAGGAAATCCATCCAAACATTATGGAGAAAGGACTTCTATCAAAATTTGCAGTCGCAAGAGCCCTGGAGGGAGTGCAAATGCATGCACAACAAGGAGAAAGAAACACGAGGCTGAAGAAAACATCCTCAAAGAGATGTGGTCTCAACGAATGCCATGACTGCAGGAGAAGCCTAGAAGGACCAGCAAAAGAGACGGTTTGCACAGTTTTCCCCTTCTAGAAAATGTGCAGCCAAAGCCCAAAACCACATATGCAAGTCACTAGAAGTAATGACTAGGGAAGGTTTAGAACGAAGCCACCATAACAAGGAAGGATGCCAAAACAAGGAGTGTACGAGACCAAAAAAATTAAAACTAGAAGTAGCCTTGATAAGACAAGGAATACCATTCGACACCCAACAACTTTAAATTTAGGTGGGTGGAGCCATGTGCTATGGTAGGCCACTGCCAGGGAGGATGGGGGAGTAGGCAGAAAACAACAAGTTCCTCATAATACGTAGTATTTTCACATTAAATTTTTTTGTCCCCTAAAATGGTGCCTCTCAAAAATCCTCCTCCTTACACGCAATAACTTAGCTATGATTTGGTGAAAAATTATTTCAAGCGAGATAAAAATCCCCTCAAAACTTATGCCTTCTCCGACGTCTCCTTCTTTTACGCATCTAACCAAGGCTAGATATACAAGGCGTTACAACTCCGGTATAACATGAGAAAAAGAAGACCAACCGGATGCCGATGCTTGGCCTTCACCTTCTAACACTCTAAATAGTGTGACACAAATTGAGCCACATCTCTCTGAAGTCCCCTCCAATGGTACAACTATCTCAAGGTGGCATGCATCTTCTTCACCCCGGGATGGGATGAATAAGGTGCACGATGAGCCTTTGTCAAAATGTCTTGTCTCAAGCCTCCATCTCTAGAAACATATATCTGTCCTCTTTTTCGAAAAGGCCATCTCGCATCTAATGAAAAAATATCAAACTTACCCTCAAGGGGTCTTTGAGAATCAATCTCTTCTTTGGCTGCAAGGTAGAAGCTGTCGTGAGGAGGTTGTTGTAATATCTTGCTCCGCAAATCTGTGCCCATTGAAGTGGCCATAACCACATGTCTCTGTCTACTAAGATTTTCTACAACCATGTTCTCCTTCCCCTTCACATGCTCTATCTCCATGTCATATTCACAAATAAACTCCATCCAATGCCACTGATGAGCATTGAGATTGGGCTGCATGAAGAGGTGGCGAAGACTCAAGTGATTAGTCCTAAGTGTAAATCTCCGGATAAGAAGGAAGTGTCTCCACCGAACCAAGGTGTGCACAACTTCTGCAAGCTCAAGGTCATGAGTTGGATAATTGAGCTCATAATCCTTGAGTTTGCGAGACTCAAAAGTAACTACTCTTCCCTCTTGCATTAACACACCTCCAAGACTTGCCAAAGAAGCATCTGTACAAACGAAGAACTCACCCGAGGGTATGGAACTACAAGAATAGGTGCTAACATGAGGAATTCCTTAAGTTTCTTGAAGGCTGCTCACATTTGTATGACCATAAAAACTTCCTCCCTTTCCGTTGAAGGGAAATGATGGGGCGTAACCCGAGAGAAGTTTTGTACAAATCTCTCCGTAATATCTTGCCAAACCCATGAAGCTGCGCACCTCGGTCACACTAGTGGGTGCTTTGGACAATCCATAATAGCTCAAATATTGGAAGGATCAAATGCGATACCTTCCTAAGAAATGATGTGGCCCAAATACTTCACCTCTGTCTAAAAGAACACACACTTATCTAGTTTCCCATAAAGATTTTTCTCACGAAGACACTGAATAACCTAGCAAAGGTGCTCCTCATGCGTACATGAGTAAATCAGAATGTCATCAAGGAAGATGAACATGAAGCGATCCAAAATGTCTCGAACACCCCATTCATCAAGCTCATGAGCACCGCAAGGGCATTCATCGGACAAAAGGCACTACAGTGAGCTCATAGTGGCCATATCTCACACGGAAGGTGGTCTTATGAATATCTACCTCTGTGATCCTTAACTTATGATAACCTGACTTAAGATCTATCTTGGAGAAAACTATGGCCCCCTTCATCTGATCAAATAAATCATCAATGCGTGGAAGGGGGTAATGATTCTTGATTGTTACTTTGTTCAGTTAGCGGTAATCAATACATAACCACAGAGATCCATCCTTATTCTTTACAAAAATCACCGGTGCACCCTAAGGGGATACACTAGGATGGATTAGGCCTTTCTCTCCAGAAGGCCCTCAAGCTGTAACTTGAGCTCATAGAGCTCAAGGGTAGTCATCCTATAAGGTGCTCGTGAGATAGGCTGCTCTCGGAACGGAACCATCACACGTGGGGGTGGTAACCCCGGTAGCTCCCCTAGAGAGACATCGAAAAATCTCTCAAGATCTGATGGTCATCAAGAGATGGCCCACTAGACTCATCCTCCTATTTGTCACTAACCGTAACAAAATACATCTAGCAAACTCGTCACACACACCGCTTAAGCTGCATAATAGAGATGGTGCAAATGGAAACGGGTCTCCTAACCCCTGTTATCACTAACTCAAATCCTAGATCATCTTACATTATATAGTCTTATGGTAATAATCCACTCGGCTCGTGTGCGAGATAACCATTCCATGCCCAAGATGACTCCATATGAACCTAACGGAAGGATACGAAGATTTGAGGTAGTGGTGAAGGGTCCCAAATCCACTACACACTCCTTAACTAAGGAGTCTACAGAGATTTTGGCTCCAGAAGCCATCTCGATGTCCTAACTAAGACCCTACTACTTAACTACCACCAACCTGTAACACTCTACTAAATATGGTGCAATAAAAGAATCGAGATGAACTGAATGGAGGTAGGAATACCACCAATGCTACTGTCGTCTCAATCACGGTACTGCGGTGCTCACTGGCGATTTTCAATCGCTATATAGATCGATGGCTGCGCCCCATGTCACCAACAATAGGCTCTAAAATCTATGTCTTACCCTTATTACTAGGGTTATGTGGGTGGATCTCTCCAATGATGTGCAGTAACACCACAACCATAACAAACCTGCCTCGGCCCTCTCAATGAGATGCAGCTCCCGGCCCTCACTCTAGATTTATGTGTTGTGGATCCTAATGATCCAGTATGGATGTTGAGGTCTTCTGCTAGCAAGATCATATTGATGAGGTCTCGGTGCACCCTGTGTCCTAATGGGACCCCTAGGAGGAGGCCCCATACTCCACCCCCTCTGTGAATCGAATCTCTTTGGAGGTCCTGTAAGGTGGATGGGTTTTTTCTGCTGCTTTGCTTCGGAGGTGGATGATGTGTTGGCTGAATGAGGATTTTCTTGAACCCCTGTCCGCCACTAGGAGGAGGAGGAGGCGATCCTTTCGACTGTTATCCCGCATCTCTGGATCTGCTCCAAACTTTGTCCCTATCTTACTACATCTTTCCCTAAGTCTCCTCTACTATGTAGGTGTTCTCCACGTCCTCTGCTAAGGTCTACAAATAGTGGATGCGCACCGCACCTCCCAAATATAAATTCAAGCCCCTGATGAACCTATGAATCTGTACCTGCTCATCCTGCATATAGTCGACATACTGGAGTAGGTACGTAAATCAAATCTCATACTCAGCTACAGTCATAGATGCTTGACGGAGGTCGTGAAACTCTTCTATCCTCTGTTAAATGAACCTACGAGATAAGTACCTTATCCTAAACCGCTCCTTAAAGAGCTCCTAGGAAACCTTCTTTGAATCAATGTGGAGATTATGCTCCTCAGTCCTCCACCAGACACCTGTTCCATCCCTCAGAAGATGGATCGTAACACGAGATTTCATGTTGCTAGTACAAGGGCAGAGCTTAAAGCACCCACTCAAGCTCACCAACCAGGCCTCTGCCTGAAATCCACCTATATCTCCAAAATAGTGAGATGGTCGTAGCTTCAAGATCTCCTTGATATGGTCTACACTGTGTGTGATTTGGTGACCCTTAGGCCTCTCTACATGCTCCTATCTAGGTCAAGGGCTCGAGACCTATCCCTATGTCCTAAAATCCTGTCTCCCTATCCCCTCTATGGTGACTCTACTCTAGCCAACTCCACGTGGGATTTCTCTACCCTATGCTCCTCGCTGTGTCGAGGAGATGCACGAGCCTCAATGGATGGCTCCTATCATGTCTGGTTGATTGTCCTCCTAAGGACCCTCCGTGTATAGCAACATTGACGTCCTGAAGGGTCTATAAAATTTGAGGTAGAATGTCCGCTATGGCCTGCTATGGAGGTGGCAAGTCTAGGTCTATGTGTAAGGACCCCTCATCTAGTCCGCGCCTCCTGCACATACCAAGGTGAGAGTTAGTTCATTATTCTAGGTTTTATTCCAGTTTTTCTATGTTTACTAAAATATACAATTTTCAGACAAAGTTGTTTTCTAGGTTTAGTATTGTGCTAAGTTTAATATTGTGCTAGGTTTAATGTTCATGTCTCGTGTTTTCTGTGTGCCCAAGGGTCCAAGATTTGAACCCATGGCTCTGATACCAAGTGTAACACCCACAAATATTACTTACACGAAACCCAAGAATAACCTAGGACAAGCTAGAAAATTATGGATTTTTTTAAAAAAAAATGTGCCCACAAAAAGTTTGAAACGAAAATTGTCACATTAATGTTTCTAAGTCAACTAAATTTAATAATTTTTTTTTCCCATTTTAATGAAATGTTGAAAACCCACATTATACTTTAATGAACTTAATTAGACCAAGCATGGTTAATATCTCCCTAAGTGTCTTTTTAATAAAACATTCAATTCCACTATAGTTAAATATCTCACATTTAAATCTCAAGGGTGAAAGGGTCAATCTAGATAAATACTAAGGTCAATTAATTTTCACAAGGTTATAACCATTAACAATGTACCCATTTGACATGGGGTTAGAATTAATAAACATACTCCTACCCCATAAAGTGACCCCTTAAAAAGTCAACCCATGTATTTTGGAATTAAAACATTTAAATTTAAAATCAAATTCCACTCACCCACTCCCCACCTACTTTTGTAGGGATGAATCTCATCCCTTGGATGGATTCATTTAGGGCCCTTAATGAGGGAAAAGACAACTAACCCTAAAGCATGCTTAAGAAAACTACTTTCTCTCTTTCTTTGGCTCATTGTTTCTCTTTTGTTTTTTGCAGGTTGTTGGAGGAGGATGGGAAGCCATTGGAGGCCCTTTAAGATTTTAGGGAGACATGCAAGCTCCATTATTTTTCTCATTTGTTTATACCCTCATTAGGGTTTAAAATATATTTATATATTTTATTTGGCTCATTTTCTTGGGTTTTCCTAAATGGGCTTGTGGGTTTTGCCCATTTGATATGGTTAAGATTTGATAAGAATTTCCATTTGAGTATGGGAGTATACACACACACACACATTTATTGGGTTAAAACCGTATATATATTGGATTAGGTTTTAACCCAATATATATTGTATGACCAAACGTTAAAGCAAAGGAGGTCGTGGTTTCAATGTGTAGGTCATGTGGAAGATGTATGAGTTTAAATATGGCGAACCATGGCACAAAGCTTAGGGTAATTTTTAATACTTGGGTGGGGGAGGGTCGCGGGGGGTGGGCGTGGGGTCGCCGACCCTCCCCCCACCTATTTTTTTATCAACAAAAACACTCCCAAAAAGGACGCGGCAGCAAGGTAAATCCCCTCTTTTGTCCCTTTTTTGACTTAATTTTCTAAAGTTTAAAATTTTATAATACATATAAAAGCATATAGTTATAAGTACATATAAATATATGTATAATTATATATATTTATTATATGTGTATAATATTCTATAACATTATTTCAATGGCTATATTTGTAATGGTATATTTTTATTAATATAATAATATTAATAGTATATTAATATTATTATATTTTCATATTAATAAGTCCATTAATATCAAAATATTTAATTATTAATAATATATAAAAAAATATTAACCCTACTTATCAAAAGTAATAATGGAATATAGTTAGCACTATTGACAAGTAAATACTTGCACTTGCTTTCTTCTTTAACAATTTGATAAATATTGTATAGGAGGTAAAATAGATTTCATTTCATTTCCCTTAATAATTTGTAATGGATTTACAATAAATTTTTAAATGAGGATAACATACTAGAGTTAGAACTTAGATTACTTCATTTACCAATAAAAGACAATTATAATATAAGCTCTTTTCTATCCATAATACAAGAAAATGCACAAATAGTCTAAATTTTCCAATACATGCCTTCTAAGCAATACAATCAAATTTACTATTCCTTGACTTCTTACAACATAAGAAATTTCCTTTATTTTTATAACCATTCTCACAACCAAATTTTACAAGATTTCCAATAAGTTTTAAAATGAGAGCTACTAACTTTCCAATGAGATCAACACACTTACATGAGGTTACAAGCCAAGTGAAAAGGAGGAATAAGTTGTCTTTCCTCAACTTCATTTCCATTTTACAACAAAACTAACTTTACAAAGACAAATCTTTCTTTCCCCTTTTTAACATACAATACAACTTTAATATCCAATAATCAAAACAACTTTTCTTCACAAATATTAATACAATATCTTCCACTTAAAGTGGGAAATTTTACAAGAAGGAAAGACTAAAATGAGATACAATTTGTCTTCAATTATAGCTCCAAAATCAACTCTTCAACCAAGCTCCATCTTCTCATCACTTGACCACAACAACCAAAAATGGGGAGAGGCAACACTCTCCACCCAACCAAAATTCCAATGAGAAGAAGAAGCAATTCTTCTCATTGGCCCCCGAGCCCCAACCACAAGGAAATAAGGGATGTTTCAACACATGGAAACTAAAACAATGCTTCAACATTCACTTTCAAACAACCAATCACATAAGAAAAATAACCACAAAACACTTATTTTAAACACAAAGAATTCCCAACAAAGGCTTCCAAAATAGCCAAAAAGAGATAGGAAAAATGGGGGTGCCCTTGTGCCTCCCAAGGGTTTGGATGCCCACCTCTAAATCCCTCCAACACACATTCAATCCCAAGTCTCTTATGCCTCCCTCACAACAAAACCATGTCTCTTATGCCTCCCTCACTCTTATGCCTCCCTCTCTCTTATGGCTCCCACAATACATAACATAATAAAATAAAATAAGGTGGGGCATCCAAAACCCACTCCCTCCTAAACCCAACAAGAATCTCTTATGCCTCCCAACATATTTCATCCCCATATCCAAATCTCAACACAACCTAAGGTCAAAATTCTACCCAACACTTCAAACAAGAACACCATTTCACACAAACACATAACATGCAAGAATTAAGAAGAAAGATAAAAGAGAAAGATCCTACCTTGCCATGGTAAGATCCTCTTTGAAAACTAGTTCCAAAATCTTCAACAAAAGAAATTTTCCAAGCAATCTTCAAACTCCCACAAGCAAGCATCCAAAAAGAGAGCTCCAAAATAAGTGAGTAACCCCAAATTCCTCTCAAAAAATTCAAATAAATAGAAATAAGGAGGAGGAGGATGATGTGGCTCCAAGTAGGATGCCACATCATTTCCTCTCCACTCCACATCAACCAAGTCAACCCCATACTCCAAAGCATAATTAATAAGTGGTTGAAGAAATGAAAATTTACTTACACACACACAATTCCAACCCATACCCTTTAGGACAAAGAAATAAACATGTGTAAGAAAGTGCAATAAAAACTTCTTCCCAAAACACATAATGGGGTCTAATTTTGACCCCCAACCCATAGGTAGGGTTGGTATAATAATTTAAGAGGTGTGGGACAAGTTTAACTTGTCCCACAAGCCTCCAAAATTGGCCCCTAAGGACAAATCCGAATTTCTAAGGAGAGGTGGAGTGTTCCACACTCAAGGTTACTTACACTTCACTTACAACACATAAACCAAAGAACCATATAATCTAATAAATGAATTATTTTTTTCCCATCCATGATTAGTTTAGTAATATGATTAATTTACTAATCTAGACACCATTTAATTAATTAATAAAAGGGGAACATACATCACTAAATAATCACATACTAAAATTAAATAAAGGAACAACACATAACCCCTTGGTCACATTTGGTGGTTATGCCCCCATGGGACCCCCTAACAACAAACAAGCCATACATAACAAAACAAAAGCTGCCATGGTGACCCTTGTTGAATTCATCTGGTATTCCGATGTGGTTGGTCTCTAATCCCCCGTTGGTTGTTGTGTTATATTTTACCTGCAAAACATACAATACCTCCTTTGGCCTCGTGGCTGCATCAAAACATCCAAGATAAAATATACAATATAAATCAATAAGCATCTACATATAAATTAAATTAAATTATCATCTAGATAAGTAACGTTACCAATTTCAATTTCCAACACATCTCAATTCTACATTTCATCAATATTAATGGATCACAAGATTAGTTCAACTGCTAAGGTCTACTCAATATAATGAAAACATGAATGTCAGAATATATAACCATGTCGATAGTCCATCATCATAAATATATCATATCTCTAATAATCCATACACATAGTACTATAACTCAAAATCTAACCATAATCCAAGTTTCTCAATCATCTAACATGAAGCTAAGTCAAAATGATACTATAATAATACGTATAGCCAACAATATCGAAATCAAAAGTAATAGGTGTCGAAGGGAAGTGGGCACTACGTTATGTATATAAAACACAATCCTATACCTAGAGGCTACGACTTTAGTGCTAAAATGGTTGATGTCAGAGTCGAAGCTAGGATTGAGCATTGGTTGGAACCACACAAAATGTACAATAGATAATGTTAGCATATATGTAAAGCATGTGGGAAATTATGTTATTTACCTTTGTTTATGTTTTTTAAATTTAAGAATTATACCTCAACTTGACCCTACACAGAGTGAACATTATTGATATTTTAGTCCAACATTAATTATTTTCTCCTGGTCCAAAATTTTTTAAAGTGGTTTTCCTATTTTAATTAAAAAATGGACTAATTTAAGTTTTTATTAATTTTTTGATGATACGTACCTTACTATATCTAAGAACCTACAAAATCTTCACCACTGGTGCGTTTTATCTCTCCACATTTGTACAAACACCCAAACATACCAAATGTTATGTTTTCCTGATTCATTACATGGTTCCATGCAAATATGGCAATCAAAATCCGCTTATTTTGCACCCACATTTGTGTTTTTAAACTCATCTTCAAATTTTGAAAAAACAATCTCCTTATCATTCATCTCTACTTTCAGTTTTCTTAAATCTTTCATCGCCACCTCAAAATATTGCTTGTAGTATTCTACTCTCTCTTGGCTCTCTTTGAGATTATTAAGTAACTGGTCTTTCTCCTTCAATATATAAGATTTATCCTGGGCCACATATTCCAACTCTCTTTCGAGTGTGCTCAGATCCTTCTTTTCCTTCTCAAAATCTCGCTTGTAACAATCTCGCACCTGCTCCGCGTATTTCAAATTTTTACCTATGTAGCGTTTCTCAATTGATAACCAACATTTCTCTTGGAAAGCATTATAAAATTCAACTTGCAGAGCACCCAAATCTTTCATTGTCTGCTCATATTTTTGCTTGTAGTTTCTATTATTTAAGGGATGATTATGGGAAGAGTAATTATTTGAGAAGCTACGCCCAACTCCAAGCTCCTACGCATAGTTTTCTATATCTTAATTTTGTAAGAAAATTTCCCTTGTTTTTTATTTTTATATTTGCTTGATTTTTTTCTATTTCTCCTTGGTTATGTTTCCTTTTATTTTTACCCTTCTTGAATGGTAACCCACCATCATAGAATTTCCAAGAGACTTCATTTTCGGCTCTTCAATTCCACTTTCTGGATTTCCTTTGTTCACCTACTTTGCAACCTATATAACGAAAGCCCATGACATCATTAGAATAAGATGTATGTGGAACAAATCCCAACACTAAGAATGGGTAAATTTAAGGGGCATGGTCGATCAAGAAAAGGTGGATTCGACGCAGATAAAATATTTTGTAGTGATTGTTCACTCGTGAATGTAAATTTTACATATTTAAACGGTTCTATCTCATAAAAATCTACAACACTTGTAGAAAGTGGGCCTTGTCATTTAAACATATCTATATTGATCGTGTTCACTCATGAATGAAGAGTTAAGTTTTTAAACACTGAGTCATTTGCTTCCACAAAATTTATCAAAGGATTGATTAAAATTAAATATAAATCTATGCTCATATTTAATTAGGATTCTTTATTGTGGCCTTATTATATATTTTTCAACACCTAACCTACCTCTCCAGTTCTCTAGTGAGTTGATTATATATATGTTATGTCGATCACAACATGGAGAAAATATTGCTGCAAGGTCTGCCACACTGTTCACTTCCCAATGCTTCTAACATTTGTCTAAATATCCTTAAAGCGTGCAAATTTTTGCTTCTATACATTTTGCTTGGCGCAGATGAGCTTATGAATGGATATGATTTGTTTTTGATCAACGTCCTCTCTCTCGCTTCATCTCACTTGTCTCGCATCTTTGACATGCATTAGATCCCCTCGCCCCAAATCACTTGTGAAACACCTTTGCAGTAAAAAGGAAAATTACAAAAAGTTCAAGGTCCGAAACCTAGTCAAGACCTAGCCAAAATCCTCCTTGTAGAAATTTTTATCCCCACTTTTAATTGTAAGTTCGAGTAATTATAGAAATGTTTGTAATAATGTTAGGTCTTTTAATAAAACCTTGGCTCATCTCTTAACAATTTGACCTTGACTATCCTTTTCTACCACTTCAATTCTCCACCTCTCTTGATCTATGACAGGTGGAATTTTATTGCATTTTCATGCTCCTTATGGATTATAAAACTTTGTCTTAATGTTTCTCCACCATCTTAGGGTTTCTCTCTGCATATCGGGGTAATGAGTAGGGTTCCCCTCATCAAAATTCATAAAGGTGTAGTCTTCCAATGACCCTCGACGTCAAATAATTTTAATTGGGTGACATGTAATTTGGTAGATATTAAGATGAAGACATGAAAAAATGTTACCAATAAGATGGTGGGAATTAAATACATGCATGTCTATGGTTTCAAGTTCATCTATCAAAAGACATTTATTTTAGTACATAAAATGAAAACTTGAATCGAAATTTGTAATTACAAGTTATATAAATAAGTCAAGCTTATTCAAAACACGAAAATATATCATTTGAAATCTAAGTTCTATATTGTGCTATCAAAACACCATTAATTGATCTCACCAAAGAATTCCTAACATCATTAACAATTTTTTTAAATATAATAAACAAAACATTATATATGTTATTATATAAATATATACAAATATAATTTATTATATATATTGAATAAATAAATAATTTCAAAAAAATGTAGAACGTACCATTAATAAAAATGGTATAATATATAATTAATAAATAAATAATTTACAAAAATACTTTTAAAAAATTATCAAACATACCATTAGTAAAATCGGTACATACATACATACATACATACATACATACATACATACATACATACATACATACATACATACATATACATACATACATACATACATACATATATATATATATAATATTACAAAACACACTATTAGTAAAAACAATATTAGTTCTGAAAATGGGAAGGATAGGAAGGAACAACCTAGCCCACACAATCTCTCATGGGTGGATCACCTCTTGGGAGAGAAACTTGAATCAGTGGTTTCTGATCCACCTCGTGTGTCTCTATTCTCAAATGTTGTTGGTCCATCCATGGCCATCTCAGTTGCTTTGGTAGAGAGGGAAAAACAAGATATAGTTTTGCTCTCATTGGTCGCTTTGCTGGTGTTAGGCCTAACATTGACTCAGGTAGAGCCTGCGTGAGCAGGAAATGGAGACCGCTAGGAGGCATAGAAGTGATGGCCATTCCTTTTGATTCCTTCTTGTTTAGGTTTATGGTTGAAGAGGATTTATTAAGAACAATTAATGGAGGGTCTTGGCTTTTTAAAAAACTGTTATGCAACTCTCTAAATGGTGCCCTGGTCTGGATTTGGGGAAAATGGAACCTGGTTCCTTCCCTATCTGGGTCAGGATTCTTGCTCTTGCGCTTGAATTTTAGGACAAGAACATCCTAGAGGGGATTTCCAAAGCTCTGAGGGATTTTTTGAATATGCATCCCACCACTCTTGTTGGAACCCGCATGATAGCTTCCAGGATGTGTGTCAATCTACCTGCTGGTAAGTTCTTACCTCTTTCTATCTGCCTCATCTCAAATCATAATGTCTTTGAAAAATATTTGATGTACGAAATATCTCTTGTTGTTTTTTAACAAGTGTAGATATTTTTGCCATGGCATGGGAGGGTATCTAGGTTTCACCCAATCTAGTGGAAAAAGAAAGATAATATCTGCCCTTCCCACGACCTTATTGGGACAGACTCTACTGCTTTGATGTTGGGGTTTTTGATACAAAGGAGAGTGATACAGTTGCTACGCAACAATTTTAATGTTTAACACTTGTCATAGTTCCTTCTATATAAATTCTATGGTAAAAGTGGAATTGTTAATCAATAATGAAAAATAACATTCAAAATATGTTAAATAGGTCACTGGTTAGTGAACATTTCGACCATCATGCTAATATAGACTCTTCCTTCAAAACTAATTCCACCTAATTATTTTTATTCTTCCCTAATATCATCTAACAAAATTAATTTCAAATTCAATCTTGTTTTTTTAACTAACTAATGAGTGATTTATTAGACACATAATGTTATCATGAATGTGTAACTTTTAAAAACAATGTTCTAGAAGAATTGAATTAAAATTTAGGATTACACAATGTGATCTATTATTAGAATATAAAAATGAATACTAAAACACTTACTGTAATAAGTGATTGAGTTCCTCATTTACTTGTTAACTGTGATATGCTCTCATTTAGTCCTGCCTAGAAACAAAAATCAAATGAAAGAAAGAGTAAGTAAAAAGAGAAAATGAAGGAATGATATATTTATCAATAATTAGGATTGAGAAATATTTTTCCGTACCAAATAGAGAGATTAGAACATTTGTTATTCCTTCCAAGCAGGAGCACAAGCTGCCCTTTCCCTCATTCTTCTCCTTCCCCTCATTTCTCTCTGGAAAACTTCTAATTTTATGCCAATCATTTTTGGGGCTGGGATCCATGGTGTATAACTTGGGAGTGTACTTGAAGATGTTGGGAAAATTTGGTGCCAACTACAAATAGTAAGGGGAAGACATAACCAAAGCATCTAAAAGCACACAAAATATATCTCTTATATTCAATTTAAAATCTTCTTACGGACTCAGAGCTACGACTATATATATTTAATTTTGTCTCTTTTACACTCTTTGCCTTGATTTCTTGCTCTATATTCTTCTCTCGAATATTCATCTTGTTCTTTCTTCTTTTGGTTCGTCTCTACCGCACGTGTCTTATTCTTCTATATAAAACTTCAAACCGATGTCGTTTATATTCCCTTCTCTACCTTCTCTATATCATGTTCTTATGCGCATATATCTATTCTCCCGTTTGTTCGTCTATATTTTTAAATCCAATTATATAGCTTCCTGTGTATTTCGAAAGACATGGACCGAACACATATTAACTCCATCTCTCCACGGATTTTAAATCCACTCAAATTCATTTCCATTAGTTAGATTGAAATTCCTCCACGTGTTGGTCTTTAATCTGGTTCAGTGTAACGACCCAAAAATTCACACACGAACAACACAAAGTAAAAAGACAGGATATTTTTTTTTTTACTTGCTTCGACACATAACACAAGATGTCATCACAAAGTTACAACCAACTCGGGAACCACTTGTTACGGGGATGACCACAAGGTCATGTGAAACGTTCACACCCAAAAGGATAATATACTTTTTTTTTTTTTTGACAGAACAATATAGAAGTCCAACCACATGACACTCTCACAGCTAGGGCAAGCCACAATAAGAAATGATTGAAGGTTATTTATTTTGATAAAACACCCTTTAACTCATGACTTATGTTTTCGTAAAGATTCAATATATGATTCACACAAATTCATCTTACCAAGCTGAGTTATTTTCTTATACACTGAGTAATCATCTTTAAATCTTCTCTATTATGACATTTATTTGTTTAATTCAATTATTTAATAAAGGAGGTAAATTAATTCCACAAGGCCATCTATCCACACTTACGCTACTAAAACTCGCTCATACCCTTATTACAATATGGATTCGCTTTCAACATACTTAAGAGAAAAATTACCAAGCACCTTGGAAAAAGGTTAGAGGGAGAAGGTTGAGTTGAAATCATCTTTAAGACCTCATTTGTTATTACCAAGATTTAATTGAAACTTGAGAACTTAACCAGAATTATTAAAGATTTTACTTAGGCTTTACTAAATGAGTCTTATAAAATAAAACAATTTACCTTCCAATGGCTGAGAGATAGATTGTGTGGTTACCAAATTGTTTTCTCCTGCTTATTAAATCTTATTATCTTCCAGATCTAACCATAGATTTCCCTTAAGTTCATTTAAGAATTTCACCATGAAAGGGATAGTGTTCATTAGTGTAGCTAGGGATATCAAGTTATATAATGTTACTTAACAAAGGATAGTTTCATCTTTGATCACTTATGGAATTACATGCTCTCAAGTTGGTCACCTCTACACTAATTTATTTGCAATATAAATTTTAGTTTAACTTCTATAAGTATTAAACAACCCATTTTATATTACTTATGACACACTATTACTAAGTCTTAGAAAGATTTAACTCAACCTTTAACCGCATAGGGGGTAAATTTTAACAATACTCATTTACGAAAACAAAACAAGGTTACATCAACTCTTAGAATACCGATAATCCATTAAGGTCACTCAACAAGCGGTAAACCAATTTTCTTATAATTTCAATGATAGTCAACGATCCAAGGTTTCCAAAGTTAAGATGACAAAGTCCACAATACAATATACTAAGACATTGACCCTCTTCGAAAATTTCCACTAGACGTTACAATAGTTGAACCATAAAAACAACGTACAAGCACCTTAATGATTATCATCTATGCAAATACAACAGCCACTTCTTTCATACTTGAGCTCGGAAAATCAACCTGCAAAAACATGTTAGCTTTTGTCAGTTCAAAAGAACTGGCATGAGCATGCATTCCCCTTTCCTAGATATCTCATCAAAATTAATTGAACGACTAGTGCATGATTTCCATTCCAAGACATAAGCAAAAGTAATTTGTATGAATGTAAACAAAATAGATATCTAGTTAACAAAAGGCACACTGCAGGACATATGAAGGCCAAAATTGTGCATTTTCTATCCAAGGTTACTCTTACACCATACATTCTAAATTATAACAAATTTCCCACATAATACACCTTTTTTATTTTCCTTAAGTAAGATAGCGATAGCAGCTTCACATTCACAAAACAGAATAAAGGAATCGTACGACAACCACCCGATATGGAATAGTAAATTCTCCTGATAATGTCGAAAGAAGGTAACAAATTTTATTATTCCGAACATCCCTACTCGGACCAAAAGTGCCACACAAGCCCACAAAAACTCATACAGCCTATGGGGGTTATGGCCACTCAAGGACCCAATTCAAAGATCATGTAAAAAGGAATGCATTGCACATGCGTACACCTTAAAGAATGCGCTGACGTTTTTGATTGTTATACCCAATATTTATTTATATATTCAAGGTTAAACAACGTCCACGTATGATAAGTTGAAACTTTGAAAGCACTATTAAGCCGCAAGTACCAACTCCGCACATCCCTCAACAAAAAAAAAACCCTTCATTCCCAACATAATAAATATTTCAATGTTATACACTTTTGACTTACTTGCTGAAATAACGAAGAAAGGTCTCATAAAACATTGTTGCTTTGGGTAAATGTAATTTACCTTTCACAGGTCCCCAAAAGCATCTCAAACCTCAGACTTTGCTCCATGTTCACCACATCCAACATATACATCATTGATTATTGCTCGGAAGGGGTAAAACACTGTTCATGCACTCACTACCGTGGGTGCATCCGACAAGGAAAGGCTTTTCAAAAAAAAAAAGTAACTTACACAGTTGCGTCCGGGCGCATAGGATATCCCATGTACGAAACGAGAGTCCCTTGAATACTTTAAGTATTGTCTCCAAAGGTTTGAGTACGGTTTTCCTTATAACAAACCCTCAAATTTTTCCATCACAAAGAAGTCAGTGGACCTTTCATAAGACCAGTTAGGGAGACAATACAAATGTAGGACTGATGATGACATCCCTTGGCCAGGGTACTAAAATTTTAAGGTCATCATAAGCTAGGTAAGCAAGTTAAATTTGGACAAAAAAAACATGTTTGGATAAGACGTGGTCGAAAAACCACTATCTAGTCACAGCCGGTCACATCCGACAAGCATAATACATAGTTCGTTAAAGCTTCTAAAAAGGATAAAAATTTACGATGTTCCAACCTTGTAGTCGACCTCCCAGGTCTGAAATTGGGATGAGATTATACCAATTAGATTGCTTAAAAGAAAAGGATGAGCAAGGGTCTCTTTAGTATCATTTCCAAGATGAATTAATACCAGACCGTGATAACATCAAAAGGGCAATAATTACACAACTTCTCATGAGGTAATTATTTTTATTCATCTATCACCTGCTCCCCTCTATAACCATAGGGATACATAAAGGAGGTAAAAATCACATTTTTTTGTTTTCAAAGAGGACAGAACTTAAACAAACAACTCCTCATTGCCATGCTGAGGAAGGTCCAAAACCAGGTCGTAGAAAAAAAAAAGCTGCTCCTACAGGCATAATACAGACGTATCTAGTAAGACCCCACGCACATCTAGCAAAAGCAAGAAAATACAATCTTGGCGGGGAAGGCGTGCAAAAGCCACACAGCATTTCAAATGATATTTTCTCACGCAGAGCTTATCTCAAAAACAATCATAGCAACCATTTACAAGGAGAATAAGCAATAATCATGCAATCAATATAAAGAAATAGCTTGGAAAAGGGGAAAACGGCTCATGCCTGTTCCTCCTGATTCAACATCACCCCTCCTGCCTCTTCCATTGCTTGGATGCCCTCCCAAAATCCCACACCCAACAAAACATGCCTGATAGAGGAAGCCAGTGGAAGCTGGAAACGTGGGAGAAGAAGAGGCATCCATTGCCCAAGGAGGAACTATGATGAAAAACGCCTTGACAGAAATGATTTCGATGGCCTCTCTGCCCACGCAACCAGATCAAAATGGTAGACTGGAACAGGTGCGGACATCCATCCACGCGTGCAGGGTAAGAAGAGGAGGATTTCCAAAAAAAAAAAACCAACAAGAGTCGAAGCTAAACAGTTTGCCACGTTTTTCCAGCAAGTTCATAATTGCAAAGAAAATTGTGCTTCATGAATATTCTGATATGAAACAGATCCACGCCTATGAGATTCTCTTCCATGAGTTACATCGTAAAACAAGTAAGGTCTCAATAGAGAATCTTTGTAATAAATTTCATCAGGTCTCCTGGTAACACTCTCACTGTCACAATATCGATTTTGATAAAAATATCTTGAAGGAGAATCCCGAATTTGAGGATGCATTCGATACTGAACAGATAACAACATAGTTGGACAACCTGCTTGTTGGAAGTGCTCAAAAAGGCTTCTACTAAACTGCAACATGTCTCGCACACTGGCTAATTCTGTTGCGCAGTCGTCTTTTGTGGATCCCAATAAGAACACACCTCGCAGCACCCAATGAAAGTGGAGGTAACACGCCTGCTTCACTAGCTTGTAGCTTCATCTAGCCACCATATCAAACCCATTACTGCGCCCATACGCATTGAATAAAAGAATCAAAATGAGATCAAGGTGAAGAAAATCAGACTCCACCGACTCCCATCTCCCTCACGCAAGGTAGAAACATAATGGCCATTACGGTCTGCAGGTTGGTGGTTGGGAGGAGACTAATGCCATCTACTTGCAACAAGACATGCGAATGGACCTGGTCGGCCAAGGTGGCAGTGGAGGGTAGGTGAAAGCAGTTTAAAAGATTTAAAAACTGGGCAGTCCTCACCACGACCTGGCGCCCCCATGAGCCCCTCCTTCAGCAAAGATACGGGATAACAAAATCTCTACTAACTAAGGTAAGCTCACAAAGCATACGAAAGAAGATATATTAATACAAATGCAAAAGGAGTTACAAGATTACCTGAACAGTTCTCATAAGCTAAAAAGGTATACGAATTTTTGTATGATTACTATTCAACCCGAGAAAATTTAATCACGTACACACGAGCAAGCTAGAGGAAGTAAGAATCGAACTCTCCATTACTCACAAGGATTAAAAACAACATGCGAACAGGCCTAAGCGACCAAGCGCAGAAAACTAGAGGTTGGCATTCAAAAGAAAACACAAGGCAAGGAACGACCATGGCACCAAAACGGGTAATCCCTTCCTCAGTAGCGGAATGGGGTTCATTCTGCAAAGTGACCAACCAAACAATAAAATCGTTTAACGATAATTAATAATATAGTTGATAACAATCGACACTAAAATAATGAGTTATCGTCGATCAATAATTAAAATAATAATATTGTTAATATTATTATTATTATTATTATTATTATTATTTAATTATTATTATTATTATTATTATTATTACCACTTAAAATAATTATTAATCATATTAACAAAGACGTATATACCAACTTGACAATAATGTAAAACAATAACACTATAAGATAGAGGCCAATCGATAATTAAATTAAAACAACATTGTTATCATTATATACTATAAATATAAATAATTTCTACTCACATCAATAATGACCAATGATCCAGCTTAACCATGCGACAACAAGATCCTCCTTAAATAGGTTAACGCACAGGACATTACACAGTCCACACACAGAGGTGTCAATAACAACTTGAGAACGCAAGAAGGAGAGGGAAGGTTCTAAAACATCACTGAGACAAGATCTAAGACAACGGAAATACACACAGCCATTCGACGCTCAACAAGAGGGTCATTGCGACAAGAACTAGGGTAAACGCCGAACGGGGCATTACATTCTCCTCCCCTTAAGAAAGCATCATCCTCGATGCGACATTACACAGAGGAAAGGAAATGGTTCGCAACCAAGAACAGGTAAAGGAGAAAGTACACCCTATGGTTTAAAATTTTAGTCGATTAAAGCACGACCACAAGGTAGCCTTAGGAACATTTGGTAGAAATTTTAACTTTCAAGGTTCTGTGAAGATTGGCAGTTCCCTCTTATTTATTATTTCATTAGTTCCTTTCCATTAGCATTATTCTTAGTTTAATTTCTTTTAAAATTTCATCATTGAAGAGTTTTGGTTTATTCCTTATTGTGGGTGCCCAACATGAACTGCTAACACAACACCCTATCAGGTTCAAAAAGACACTACAGATTCACAAGCACACAAGTATATACTTCATGATTGTATTACACCACAAAAGGTTACTCAAATACGGAATAGAATAGGCATAGTCCACATAACATAGTACTGGTCACACAACCATGACTGAAAATTATACTACTTGAACAAGGTGTACTACGATTTCCAGACATTCCCTCAATTCCACAGATGAAAATTTCACATAACTCCAAACAAAAGCTATAGGTACATAGTGTCCACAAGGGTATCAATGACATATCCACAACATCACAACACATATCCGTTGACATGAGTAACCCGTACATCAAAAGACCACTACCAAATCATCACAATAACTCAATATATATCCCGAAACATCAACCATACACACAAATATCATATGCCTCCCTCAAACTCTTATGCCTCCCTCAAGTCTCTTATGCCTCCCTCAAACTCTTATGCCTCCCTCAAGGAGGCCGGTTGACCCTATGGCCCAAGACACATAGAGTTCAAACACTCCTAACCCAAGTGACATAATAACGCATGGTTCAACAACCCGCTAGTTATCTGTAACTCCTTGGGGTGTACCCCAATACAACGAAGCAGTCCATAGGTCCAACCATTCCATGGTGCATCCCATGACCCTATTCCACACATCACGACAATAGAACCAACACAACAATCCAATCTAAGTGCCAAGTGGCAAAGTACAAGCCTTGGGCAAGGCGGTAAAAATTCCAAATTTAAAAGAAGACCCAAAATCAAGCAAAATAAATGGCCAAATAGCCATAGTTAGTGTCAAAATCCACATGTTAGTGCCATAAACCAAGGAAATGCCCAAAATTGTAAAGCATGGCAATCAAGAAAAGTTACTGGTCCTTACAAAATAAAGTAAAAAGCTCAATTTACGAATAAAATCAACTTATAATAATGTCACATTACGATAACTGTGTGGCCTTATCTGGCCACCAAGGGGTACTCAACGAGTTGCTAGCACTCAAAACATCGAGCCTTGGCTTGTAAAATACATATCAATAATACAACTGTCATCATCTCTATCTGAATCATCCCGCCACCACTTCGACAAGGCTAAACATAGTCATAGTTGCACTTAGGTTGCATACATACAACCACATAGGAGAGAGGAAAGAATCACAAAGTTGTTATCTACTAAACCGAATTTTGGCTCGAGTTATTGACCCATGGTACACCATTCCTCACTCTCAACATACACTTCTACCGATTTCCCTCGGTGGTCGGTTAGCATAAGGTTCACAACATAACATGTAACTACATTACTAACACAATGGTGGTACATATACAAGGTAGATCACAATCATACATTCACCGGGTGTAACACATCACTTTACCACATTCTACACCCAAAGTGCAATCACCATACGATAGGGTTCATACACTCACCGTATGACCCCAAATCACAACATGAAGCATTACATATTTGCACAAATCATACATACGATGAACATAGTACATCACAACATAACATCCATTGCTACATAACAAGGTGGTACACACATTTCTTCAAAACATGGTAAAACATCATGATACAACTCATTTCTTTTAACATCAATCTAGTCATACAACACATTGATACACCTACATATCACAATATGTCACAATGCTCCAACACTATGTCATCCACATTATAATTCTTTTCACCCACCACAAACAATAATTCACATGTGAACTCTTCATAGAATCCACAAGAAGGAGAGAGAATACTCCCATCCCCAGCACATCAATATGATAACAAATACGCACTGAGTGACATACACATCACGTGCGTTCACAATATCGTTCTAGCACAAGGAAGAAAGCTTTCGAAAATGTATGGTATAAATGGCCACGAATCTTTCCAAAATGCTCTGGAAGATACACAGGTATATTTTTCCAGAATGGTAGGCTAAGCTATAAGTTTATTTATTTTGAATTAGTGAGAGAGAATCTCAGAAAACACCGGCTTAGTAAAGTGAAAAAAATGTCGGAAAAAATAGTCATTTGTCGTTTTGGTTGTGGGACTCTTAACTCTTACCCTTGAAAACATTTGTAGAGGCTTCAAAAATTGAAGGGCATCTAGATTCTGACATTGCTTACGCGGAGATGTATTTCAACTTGAAGCAACGCATCTGGATGTGATAAACATATCTTTAAGAGTTTTGTATCTAGGACTGGAAACGAATTTGGTGGAGAAAGCAAGAATAAATTTCCAAATATAAGGTTACTCCACATCACAAGCACTTTAGCAATGGAACTGAAAGAGTTTGAAAATTTGATAGTTCTCCATGAGGGATAAGGGATGCAAAAATAAATTAAAAAATAAATAAAAAATTTCTTTTATTAGAATTTTCCTAGAGCTTCATTGCTCGATTTTTCATTACAAAATGTATACATGTGCCTCATATTTATAGAGGTCTTTGAAAAATATTGCTTCATTAGCAAGCTAAACATTAAATGTTGTTGGGTGGGAGAATGTAGTGCCCACTTCCTTCGACTCCATTTTGATTAGTTGTTTTCGATATCTTGTCGATTTCACTTATGGATTTATTATAACTTCTTTGATTTAGCATGCTAGTATATATCATAAACACTAAACTGTTATTGATTTGATCCCTATATGATGCATATGGACTACTGGAGACATTTGATGATGATATTGGTATACTTTTGACATGGTTATTTATATGTAATTCTGACATGTGATATATTTAGTCATATTGGGTAGATCTTGATAACTGGATTAATGTGATGATTGTTTTTACATAAATGAAATGTGGAATAGAAATGTGCTAGAAATTGTAAGTGATATCATATTTACGTAAATGATAGTAATTCATATATAGTTCATTTTAGATTTATATTGTATATTTGGCATGAATGTTTTAAAGTGGCCACGAGGCCGAAGGACGTATTTCTTGTTTTGCAAGTATATTACATTCACAAAAACATCGAGGGATTGGAGACCAACCACATCGGAATTCGAAAAGAATTCAACTAGGGTAACCATGGCAACGGTAATGTGTGTGTGTGTTTAAAATATTGGTTAGGAGAAAATTGTGACCTAGGGGTCATGTGTTGTGTTGTTTTTATTTTCCCTTTTAGTATGATGGTATGTGTTTTTCCTTTAGTAATGAAATTCACTTGTTTTATTATTTAATTATTTTGGCTTTGTGGTTTCCCCTTTTATTTACTCATGGGTTGTAGTGTATTAATTAAACTAATTTAAATTTGTCCTAAACTAATTAGAGATGTGACCAAAAAGGAGTTCATTTATTAAAATTGATTTACTCTTGGATTTTGTGTTGAGTGAAGTGTGTTTGAGTTTTGAGTGTAGCACACTCTACCCTTCATGGGAAACTCGAATTTGGCCTTAGAGGCCAAATTTGGAAGCTTGTGGGACAAGTCAAACTTGTCCCACACCTCTTAAATGCCCATGCCAACCCTACCTATGGGTTGAGAGATCAAATTTAGGCTCTTTTAGGTGTTTTGGGAGATTAAAAGGTAAAATTTTAATTGCACTTCCTTTCAAATATTTAATTTTGTCCTTTGGGGGAGTGAGCTTAGATGGAGTGTGTAAGGTTCTTGTCATTCCTCCAACCACTTATTAATTGTGCATGGGAATATGTGGTTGACCAAGTGATGTGGAGTGGAGGGGAAATGAGGTGGCATCCTACTTGGAGCCACATCATCCTTCTCTCTCGAGCTCTCTTTTCTATTTATTGAACTCTTGTTGCATGTTTTGGGGGTTGGATGAATTTTTAGTCTCTTGAATTTTGGAGAAGGAGAGGATTTTGAGGGAGTTGTGGATTTTTGGAGCTTGTGGATACTTGTTTGATTTTGGAGCTTGTGGATGCTTGCTTGATCTTTGGAGGAGTTTGGAACTTCATACTTGGAACAAGCTCTACCATGGAAAGGTAGGAGCTTCACCTTTGTTTATATTATGTTATTGTTATATGTATGTGTGTATATGTTGTGTTGAAAGTTGTTGTCTCTTTGAAATGCTTGTTGGGTGTGGGTAGAATGCCTAAGTTGGGAGTGGGAGGAGACTATGGGGAGTTTCTTTGTAGGGAGGCATAAGAGATCATTTTCTTGAGGAGGGAGTTTGGGTTGGGTGCCCACCTAGTATGAAAATGCTTGCATTTCTTCTTATTCTTATTATGAGGGAGCCATAAGAGTTGAGGGAGGCATAAGAGTGGATGGAGGTATAAGGGGTACTTGAGGGAGGCATAAGAGTCGTTAGGGGAATTGTGTTTTGCATTGGAGATTTTTAGGTGGCACCCATTCCCATTTGGGAGGCATAAGTGGCCTCCCCATAGGTATTACTCTTTTGGCTTTCTTGATAAGCCTTGTGACATTGTTGTTTTGATTGTTTCCTCTTGTTGAGTTGTAGATTGTGTTTGAATGAATATGGAATGAATGTGAAATTATATGTTAAGTTTTATGGAAGCTAGTAGTTGCCATGAGTTGAGTTTTCTCCCATTGTAATGTGGTTGGGGCTCAGGGGCCAATGGAGAGGATGGCTTCTCTTCTCCATTGGCTATCTTGGTCAGTGGGTGGAGGGCGTTGCCTCTCCCCTATTTTTTTTAATCAAGCAAATTATTGGAGGAGCTATCTTGTTGGTACTTGGAGCTTGGAATATTGTTGGTGACCATGTGAAAATTCCTTATATTTTTACCCGCTTAGAGTGGAAGATATTGTATCAATGTTGTTCACTCTTTTATTATATTTTGTAGAGACTCCCACTTCAAGTGGAGGAAATTGTAATGGCCTTGTTAAAGAAAGTTGTAATCCTATTGTTGTTATTGTTATTGCATTGCATGTGGAAAGAAACAAATGGTAAAGCTAGTTTGAAAGTAGTAAAGAAAGTAAATTCACATTGTTGAAATCTTGAATGTATTGAAAGGTTGATCTATTTTACAATGGAAAGAAAGTATATTTGCATTAAGTAGTTATTGTATTGTAAATATGAGAAAGAAGAAAATGTAGAGATTGTTATAAGTTGTTTTGTTGCAAAATATCATTTTATAGAAAATAAGTTAATATGGTTATTTTGAATGAATGAACATTGTAGTAAAATGAAAGAGAAAATAAGCTAGATTCTATTGCACCAAGAAAGTTGATTTTATATCAAAAATATAGGTTTACATTCCTTATTCTCTTGTAATGAAAAGAAAGACTTAGTTAAAAACAAATGGAAAATTATTCTTGTAAGTAGATGAAGTTAATAGAAAAGAAAACACTTTAAATGACTAGATTTAACTAAGAAATGAAAGAAAAGGGAACGAATATCAAATTTGGAACTTGAAATGAATAAAAACAAATCAAGAATGCATTTTTACACCCTTTAGCAACTTTAAGTTTTTGTAAAAATATTGGCATTAAGGTTATGTTTTTCGGAAACAGGACCGCCACACTATGCGAGGCATAATGGTCCCGTAATCGCCGCTTAGGCTATGGCGTGGGTCTCAAAACCGCCACTCAAGAAGGTGGTGGTTCTATGTTTATCACCCGGGCAGCGGGGGCAGTCTCAAAACTACCGGTCATGTTCTTTGTAGTAGTCCTGTCACTTATGATAGAATTCCACATATCCACACCTGAGCGTAAAATTTAACCTTTTCCTCTAAATTTCTAAGTTGTAAAATTTAACCTAATGCTACCAGTAAGTAATTGAAGATAAATACAGGGATTTGACAAAAAGCTCTCTAAATGGTTAATTTACAAGATTTTCTTCATTTATATCAAAGGGGTAGGGTTTGCCCCAAATTTAAAACCCAATACACTAAATTCTTGAAATAAAAACTAGATTGGAGGAGGAAACTCCTCCCAATCCTTGAAAGAAATAAATTACATAAATAAAAAAAAAAACTAAGCTAAGCCAAGATTAAATCTTCATGTAGAATCCTCCATGATTCTCCCCTTTTGCTCTCATGGCTTCCTTCTCTCCAACCTGCAAATTTAACAAAAGAAATTGAATCAAATGAGAAGGTTAGAATAAGAAAAGGTTTTAATAGACTCATAAGGATTTTAGGGCTAAGTTGGGAACCCTAGGATCTAGTGGCTAAGATGGATTTGATCTAAGGGTGGAGAATTGACCCTACCTTTTTAAGAATAATGTAATTTTAAATATTTATTTTCAAACCTTAAGGGTATGTGTAGATGGGTGAGTGGGGTCATTTAATTACCTAGTGGTGTGGTGTCCTTAGGACCTTAGTTGTGTAGGATTTTATTAAAGGGTTCTTTAAGTTATTAAAGAAATGAATTTAATAGTTGAGTATAAGGTTAACCTTATTAGGATTGAGCTTAATGGAAAGAGTAGAAAACACTTATTTAAATGAATTAAACCATGTTACCTTCCTTAGGACTGTTGATTAATGTACCCTACAAGTTTTGTGAATATGTACCTAATAACTAGACTTGGTTTCTCAATCTTCAATCTAAGTTAAGTAATGTAAGTAAGTTAATGAACCATAAAGGTTAAGCACCCTTGCATCATTCTTGTATCGTAACTACCTCTTTTTAACAAAAAAATAATTAGTCACATTTTTGGGTTAAGTTTTGGTGTAAACGAGTTTTTAGAATGTCTTTTTTGCTAGTGTTACACTTGGTATCGAGTCTTGGGTTCAAAATCTTGGACCGTTGGGCACACTAGAAAACTTGAGACATGAACTTTAAACTAACATCCCTTTTAATCTAGAAAACAAAACTGTTTGAAAATTGTATATGTGAGTAAACTTAGAACTCGAAGAAGGCTTTAAATAATGAGCTAACTCTCACTTTTCTCTGTGCAGGAGGCACATACAAGATTAGGAGTCTTTCCACATAGACTTAGACATACCACCTCCGAGATCATGTTGTAGCAGCCATCCTGCCACAAATCTTGCAGACCCTTCAGGATGTTAATGTCATGTTACGTGGAGGATCAGTTGGAGGGCATGCTAGACATGATAGAGTCACTTCCATTGAGGGACATGCACTTCCTCCACCCAGTGAGGATCATGGGAGAGAGAACTTCCGCAGATTCGGCTAAGGCAGAGTCACCATAGAGAGGACATGGGGACAGGATCTCAGGACATAGGGATAGGTCACGAAGCCCTAAAAAAAGGGAGGAGCATGCAGAGAGGCCTAAAGGTCGCGACCACAACTACCAATCACATCGGGGAGATCCCGAAGCTTAGGCCATCACATTACTTAGGTGACATAGGAAAATTTCAGGCCGAGGCCCTGCTAGTTAGCTTGAGTGGTTGCTTCAAGCTTTGTCTTGTTCTAAAGCAACACAAAAGATCGTGTTGCGATCCATCCACCGAGGGATGGGGTTGGAGTATGGTGGAGGATAGAGGAGAAGAAGCTTTATGTAGATTTAGAGATAGTCACCGGGAGCTATTTGAGGAGATATTCGGAGGAGATATTTGTCACGAGGTTTATACAACAAGAGGATCAGATGAGTTTCATGACCAGTCATGTATCCTTACTATAGTGGTTGAGTATGAGAGTAGGTTTTTGGATCTACTTCAGTATGTTGAGTACATGCAGGATGAGTAGGTGTGGATCCACAGGTTCATCTGGGGCCTAAATCTAGACATTGGAGGTGCGGTTTGGATCCACCGCCGAGAAATTTTTAGTAGAGGATACTGGGGAAGACCAACGGGATAGAGATTAGATCAGGAGCCACATACAACAGATGTAGGACAATAGATCAAGGGGGTCAGCTCCTCCTCCTCATGGTGGTGGACAGAATTCCTCAGATCATCTTTTAGATCAAAACAACAACAACAGATCCCACCCACCTTATAGACCTCCACAAAGATTTGATGCGCAGAGAGGGCAGAGTATGGGGCCTCCTCCTAGGGGTCCCACCAGGGCATAGGGTGCCCCGAGAGCTCAGCCAATAGGAGCTCGGTAGCGAGGACCTCATCAATCCGTAGCTTAGATCGATCGTCAGGATCCACAGCTCAGACATCTAGAGTAATGGCTGGAGTTGCATCCCACTGGAGAGGACTAGGTAGCTGTTATGGTTGTTTAGTGGACATCATTGGAGAGATTTCCCACAGATCCCTAACAAGGGTAAGAAACAGATCTCATAGCCTACAGTTGGAGATATGGCACGAAGTCATCAGATTTACGCAGCGGTCGAGAACTGCCAGGCTGAGCACCAGAATACCTTTATTGAGATGACAGGTAGTATTGGTGGTATTTTTTCCTCTATATTATTTGATTTTGGTTCTTCTGATTCATTTATTACACCATCCTTAGTAGAGTGTTGTAGACTATTCGTAGGTATGTAGGAAGGGTCATAGTTGGGATGTTGAGATGGCTTCAAGAGCCAAAATTTCTATAGAATCCTTAGTTAAGGAGTGTGTAGTGGATTTGGGACCCTTCACCACTACCTCGGATCTTTGAATCCTTCCATTAGGATCTTATGGTGTCATTTTGGGCATGGATTGGTTGTCTACTCATAGAGCTAGAGTGGACTATTACCATAAGACTATTGCTTGCATAGATGATCTTGGAGTGGAGTCAGTGATATCAGGAGTTAGGAGGGCCATTTCCATTTGCACCATCTCCACTATGCAACTTAAGTAGTGTGTGTGATGGGGTTATCAGTTGTTTGCTGTTATAGTTAGTGACAAATATCGAGGATGAGTCGAGTGGACCATCCCTTGATGACCATCCCATCTTGAGAGAGTTTTTTGATGTGTTTCCAGGGGAGCTACTAGGGTTACCTCCCCCACGTGAGATAGATTTCCATATAGATCTAGTTCTAGGCGCAGAGCCTATCTCATGAGCACCCTATTAGATGACTACTCCTGAGCTATGTGATCTCAAGTTGTAGCTTGAGGGCCTTCTAGAGAAGGGCCTAATCCATCCTAGTGTATCCCCTTGGGGTGCACCGGTGATCTTCGTGAAGAAGAAGGATGGATCCTTACGGTTGTGTATTGATTACCATCAGCTGAATAAAGTAATGATCAAGAATCATTACCCCCTTCCACACATCGATGATTTATTTGATCAAATGAAGGGGGCTATAGTGTTCTCTAAGATTGATCTCAAGTCAGGGTATCATCAGTTGAGGATTACGGAGGCAGACATTCATAAGACTACCTTTTGTACGAGATATGGGCACTACAAGTTCACCATGGTACCTTTCGGTTTGACGAATGCCCCCGCAGTGTTTATGAGTTTGATGAATGGGGTATTCAAGACCTTCTTAGATCGCTTCGTGCTCATCTTCCTTGATGACATTTTGATTTACTCACATATGCGTGAGGAGCACGAGGGGCACCTTCGCCAGGTTCTTTAGTGTCTTCGTGAGTAGCAAGCTTTACGGGAACTTGGAGAAGTGTGCTTTCTTTGAGTCAGAGGTACAATACTTGGGTCACATCATCTCTGGGAAGGTATCACAATCGATCCTTCTAAGATTAGAGCCATTATGGATTGACCAGCACCCACTACTATGACAGAGGTGTGCAGCTTCATGGGATTAGCAGGTTACTACAGGATATTTGTTCAGATTTCTCTCGGATTGCTCACCCTATCACTTCCCTTCAGTGGAAAGGGAAGAAGTTTGTTTGGTTGAGAAAGATGTGAGCAGGCCTTTAGGCACTGAAGGAGTGTCTCACTACAACACCTATTCTTTGCAATAGATCCTCATGGTGAGTTCTATGTTTGCACATGCTTCTTTGGTAGGCCTTGGAGGAGTGTTGATGTAGGAGGGAA
Organism: Taxus wallichiana var. yunnanensis; assembly: GCA_018340775.1. Taxonomy (NCBI): domain Eukaryota; kingdom Viridiplantae; phylum Streptophyta; class Pinopsida; order Cupressales; family Taxaceae; genus Taxus; species Taxus wallichiana. The sequence goes on along the minus strand of CM031241.1, from coordinate 85,654,233 downwards.
GAGTTGTGGATTTTGAGTCTCGCAAACTCAAGGATTATGAGCTTAATTATCTGACTCATGATCTTGAGCTTGCAGTGAGTTGTGCATGCCTTGGTCCAATGGAGGCACTTTTTTCTTGGTCAGAGATTCACACTCAGGACAGATCACTTGAGTCTTTGCCACCTCTTCACGCAGCCCAATCTAAACACTCATCAGCGGTGTTGGATGGAGTTTCTTTGTGAGTATGACATGGAGATAGAGCATGTGAAGGGGAAGGAGAATGTAGTTGTAGATGCTCTTAGCAGACTAAGACATATGAGTATGGCCACTTCAGTAGGCACAAATTTGTGGAGGAGGATCCTTCAACGACTTCCTCTTGATAGTTTCTACATGTAAACGAGAGTAGATATCGAGTCCCAGAGGCCTCTTGAAGGGAATTTTGATGGTTTTTCACTAGAGGCAGATGATCTTCTTAGGCATAGAGGTCAGATTTATATTATGAGAGACGGAGGCTTGAGATAGGACATCTTGACAGAGGCACATCGTGCACCCTATTCAGCCCATCCTAGGGTGAAGAAGATGCACACTACCTTGAGACAATTGTATTTTTGGAGAGGACTTCAAGAGACGTGGCCTCATTTGTATCACACTATTTAGAGTGCCAGAGGTGAAGGCCTAGCATCAGCATCTAGCTGGCCTTCTCTATCCTCACACCATACCGGAGTGGAAGTGGGACACCATTTCCATGGACTTCATCATTGGGTTACCTATGTCGAGATACCACCACGATGCCATCATGGTCACGGTGGATAAATTGATGAAATTATCTCATTTTTCTCTGGTGAAGACCACCTATACAACCAGTGCAGTGACACATGTATATCTTGATGAGATTGTTAGATTGCATGGGATTCCGTGAAAGATCATTTGTGACCGCGATCCTCTTTACACTTCCCATTTCTGGACTACCATGCAACATGCCCTCGGGACGAGGATTAATTTCAGCACAGCTTATCACCCTGAGACAGATGGACAGATAGAGAGGGTGAATCAGATTTTAGAGGACATGCTCAGGATGTACATGATGGATCATCAGGCGAGATGGGAGGAGTACATGTACTTGGTGGAGTTTGCCTACAATAATAGTTTCAGATTTCTATAGACATGGCTCCTTTTAGGCATTATATGGCAGAGAGTGAAGGACACCTCTTAGTTAGGACAGGATTGAGGATAGGGTTTCCCTTAGAACAACATTATTATAGGACATGGAGAAAGAGGTTACCTTGATCACACAGAGATTATAGAGGCGCAGAAAGACAAAAGAAGTATTCGAGACCAAAGCATAGACGGAGAGCATAGTTTTGAGGTGGGCACAAAGGTGTTTCTTCATGTCGACCGCATAAGAGCCCTATCATTATGGAAAAGGTTCTAAGCTTTCTCCTAGGTTTTGTGGGTCCCTTCAAGATCTTGGAGTGCATCGGTCCCCCGGCCTACCATCTAGAATTGCCACCTAGCTTGTCTCGCGTCCATGATGTGTTTCACATTTCGTGCTTAGGAGATATATTTCGATCCTTCTCACGTGCTAGATTGGACCACATTGCAGGTGTAGGATCAAGGGCAGGTGATGGTGGAGCCCGTATGCATTATAGAGCATAGGACCCTGGGCCTTCATGGTAGAGAGATTGATCTAGGTTTGGGTCTAGTGGGATAGATATGATGAGACTACAACTACTTGGGAGGATGCTACTTTGCTACGAGTGTAGTTTCCACACTGTTCTAGTGACTTCCAGGAGGAATTCGAGTCTAAGGGGAGGGGGATGTAGTGCCCACTTCCCTTCGACACCATTTTGATTAGTTGTTTTCGATACTGGTTACTTCACTTATGGATTTATTATAGCTTCTTTGATTTAGCATGCTAGTAGATATCATAGACATTGAACTGTTATTGATTTGATCCTTATATGATGCATATGGTCTACTGGAGACATTTGATGATGATATTGGTATACTTTTGACATGGTTATTTATCTTTAATTCTGACATGTGATATATTTAGTCATATTGGGTAGATCTTGATAATTGGATTAATGTGATGATCGTTTTGACATAAATGAAATGTGGAATAGAAATGTGCTATAAATTGTAAGTGATATCATATTTGCATAAATGATAGTAATTCATATATAGTTGATTTTAGATTTATATTGTATATTTGGCATGAATGTTTTAATGTAGCCACAAGGCCAAATGAGGTATTCCCTATTTTGCAGGTATATTACATTCACAACAACGTCGGGGATTGGAGACCAACCACATCAAAATTTGAGAAGAATTAAACTAGGGTCACCATAGCAACATGTAATTATGTGTGTGTTTAAATTATTGGTTAGGAGAAAATTGTGACCTAGGGGTCATGTGTTGTTTTGTTTTAATTTTCCCTTTTAGTATGATGGTATGTGTTTTTCCTTTAGTAATGAAATTCACTTGTTTTATTATTTAAATTTTGGATTTTGGTTTTCGCTTTTATTTACTCATGGGTTGTAGTGTATTAATTAAACTAATTTGAATTTTTCCTAAACTAATTAGATATGTGACCAAAAAGGAGTTCATTTATTAGAATTGATTTACTCTTGGATTTTGTGTTGAGTGAAGTGTGTTTGAGTTTTGAGTGTAGCACACTCTACCCTTCATGGGAAACTCGAATTTGGCCTTAGAGGCCAAATTTGGAAGCTTGTGGGACAAGTCAAACTTTTCCCACACCTCTTAAATGCCCATGCCAACCCTACCTATGGGTTGGGGGTCAAATTTAGGCTCTTTTAGGTGTTTTGGGGGATAAAAAGGTAAAATGTTAATTGCACTTCCTTTTAAATATTTAATTTTTTCCTTTGGGGGAGTGGGCTTAGATGGAGTGTGTAAGGTTATTGTCATTCCTCCAACCACTTATTAATTATGCATGGGTTTATGTGATTGACCAAGTGATGTGGAGTGGAGAGGAAATGAGGTGGCATCCTACTTGGAGCCACATCATTCCTCTCTCTCTCTTTTCTATTTAGTAAACTCTTGTTGCATGTTTTGGGGGTTGGATGAATTTTTTAGTCTCTTGAATTTTGGGAGAAGGGGAGGATTTTGAGGGAGTTGTGGATTTTTGGATCTTGTGGATGCTTGCTTGACCTTTGGAGGAGTTTGGAATTTCATACTTAGAACAAGCTCTACCATGGAAAGGTAGGAGCTTCACCTTTGTTTATACTATGTTATTGTTATATGTATGTGTGTATATGTTGTGTTGAAAGTTGTTGTCTCTTTGAAATGCTTGTTGGGTGTGGGTAGAATGCCTAAGTTGGGAGTGGGAGGAGACTATGGAGAGTTTTTTGTAGGGATGCATAAGAGATCATTTTCTTGAGGGAGTATGGGTTGGGTGCCCACCTAGTATGAAAAATGCTTGCATTTCTTCTTGTTCTTATTATGAGGAGCCATAAGAGTTGAGGGAGGCATAAGAGTGGATGGAGCTATAAGGGGTACTTGAGGGAGGCATAATAGTTGTTAGGGAATTTTTTTGCATTGGAGGCTTTTAGGTGGCACCCATTCCCATTGGGAGGCATAAGTGGCCTCCCATAGGTATTACTCATTTGGCTTTCTTGATAAGCCTTGTGACATTGTTGTTTTGATTGTTTCCTCTTATTGAGTTGTAGATTGTGTGTTGAATGAATATGGAATGAATGTGAAATTATATTTTAAGTTTTTTGGAATCTAGTAGTTGCTATGAGTTGAGTTTTCTCCCATTTTAATTTGGTTGGGGATCGGGGGCCAATGGAGAGGATGGATTCTCTTCTTCATTGGGTATCTTGGTTGGGTGGAGAGCATTGTCTCTCCCCCTATTTTTTTGTGAATCAAGAAAATTCTTGGAGGAGCTATCTTGTTGGTGCTTGGAGCTTGGAATCTTGTTGGTGACCATGTGAAAATTCCTTTTTTTACCCACTTAGAGTGGAAGAAATTGTATCAATGTTGTTCACTCTTTTATTATATTTTGTAGAGACTCCCACTTCAAGTGGAGGAAATTGTAATGGCCTTGTTAAATAAATTTGTTATCCTATTTTTGTTATTGTTATTGCATTGCATGTGGAAAGAAATAAATGGGAAAAGAAAGAAGAAATAATGTTATTGTAAAGTTAGTTTGCAAGTAGTAAAGAAAGTAAATTCACCTTGTTGAAATCTTGAATGTATTGAAAGATTGATCTATTTTACAATGGAAAAGAAAGTATATTTGCATTAAGTAGTTATTGTATTGTAAATATGAGAAAGAAGAAAATGTAGAGATTGTTATAAGTTTTTTTACAAAATATCATTTTATAGAAAACAAAGTTAATATGGTTATTTTGAAGGAATGAACATTGTAGTAAAATGAAAGAGAAAATAAGTTAGATTGTATTGCACTAAGAAAGTTGATTTTATATCAAAAATAGATTTATATTCCTTTTCTCTTGTAATGAAAAGAAAGACTTAGTTAAAAAATGGAAATTATTCTTGTAAGTAGATGAAGTTTAATAGAAAAGAAAACACTTTAAAATGAATAGATTTAACTAAGAAAGGAAAGAAAAGGGCAACCAATATCAAATTTGGAACTTGAAATGAATAAAAACAAATCAAGGATGCATTTTTACACCCTTTAGCAACTTTAAGTTTTTGTAAAAATCTCGGCATTAAGGTTCTATTTTTCAGAAACAGGACCGCCGCTACGATGCAAAAGCGATGGTCGCATAACCACCACTCAAGCTATGGCGGCGAGTCTCAAAACCGCCACTCGGAAGGTGGCGGTCTGTATTTTTCACCTAGGTAGGGAAATGGTCTCAAAGCGCCGATCTGTCAGGTGGCGGTCATGTCACTTATGACAGAATTCCATGGATCCGCCTGTGCGTAACATGTAACCTTTTTCTCTAAATTTCTAAGTTGTAAAATTTAACCTAATGCTACCAAAGAACTAATTGAAGATAAATACATAGGATGTGACAAAAAAACTCTCTAAATGGTGAATTTAAAAGTTTTTCTTCATTTATATCAAAGGGGGTAGGGTTTTCCCCAAATTAAAAACCCAATACACTAAAGTCTTGAAATAAAGACTAGATTGGAGGAGGAAACTCCTCCCAATCATGAAAGAAATAAATTACATAAGTAAAAGAAAAACTAAGGTAAGCTAAGATTAAATCTTCATGTAGAATCCTCCATGGCTTCTTCTCTTTTGCTCTCATGGCTTCCTTCTCTCCTACTTGTAATTTTAACAAAAAGAAATTGAATCAAATGAGAAAATTAGAATGAGAAAAGGTTTGAATAGACCCTTATAAGGATTTTAGGGATAAGTTGGGAACCCTAGGATGTAGTGGCTAGGATGGATTTGATCTAAGGGCGGAGAGTTGACCCTACCCTTTTTAAGAATAATTTAATTTTAAATATTTATTCTCAAACCTTAAGGGTATGTGTAGATGGGTGAGTGGGGTCATTTAATTTCCTAGTGTGTGTGGTGTCCTTAGGACCCTTAGTATGTGTAGGATTTTAGTAAGGGGTTCTTTAGGTTATCAAAGTAATGAATTTAATAACTTAGCATAAAGTTAATCTTGTAAGGATTGAACTTAATGGAAAAAAAGGAGAAAACACCTTTTAAAATGAATTAAACCTTGTTACCTTCCTTAGAACTATTGATTAATGTACCCTAAAAGTATTGTGATAGTATGTACCATTATCTAGACTTGGTTTCTCAATCTTAAATCTAAGTTAAGGAATATAAGTAAGTTAACGAATCGTAAAGGTTAGGCACCCTTGCATCATTCTTATATCGTAACTACCTCTTTTACCTAACCTAAAAAAAAAAAAAATTGTCGCATTTTTGGGTTAAGTGTTTGGTTGAAACGAGTTCTTAGAACATCTTTTTGCGGGCATTACAGAGAGAATATTTTACAATTAATTGGAAATATTCTCAAATACTTTTTTGCTGACAAAATTTGTTAGACTTAATTTTGGTAGTTGAGATTACACAAATCCCAACACTCCCCCTTAATCTTAACTACCATATACAACTATACTTAGACATTCCTTCGAGGTACAAAAAGTATCCTTTGGTAAAGGCTTTGTGAGAATGTCAAAAAAATGGTCTTCAGACCTACAAAAGTCCAGATATATCTCGCCATTGTTGATGAGCTCCCTAATGAAGTGATATTTGGTGTCGATGTGCTTGCTCCGCTTGTGGAACACATGATTCTTTGACAATGCAATTTCTGAATTATTGTCACAAAAGATCTGTGTTGCTTCTTCTTGATAGAATTCCAAATTTTCTACAACTCTCATCCAAAGTGCTTGTTAGGATGTTAGTGTGGCTGCTACATATTCTACTTCTATAGACGAGAGAGTGAAAATGGGTTGCTTCTTGGATTCCCATGAGACTACACCTGAACCAAAATTAAATACATAGCCGACGTGATTTTCCTATCATCAATGCTACTTACATAGTCACTGTCCATGTATCCGATTAATCTGAAATCATCAAATGGTGCATACCAAATTCCATAATTTGTATTTAGGCAACATATCTTAGTATCCTCTTTCCTGCAAGCCAAGTGTGATTCTTTGGGAGTCTCCATGAACCTTGAGATGAGACTGACTCCATACATGATATTTGGCCTTGTTGTCATCAAGTACATTAGACTTCCAACAAGTCTTTTGTACAATGTTGGATCAACATTGGATCCCTTATCCTCTTTGCTTAATTTGAGGCCCATAGCAACTGGTGTTGTTGTTGGATTACATTTCAGCATATTGAATCTCTTCAACACATCATTTGCATACTTGGATTGACATATGAATATGCCTTCTTCAGATTGAGTCACTTATATGCCTAAAAAGTATTTCATCAACCCTAAATCTGTCATTTCAAATTCCTTCTTCATGGCTGACTTAAACAAGTCAATAGATAGATTTCCAGTGAATATGAGATCATCAACATACAAAAAAACTATTAGAATCTGACCTCTATTGTTCATCTTGATGTATAGGGTTGGCTCATTGTTACTTTTGTTGAATCCATTCTGCAAAAAAATATGAATCTATTTTGTTGTACCAAGCTCTTGGAGCTTGCTTCGTGAGCCATACAATGCCTTTTTCGGTTTACATACTTTATTCTCTTGTCCATGTAATTCATATCTAGGTGGTTATTGAACATAAACTTCTTCTTCTAGAAAACCATTTAAGAATGCTGACTTGACATCCATTTGGTATACCTTCTAGTTGTTCTGAGCTGTTATGGCTAAGATAGTTCTAATTATGTCAAGTCTAGCCACCAGTGCAAAGGTTTCATTGTAATCAATTCCGGGTTGTTGTGAAAACCCCTTTGCTACTAACCTTTCCTTGTGCTTTTCCACATTTCCATCTGCATTGAATTTGGTCTTATAGACCCACTTAACACCAATAACATCCTTGCCTTCTGGAAAATTGACTAAATCCCAAGTTTGATTCTTCTCAATAGAATCCATTTCTTCATCCATAGCTTTTATCCATTCTTCATTTTCTATAACATCTTCAAAATAAATAGGATCACCTTGTGAAAACAATGTAAAATTAGAGTATAGCTCTTCATCTTGCTCAGCTTGATCATATATCTCCCTCAAACTTCTTGTCTTCTTGGAAGAATTTCTAAAACGAGACTCTGAGTTCTGCTAATTTTGGATTGGATGAATCACTATTTTGTGGACTTGTAGTTCTGCATGCCCTAAGGCTTCACCAGGATGAAAATTTGTTCTAGGTCTCCATACTATCTATGGATTAGGCTTCCTAAAGTCATATCTTGAGTGAGTTCTTGGAGGACTATTAGTTGTTGGTGAGTTCGGAGGAGTTACTACATCGCACTCGTTGACCAAGAGGGCTATAGACCTGGAGTTCTTTGTTGGAGCGAGCCCTTATGGAGTTGGTTGATTGTCTTGTGCACCATTTTCTTCAACTTCATACTCTTCATGAGATACCTCTACAAAGATACCTAGCTCTTTATCAATACTTCCATCCCAGGATTCATTCTCTATAAAATCAACATCTCTACTGATAATAGCCTTCTTAGTGATGGGATTATACAACTTATAAGCCTTTGAATGCTCATTATAACCCACAAAAATGCATTTTCACCTCTATCATCCAGTTTCTTTCTCAATTCTTGAGGTACTAGTGCATATGCCACACATCCAAATACTCTTAAGTGTGCAACACTATGCTTTCTTCCACTCCATGCTTCTTGAGGAACCTTGTCCTTGACAATTTTTGTTGGGAACCTATTTGATAGGTAAGCTGCACATGCAACCACTTCTGCTCAATACTCATTTGGCAAGTGTTTTTCCTTCAGTAGACTCCTGGCCATATCCATGAGAGTCCTATTCTTTCTTTCTACTACACCATTTTGCTGAGGTGTATACCTAGTTGTAAACTACTTGTGTATTCCATTTACCTTGAGAAAATTTAAAAGTTATTTAAGATGTATTCGCCACCCTCTGTCAGATTTGAGCGCATTGATAAAATGACCACTCTGCTTCTCTACGAGGGCCTTGAATTCCTTAAAAATATCAAAAGTATCGATTTGTGCTTTAGGAAGTATACCCATGTCTTCCTGTTGAAATCATCGATGAAGGTTAAAAAGTATGTGCTTCGCCTATTGAGGGTGTCTACATAGGTCCACATATGTCTGTATGGATGATTTCGAGTGGATCCTAAGCTCTATATGCCTTTCCAACTAGAAAATTTTCCCTATATTAATTTGTAAGAACATAAATTTGGCATGGTGTTTTAGGTGGATCAATCAATGGTATTCCATTCACCATATTCTTCTTGTGGAGAAAATTTATGCCATTAAAATGTAAGTGTCCAAGCCTTAAATGCCAAAGTCCAAGCTTGATTTTCTTGATTGACTTGGAGTGCAAATGGAGATGTCATGCTTGGAAATCCTCTTTTAGTGAGGTCTTGACATTCCATAGGTGATTTAAAGCTAGCACCCACTAGGCTTAAAAATCCTTCTTGAAAATATTTTCTTCATCCATGGGTGGTTGAGAGCTAGCACCCATTAGCTTTAAAACTTGTCCTTGAATTTTTTTCTTCTTTTTCCTTTCAAAATGCCTAGCGTCCTCTAGGCTTGAAAAACTTCCTTAAGAATTTTTTTGCACATTTTGACTTGGGGGAACCTTAGCGCCCACTAGGGTTGAGGAACACCATTGCGAAACCTAGCACCCACTAGGGTTGAGGAACCTTCTTGAATTTTTTTATTTTCTTCCTTTGGAAGATGCCTAGCGCCCACTAGGCTTGAGGAACCTCCTTGAGAATTTTTTTCAACTCCATATTTTTTGAGAGCTAGTGACCACTAGGCTCCGAGATGTTCCTTCGGCGAGATCTCCATAACTCATACAAGAATAGGAGCTAGTGCTAGGGTCAACTCACTTTGTATTTTCAATGGGAACATTCTATTTCTTGTCATTTCCACCTTGGCTATCAACTTGTTGCTTGGATTTCGATCCAAAATAACACATTCTCCTTCCTCAAAATACACTTTGTAGCCTTTCTGTATCAACTAGCCTATGCTCATGAGGTTGTGTTTCAACCTAAGGACATAATAAACATCAGGAATGAACTTATTTTCTCCTTGTTTTGTCTTAATATTTATGGTCCCTTTTCCATTTACTGAAACTTTGTTGTCATTACCCAGTTTTACCTCTGACTGGACAAATTCGTCCATGCTAGAAAACAATTCTTTTGAACCTGTCATGTGGTTACTACAACCAGAATCCAAAAACCATACATATTTTGTGCTCTCTTGAGAAACATGACAAGTTATAAACATAGAACTATTATTTGAACTTCTATAATTACATTCTTTTGAAAAAAATCACTTTGTTTGCTTAAATCATACTTGTCTTTTCCGACATTCAATAGCATAATGCCCATACTTTTTACAATAATGACATTGTATATTAGATTTTTCATACCTTTCTTCCGCATGTAATTCTCACTCCTCTTCAACATTGATTGAACTATGTTTTCCATTTTGAATTGATTATAATCTTGAACCTTCTTTGTTGTACTCTAGTTAGCGTCATCGATAAGATATGTGGGACATCATAATTACTATTTTTTCCCGATTGTTATTTGGATTGTATGGTTGTACTATGGACCTTGATGGGCATTTAAGGATATGATGATGATCTAGAATGGTTTCCTTGTTATAGACTGATTGTGATATCATTACTCTTTGACATTGTTTTACTATATTTTATTTATCTCTGTGGACTAGACACATGGACATTGTTGCACAGGTGTACCTGCATACATTAATAGACTAATGAAATTAACTCATTGTGATTTGGAAATTGAAGGATGGAAATTACGTATATGAATTGATTAGCTTTTTAATAGACAAGTATGGATGTGTTAGACTTTTGACAGGATGTTATTTACATGATGGATTATATGCATGGATTGACATATTAACATTTGATGACCTAGTGCTACTACTGTACTAACTCATTGAACTTGATATGTAGATGTTGTTGGATGATTTAATTGGGTTTGTGATCATATTGCCAATTGATAAATTAGTAAAATCGAAATGTTGGAAATTTGAGCATTGATGAATTACTTAGTTTTAGCGATAGTAGTTATGATATTTGATGTTGTAAATTGATATGTAAATATATGCATTTTATTATCTTGATGACGTTAATGTGGCCATGCTGCTAGAAAGGTATTGTTTTTATTTTTCAGGAAATTATCGCACAACATACTATGGGGGATAGGAGACCAACAACGATGGAATGTGGAGTGCGCAACGAGAGTCACCATGACAACTCGTGTATTTGAATGTTGTGTGTTGTTGTTAATTTTTAGGAGTTTTCCATTTAGGGGTGACCTCAAATGTGACCTTGGGTAATTTTGTTCTTTTCCTTTTTGCTTTAAATAATTGTGATAATTTGAACTTATTTATTTTGTGAGTCACCTTCATTAGTGTCGGTTGAGATGCTCAAGTTTAGTGGCTAAACTAGATTAATTGGTACAAATTTTGATGTGACCTTTAGGGGCTAAGAGATTCCATGGAATATACCTTATTCCTTCCTCTCTCATGTCTAAATATTTTATTACATGTGTATGTGTGTCACTCTTGGCTCCAAAACTCGAATTTGGGCCTTGAGCCCAGTGTAAAAGGCATGTGGGACAAGAATACATTATCCCCCACTCCTTATTTCCCTCCCCATCAATACCTATGACTCGAGGGGTCATATTTAGACCCTAGGCATGATATTTTATTGAAAAAGAGGCATTTAGTGCACTCCTATCTTGAGCCCCTAAAATTAATTTTAGAAAATGTGCAATTTGAGCATGTGTGCACATTTTGCAATGTCTTGCCCTCATCCCCAAGATTAGTGGCCTTGGTTTTGGTGTGTGAGTGGTTGATGTGGAATTGAGGAGAGTGTTGCATCCTACATGGAGCCACCTCACCCTCCTCTTCTCTCTTCCTTTATATGCTTGTGTTTTGGATGTGTTGAGGGTTACTTGTTCATTTTGGGATTCTTGCAATTTTGGGAGGAGCTTGCTTTGGAATGGTTGCTTAGAGCTTGGAGTGGATTGTGCTTGCTTAGGATTTTGGAAGGCTTGGAGATTGCTTGTGCATTGATCCTCTTACAATGGCAAGGTAGACCTTCACCCTTGTTTTCCTTGCTATTTTGTTGTGTTCATGGTGTGAATGGATGATTGTTGCATGCTTTTGTTTATGGTTATAGATTTGGCCTTTAGGTTGTGGGAGAAAATGAAAATGGGGGTAAAATTTTTGGGAGGCATAAGAGTAGCTTTCTTGGATGTTTTAGGAGGAGTTGGGTTGGGATGTCCACCTTGAACAAGTAATAAGTAAGATTGTGTTTATCTTGTTTATTTCATTGAGGGAGGCATAAGAATGAGGGAAGAATAATAGTTTTTATCTTCTTGGAGGGAGGCATAAGAGTTGTTGTGTGTATTGTGATGGAGTTCTTAGAGGCTCATAGGTAGACACCAAAACCCTTGGGAGGCATAAGAAGAACCCCCATGTTCCTTTCTTCTCCTTGGCTTTAGTATGAAGCCTTTGTGCTTAGGTATTTTTTGGTTTTTTTTGTAAATTTGGTATTGTGTTATTGTGTTGAATGTCTTGATTGAATGTGTATGAGGAATCCATTTATATTTTCCAATGCTTGTCTAATACCCCTAATTGCTTCCTTGTTAGGGCTCGGGGCCAATAAGGAATAAGGCTTCTCTCTCTCTCATTGGATATTTGGCTGGGTGGAAAGTGTTGCCTACTCCCCCATTTTGTTGTGGTGTTGGATTTGATGAAGATGGTGAGTTCAAGTAAAGATTGGTTCTTACTGCCTCTAAAAGAAAATAGAGAAAGATATGTGAAGTTACAACTGGTTCTATTTGACTCTTACCTCTTGTAAATGTGTACCAATAGTACCTTGGAGGAAACCTTATGGGTTATTGATTAGTTCTTGCAAATGGGTTTATTATGACTTGCATTACTTCATATGAAATGTGAACCTTGTAATGGTTTTGTAATGGAAAAAAATAAGATTTCTCAATTCTAAATTAGTGCTTAGAAGTTTTATTACAGATATGTTTATAAAAGATTAGTGTTTTGGGTGGAAGTGAATGTTGCTCCTCTTGCATGATTGGCAAGTTCTCTTAAAAGAAGATGGATAAATTGCATTTAGTTGTGTCTTAATTTCTCCTATTCAAATGATTATGGAAAAAATAAATATTAGGAAAATATTATATCCAAATGTACTTGGTTTTAAAGGAAAAAAAAACTACATATTTGATTTGAAATGAAATTTATTACATTTCCTACATCATTTTACTTGCAAGTTACAAATGAATGTGAAAGAGAATCTAGCACAAATTTTGGGAAATATTTTATCTATCTAAGTGTGTGTGAACTAATATCCTTATAAATTTATAATTGCCAAAATGTACTTTGCTACACTAGTATGCAACCTCTTCTTTTGAATAAAAGAAAAGGAAATCTAACTAATCTACATACCTTGCCAATAGTAGTATAATTATAATCATATCATTAATAAATATTAACATTTACCTAATATTAGAAAATATTAATACATATATAAATATATAGATATACATTATATTTATGTATGTATTAACACATAATAATAATAATAATAAAATTTATATTAGTTTAAGCCTTTGAAATCGGCCTAGTGGAAGTAATTGTTTGATTAAATAATAAAATACAAAAAAATGTGTGCATGTTTTAGGTTATCGGCCATATGGGACGGGGCACGGGTGTATTAAAATTTTAAATAAGGTTGGGGAGGAGCACCGAACCCTCCACCAACACTTTAACCCCCAAATAAAATACAAAACCTTCTCTAATTTCTTTTAACCACCATTGCAATTTTTTTTTGATTGAAAAACATATCCATATATTAATGATGAAAAGAATGTACAATGCTAATCATACAAAATCGGGTGGAAAAGATCACACCCCATATGTAGGATCATAGTAGCCATTAAAGGCTACGAGTGGCACAAGTTACATAATCATTTCGATAGAAGCTTTATCAATAAAAAAGTTTGAGCAAAATTTGCAGAAAACTAGCAAAAATCTCCAGACATGGAGCTAGGCGGCGGCAACGAACATGGAGGAAGGAGGCGGTTGAGGCAGGCTCTTCGGATGATCACCCCAACCACCAAGAGTGGTGGCGGGGGTGTCATCAATCAGCTCCCAGCCGTCTGTCTTGTGGTTGTTCCTCCTCGGTTCCCCGCCGGGAGGGCGAAATGGCCAATGAGAGCCGAGGAAACTTTGACTGATCAGCGCCTGCCACCCACAGCTGCCACCACCTAGCTAACCAAACACCCCAGGGGTGGGTGGAATCCATGATGGAGGTGGAGAGGGAACCCGTCGGAGCGAGAGGCACTCCTACCCACGAGCCCGGCCCCGGTCAAAATTGTGCCGCCCACCAGAACGGGAGTGATGACCTTGTGAGCGGGAACGGTGGCGAGGAGAATCTGGTGGTATGCGGCTGACAGCACAAGAGGTGGTCCCCCAATGGTCTAACAGGTTTTGCATATGTTCAACCTCGATGTAGACCTTCTCTTCCTGAACCTGGATCTAAAGTGAGACATTGGAGATAACAACAAGCTTGTTAGAAATAGAAAAAATTCTATCCACTGTCTCCTTATTAAAAATAGCAACATTTATAGATTTCCAAATGTGATATAAAATAGTCGCTCTAAAAGAATGCCAAATGTTGTAAAATTTTGTAGGAATAAAGGCTAAATCCCCAGAAGAACCATTTTCCACGTAAAGAAGGTGGGCAAAAAAGGTTGAAAAAGGGTATGAATCCAATGCGGGTAGACTGAGCATGAGGGAAAAACCAAAAGAGATGAAGAAGAGTCTCAATGTGGTTGTAGAAAGGGCAGCGCAATGGAGGAGCTCCCAGAAGAATGAGGCGTTTTCCCATGGGAAGCCCTTGATGAAGAATACTCCAAAGAAAGTGAGCAACTTTGGGCTCTATAGGAATGGACCAAACGACAGAGAAGCGTTGCTTCCACCCAAAACGAGTGGAATGCAAGCTCCAATGAGCATTGAGCTTGTTGAGAGGGAGCTGCTTCTGTGCGAGAAGCTTGTAGCCCACCGAGGTTTATAATTTCTGAAGGGGGTGGCAGAGGGCCAATGCCAATCAAACCACCATGGGCGCTATGTAGTGACACCAATTTTATGCAGACAATCACCAGGTATGAGCTCTTGAATAAGAGAAATGGCTTGTTTATCATTATCATGAAGAGAAAATGTAGCTTTCAGGCTGTCCCATGGAAGCCAATCCCTGGTGATAGGACAAAAAAGGTCCTGAATAAACTTAATTCCTTTTTTGAAGAAACGCAAACCCTTAAGCTGTAAGGAAAGAGCAAGAGGCTTGTCATGATATTGAATAACCAAATTCCACCACAAACTGAGAGAGTTGAGAGAGAGCCCATTCCGGAAACCATCACCCTCGCTAAAGCAGGTGGGGTTTGAGAAGCTCCCAGGCCTTCCAAATGCTTTTGGCCACAAAAGAACCACCAATTTTGATAGGAACATGGCATAACAATAAAGAGTAGTAGTTCAAACCCTGCCAAGCCTTCCGATTAAGTGGAGACCCTTGAGATATACAATTTCTGAGAAGAATTTTCCAAGACTCCTCACCTTCAAGGCTATGAATAATCCATTTGGCAGTAAGAGAAAACCCTTGCAATTGAATGTTGATAAGGCCAAGACCCCCAATTTCTTTGGGCGTACAACAAATATCCCAAGCAACCCTGTGAAAACCATGGTTCCCCTCGGAGTTGGCCCATAGGAATTCATGCAGAATTTTCTCCAACCTATGATAAGCAACTTTAGAAGGTGCCCAACATGAGGAGTAGTAGACATGAGTGGCAGCCAAAACCTTGGAACAAACTTGAAATTTTCCAGCAAGAGACAGATGCTTTGTGATCCAAAAGGAGATTTTTTGTTCAACTCAGTTGAATCACATAGTTCCATAGGTCAGCAGGGGAAGCCATAAAAGCAAAAGGAATGCCAAGAAACTTAAATTGAACACCAGGTTCAATCCAAAGCCATTGAAATCCCTCTAGCCAAGGAGGTTTGGGACCCATTGCCTGTCTGTAACATTGGGTTTTCTTCCATTGGATGGTAGAACCAGAAGCAAGACAAAAAGTATCAAGACATTGCATGACATTAGTAACAGAGGCCTCAGACTCAGCCAGAGTGAGAAAAGAGTCATCAAGTGAAATGACCATTAATCAACTGCTTAGGAGAAGAAGGTAGTTGGATACCTTTGACTAAACCAACATTAGCGAGCAAATAGTTGAGACCTTCAGCAGTAATGACATAAAGAGAAGGAGCAAGAGGGCAACCTTGTCGGATGGAACGATGAAGAGAGAATCGCTCAGACTGTTGACCATTGATAGTAATACAAGCACCCGCATCTTGAAAGAGCATATTAACAGAGTGGATGAACCGGGTCCAAAACCAATAGCCTGCAAAGCATGGCCAAAATGAAAGGCCACTCAACTCTATCATAGGATTTTTCAAAATCAATTTTAACAAACAAAGCCGATGAGAAGTCTGGCGGGCATACTCCATGCCCCCCCAAATTGAAATAATGTTGTCCAAAATATATTTGTTTTTAATAAATCCGGTTTGTTCACTCTTGATGATCAAAGGAAATAAATTTGTTAGCCTGTTAGCAAGAGCTTTGGCAATAATCTTATACGAGACATTGAGCAGAGTTATTGGCCGCCAGTTGGTGATAAGCTCGGGGTCTCTAGTCTTGGGTATGAATTTGATGTTACCCTGGTTAATCAGAGCTCCTAGGGTGTTGGAGGACATAGCTTCCAGATAGACCTGGTAGAGATCTGGACCAACAGTAGGCCACAGAGACTGGTAAAACTCACAGGGAAAACCATCAACCCTGGGGGCTTTATCAGAGGCCATCTGAAGAGCAGCTTCCTTCAAATCATCAAGAGTGAGAGGCCAATCACAGGCAATGCATTGACTTTTAGATAGCTTGCAAGGAACAACGTCAATGCATTGGAGGAGAGTAGCACCGCATGAGCCGGAGTAGCAGGTTGAGTGGAAAACACAACATGATAGTGATGCACAAAAGCTTGCAGAATATCAGGTAAAAGGGTAAGCCTTTGATTTCCTTCCTTAATTGCTTTGATTTTGGTGAGAGTTTGATTAGATTTAAGAGAAGAAAAAAACTCCTTAGTAACTCTGTCACCAATGCGGAGCCAGTGCAGTCTGGCTCGAACTTGAGCTCCTCTAGCCTTATAGTGTTCCTCAACCTGAAGCTTATGCTTCCAATGAGCAGCTTGCACTTGAATGTGAGTGTTGAAAGGAGATAAATTAAGCTCTTGAATAGCTCTCGAGTATTCAATATGAGAGGCTTCATGAGCATTCTTGCAAAAAAAAAAAGTAGCTTGTTTCCCATACAGCCGAAGAAAAGAAGTGGTGCGAGTGATGGCATGAGACCACCAATCAATCCAGCCAATCCCATCAACAGGTCTCGGGTCCAGATTCCAAATACGTCTTATGTAATCCAAAGTTTTGGGATGAGAGAGGTGAGACGTATTCAAATAGAACTGAGTGGACTTGGGCTTGGGACACTGAAAGTTCCATTGAAGCCCAAAGAAGATAGGCTTATGGTCAGAGACCAAAGCATTGTCCACTACCGAGACCGGGAGGCTGTGTGAAGCATCAAAGGAAAACCATTGTTGTTCTGAAAGCAGAGCTCTGTCAAGGCATTTATAAACTCTGTCATCGCCAGCTCTAAAATTAGACCATGTGAACCAAGGAGTGGCAGCATTAGAGTGTTTGTGGTGGTTGGGATCAAACAGACAGAGCTTATTACGCAAGTAAAACTAGGCTTCACGCTCACCAACACACCAATGCATAGGAAGCCGGCCCAATTTGTCTTCCTGGGGATTCAACCATGTTGAAATCACCACAAAAAAGCCAGGTAGCAGAGGGTAGGTGATCAGCCAACCACCGCCAAAAAGAAGAACGCTCCAAGCATCATTGGAAGCATAAATATTGGCCAACCCAAGAATGTGGCCGTCAAAATCAAAAAGGGTCCACACCACCCGATGGGTGGGGTCAGAACCCCATGATATGATGTTGGAGGTGAGGTTAGGGCTTAAAAGAGTGACAACACCACCTCGACCATTATCATGCGCTAACATCTGACAGAGAGAACCATACCATATGGTACGCATAGCAACAGAAAGATGGAAGCCAATGATTTTGACTTCCTGCAAAACACAACACCTGAAACTTTGTAAAATGATTACAACTATCTCTGACAAGATATCTGTGAGTCAGATCAGTTAGCCCCCTGACATTCCATGAGTAAACTATCATGGAGAACTATCAAGGTGCATGTTTTCCTCCTCGAGGCCTGCTAACGCTCCAAAGTGGTTAGAAAAAGTGACTTGCCATGCATTCCCATGCATATAATCTCTGAGCTCAAACTGTCGGCGGGGTCTCTGTGAAAAATCCTCCTCGGAAGGAGGGGAGGGACTTCATGAATGGTGTAAGGTAGTTTTTCTCTCTATCTGAGTAGCTGAACCACCGGCAGTGTTATCCAAAAAGCTTGAGGTTTCAGGAAGCAAGGGGTGTAAAAAAGAAGGCACGATGACAATAGTAGCTTGCAGAGTCCAGGAGATAACGGATGTGGGCTTGGGAAGGGTTACAACAGACGGCTTCGTAGGAGCAGAAGTGGAAGCATTCACCGGTTTATAGGTAGCTTGTTGGGGCTTGTTGCGGGCCGAAGGTTTTCGGCCAGTGACAGTGGTCCAACCATCAGAGGAGGGGGTGCGGATTTAGGGTCCGTCGGGGGTTTCTCTGAAATTGGCGGTGAGCTTTGTGTCATGAGAGGACAATCCTTGATCATATGGTCTGCGGATTGGCACCGGAAACAAGTGTTGGGTAGGTTAATATATAGAACTTTCTGTGAAAAACGTGTGTCCCCAACCTGAATATCTAGGGTATCTTTAAGGTCTTTCGAGAGATCAATCTCAACACAGACCCGTTTCTGGGGTTGAGCTGAATAAAACTTAGGTTGCTCATGGAAGATGAGACGAGTGGTTTATTCGTAATACCCTTTTGGTGTTCTCCCACTAGACTTGGGACCATTACAAATTTTGATGTGGCCACTTGTTTATAATTAAATGCGGTCGATTATTAAATCCATATATATATATATATATATGTATATATGTATATATATACATATATACATATACATATACGTACACACACACACATATATGTATATGTATATGTATATATATATATATATATACATATACATATATATACATATACATATATATACATATACATACACACACACACACACATATATGTATATGTCTATATATGTATATGTATATGTGTATATATATATATATATATATATATGTATGTATATATATATGTATATGTATATATGTATATGTATATTTATATGTGTATATGTATATGTATATGTATATGTGTATATATATATATATATATATATATATATATATATATATATATATATGTATGTATGTATGTATGTATGTATGTATGTATGTATGTATGTATGTATATGGATTTCAGGCCAAATGGCATTTAAAGGGCTATTTTTTTAAAAGATAAAGAAATATAGTAAGTAAATAAATAAATACGTATATATATTTGTAAATATATATACACTCTCAAATGATATGTATATACAATGTATATATATAGGCTACCAATTCAAATTCCTAAAATGAGCAAGAATAAAATTGGTTTTTAAAAGATAGATAAATATATTAAATATGTATATAAATACATACATACATACATATACATATACATGTGTGTGTGTTTGTTTATATATATATATATATATATATATATATATGTATGTATGTATGTATGTATGTATGTATGTATTTACATATATATACACATATTCAAATGTTAAACATACAATGTTCATATATGTTGATTTACAACTTAAATCTCAAAATAAACTAGAATAAATTGGTCAAATACCCACAACCCGATTTGGGTAATCCTTTACAAATGAGATGTAAACAATAAGTAAAATGACAATTAGAAGATAAGCAAACCCTAGGAGAGGGATGCTAAAACTAACTCCTCTTCTTGTGAGTATTCATCCAAGAGCTTGAGCTTCCTTCTATGACCCCTTTCCTTAACATGCAAATCAAATAAAAGAAAATGAGAGAATAGGTTTAAGAAATGAATATAAGAGAACCCATAAGGATTTCTAGGGTTTCATTAGTCTAACCTAGATCTAATGGCTTAGATAGATTTGATCCAATGGTGTAGGATGAACCCTACATCACTTAAGTGATAGGAAATTTGGTGGGAATGAAATAATTAAAAGGTGTGTGTGTAATGTTTTTAAAGGGGCCTAAGGGGTTAGACTAAGATGTGCACCTTGCCCCTTTTGGGATAATGAATTTATAATAATGTGCATGTCTTTAACACTATAGGATTATTATCCTTGTCAAAATTAAATTTTAAAATTGATTATAGGCCTTTAAATAATAAATTTAAAGGAGATTAATGGAGTTAAGTAATGAAAAGTCAAATGAGGATTATTTAAATAAAATATTGGAGCTTAATAAGAGAAAGAATTAAATCGTAATATCATTTTGAAATTGGGTCAAAAATATTAGTCGACATTTTTATTTTTTCGACTGCCATGTAATTGTCTAAAATTTATAATCATGATTTAATTAAAGCTTGGCTAATGCCCTATCCTTTAAAAAAATTTATTTCATAATTTTCCCTAATTAATTATTGAGTTCTATTATGGGTTTGAGTGGGAAAAATGTGGGCGTTACACTATGACTAGTTATGAGATTGATTGTGAGAGGAACTTCTGCCTCTACCTCTACTTGAAAAATCACTTGAGTTGGATCTGGAGCTGTCTTGATCATTTGAGTATGGATTTCGACCTCCTCTTGCATGAAATCTTCCTCTTCCTCTTCTATTCGCATATTTTCCTCTTGCTTCGCTAACTGAAACTTTGCTTTTAAAGGCATGTTCTAAAGAGGAACTTCCAAATCTGTTAAGTCATTTTTCATGGGATAGCAAAGATCCCATTAGCTCATCTACAAAGAGTTGAGTCAAATCCTTGGACTCTTCAATGGCAACAAAAATGGAGTCAAACTTGGTTGGTAGACTCCTAAGGATTTTTTCTATAATCCTCTGGTCTTCTAAGGTCTCTCCATGTGACCTGATCTGATTTACTACACCCATCACATGGGTAAAAAATGAATCAACACTATCAGACTCTTTCATCTGAATATTTTCAAAATCTCTCCTCAACATTTGAAGTTTGGAAAGTTCTACGCTGCTTTGGTGCCTTGGTGTAGGAGAAAATTGGGGAGCTTGCTTCCCAAGTTTTTCAGATTCTCTACATATAGATGGGAGAATGACAGAAAGTAATGAAGGGATCTAGTAAATCCTTATACAGTTACCTCATGGCATTCAAGCTTGGATCATTGCAGATGAGAGATATAATAAATTGTTAGGGTATTTTGTGTATTGAATGCTCTCCCATATTTAGTCAAGACAAATAGTGCAAAGTGTCCATACCATGATTACAAGTGCAAGGTTATCTCGTGAGAAAGTGTCTTCATAATTTGGAGTTAATATTCTCGGTGGAGGGCAAAGAAGAAACACTTGTAGATTATACACTGGGTGGTTTTAGAAGATTATTCTTTCCTCTTGAAGAAATGGAGGAGTTTATAAGATACAAAGGGTAGTTTTAGAAGATTATTATTTCCCTCTTGAAGAAATAGATGATTTAGGCACCATATTATGTCACTTGATATGAAAAAGGGTCCAAATTCAAAGTATTATCACTAAAATAATTGTAAATGAGGTTTCTTTGCAAAATCAATAAACTAGCCAAACATCCAAGATATCTTCCAAACTCAAGTAGATAGTTGATTACTCTTATTTGAAAATGTAAAACACTTCCTCTTATAAATATACCTCCATTGCATGCATTACCTCTTGTAACATTGGATTCTAAAGAATCACATGTAGTATTATATTGATTATTGCACATTCTCAAATATAGTCTGCAAGGATGGAGAGCTACATCAATCTAAGGTGTCTTCAAATTAGTGCTATGTAGGCATCTCTCAACTCGGTGTGGGGTTGAGGAAGGATGACCATTGTGGACTAACCCATTTCTCAAGTTTTCAAGTAAAGGAGGAAGATAAGGTTTTGATAAATTAGGATCCCTAAATTAGCTCCACATATGCAAGATCATTAAAAATCACATTTAGGACTCTTTGAAACAAAGAAGAATACTGTGCATATGTCAAAATATAGAGCATAGAATGTTAACCCTAACCCTAACAATATCTTATCTAGTAATGGTGACTAGGTGATTCAGGGAGATGGGGAAGCAAATGGCGAATGGTAGCGATCGAGGCTTGACACTATTTGTTTACTGAGGATATGACGTTAGACAAGGTAGTTTTGCACCCCAATACCAATGTTTATATAACCTTGATCACTCATTTAACTATCCAACGAAAATTTGGAATTTTCTTTTTTATTTTGTTAAGAGAGTAAACTATCATTTTTCCAAAATGATGAATTTTCTAATGGTACTATGAGATAGTTAAAGTAACCTTTTAAAAAAAAGAAAAAAATATTGTTCACATGTGCTAGACTACTCAAGAATTTTGTAATCTCGGTTGCCAAGCAAGAGGGGAAATCAAGAATTTCAAGTTTTATTCCATCTAATAAGTCATTCCATTTCGTTAATTCTTTAATAATCCATGATCATGAACATAATTTGAGGGGTGTTTGAGTGTAATGCACATGGCCCAAAGAATAAAATACAAGCACTCGGGTTCTATTCAAGAATTGTTTTTATTTTATTTTATTTTGTGTGTGTGTTTAGGCTAGTCATCATAGATTGATCTCCCTAAAATAATTTCCAATATCATCATGAGATGATGAATTATCCTAGGAATTCCTTATGGATACAAAGGTTGATAATTAATTGTTCCAAGTTCAAGATTTATTTAAATTTATACGATGAGAAATAATACTAATATAAAAATTTTGACTTTAAAGTGAAGTGTGCCAATAATAATATTTTTTTATACTTCCCTAATTATTAAGTAAAAGATGATTGATTACCTAAATGAGAGTTAATATTACAAGAAAAAAAATTAAGTAAGAAGTAAAACATTTCCATAGAATTATTTTTCTTATGGACGGTTATATATGTTGATGATGTATTCACTTTAACCATGTAGAAAATGCCTCATTTATCTATGGATTCCAATACTAATGTTGTATCGGGACTCAAATAATTTAATTTACTTTGGTTTGGATTGTCCCATTATACACTTTAAGGAACAAGATACTGATTAAAATTTCTAACATGTGTCCCCAAGTTTCACCTCATTATCTCTTTATGTTTCAATTTGTATTGTGTAATAAAATTTCCAACATGTGTCCCCAAGTTCTACCTCATTATGTCTTTATGTTTGAACTATATTATGTAATTATAACTAGCAATCACACGTAAGGTGTGCAATGTTAATGCCGAAAGAGAAATAACAACGAGTGGAAAAGGAAATTGAAGCAGACAATGAAGCATTATGTATCGATTAAAGTTGTTGACGACAAGTAAAGACAAACAAGTGGAAAAAATGATTTGTGGTAAACAATGTCGACGATAGAGCCAACAACACCAATAATACAAAATTTTTCAACCCACAAATTTGTGCAAAGCATGAATTTTTGGTTGATGCAGAGAAAAAGATTGTGTTGTAAATGATCCATAATCAACCTATTATGAATCAGTTTGCCTAGTGTTTTGAGTAAATGATGCGTAACATGAGAGTAAAGGGGTTTCAAAAATTGAAGCTCGAGGTTGTCCAACTCGTCATCAATTAATATCATTACTCGTAGTTGTTAGGAAAATACATTATTTCTTTATTTTTCTAGTTTCTTTTCTTTTTACATCATTTTGACACATTTACTCTTCCTTTTTCTCACCGTGATTTCTACATCGAACACTACCATTTAGGCCTCCATGGATAGAAAAAAAAATCATGGTCAATACGGATCCCAAAAATATTAGTACATTCTGAAAACCATGTTTTACAACCTCCTAATAAGATTTTATTATAAATCCTACTTCGACTTTATTTAGGGTGAGGGTATCATGAGCACGAGGAGACGGGCTAGAGGGCGAGCACACCGTAAAGAGCATGAGTTCCGTTCTGCACTCCCTCACTTTTAAAACTCACATAATTCTCACCCAACACCACATGGTTAATGAAACACTACTTCGCAGCTTGCAGAGACCTTTCAATCTGCTTCGCCACTCCACCTCAAACATATTATTTTTCTTTACTCTTTTCACAATTGTGTGTGCTTGGGTTTGAGGCAGCTTTAGGATGTTCAAAAATCGGATGCTTGGAAGTCACCATCAAACATGCCTTGGATGTGACAATGCTCAAGAAATTTTCTTTGGTTCTCACTCTTGATTCTCTATCCTTAAAAAAAAAATTGTACGTTCATCGCCCCTTTCGTCATCTAGAAAAGTATGAGATTTCTAGGCACGGGGTTAGAGGGGAAGCTCGAGTTCATTCCCAAATTGCAATCGCCAGGACTTGTTCAAATGAATACATTTTCTCAAAGGACCATTAACAAGACATTTTTCAATCCACAAATTTGCGCAAAACATGACTTGTTAGTTGACATCAGAGAAAATTTGTGTGTTGCAAATGATCCATAATTAACCTATTATAAGTTAGTCTACCTAGTTTTTGAGCAATTGATCTGGGTGAGAACATAGTAAAGGGGTTTTAACAATTGAAGATTGTGTGTAGTGCCAAATTAAAATAAATGAATAAAATAAAAAAAAGAAAAAATAAAAACAAAGTGGATAGGGGGACATTGCGTGGTTGGTGGTGGGGTAATGAGGAGTAGGTGAATTTAAAATATATGGTGGAGGATGGTGATATATAGCAAGAAGTGGCATGTGGGAGGATCCCTAGTAAAACATAGGGGTAACTGAAACAACCTTTCAAACTTGTCACTTCTCTCGTAAAAGACAAGCACTTGATTGAGATTCAAAGGAATTTAACACGCTAAAACCAAGTCGTAATGCCTGTTTGGTGTTACACTGTTCATACGTGGGTGACCTTGTTGTTAAGAGTTGAATGCCATTGTGATCCTTTTTATACATTCTTGACTTCACCCTTGTTGCAGGGAATAAATATCATTCTCACTCTTCATCGTGCTCGCTTGTGTCATTGTTGATGTTTCTAGTTGTTAGCCCTACAACGGGTGTTACGAGTTTCCTATTAAAGGAAAATCGTGTGCTCGAATTGTCAAGCTTGGTTGTCCGTCATTATTAATATGAATTATAATTATTTTTTTAGTGGTAAAATTATAAAAAAAATAATGATATTTTTCTATTAGAGGTAAAAAGGGTTGAGGAGGCCCTACCTCGTACATAAAAAACGCTCCATGAGAGCATATAAAACATTACATTAATATCAAAAAACCATAATATAATTGTTCATAGTAATAAGATCTCTCTGGAGCCCATAAAGTTAAATTAACAAAGAAACAAAAGAAACACAGAGGAACTAACAACAATGATGAAAGTAACATCCAGATACTGAGAGATAGTCAAAAACAAAACATCCCATCCAGATCATTTGTAGGCTTTTTCAAGCCCCTCCAACACCTTAGCCCATTCTTTCACCAAAGCTTCAATATTAACCGCCAAGGATCCCAGGTCGAAACCATCTGGGGTAGCCTTTCTCTTCCTACCCTGACTATCCACAACACAATATGCATTGGCGAGTTGCCTCGTAGTCCGAAGGTGTTAGAGGGTCGATTTCACCATGAAAATGCTCCATTCCATATAGCTATGGAGAATTGCCCTAACATGATCCATTTCTTTGGTTATGGTACCAAAGTTGGCCTTTAAAACCTCAATCTCTTTGCCCTACCCATGCTGACCACTTCCTCCACCTGCTCTTTCATCTTATGTTAGTCATTGAATAAAATCGGACCGAGCTCTTAGTGAGCCGCATATCACCCTTGAGTTCCTCTATATCTGCCGCCATCCTTGCCAAGTGGTTTTCCCCTTTGATCGGACCAATGTGACCCATTGCCTCAAAGTGTTGTTCCAGTTGAGCGTTAATAGGGGTCAAGACATCTTATTTATTGGACTCTCACTCGTATTCAATGTTCTACAAGGGACTTTCTTCAATTTCATATCCTTAAGATTCTCGGGCCGCACCACCTCTACCCCATCCCGGTCTTCATATGAGTCCCCATCCCGGGTCTTCATGAGTCCCCATCTTGAGAGTCAGAATCATCGCTCAATTCCTCCTCCTCCGAGTCCGAACCAGTGCCATCCGCATAAGCCTCCAAAGCCGAAGTCGGGAGCCAGTTTTATCAATGTCCAGTGCCTCCCTTTTAACAAAGGAAAGGATAAAGCCTTGATGGAGAGGGACAAATTAATCTCGTTTTGAACTGTGAAATAGAGGCACACAAAGAATGAAACAGAAAAATAGGGAAAACTAAAATCCTGGCCACGCCTAAAATGATTTAGTATATGGAGGTGGTAGGCATAAATACATTTTTGACGTCCCTCAAGATTTAAAAATTGAATAAGGGTGAGAGCCACCTCATCATACGAATTTGGTAAAGAAATTCTAAGGTAACTAGCAAAATGGGAGGTGAGATTCTCATTACCTTTGATAAAAAGATTTAGTTCTTCGAATCTTCCTTATTTGGTTTGTAGACCTCCCTTCCCACTATTGGAATGCCCATCACTTTTTCCACCAACTCCACAAAGTGATCTCGTGATCGATTCCCTTCATTTCAACAATCACACCTTTTTGGTCATTTTCGCGCTAGAAAAATCTTCACTAAGATTTTCAGAAAGGGATTCAAACCCCTGCTATCAAGCAAGTGCCATAGCTTCAAGCGTGACCCCTTTGAGATCAACAGGTTCAGTTCTGAAAAGATCTCCCCCCATTTGGCCAAATAATAAAAACCTCTTCACAAACAGACCCAAAATCTAGAAAACCAAAAGATTACTCGTATGCCAAGAAATGAATTTTCTATAGACATGGGAGACAATAAGATCTCTCCAAGAATACATGCGAGATCTCCTTCTTGATCTTCTCATTATTGAGGGATAAATGCATATTCATCCTACGGCATGAGATCATGATGAGAATGACACCCCGTGAAAGGACCTTATACGTGTTCATTGGTGTCTTTTAATAAGTGTGCCCGTACCTTGGGATTGAGAATTTCCACCTCATGCATAATTGTTAACTCAATCCCATTAACCCCCATATTAGCAAAGAATTCCACCACAAAATTAACTCCTATAAACATATTTGAAGGTAATAAAATTAAAATATAGGGACATTTCCTTGATACTCTTAATAGAGTTATGGTTGAAAATAGAGATGGATCCTTTCCCATTTATGTTGTTAATTATGTTCAGGGAGTCTCCTTCCACTTCTAGATTAGAAAAATTGTGTTGAAGAGCTATAGACAGTCCCCAAAAGACCCTTACGGCCTCAAAGCGATGTTATTAGTTTGAGTTTCCAAATTGTGATGGTAACCTAGAATAAATCTACCTTGAATCACTGAAAACCCCTCCACAGCTAGCATGACCATTGTTTCCTTTTGATGCACCATCAAAGTTTGATTTTAAACAGTCCTTGCAAGGTTTCACCCAACCTTTGAGTCTCTTATTGGGTCTCAAACCCCACTTAAAATAAAATCTGGATTCATTTTGAAAAAAGGATTTTTTTCGGAAGTTCAGAAAAGAGAAATTAGCCAAAATGGATTTCACACAATGGTCTCTAATTTTTTTAGGGGGTTCTTTTTCCCTTTAAATATTCTTCTATTTCTATCCTTCCATGTCTCCCAAGCCAAATGTATAATAGAGAAGGTCCATAAAAAATTTAACCCTTGGCTCTTAAAAGGACTAGACCATTGGATCCACAATAGTTTTATGGATTCAAGAAAAACCCCGTTGACTTAGAAAAGATTGAGAATGGTTTTCCTAACCGAGACAAGAAAGGGGTAGTTGAGAGAGACAGTGTGAGGCATCTTCACAATCGATTCACACAAAACACATAAATTAACCATGTGGAAATTTCTCTTGTTCAGGTTACCGACCGTAAGAATCTTGTCATGGATAACCAACCACCAAAACATGTTAATCTTCGGGATTAATTATTTGACCCAAACACTTCCCGATTAAAATTATCAATTTCCCTCACTCATGAAAGAAATAGGAGTAAGAACTTTTGACCGATAAAGTACCATTATCTTCCTTTGACCAATATATACTATCCTCTTCAAGATTCTCTTTATTAATAATAACTCCTCTTAATCTACTGTTAATATAAGAAATCTCAAAGCTATTAGAATGATCTAGAGCTATGGTTTTCCATTGTCCTAAAGGATCATCCAAATTGAAGAAATCTCTGACCTTAGTCCCATATTTGGTCCTAGAATCAGATAGATCTGTAGGGTAAATAGCCTAGAGAGGAAGGTCTTCCAGCCATTTTTCCTCCCAAAATTTAATGGTACTCCCATTTCCCACAAGCCATTTGCATCCCTTAGAGACAACATGTTTAGCCCAATTTAAAGATTTCTAGAAACATGAAGAAGCATTAGAGTTAGGGAGCAGAATCACCATTCATTAGCATGATGATTTGGCGTGATTTCCTTCTTATAATACTAGTCCAAACACTCTCTTCCTTTATCAGTCTCCAACTCATTTATGACAGCATAGCTTTCTTCATTTTGATCCAATATTTTATACCAAGGCCACCAAGTTTTTTGGGGGTGTAGACATTATCCCAAGCGATTAGAGGAATTATGTCTTTTGATTTGGTTCTGTTGGTATCCAAATTGATTCTCCCTTGGAAGCTCAATGGCATCACATATTTAACAAGAATTTTGGAGACAGAAAAATCATAGTTTATGTCATTTTTTAGCCAGGAAGGCGATTCAGCTAGCTCTTTATCACTCAGATGTTGGAGAAATGGATAGCACCTTCAAAGGATTTGATCTATCCTCACTACTTTAGGTTGTGCCTTTCAACCAGGGTGAGAGGACCTGTTTTGTAACCTTTGTTAGTAAAAGATCTTGGTAAACCTTTATTTGCACAATTTTTAAAGCAAACCTTGAAAAAATATGATCAATGCACCACAATTTAACTCGCATGAGTTGTCACTTCTAAATAATGGAGATATTTTCTAAACAAGGTTAAGGTTACTAAAGACAATATGGAATCTTGATTGCTTCTACATATTTTAACAAATGGAATTGGTTCTTTTGTGGATACATAGTACAAACATGGGTATTTCAGGTAGGATTCATTTTTGAATTATTTTTGGTGGAAGATTAAGCAAGATAAACTTGACTTAGCCGGATCTCCGAGAGCCTTTACAACAATTGGAAAAATAATAGACAAAATGCTTCAAAATAGCAAAAATATTCCTTCAACCAGAAGGTGTGCATCAATGGAGGCCCATATTTGCATGGTTTCACACAATCTTCAAGAATTTAACATGAAGGCTCAAGTTAAAAGACTCAATTAAATATTAACATCCCGGTTCATCACGCCTAAGATACACTCAAAGGCTTATAAACAATCTTTGTCAAAAAATGAGAGTAAAGTGATTTTAAACTGTTTATTTCATTACTAGATGAAGGATCTTCTCATAATGAAATTGCAAATGCCACTAAACTATCACAGGATGAGATCTTATGTGATTTAGAGAGATTCTAACATAAGATTACAATAGGAAAAAAAAAACTATTTGCAGACATTATGAAATAAAAGAAGACACAATTTTTCCCAAGAACAACACAGATTAATTCGAAGTTATTAGATTCATCAGCAGGGGAAGGTTTCTTGAACAATCTCAGAGCTTTTCAATGGCTGTACACTTGCAACCAACTTGACATGATCCAATCTAAAAACAAAAGACATTAACAATTTTCTTAGATGGTCTCTCAGGAAGATGGGATTTCTCAAATTTTCACATAAATTTCAACCCCTGACCATTTGCATGACTCAAGCATACTTTTTCTAGAACTCAATTTACATCCAAGCTTTGCCCCCAAGAAAAGAATATTCTAGGAACCTTTGTTTGTTACATTTTTGATCATGATCCTCAAAAAGTGACATTTAATAGATTTACAACAAAATGTTGCAGCTTTTCAAAAGGTAAATACTTCAAATATTTTCATCATTGTTTTAACTGGGAGCACATTTTTCATCCTTCGTGCATGTAACTTCCTTCTTCGCATCTTTTCCCCTCATCTTTCCTCTACAATTTTGCTCTGCAACTAGCTCCTCTAGTAATTCACATTTTTACAAGTGCCCAAGCAATTCCAAATTCAAAATATCAACCTTTACATTCCTTGGATTTACAAATTTAGCTCCACACAATTGATTTGCACTTTGCTAACAAAAACAATAAGGAATTCATGAAAAATGATGAAAAATGATGCGTATTTGGATCTCCGAAACCTTGGAGCGTTAATGGTGGTAAAACTCGATGCAATGCACAACAACCATTGATTCTTCCCTTTCTCAACTTTAAATTAGAGTCGTCCACGTGGAAAGATTTGAGTTAAAATGGGCTTGGTGTGCCTTTATGCATTTTATGACTTTTAAAGAAAAAGTGCAATTTTGACATTTTTCCTCGCCCCTCCACCTTTGAAAAATGTGCTTGATACGTGGCTTAACCTAGGCCTTGACGGAGGCGTGGCTCAATTTTGTAACTTTATCTCTTTTTACAAAATGGGTGAAATTTCAAAATTTCCCCCGGCGCTCCGAACTCCTACTTTTAGCTTTTGATGTGGGTCCCAACGGAATCGCAGTTCCCTTTTATACTTTATATCTCATTTCACAAAAACCAAAATTTCTGAACCTACGCTTTGAATTTTCAAATGGCTTTAACTAATTTCTGGCGGGGCAGCGCTTTACTTTTATACTTTATTCCTTTTTCATAATAAAGCTAAAAGTTTCAAAACCCTATGGCGACCCTCCGATCCAAATTTGAATTTTCAACATAACTCAACCAAGGCATTAATTTATCCTTGAGTCATGGCCCATTTCAAAACTTTAACTCCTTTTCACAAAAAGGTAAAAATTCAAACCTGCTCCATCGATCCGCTTGTTAGGAATATCCTAACTATTGGTGCTCCATTAGTTTATTTGTGTGTAATCATTATTTAAGTTAGTATGTTATGTTATATGGTTGTTATATAAAATAACATATAACAATTATTTATTGGTGAGTTTTAACCACTCACTTATATGGAGTATGGGAGAGATTAGTGGGAAAGGTAGGTAAGGCTACGTCCTAAAATATAGGAATTATATGTCCTATATATATGTAAATGTATTATGCATGGAATTAATGAACAAATATTGTTTAAGTACATCCGCTATACCCGTCATTTGGTATCGAGTGACTATGAGATCCTAAGCATTATGTGGCGCAGATCCATTGTGATTAGTCTTTTCTCCATTTAAACATTGCATGGTGAAAAGACTATGGCAACTTGTTCCGCCACACACTATGTGGAGAATTTGGAAGGCTCGTAATGATAATATTTTGTAAGCAATAGACAAACTTGCAACAAAGTTTACAAGGAAATAATCATTTTTGTGCAAGATAATATTGCTAGATTCAATCCCCTAAAAATAGACCCTTCCCGGAGAATGAAGAATGCATCCTAACTGATTGGAATATAGCCACTTTATCAAGTAGAAATAAAAATGATACTGACTGAAGCAAAGTCCGATGGATTAAACCCCCCAATGACTGGCACAAATTAAATTTTGATGGGGCCTCAAAAGGCAATCCAGGTGATTCTGGTGGTGGGGAATCATCAGGGATCAAAGAGGCTGCTATGTTGTTGCGTTTTCTGGGAGAATGGGAAGACAGACAAACCATTACTCCAAAGCCATGGCGGCCCTTTGGGGTATTAGATGGGCAGAGAATGCAATATTCAAAATATCATAATTGAAGGGGATTCTCTAAATATTATAAATCTTTTGAATAAAAAACAATGCACCAAATTGGTCTATCGGGGATTATATTGAAGAAGCTTTAGAAATAAGCAAAAGCTTTGTTAATGTCCACATCACCCATACTTATAGAGAAGGAAACAGGGTTTGCAAGCGACTTGGCTAACCTAGGTGTGAATAATTCTTTTCAAACTTGGATTGGCAGGACGTTCTGCCCGCACATGTCAAAAAAGCCATCATTATGGATCTTCATGGCTGTGAAAATCATGATTAACGGCTGCTTTATGGATGCTAATGTGTGGATCCCCAAGTACATGATGATGACATCACAAAAGATTTGGATGATTGCAGCGATGTGTGCGGATTGGATTGCCATCATTTCTTGGCATGGGAGGAAAGCGGGGGTGAAGGGAAATAATAACAAATGCTACATTATTATTAAACCGCCTTTCACGGGAGGAACAGATTCAAAATCCAAAATCACCGCCTGGCCTGTCCCGCACATTGCAAGTTTTTTTACCGTTAAAACAGGAACAGTAGCAGAGTAAACATGGGGGGTCCGCCATGCAAGACCGAGCCGACCCACAACCCTGAGTGGAAAGAGAACACGGAGCTTTGGGAGTACCTGCAAATTGGGGCCTGTCGAATTTCATTGAGAGGATTCAAGGCTTCGATCAAGACGTCTCCATCAAATTCGCCAAGGGTTGGAAGAACAGAATTGTTAAGTACAATAACATGAAAATGGAAATTACAGAAGAGCTCATAGCTCGTGTCACCTTTGTCTCACTTGAAGGAGCAAAATTTTTCAACAAGAAAGTCGACAGGAGGTTGAAACCAAGAAATTTCGGAAGAGGGAGAGAACCCGAGCTCAGTTTGAATCGCTGGCCTGAAGGTGGAGTTGATCCCCGCACCTTTTGATGAACTTTCCAAAATGGTGGTAAGGTATGTTACCTTAGAAGGAAGATATGTGACTATCCCACACAAGCATCTGATTTTTCTGAATCATTTTCGTAGAAATAACATTATTAGTTTTCCTCATTATCTGATCAACTCCCTGGAGAAGTCTATAAGGGAGGTGCAAAATCACTCTAGGGCTGTCCCCCTGCACTAGGGCCTTATACTCCTCATTCACCGCCACTTTTCTAGTTGCCCTCCCATGAACCCCATCCCACCTCCCTCCTCCACACCCCCACCTACCCATACTGCTCCCACTCCACCCCTGCCAAAAAGAAAGCATGAAGATGTGAGCACTAGCAAGAAAAGCAAGAGCCTAAAAACTAGAATTCCTACCTCACAACGTGTCCTTAGGAGCCACAAGGACCTAGAACTTGCTGAAAGTCTCCTACATATCAGCATGCCTGTGGAGAAGCCCAAGGAGGAGGATTTGCTGGAGAAGATTGACAGATTGGAGAGGGAGATTCAAGAGCTCAAAGGGGCTCTTAAGAGCATGGAGAAAGCCAAAGGTAAAAGGATCATGCAAGGTGAGGGGGAAGAGGGGGTCATTGAGGAGATCTTCAAGAAGCTGCAGTCCCTTGATGGTAGATTGGGGAATGCCAAAAGCCGCAATGACTGTATTTTGTCTGCCCTAAAAAGCATCTACAACTTCATTGAACAGCACGTTCACAGTGTTTGTAGCTTAAGTGGAATCAATGAAGATATATGGGGCCCTAAAGAAACTAGGGACAGTGCAATCTCCCAAGAAGACATGAAGGAACCCTCTCAGGCCACAGCAATTGCCTTTTTCATGTCTCTACAGGCCATCAAGGCCAAGATCGACAGAGCCCTCAAGTAACAGTGATGTACCTTTGTTTTTGGGTGTGATCCGTCATTGTCATCTGGGCGGTTCTAGAGCTGTTTTTGACCAGCTCTGTTTCTGTTTCTCTTTTGGTCTCTTTTTGAACTTGTCTTCTTTGTTCGGATCTCTGTACGATTAGATCCACTCTTCACCTCTATTGTAATATCTCTGTGAGCCTTTCTTAGTTTGTCTATTTTGCCCTTCTCTCGGGCTGCTTTTCTCATGTTTTTCTCTGGATTTTGAGCCCTTTTGTACTGTGGTATAGTCCCTTCAAAACTATTTTCCCTTAATAATTTTTTTTTTTTTTTAATAAGTTTTGTTGTTTTTAGAATCAAGTATTTTATTGGATGACTTCTTCCTATATACACAACTTTGGTGCTGGTCTCCCACATTGCTGGACATGGTGACTGGAGTCTTGGATAAATCCTGAGAACTTAGCTTCTCTACAAAGAGTATTGTCCGTGCATCTTGTAATATTTATGTCATAAACTACGAGCTGAAAAATCTATAAATATCTTGAACGCTTTATATTTTTCTATGATATGTTGAGACCCTAGTGTGCATCGACGTGTCTTTCTGCAAACCCATGGTTAAACGTCTCTACCACTCTTATCTCTGTATTAGATCTATATAATTTCTAAATATTAAAGATAGCTGATCATATTGGCAACTGGAGATGTAAATAGTTGGAACAGAAGCTCGAGTAACATCATGAAAATCTGATACACCTCCACACTAATCAGCTCGAGGTTATGAGTTTGAATCCTTTCATTTTCTGAGATGGATCTTCCGAGCCTGGTGGTTATTCTTTAGACAACACTTAGTCCCAATCCACATGAGAGAAAGGTGGTAGAGGAGAGCCTCAATCAATATCAATTCACACCTCACGAACTTGGAGAACAAGAGATATCACCAGCTGACAAGGAAGCGGTTAGAGAAAATTTCATTCAATTCGTAGTTGGCGTTCCTCCTTTGCTGACTGTGCAGTTTTTTGAATGCCTTAAAACTATTAAAAATGCTGATTAT
Source organism: Taxus wallichiana var. yunnanensis (assembly GCA_018340775.1). NCBI lineage: Eukaryota > Viridiplantae > Streptophyta > Pinopsida > Cupressales > Taxaceae > Taxus > Taxus wallichiana. Next base: position 85,619,745 of record CM031241.1, on the reverse strand, counting down.
TCAGAGCAATGGCCTAGCCTTCTTCCCTGGGTCAAACATAACCTGCAAGATCAACAAGTGTATGCGGCTTTATATGTACTAAGGATTCTTTCAAAGAAGTATGAGTTCAAGTATGAGGATGAGCAAATTATGGTTTATCTAATCATTGAATGTTCTGTAGCGGTTCACCCCCATCTCACCGTATTTCTCCACAGCTCTCCTCCTTGATATGTTGCGTTTATTCCGTCATACAATCATTACCACATCGACTATCCATAGACCAGGTCAATATTTCAATTCCATTTTCTTTAGCACCGTGCATGAGTCTAGTATGACTTTATTTCCCATAGGTTGTTTAGCTTGTGTCTAAATGTATTTAGTTTCTTTATTGTAAATGGTATGTGTTTAGCATTTAGTAAAAATTGTCCAATAATAAATTGTCTATCTCTTATCGTTATTATCAAAATGCATTGTGTCTAGTGTCAAAATATTGTAAAAATAGTCATTTTTTGTCCATCAAAGTGTCAAGTTAATCAAATAGGTGATTTTAGGATATTTGTCTTGTCAAAAGAGTCATTCGTCAAAAGTGTCAAGTTTTTGTGGGTCTTTATTCTAAAAGTGTGTCATCAAAAGTTAAGTATTGTCGGTCAATGCCATTGTTAAAAAAGTGTCATCATTGAAAGTCTAAAAATAAAAATAAAAACATTTCCTTACGAACGCATTTTCGATGGAATCCGACGTTCGGGTAAGGTATGTAATTATTGAGCCTCAAAGCCAAATTTTCTGAACTAGCAACATGATACTAGAGGATGGAGGCAAACAGAGGTTGGAGGTCATTCAACGACCTCTCGTCAGTCACCAATGACGGGGCCACTGAGATCAATTTTGGTGACATGTGTGTGTGCAGTTTGATTTTAATTCTTCCAATTACGAGTGGTGTGGTGTGTTCCTGTTTGTAGTGTTCAATAAGTGGAAATTTCACATTGAGGGGGAACATAAGTTAGTATATTATGTTATATGGTTGTTATATAAAACAACATATAACAATTATTTATTCTCGAGTTATAACCACTCACGTCTATGGAGTGTGGGAGAGATTCGTGGGAGAAGTAGTTAAGGCTACCTCCTAAAATATAGGAATTATATGTCCTATATATATGTAAATGTATTATGCATGGAATTACTCGAACAAAGATTGTTTGAGTACATTTTCTTAGAACATGTCACCACTTCCCTTCTTTTGACATTTCAAACTTGCCACGTGTCCTTCTCTGGTCCCTAGTGGAGTCGCGGTTCACTTTAAAACTTTACTCCTTTTACAAAATAAATTCAAAAAACCTCAAAGTGACCCAATGATCTGCCATTCCATTTTTATTTAGAAACAACCATGTGTCCTGTTGCGGACCTTAGGCATTCTGTTCATTTTTACTCTTTTTACCATAATGCCTTAAAACATAAAAAGGTCCACCCTTCCATAACTTCTTGATTTATTGACACGTGTACACCTTCGGGGAAAAAATAAGAAATTTTCTTGGTCACTTTAATAACTTCGAATGGCCAATCGAACTTAATGGGGCCATGGCACCAATTTAACCCTTTTGCAAATATAACCAAAAGTGAAAATTTCACTTTGAATAGATCCACCATGCCTTAGCCAAACAAAAGATACCATGTATCTACGGATCTTTGAGATATAATTTGACAGGAAAAAATTCCCGTCAAACAGCTTAAATGCAGGGAACCACCATTTGTGCCCGAATTAAAAAATTTTCTTCAAGGATGGAGAAATTTACAAGTAATACTAGGATGAAATCAATCCATGACCATAGAGAAGGATCTACAATGACATCTAGAAGAAGATTGAACATCTTCACGCATCAAATCAAGGAGATATAAAATATTTCGAGCAAGCATATTGAAGGGATTTTAGGGCAAACAAAGATGAGATCAAATCGAGCACCAACATCGACTCCGACTTGGGGATGGGCACTCCCAGTGAGTGCCACAAGAATAAAAGAGAAGACCAAGTGCCAAATAACCATTGGGCAATGGATTCACGAACCGATCCTCTAGAAACGTCTCGAGAAACCAACAAAAACTTGGCCGCCAAGGACCAAGACAAACCGAAACTTAAAGACACAAAAATAGAATGAAACCAAAGGACTATACATTATACAATGATGCATACCTTAATTTTGAGAGATTAAATCAAGGAATTGTTTTAAATACCCTCCATTCGGATACGACCAAGCCATGAAGTCTTGATATGTTTTTAACAACTGGGCATATGATTTTTCTCTTTTCCATCCAAGTTTCTATCAAACCATATTTTTCGAGGCTTCTCCTTCGTGCCTAGGTCAATTTTTTCAACATCCTTCGAGGATTCATCAAATATCAAACTCCCAGAAAACCAAACTACTTAGGATATCTACATTCTTCAATTTCATACTCCTTGAAATCAAAAAAGCCAACAAAGTTACCAACATCAATATACTGTGTATAACACTTCATAGAAAGCGTTATTGGGGTCTTGATAAGATATAACATTTTATTTTCACCATACAACTTCACAAGGCTGCCCTCAATTAGGATGGTGGCATAAGATATATCCATTTGCACACTTCCACCCACATTAGCAGCCCATTTTACGGATAACAACATTCCTCGTTTAGCGGGACAATAAACAATAAAAACATCCAGGTCGTTCCTTCCTAGATAATCGCCAATTGCACTACCAATCCTTTGAAACATCCAACTAATGCTACTGCTCTTGAATCCATGGAAGTACACTTCCCATAAGTCTGTTGTTACCTTAATATTTAGTTCATTCATGACCTCAAGAGGCATAACATTACATGAAGCTCCGAGAATCAAACATGCAATCGTGTAACAACCTATCCTTAATAATGATAGTAGTGAAAAAAAGATCCACATTCAACTCCGAGACTCAACCAACGAAGTTCCCAAATACACCTCGGGTGGTTCACCTATTTCTTCCAAGATTACTTGGGGTTTTTCCAACTCTCGTAACAATAGGAGTCTCTACATTGTTCACATTTTTGCCTATGGAAATTCTTTCTTCTTTAAATCCCAAATATTCAAATGCACTCTTCTTATGCTCAGAATTCGAGCAATTCAACAATAGGAACAAAACCTTGATACGAATCAAGATTTGGGCAATGTCACAAGGAGCATTTTTGGGCAAGGAAGTATTAGGGGGATATTTACAAATTCATCTAATGGCATGGATGTTTTTACATTACGAGCATGGGGAGGAATATAAGTTTTGTTTGGGGCAAATAGGCCTTTGCCAGATGCATCCTTTTTAGGGGTTTCCTTGGTAACCATTGGAATTTTAGGTTTGGTTTGTGGCCCTACCCCTTTGGAAACCTTACTTTGAGTATTATGTTCTTTTTCTTGGGAAACTACAACATTCATTAACAATTGGTTATATTATTTAGAAAGGATTCCTCCATCATACTTTTCAATCATTAATTCCCTCAAGTATTCAAAATCATGACTAGGAAAATCAAAAGCTTGTACCATATCAATTTCAAAAGCATGAGTGGGAGGAAGAGGTAATACCGGTGAATGCAATCCTAGAAACCTTCAACAGTTTGGGCACTTATCAATTAGGTTGAATTTTCTCCCCTGTAGTGAAAATGCGGGGATCTCCATCATGCAAGCATCATCATCCGTCTGATCATCATCTTCTACCTCAACTTCCTTTTCTTCATTGCATGGAGAATGGGGCAAGAAACACTTATCACACCATTAAATTTCATTGGCCTCTTCCACAACAGTAACTATGGTAGTCAAAGGATCAGGTATAATTTAATTTTCATGAGGCTGGGGCTATCTATTTCCAGATCCCATGGGCCCTTTACCTATGTCATCAGATCTCTGATCACCTCTAGGATGATTTCCAAATTTGTCTTGGCCTTGTGGCTTGTGCCAACCTTGGGAAATCTATCCAATTCCCTTCTCTGCCCTAGCTAACTTGTAAGATATTTATTTAATAGCTCCTGCCAAGGTTTTTACAACCTCCTCCAAATCCACAGCCTTGTTTGATTGAGGTTTCTCTGGATTGATCAAATTGATACCCTCTCTTTTAGGAGGTTTGTCAATTTTTTTAATGTTGTTTTCAATTTGCAGAGGCATGGTGAAGGTTTGCCTCAAATTTCTTGGGTTTTTATCCCTTAAATAATATGCAAATTTCTTGTCAAATGCATCAGAATACTTTATCAGACATGATTCATCACTAGGCCTTAAGATGATAGGAAATATTCTCAAAGTTTTGTTGAATCTGTTGTTGAAGTCATGGAAAAATTCATTAGGATTCTTCTTTATATTTTCAAATTCTGATAAAAGAAACCTAGGGTCTGTTTTATCTCCATATTACAATCTAAAAGCATTCTTCATCTTTTTCCATGAATCTATTGAGTTGTCTAGCAAAGATTTATACCAGTCACATGCATCTTCTTCTAGAGTATGAATAAACAATTTATGTACACATCCTCAAACTCAATTTCAAAGTCTTCCATCATATTGAAAAAAATCTTTAAGTGCTAATCACCAGTAATAGCATTATTACCTTGAAATTTAGGCAATCTATTTCTAACATCTTGTGGCACAACATTGGGATATACATCCATACCTCTAAAATTTACAGGACCAAAGGTATTAACAAAAATTGAGGTGCAGGTGGGGGCTGGGCCATATTTCCTTGAGGAGGTGATCTTGCAGCGGAAAAAATTGATGAGGAACAAAGGGTCTATGGGGCACAGGAGTATAATTTTCAAAATGAATTTACTATAAAGGCTTTGCTTCTTGGAAAACCCTATCAGCTTTGGAAAACAAAGGGACATAATGACAAGTAAAATTTTCAAACACAAATGATGGCCCCTCACCAAATGGATAATTCAATTCTACAAAAAGACTACCCGATTGAGAAGCACTTAAGGATGTATGGATATCTTCAATGACAAGTTGATCACACTTCAAAATTGATAGCTCTTTTCTTGATTCGGATCTCCAACAACCTTCCAGATTCTTCTTCCTTCTAAATTTGACTTTCCAACTCTGGAAAAAACCTTCTAGCGGGGTCCTTAGTGAAGAAAGATCTTATTCTTTCCATCTTTACAAATATTAGTAACAAATCACTTGATACAGGCTAAGACACTGACATTTATCAAAGATTAAATCAACACGGAGTCACCACCAAGGATTTTCACCTTAGTTGTGCAAATGCACTATAAATGATTTTTCAAATGTCTCACAACACTAAATTCATGCAAAGATTCACGAGATCTGATCTTCCTTTACCCATATTTATCATTTACAACACAAAGCGTAGTGCAATAGCGCTAAGAACTATAAATATTGCACAAAGAACTTGTAACTTTTCTCAATTTTTATAAATCGAGCACATGATGACGTTTCAACAACGTATTTACATTTAAACATGTAAAAGGTATTACCAGGGTACATTTGTGTATGCATTTGTAAAAATGTCCCCGGAAACAACGCCAATAAGGTGTTGCTATCCAAATTGATTCTCCCTTGGAAGTTAAGTAGCATCACATATTTAACAAGAAGCTTGGAGACAAACAAATCATAGTATATGTTGTTTTGTAGCCGGGAGGTGATTTAGCTGGCTCTTTGTCACTTAGATGTTGGAGAAATGGATATCACCTTCAAAGGATTTGATCTATCCTCACTACTTTAGGTTATTCCTTTCAACCAGGGTGAGAGGACCCATTTTGTAACCTTTGTTGGTAAAAGATATTGGTAAACCTTTATTTGCACAATTTTTAAAGCAAACCTTGTAAAAATATGATCAATGCACCACAATTTAACTCTCACGCATTATCACTTCTAAAGAATGGAGATATTTTCTAAACAAGGTTACTAAAGACAATATGGAATCATGATTGCTTCTACATATTTTAACAAATGGAATTGGTTCTTTTGTAGATACACAGTACAAACAGGGGTATTTTAGGTAGGATTCATTATTTGAATAATTTTTTGTGGGAGATTAAGCGGGATAAACTTGACTTAGCCAAATATCTGAGAGCCTTTATAACAATTGGAAAACTAATAGACAAAATGCTTCAAAATAGCCAAAATATTCCTTCAACCAGAAGGTGTACATCAATGGAGGCCCAGATTTACACGGTTTCACACAATATTCAAGAATTTAACATGAAGGCTCGAGTTAAAAGACTCAATTAAACATTAAAGATCCCTAGTTCATCATGCCTAAGATACACTCAAAGACTTACAAACAATATTTGTCAACAAATGAGAGTAAAGTGATTTTAAATTGTTTATTTCATTACCAGATGAAGGCTCTTCTCATAATGAAATTGCAAATGCCACTAAACTATCACAGGATGAGATCTTGTGTGATTTAGAGAGATTCTAACATAATATTGCAATAGGAACAAGAAAAACTATTTGCTAGACATTCTGAAATAAAAGAAGACACAATTTTTCCCAAGATCAACACATTAATTTGAAGTTATTAGATTCATCAGCAGGGGAACATTTCTTGAACAATCTTAGAGCTTGTCAATGGTTGTACACTTGCAACCAACTTGACATGATCTAATCTAAAAAAACAAGACATTAACAAGTTTCTCAGATGGTCTCTCAGGAAGATGGGATTTCTCAAATTTTCACATAAATTTCAACCCCCGACCATTTAAATGACTCAAGCATGCTTTTTCTAGAACACAATTTACATCCAAGCTTTCCCCAAGAAAAGAATATTCGAGGAACCTTTGTTTGTTAGATTTTTTATCATGATCCTCAAAAAGTGATGTTTAACATATTTACAAAAAAAAGTTTCAGTTGTTCAAAATGGTAAATCCTTCAAATATTTTCATCATTGTTTTAACTGGGAGCACTTTATTCATCCTTCTTGCATGCAACTTCCTTTTTCACATATTTTTCCCTCATCTTTCCTTTGTAATTTTTCTCTGCAACTAGCTCCTCTAGTAATTCACATTTTTTGCAAGTGCCCGAGTAATTCCAACTTCAAAATATCAGCCTTTACATTCCTTGGATTTACAAATTTAGCTCAGCACATTTCAGATTTGCACTTTCACGACAAAACGACGAGGAATTCATCAAAAATGATGCGATTTGCATCTCCGAAACCTTAGAGCATTAATGGCGGAAAAAATCAGATGCAATGCACAACAACCATTGATTCTGCCCTTTCTCAACTTTAAATTAGAGTCGTCCACGTGGAAATATTTGAGTTAAAACGGGCCTAGAGGTGCATTTATGCATTTTATGACTTTTAAAGAAAAAGTGCAATTTTGACATTTTTCCCTGCCCCCTGCCTTTGAAAACCGGGCTTGATACGTGGCTTAACCTGGGCCTCGATGGAGTCACGGCTCAATTATGCAAATTTACCTCTTTTTACAAAATGGGTGAAATTTCAAAATTTCCCTTGGTGCTCTACACTCCCAATTTTAGCTTTTGATGTGGGTCCCAGTGGAATCGCAGTTCCCTTTTATACTTTATACTTCATTTTACAAAAACCAAAATTTCTAATTTTTTTCTGATGACTGCACCTTCGCTTTGAATTTTCAAATGGTTTTAACTAATTTATTTTGGGGCAGCGCTTTAATTTTATACTTTATTCCTTTTTCATAATAAATCTAAAGTTTCAAAACCCTCCGACAACCCGTGATCCGCATTTGACTTTTCAACATAACTCAACTAAGGCATTAATTGTCCCCTGTAGAGTCATGACCCATTTCAAAACTTTAAATCCTTTTCACAAAAAGGAAAAAAAATTCAAACCGCTCCACCGACCGCTTCCATGCTTTTGACTTTTCAAACTTGCTACGTGTCGTTCTCTTGTCCCCAGCAGAGTCGCGGTTCACTTTAAAACTTTACTCCTTTTACAAAATTAATTAAAAAAACCTCAAAGTGACCCGATGATCTACCATTCCATTTTGATTTAGAAACAACATGTCCTCTTGCGTGCCTTAGGCATTTCTTTTCATTTTTACTCTTTTTATCATAGTGCCTTAAAACATAAAAAATTCCCGCCCTTCCATAACTGCTTGATTTATTGACACATGTACACCTTCAGGGAAAAAATAAGAAATTTTTCGCCACTTTAATAACTTCGAATGGCCAATCGTAATCGAACGAGGTGATGGGACCAATTTAACCCTTTTGCAAATATAACCAAAAGTGACAAGTTCGCCTAATAGATCCACCGTGCCTCAGTGAAACAAAAGAGACCATGTATCCACCGATCTTTGAGATATAATTTGATAGGAAAAAATGCCCATCAAATAGTAAAATGTCGGGGAACCACCATTTGCACCCGAATTCAAAATTTTTCTTCAAGGATGGAGAAATTTGCAAGTAATACCGAGGATGAAAGCAATCCCACGACCATAGAGAAGGATCTACAATGGCATCTAGAAGAAGATTGAACATCTTCACGCATCAAATCAAGGAGATAGAAAATACTTGAGCACGCAGATTGAATAATTTTTAGGGCAAGCGGTGCAAGATCAAATCAAGCACCAACAAGTTCCACTCCATAGAAATATTTTTGTATGCTTTCCGGTTTTACTAAAGAACCACATAGGGAGCTTGTAGATAGACATCGTATAAACAGGTAAATTTTGAATCGAGCATTTGAGAAGAACAAATTTTCCAGCTTGAGATAGCAATGACCCTTTCCATCCTTCAAGTTTCTTCAGGAATCTATCAATTAAGAAATTCCATTCAGCATTCTTTGGTTTTCCACTCTAATAAGCATCTCAAGATATCGAGTTGGGATATTTTTAGAAGCACAACCAAGAATACCAGTAATTTTGTTGCTTCTTCTTTCAAGGGTATTGATAAAGAAGACAAAGCTTTTCCCATAATTGATCAATTGATCAGACGCCTCCTCATAATCCTTCATTAAGCTCGCTTGAATTCTTTGGCCTGGGATGAAGCAACAAAAATCAACATAATGTCATCACTGCAGAATCTTTGATGAGAAACCCTCTGAATGAGTTGATAGTTGATATTATTAAGTTATGTGTCGATCAACCATTATTTAATATTAATATTAATTATCTCTATGTTGTTTTATTGTATTGTTTAGTTTGCTCTATAGAAAGAACCTCGTTTCATTCTAGAGAGGGAATTACCCCGTCTAGCACCATGGTTAGTCTTTGTCCTGTGTTGTCTTGAAACTCTAGCGTATAGTCTTTTCCTCTTGGTCAATTGGGCATGCGTTCGTGGTAGCTTTAATCGATTAAATTAAAGGAATTTTTTTTTTCTTCCTCCAACATGTGAGTTGTATGCAATTTAATATTTTGGTTCGCGTAGGATTATTTGGATTCCTTTCTTCCTTAATTGCTATCTTGTGAATGCATAGGGGGTTGTGTGTGGTGCAAGTTTAGAAGGGGTTATTGTTTTATGCCCAAATTTTGACTCCTCCACCTACCACCTCTCACCACTTCATCAGCATGACTTGGCCCTTGTCACGTGGCCTCCACCAAATAATTTATTGTGCTGAGCATAATCCTTTTCCCCTTGCAAAGGTTTGGTTTTGTGCTATATTTTCAATGCTTATTTGAATCTTTTTGGTGAGTGGAGGGTGGTTGAGAACTTGGCAATATTTTAATGCTTGAAATAAATGACACCCACCCACCATTACTTCACCCCGCAGCCGCCTGTCTTCTTTAATGATTTTTTTTTTTCCTTGACTCCTTGGCTTGTGTATTCCTTTTGGGTCTGGCCATGTGAAATGGAGCCTTGTTATTTTGGATGTTGAAATGCCTTTTCTGGTGATTTATTTTGATGGAAGATGGGTGTGTGGTTTGAAAAACACCTTCGCTCCTTTTTATTTTATTAAACTCCTCCTTTTGTGGGTCATTTTCTTCTTTCTCGAAATGGTAGACCTACACTTTTTCCTTTTTGTTTGTTGGCCATTATTTTTTTGGTATGAGGTGTAACTTTGGAGACACATTTTGGAATTGTGGAGGTAAGATGTGAAAAACAGTATTTTTTGGGGTGCTACGTGGATGGTGAGCAAAAGAGTGAGTTATTTTGTTTACTTTTAAAGGGACCATGGAAACTTGGAATACCTTCTAGTGAGAGAAAAGGGATAAGTTTTATGGTGTGGCTGTATAGTGGCTCTACCATGTGAGTACCATTTGGAAGCTCCAAATTAGGTAGGTTGAAACTAGACTCTGAAATTGTTGCTACCTTTTTAAAATTTCATGAAACAAATGTGTCTTCTCTGTGAAATGGTGCCTAGAAAAGGATTTTGGGATTTATTTATTCACTTACCTTGAGTACCCTTGGTTATTCCTCAAAAATGAGTTTCCTTCCTCAATTGCATTGAATCACTATTTTTTTTTGTGGTTTGTTAAAAGGAAAAACTGCATTCTCTTTACTATGTTATTTGTAGTGGAATGAGAACATTACTATACGACTAGGATACATTCCATGATATAACATTTCTCATACCTTGGTTATTTTTTTCCTTTCCTTGCTTTGACCATCTTACTTCATCTATTTCAATAGATTTTTCAACTTAAGCACACAAACAAGTTTTTTCGTTATATGGGTTTTATGAACTGTAATTAATTGGAATAATATCCTTAATGTAAGGAAATCTGATTTTATTTTAAAAAAAAAAATCTTACTGTAGCTTGAGTGTTTTACATTTGTGGGTATATATTTTTTATGAGTTCAAAAATCTTGACCAGCTATAATCAAGGCATAGATAAATCAAATTAAATTAATAAAAATAAAAAATAAAAAAGGTATGTTAAGCCGAAAATCCGTTTTGGATCATTTTCATGGACCACCTATGAGGTTGGTTTTAGTTTTTGGTATGATTATGGTTCTTAGGCTTGTATGTGGTGGAGAAAGTGATTAGAGTGAGTTATCCTTTATGGAAAATTTATTAATTGAAGGCCTTCCATGGTCGATGTTATATTGAGGATAATCCAAATTATGGCATCTTATTGTAAGGTGTTGGTGATTATGTATTGTGGGAATAACAATTGAGGTTATATTACTACGAATGAAAGGCTAAGTGTCTCTGTTGTGTTATTGACTATTACCTAAATAGGTAGCCGATTATTTTGGAGAACACCATTATGTGAAATATTTTGGTGTCTGGGGTTTTTTTGTCAGACCTAAAATCCAAAAGGGGTCCAAGGGAATGTTGAGGAAAAACCCATTTAGGCCTCCTTGTTGATAACAAAAACCTATGGTTTTAAGACTTCTGCGATATAGAACCCATAATGGGGATTATGTAATATATATATAATATATATATATTTATATATAGTGTATGTAATGCATATATCATTGATTTTTCCAGATCTCTTTGAGTATCATGGATATATATATAAATTCTTTCTTAAGTCAAAATGGTTGTAGGGTATACCTTGTACTCAAAAAAATGTGTGATGTAATTTTGGGATGGAAGAAATGATGGACATTTAAGTGGAAATGAAAAGAGTGTCATGTATGTTGTTAGTTTGGTTAGAATCAATCACTTATTGATAATAGTAACCTAGTATTATGATGAGGTTTGTTGGTAGAATAAAGGCTTTTGTGATCTATTATTTTTTTAGAAGATGGTTTTGATTATGTTAGATCAAAACTACTTTTTAGTGACCCATTAATGAAGGTGGTATTAAGTTGTGTTGTTAAATCATGAAACTATAGATTGTTTTTTGGTGGTCATAGTAACCCTTTTTCTTGAATGAAGGAATGGATTGAATAAGGTATTGTTTTGTTTTCATTGAATAAATCGTAACTATTGGGTGTTTTGACTTATTAAACCTTGGGTTTTTATTAGATGGAGGGTTTGGGTATTAGATTTAAATCACGTAATCCATAGGATTACATGATTGAAATCTCAATATTATGGGCCCCCTTTTTTTGTTTTAATCTCTAAGGCCTTGCCTTGATTATTCGAGATATCATTCTTGCTAGAATATTTTGCTTCCTCCTTGTTAGCTAGTGTAAATCTTTATCTCGTGTGATGAATTTTGATTAGTGGTTTTTGTGCTTGATCCATTCTTGAAGTAGAACATTCTTTCATGATATTGTTAAATGTTAGCATATTGTTTCAATGTGTAGTCTTAACATGCTCAGTTCTCATGAACTGACTCAAGTTAATACTTGTGCAAATGGACCTTTGTGAGTAGTAGATAAAGGAAAGATTGATAAAGGTTTCATCGGTTGTTTTATGAAGTTCCTTGTAAGAATGTGTATTGTGTTGTAAATCTTGCAATGGTGTTGTAATGGAGTTTGGAAGGCCTCTTGCCTTGGATTTTCGGTATTTGTGAAATAAAGTTGTTTTATCCTTTTGTAGAAAAACTTGTATTATTATTGTGAGGAATTAAACTCAATCATCACCTTGTTATGTGTATTTTCTTTATGATATTATTTTTCAGTCATGAAAATTTTGCAGCATGGTTTGACCTTTTTTTGGTTACCTACTTGTTCTCAGAAAAATTTCAATCAAATCTTTTGACACCTTTGGTTCTTTGTGTTTGTTGAGTAGAGATGTTATAACCATGTTTAGTTTTCTCATGGAGTAATGGTAGTTTCTTCTTTGGGTCATATAAAATTTCACGTTTAATAATTCCCCCCCCCATGGTCTTGGCACTAGTGTAATTATTTGTATATTTTAGTGAGTGGCAATCCTTCCTCTAATGTTAAACAAAAAGAAAGTAAAATGAATTCATAGATGAATCAAGAAGTAAAATAACAATGAAATTTGGGTTTCTTGTTGATAAACTTAAGAATCTTAAATTAGAAAGAAATGAGTTTTGTACAAGTGTAAAGAAACCTACCCTCGTTATCCTTAACTACGAATTAAACTTTATCCCTTTTTTCGTGATACGTTAATTAGTTCTAAAAGTATTTTTCCTTGTTGGCTTTTGCAGGGGATATAGTCAGATCATAGTTAGTAGGGGAGTTTGATTAAGGACACTCTAAGACTTACACTCTTCTCTGGGGACCCCATGTGTTTCCTTTGTCAAACTTAATCAAGAGATTGCTAAATGAAGCTTTTACCCAAATCTTGAACTCTTAAGTCTCATTAAAAGATTGGTTAATAACTAAAGAGATCATGATGATGAAATAAATTGACCTTCTCACTCTAACCTTTCCATAGTACATTGTAATATTCTCTTAAGCATGGTTAATAATTTTGATCTTTCTCAAAAGGAGTGTAGTTCCGAAACCTAAAATGGCACTCCATTTCATTTGGACCTTACGCTCATCACCTTGTGCAATGGAGGTCTAAATCAAGAGTCTGTAGCTTGTGGTTGTTTAAGATAACCTTGTGGGGATTGGTTCACCCCACCCCCTTTAGTGTTAATCTAATAACTAATCAATCCAATAATTTTCACATTAAAGATGATGCCCTTTCGAAAAGTTTTACCCAAGCCTAATGTCTCTAAGTATAAAAGAAAGGATTTTTAACCTTGTAAGAAGAATTTTTCTCAAATCAAACCTGAATCTCCTAGAACGTAAGATAAAGTTTGAAGGGCGTGTTTTAGTAAAATAAATAACCTTAAGAAGATGTTCACAGTGGGTTGTCCTGAACTGTAACTATGTATTGTAGTTGGGTTTTGTGGTGTCTTGTCAAAGAGAAAAGTGAATTTTCCTTGATGGGTGTTGGTTTTTCCGTGTTGCCTATGTGGTCATAGTTGTGTCAGGTTGTTTAAAAAGTTAGTTGTAACCTTTGTGTCCTCCTGTAAGGTCGTTCTATCCTTCGAACAAGTCAAAAAAAAATTATCCTGTATTTTTTTCTATATTTCTTGTGTGTCTCAAATAGTGGGTGTTACACTTGGTATCAGAGCGAGGTTAATGCTCTCAAACCTTGGGCTAGTTTGGAGTTGTGATGATATTATGATGATGGTGTTGCATGATGGTGGTTGATATTGGAAGAGTAATGTGATTTAAGCAGTGATGTGAACTATGTCGTAATTGTTGATATTGTTAGTGCACATGTTGTGTATGTCACTTAGTGTGTAACTGATGGCATGTTGATGTGTTAAAGATGAGAGTATTCTCTCTCCTTTTTAGAATTCTATGTGAATTTGAGTGTGAAACACTATTTTTTGTGTGTGTGGAAGAAATGTGATTGTTGATTTTGGAGTGTTGGATCCTTTTGGCATTCGTGATGTGTGGGTGTGCTCATATGTTGTGTGACCAGGTTGGTTGTAGTGAACTGGATTTCTTAATGATGTCATTATCATTTGTGTAGAAATGTGTGCATTCCCATGTTATATGGTAGTTGACTGTGTGTTGTAATTGTTCTCATCATAAGTAATTCATGTGATATGTAATGATTAATGTCATAAATTTGGGACATATGGTGAGTATATGATCCCTATCGTATAGTGATTGCACTTTGGGTGCAGCATGTGGTGATGTGGTATGTTGTAAAATGTGAATGTAATGTATGTGATATACCCTATATATGTACCTTGTGAAGGTGCTATGATTAATGTGTGTGAACCACCATTGTGTAGTGATGTAGTTACATGTTATGTTGTGAACCTTACGCTAACCGACCCTGAGGGAAATCGGTAAAAGTGTATGTTTGGAGTGAGGAATTGTATACCATGGGCCAGTAACTCGAGCCGACCTTAGGTTCAGTAGATGATGACTATGCTCTTCTTTTCTCTCTCCTATGTGGTTGTTGTATGGATGCAACCTAAGTGTAGCTATGATTGTGTTTAGCCTTGTCGAAGTGGTGGTGGGATGATTCAGATAGAGATGATGATAGTTGTATTATTGATATGATATTTTTTTTATGAGTTGAGGCTCGATGTTTCAAGTGCCAACAACTCATTGAGTACCCCCTTGGTGGCCAGATAAGGCCACATAGTTATCGTAATGTGATATTATTATATGTGTATTTTATTCGTAAATTGAAATTTTATTTTATTTTTGCAAGGACCAAATTTTCTTGATTGTCATGTTTTACATTTTGGGCATTTCCTTGGTTTGTGGTACTAACATGCAGATTTTGACACTAACTATGGCTATTTGGCCATTTTTTTCTTGGTTTTGGATCTTCTTTTAAATTTTAAATTTTACCACCTTGCCCAAGGCTTGTACTTTGCCACTTGGCATTTGGATCGGATTGCTATGTTGGTTCTATTATCGTGATGTGTGGAATAGGGTCATGGGATGCACCATGGAATGGTTGGACCTATGGACCCGCTTCGTTGTATGGGGTATGCCCCAAGGAGTTACAGATAACTAGCGGGTTGTTGAACCACGAGTTATTATGTCACTTGGGTTAGGGGTGTTTGGACTCTATGTGCCTAGGGCCATAGGGAAACCGGCCTCCTTGAGGGAGGCATAAGAGATTGAGGGAGGCATAAGAGACTTGAGGGAGGCATAAGAGACTTGAGGGAGGCATGTGTGTGTGTGTGTGTGATGTTGATGTGTGTGTGTGCGTGATTGATGCTTTGGGATATATGTTGAGTTATTATGATGTTTTGGAGTGGTGTTATGATGTATGTGTTACTCATGTTAGTTGGATATGTTTTGTGATGTTGTGGATATGGCATTGATGCCCTTGTGACACTATATGTACATGTAGCTTTTTTCTTGAGTTGTGTAAAATATTCATTTGTGGAATTATGGAAATTTCAGGTTGTTGTAGTACACTTTGTTCAAGTATTCTATATGTCAGTCTTAGATGTGTGACAAAGTACTATGTTATGTGGACCATGCATGTTCCCTTCCATAAATTGACTAATCTCTTGTGGTGTGGTATCCGTCATGAAAGTATGTACTTGTATGCTTGTGAATTTGTAGTGTTTTGTATGACCCTGGTAGGGTGTTGTGATAGTAGTTCATGTTGGGCACCCACAAGAATGAATAAACTAAAATTCTACAACAATGAAATTTTAAAGAACTTGAATTAAGAATAATGTAAATGGAAAGAGACTAATTAAATAATGAATAAGAGGGAACTGCCAATCTTCACATAACTTTGAAAGTTAAAATTTCAGCCAAAATGTTCTAAGGCCACCCCGTGGCCATGCTTTAATGTCTGAAATTTTAACCATAGGTGTACCTTCACCCTTATCTGTTCCTTGTTGCTTACCACCTTTTTCTTTCCCTTTGTGTTATGTCGCATCGAGGAAGATGCTTTCTTAAGGGGAGGAGAATGTAATGCCCCATTGGTTTACTCTGCCCATACTTTCGATGACCTTGTTGCTAAGATTTGAACGTTGTTGTGCTCCTTTTGATCTATTGTTGACTTCCCTTGTCACAGGGAATATTCATCATTCTCCCTCTTCATCATGTCTTGCTTGTGTCGTGTCGATGTTTCTATTGTTGGCCCCTACAACATCCTTTACGATCTTCCTATTAAAGGAAAATCATGTTCTCGGATTGACAAATTTGATTGTCTGTCATTATTAATATCATTATTATCACTATTTTTAAGTTGTAAATTATATATATATATATAATATAAAATATAAAAAATAATGATAATAATGATATTATTAAGTTATGTGTCGATTGATCATTATTTAATATTTATTTTTTTTTTTATTTTTTATTATTATTATTTTATCTCCTTGTCATTTTGTTGTATCGTTATGTTTGCTCTGTAGACCGAACCTCATTTCACGCTGGAGAAGGGTTACCCCATCATGGTGCCATGGTTATTGCTCTATGTTCACCTTCAAACGTTAACCTCTAGTTTTCCTCTTGGTCAATTGTTTATGCCTACTGCTTTATCATGTTGTCTTTAATTCATTTTTAATTAAAAAAAATGATTTTTTTTTACTTCCTTCAACATGTGCCCATTCATATGCAATTTAATCTCTTGGTTGGTGTAGGATTATTGGGATTCCCTTCTTCCTCTTTTTCTTATGAATGTGTAGGGAGTTGTGTGTGTGGTGCAATTTTTAGAAGGGGATTATTTTTTTTGTGCCCAAATTTTTGACTCCTCCACCTACCACCTCTCACCACTTCATCATTGACTTGGCCCTTTGTCACATGGCCTCCACCAAATGAATTTATTGGGTTGAGCATAATCCATCTTTCCCCTTGCAAAGGTTTGGTTTTGTGCTATCTTATTTGTTGTTTTTGAATATTCTTTGGTGTGGAGGGTGGTTGAGCACCTCAAATATTTTAATGTTTGAAATAAATGACACCCCCCCATTACTTCACCATGTTGGCTGCCTATCTTCTTTCATTGATTTATTTTCTTTTGACTCCTTGGCTTGCGTATTCCTTTGGGTCTGACCATGTGAAATGGAGCCTTGTTCCTTGGATGCTGAAGCACCTTTTTTTGGTGATTTATTTTGATGGAAGATGGGTGCGTGGTTTGAAAAATGCCTTCTTCCTTTTTATGCTTTTGGCCACTATTTTTTGTGAGTTCCTTTTTCTTTCTTTCTTCTATGTATAGATAATGGTGGACCATTTTCATTTTCCTTTTTCTAGCCATCTTTGAAGAGCATTGTATTAAGGTGTAACTTTGGAGACACATTTTGGCATTATGGAGGTAAGATGCACCTTTCTCTGGTAGTTTCTAGCTGAGTGGATGGTTGGAAATGGGATGGATTTTTATGTATTGACTGAGGCAAACTTGGATACCCTTCTTGTGCAAATTGGAAAGTGGATAAAAATGAAGAAGGTGAAATTTACTACGGATTGGCTTTAGGGGAATCCATGTGAGTACCATTATGAAGCTTCAAAATCAGGCATGTTGAATCTAGAATCTGAAATGGTTGCTACCTTTTTAAAATTTCATGAAACAAAATGTGTCTTCTCCCTGAAATGGCCCCTAGAAAAGGATTTTGGGATTTGTTTATTCACTTCCTTGAGTGTGCTGGTTATTCCTTTGATTTTCCTTTTTGAATGAATGCTATTTTTTTGTGAATGGTTTGTCCCTTAAAAAATTTTCATTTTCTTTCTTTATTTTTATTATTTGTAGTGGAATGAGAACATTCTATATGACTAGGATACATTCCATTGATTCATTGCAAGTGTTTTTATTATTTCTTTCTTTCCCTTGCTTGGACCATCTTACTTCATCTGTTTCATTTTTCAAACTTAAGCATACAAATTTGGGGGTTATATTTCTAATGTAGTGGACTGTAATTAATGGGAATAATATCCTTAATGTAAGGATAATCTTCTATGAATTTAGGAATTATGTTAGCCATGTTGCTTTGATCTTTTCATCCTTGGTGGGTATTTTAGAAAAAAAATTACTTTTCAGAATGATTGTTTTTATTTGGGATTATATACGTGACCCTCTTGATCACCTATAATCAAGCATTAGCTAAAAAAATTAAAACAAATTAAAATCACTAATGGATAAAATAAAAAAATTAAATTTAGGATGTTATGGATCTTTTTTGGATCATTTTCATTCCCTACAGGTTTTTGGTTTGACGATTATGGTTTTTAGGCCTGTGCGGTGAGTGATTAGAGTGAGCTGATCCTTTATGAAAAGATTTATTAACTGAAGAAATTCCATGGGGTGTTATATATGATTGGATAATCCAAATTATGGCATCTTATTGCCTAAGGTGTTGGTATTATGATTATGTATTAGGTATAACAAGAGAACAGCTATTCTACTATTTTGGTAATTTCTCTCAAGGGTGCTAAGTAAATGTTTATAATATTTTTTTTATTATGTGATTTTGGTTAAATTGGGTTGGACCTAAAATCCAAAAGGGGTCTCAGAATTTTGAGGAAGTATATTTGATCCTATTCGGGGCCTTTAAAATAGGATAATAAAACCTATGGTTTTAAGATGGACTCTGCGATATAGAACCCATAATGGGTTGGGAAACCCCAAATATATATATTATGTATACATATCTTGAGTTTACCGTACCTTTTGAGTATATCTAGATGAAGAGGAGTCTTCTTAAGTCAATCATGAATATATATAAATGACCTTGTACTTTAAAAATATGTGTGATGTAATGGCCTTCATGGATGGAAATGATGGTTAAGGGGAAGAAATTATTGAGATGTCATTATTGTATTCGGAGGTTGTTCGGTTAAATCAAAGGTCACTTGTTTATATTATTAATCATAATAGTTGTGATTATGATGAGTTTTGTGAGGTAGATATGGATATATTTTTAGATGTCTACTATGGTTTACTTTTGTGAGAGTGGTTTTGATTATGTTAGGCAAGTACTACTTTTAATGATTGTTGTGATTAAGTTGTAAAATTTTGGTTTAAAACTCGAAACTAATATTTTTTTTTTTCATAGTATCCTTTATTGATGAAAAATCCTTTGGAAGGATTGTTAACTTTGTTTTTTTCATTCTATGATCGTAACTAGTATGTTTTGATTCTATTAAACCTTTTTTAGATGGATGGATTGGGTATTAGATTTCAATCACGTAATCCATAGGATTACATGATTGAAATCTCAATACTCTTGACCTTTTTTTTTAACCTATAAGGTCTTGCCTTGATTATTTGAGATATCATTCTTACTAGAATATTTTTTCTTCTTGTTGGCTGGTGGAAAATTTCTTTTTATCTCGTGTGAAGAATTTTGATTAGTGGTTTGTGCTTTGATCCATTCTTGAAAGTAGAACATTCCTTTCATGATATTGTTAAATGTTAGCTTATTGTTTCAATGGGTAGTCTTAACATGCTCAGTTCTCACGAACTGACTCAAGTTAATACTTGTGCAAATGGCTTTGCGAGTAGATAAAGGAAAGATTTGTAAAGGTTTCATCGGGTTTGTTTTATGAAGTTCCTTGTACGAATGTCAAATGTGTTGTAATTATTACAATGGTGTTGTAATGGAGTTTGGAAGGCCTCTTTGCCTTGGATTTTCGTATATTGTGAAATAAAGTTGTCTTATTCTTTTGTAGAAAAACTTGTAATTATTATTGTGAGAAAAAAATTCAATCTTCACCTTGTTATGAGTATTCTTTTGGTAATATTATTTTATAGTCATGAAAATGTTGTAGCATGGCTTGACCAATTTGTTACCTTCTTGTTCTCAGCCAAAGTTCAATCAAATCTTTTGACACCTTTGGTTTGTGTGCCATGTTGAATAGAAATGTTATAACCGTGTTTAGTTTTCTCGTTTAATGGTAGTTTCTTCTTTCGAGTCATAAAACTTTCATGTTTTAATAACCCTCCATGGTATTGACATCAGTACAATTCTTGTATATTTTAATGGGTTGGCAATCCTTTTCTAAAGTTAATAAAAAATAAAATAAAATGAATACATAGATGAATAAATAAATAAGATAATAATGAATTTTGTTTTTTGTTGATAAATTAAGAGTCTTTAATTGGAAAGAAAGGAGTTTTCTACCGGTGTAAAAGAAACCTACCCTCATTAACCTTAAGCTACGGATTAAACTTTATCCTCATTGTTGTGAAACATTAAGTAATTTTTAAAAGTAAGAACATTGTTGGCTTTAGGGGATATAGTTAGATCTTAGTTAGTAGGGGAGTTTGATTAAGAACACATTAAGTCTTGTGCTTCCATTTTGGGAACCCCATGTGTATCCTTTGTCAAACTTAATCAAGAGATTGCTAAATGAAGCTTTTACCCAAATCTAGTTGAACTCTTAAGTCTCATTAAAAGACCGGTTAATAACTAAATAGATCATAATGAAATAAATTGACCTTCTCTCTCTAACCATTTCCATAGTAATTTGTAACCCTTTCTTAAGTAATGATAAAATTTTGATCCTTGCTCAAAGGGGATTGTCGTTCCAAACCTAAAATGGTACCTCCATCAATTGGAGCTTACACTCATCTCCTTTTGCAATGGAGGTTGAAATGAGGATTTTGTAGCTTGTGGTTGTTTAGATAACCTTGTGGGATTTGGTTCACCCCACCCCCTTGTAGTGTTAATCTAATAACTAATTAAACAAATAATTGTCAAAGTAAGATGATCCTCTTTGGAAATTTTTATCTAAGCCTTATGTCTCTAGTATAAAAGAAAGGAGTCTAACCTTTTAAGAAGGATTATACGGTTCATAACCTGAATCTCCTAGAACGTAAGTTAAATTTTGAAGGGTGTGTTTCTAGTAAAATAAATAACCTTAAGAAGATTTTCACAGTGGGATGTCCTGAACTATAACTATGTATTGTGGTTGGTCTTTTATGTTGTGCCTTGTTGAAGAGAAAAGTGAATTGTCCTTGATGGGTGCTGAATGTTTCCTTGTTTTCTAATTGGTCATTGTTGTGTCAAGATTTTTGAAGAGTTAGTTGTAGCCATTGTGACCACCTGTTGTGTTGTTCTATACTTCGAACAAGTCAAAAAAAATATGCTTGTGCACTCGACATGCCAAAACACAAGTGCTTTGGAATAGGGAATAGACATCCAACAAAGTATAAAATATATAGCATTTTTTCAAATGTTGTAGTTGCAAAGGTGTTAGTAGAAATGTATGCAATGTGGGACCTTATGCGGGGTAGGTGAATTGTTGTCGAATGTCTTTAAAAAAAATAATGTGGTTTTGTTGGATAATGTAGCTGCTGCAGGATATGCACAAATGGGATTGCTAAAAAGTTTAGAAACTTTCAAGAAATTCCAATTTGTAGGTGTAAATCAAATCCCACATGCTTTTCCAACTTCCTCCTTGTCGTGTTAAAATCGAGGCTTCCAAACAACAAATGGACACCCGTTAAGCATTTGGAAAGGTGATTTTTTTCTTCTATTTGGATTTTCTTGCGTATGGTACCTAGGAGACATTTAGTGGGTAAATCCTTTTCAATTCTGCATAATAGTGGATAACATGCACACATTCCATTCCAAATTAGAGTTTATGCATCCATCGAGCATTTTTGGGTAATATCTTGGCCGATACTAGAATAGTTCCTATAGACGCCTTTGCAAGGCAAGTGAATCATTGTCAAAATGCCTAAGAAGATTGTGGTATTTTAGGAAATAAATTATTTATTTTTGAGGCACGCAAAGGGGTTTTAAGGTGGGAAATGGTGTGTGTAATAGAGCTGCTAGAGGGCTCGCTCTACAGGTGGACATGAACAATGGTATGTGGGTGTGT
This sequence comes from Taxus wallichiana var. yunnanensis, assembly GCA_018340775.1. Lineage (NCBI taxonomy): Eukaryota > Viridiplantae > Streptophyta > Pinopsida > Cupressales > Taxaceae > Taxus > Taxus wallichiana. The sequence continues at coordinate 85,597,707 of CM031241.1, read as the reverse complement.
TTGAGGTTCTAGATCCACAAGATGCATAAAAGGGAATGTTTAAAAGGCCATTAGTAAGGTTCTAAACAAATATGAACCATTACAAATATATCCACATTCGTGGAAAAAAATAGGATTTTAGAAATAGGCTATGGATATTTGACAATTTTGGAATTTGATATTAGCATTGCACAAATAGGAGAAGCATGTAAACTATTTGGAAAAATGTACCAAAGGAATGCGTCCCTGTGAAATTCCATGGATGTGAGTTTATACAAATGGTTTGATTGGAATTTCATTGGGGCATTGAATAAAATTCCATTAGTAGTCCCTAAACCAAGTCTCGCTCCCATTGACAATGTTATTTGTTTACCCATGTGAAAATGGAGGTTTTGTGATGAGGTGTGGTTACAAGTAGTCAACTTAAGGATGCACAAATATTGGTTGAAGAAATGACGAATAATGAAATGTGGATTTACGTTTGGTTGATGATGGGTATACTCAAAACAAGTATGTGAATTTGAATCTTTTAAGAAAATTCTTTTCAATGAGAATATGAGCCCACCCAGAGCACCACTTGCACTACTGAGATCTTTGGTATTTCGGGGAATGGTCTCCTTACCTTTATCTCTTATAATTTTCTTATAATTTGGTTATTCATTTACAATAAAATAAAAATATCCAACTATTAGATACTCAAATAGTTAGATATTTTAACCAGACAACTAGTGCAATCAATAAAACTACACCTCGTAAATTTATGCACTCTTGACTTTCAATTTGACCCGCAAGTTGTCGCGACCATAACCTTATGCACTTTGCCAAACCCAAGGTGTCAAAACTTGGTGCTCGTGTCTATTGGTATTAGTGATACCTAGATGAGTCGTCAACTCAAATAACCATTTCTACCTACCTTGCAAAATTATAAAAACACTATTTTCAGAGATGCACAATATAACCTCCCGAACCCCGTAAAAGAGATGTCAAACATCATATGTGTTCCTTGTTATGTAGAGTGTCACATACAACATTAACTAGACCTCATTTGACCATTTGCGCTCTCTTTTCTACTCCTTTAGGAGCCCTGTTACACTGTTTTGTACTTTTAGGAGGCTGCTAAAATGGAAAAGTTGGCTTTCATTTTGAACCGCCATTTGAACCTTAAGAAACGAAGTACTTGTCTGCCTTCGCAAACCTATAGTATTTTTACTAGAAAAGAACCATCAGTTTGGGAAAAAACTCTTCTAGATAGTTTGGAAAAGTCATTTTGTAGGCCTTGGGTCGCTGTTTGACTAGGTCAAACTGACTCAACTACGATAGGTGGCCGTGAAAAACTTGTTGTCGTTTGCAACCCGTTTATTAGCTTTTAGTTTCATCAAATTTGGTGAATTATCCATATATAGGAGAGCATGTAGGAGATTTTTGTTGCACGTTCATCTATTGAAGGTCAGTTTTGGTTAAGGTTTTCTTATCCCTTGAGCTAAAATCGAATGTTGTTGCATCTAGTCGATTATGACCGATGGCCCCATAAATCTAGCCGCCAATTATTCACCGTTCGCCAATTCTAAATTCTGTCAATCCCTATGGATTCTTAGTAAATAGGTGGACACGTAAGAATTTTCCTGCAGTGAATTTTTTTATCAAAAGATAGTTTTTGAACACACTTTCTTAGCCTTCGAGCCAAACTTGGATGTTTCTACTACTAGCAGGAAAATGTAAAAGAAAGTCGTAGGGCCCTAGTCAAATTAGCAAACCATTGTGGAAACTTATTAACACTTGTAGATAGCTATATGAAAATCTATTTTGTGGCTTGACATGTGAAATGTAACTTTAAGAAAAATAATGTTTCTCTCTCTTCCCTATATCTTTCTCTCTCCTTAGTTAAGAAATGAAGTGAAATGAATTGAAATGAATATATGCTTCTAACCCTCTCTCTTTGAGTACAATTATTACCATTATGTAAATGGAAAACCAATAATGTCAATTATGCTAGATTTAAGTGGATGCCATGCCATTGATTTATCACCGCTTTCATACCCACATGGTTTTGTAGGATGTAAGTAAGATGGTAAAACGGCGTGGTTTTAATTTGTTGTGTATTATTGTAATTTATATTTGAAATGATGTAATTGTAGAGGCTGAACCAACTCTTTTTAATGTATTGAAAGACTTATTATTGTCGTTTGGCGGTATTTATGTGATGCTAGTTTTAGGGTGCTTCGGAAATGTGCATTTAACTATAGGTGTTCTTTTTATTCAAATTAACATATGGTAAAAAGGGGGCTTAGATATATATATGTTAATTGATATTAGAGGATATATATATGATACGGATAAAACCGTGAGTGTGCTTTATAAACCGTGATCACCGTGTTTAATATTAGAACCATGATAACTCTTTATAAACCTGTGATCGTGGTTATTAAATCATATTTATTAGCATCTCAACATTAGAGTTACCATGTGATTTTTACTTTGTTTAGCCTTATAATATGAATTACTACAAAATTATGTCACTTTTTTCATGTTTTTCTTATCATCGGAAGTAAAACATCATGGGAGACAAGAAATAAAGTCAAAAAAGGAAGTCAATAAGTAAAAAAACACTAGAAAAATTAGAGGAAAACAAATTTCAAAATGTTAAGTGAATGCGGAATCTTCGTGAATCAATAAGAGGTTCATCTTCAACTTGTACTATTGTAAGCAATGAGGAACCAGGTAATGTTTACTCTGCACAACATTGAAGATGTTCTTACGATCAATGGTGGAGAAGAATTAAATACTCGTGATGTAGATGATGTTGAAATTGAAGGATACAATGAAAATGTGAATTAGTAAATTCATGTTGAAATTGTAGAAAAACAAAAATTGACAAAAACACCTCCTAGGATTTTACGTAAGAAACCTAATTATTTTATTGAAATTGATGAGAAAATTTTGAAACCAATGTCTGACAAACTTTATGAAGAAAGAAAACCGAGAAGAAAATTCATTGAAATTTGGGATAATCATTTTGAACTTTTAAATTATTCCTAAAGATGTTAGTTGTTAGTTAGTTTGATTGAATTGATTAAAATGATACCTACATTAAACACCTTAGGATTAACAACATCTAATATACGTGGTCAAGCCTCTACAATTGTTGAAAACCTTCATGATGCATATCACACTGTTAGTGTCAAGAGACGCACAAGGGATTGTAGTATTGTGCGTCATGTACTTGCTACTAGTGTTGTAAGTGAATCAACAAAAAAATAACATTTGATTATGCAAACAATTCGAATGTTGAAAGTTAATCAAAAAACGTAATGAAAGCAATTGAAAGACGTAATATCCTTCAATCACTCAATAACATCGATTTTTGGGCATTTTCTGCTAGAGCACCACATAAGGAAAAAGATATATATGATGCTATAAGAGAAGTTGTTATTCAATTTTGGCATGATAACACTATATTTTCACCTAATACAAGAGATGTTGTAAAACAAAGAGTTGGTTCTAATAATCGTGAACCACATCTAAATCATTTCTTAGATATGACTCAAACTCAATTTTTCATAACTTTGAACAGAGCATTTAGAAATTAAAATTAGTCAACTTTTTTTGAAATGTTGAAACCATTCTATGTGAAAATCAACCACACTCACACCATTTGTTGTTGTAGGCAACATGTTGAATTTTATGCATTATGCTAAATTTTTACGTATTCATTCTGATTTTCATTTTAAAACTATGTTATCAGAATGTGGTGTTCAAGTTCCACCAATATCTTCCAAGTATTTCATTCCTATGATATTTTGTGAAAGAGAAGTTGGAAATTTTTTTATAGTCAGGATTATTTAGATGGAAGTTTTGGTACGTGTAGCAGATTACCTAAATCGGAAAGTTACATCCATAAGAAAATTGGGCGCAAGAGGACATAATTTAGTTGAGTTTGATAAATATGAATCAATACCATACTAGTTGAAAGATGGAAATGAGTCTAAATGGTGTGAGCTAGTTACAGAACATATGTCTATTTTTCAATTTATGAGAAAATTTAAGGATGCAATTGTTTATGAGTATGATAGGCATACACATAGAGCTTGGTAGTTGGATGAACATTTCAAGATATGCAAGGGCACATTTCCTATTGGTACTATTGTTTCGGTGGTCGATTTTGTAGAGAATTATACATTACAACCACAAATGGAGGTTCAATCACAATATTACAACTCAGTACAGGTTGCCATTTTTGTGCATATAGCATTTATACATTCTCCTGACAATATAGAGAATGATAGAAATTTTTTAAGAGAGTACCACGATTATATCAATGATGATCGTACTCATTCTAATGAATTTGTGCAAGGTTTTTCCAGTTATTTTATGGAAACTTTTCGATACGAACATCCACTTCAATCAACATTATATATGGTCGATAATTACACATCTCAATTTAAGAATGCATGAATGTTTTATTGGATGAGTAGGATGTGCATCAAGATGGGTGTACAACATATTTGGAGTTTCACTGAGGCTGGACATGGAAAAGGAGAGCATGATAGTGCAGGGGCATGTGTGAAAAGAGATCTTGCAAGAGAAGAGTTGAAGTACAAAGATGGTGCTAAATTGAAATATGCAAAGATCATAGTGGAATGGTTTATTGACAACATGGCCCGAGGTTCTCAATGAAATTCCATAATATTTTTGGTTGATAGAGGAACAACAAATTGCTAACTACGAAGATTATATGACACTCACAAGGTCCAGTGATATGCACTCATTTTGTAGCTTAGACGCTACTTCATGGGCCACATGGACAAGAAAGTTGACATGTTTTTGTGCATCTTGTATTGAATTTTTTATTGCTAAGTGTGATTCACAAGAATGGGTGGATGGATGGATTTGTAGGCCTCTAACTCCACTTCCCAGTTATCAACCTCCACAGGCATTACGAATTGTTTCTCCAGATGAAGTTGCAACATCCAAGGACTTTGATGAAATTTCAATTTTGGTGCGACAAGGTAAATGGTTATTTACAATTTTTGTATTGAGTTATGTCCATTGAAATTAATATGTAATTTAAATTTGAGTTAAAACCTTTATTTTTTTGTAGGACGTGTTTGTAGTTATTGTGATAGAAGACAATGAATAAGGAACAAACTATTTCGTATGTCGTTGTATCAAGGAAAGAAAGAAGTTGACTTCTCCTGTTATAGATGGCGAAGATATTGAGTACCCTATAGGGTCAATGGTAGTTATTGGAACTTGGATTTGATGGTATCTATTAAAAAAATCCTTTGTTTGGGTGTTTGAAGACTTTTAGACACACGGAAAATACTCTTATATTCACATCTAGTCCTAGCGACAAATATTCAGTTGTATAGATATTGAGGAAGGCCTAATAACAAGATTCTTTGGAAGGTTCGAGAGTTAGATCATGAAGAAATCCTGGCTGTTAGTCATTGCAGATCTGATCTTGATGGTTCATTGAAATAAATTTACATGCTCACGTATGGTATATATAATTTATTTGAAGTGTTTAAATTTTTCAACCAGATCATTCAAGTTCATATATTTTATTAAATTTGTGTATTTTTTATATATCTAGTATATGGTTTTGATTCAACTTAAATTTCTTTGACTAACACATTTACGCAGGTTAGTGGTGCCAGAAAAGCTTCCACTTTCATATCATGATGGTGAAAATTCAAATGAATTTACATGAGCATGTCTAGTATATATAATTTCTTTGAATTGTTTAAATTTGTCAGTTTTAGATTCAAGTTCATATATTTTTATTAAATTTGTGTATTTTGTATATATCTAGTATGGTTTTGATTCAACTTAAATTTCTTTGACTAACACTTTTATGCAGGTTAGTGGTGCCAAAAATCTTCCACCTTTATGTGGTTGGCACTGTTAGTAGATAATTTTATATTATTGAAGCTAAGAGAAGCTTTCATTGTTTTACAAGAAAAGAGAAGAAACTAACAATGATTTATATATTTGTGAAGGGGTTCTTGGCTCCGAAGGAGGTAGCTTAGAAGCACCGAGAGCGTAGGGAACCAAAACTATGCCTCCCTAAGTGTTTATAAGGCCATCCCTATGCATGTGCATAGTACATTCGGCACACAACCCACCATTTGTAAAATATAACATTTGACAACCTTACACTAGCTCAAACTACACTATTTCACATTTTTGTAAACAATAAAGTAGCGAGAGAACCAATTGGAGACGGAAAAAATGAGAAAAACTATCGTAGAGGTCCCTACACCAAGGTGTAGGATTTGACAAGAAATATCTAGGTGCCACAGAGTCCGAGTAATCACCCGTCGAATTTGAACGGTTTTTTGGTCTTAGGGATCTTAAAGGACTACACCCGATCAAAGTAGCATGGAAGCAACGACCTTGCTACACACCAAAAATATGTCTCCTCTTATATTCACCTAGCCACCCAGATGTTTTGGCATAGTCGATTCGATGCAATGGCCCACCGTTTGCAAAATATAGCGTTTGATAGTCTTACATTGTCCTAAACCGCACTATTTTATGCGTTTACAAATAATAAGGTAGCGAGAGCACCAACCTGGAGATGAGAAAAAAGATACAGGATATTCTAGAGGGTCCCTACGCCAAAGTGTAGGATCCAACAAGACATCTCTAGGTGTCATAGAGTCTGAGTAATCACCCTTCTAAGTTGAACAGTTTTTTGGTCTCAAGGCTCTTAAGGGACTACACCCAAACAAAGTATCCCGGAAGCAACGACATTTTCGCGTGCCAAAATGACACCTCCTCTAGTGTTTACCTAGCCACCTGAAATTTTTGGTACATTCGGTTTGGTGCCATGACCCACTGTTTGCAAAGTATAGCGTTTGACAGCCTTACACTGGCTCAAACTACATTATTTTGGGAGTTTGCAAAAAATAGGGTAGAGACAACAACGATTGGAGATAGAAAAAATAGAGAAAGGGTATTGTATAGGGTCCTTGTGCTGAGGTGTAGGATCCTATGGTATGTCTCTAGGTGCCACGAAGTCTGAGTAATCACCCGTCGAATTTGAATGGTTTTTTGGTCTCAGGGATCTTAAAGGACTACGCCCAAATGAAGTATCCTAGAAGCAACGACCTTGTCACGAACCAAGATGATTCCTCCTCTATAATTCAATTGGATACCTAGCAGTGTTGGCGCACTCGGTTTGGTGCCACAACCCACCGTTTACAAAATATAGCAATGAACAATCTTACACTATCTCAAACTTCACTATTTCATGCGTTTGTAAACAATAGGGCAGCAAGAGCACCGATTGGAGATGGGAAAAATTGAGACAAGCTATTGTAGAGGGTCCCTATTCCGAGGTTTATGATGCAATGAGAAATATCTAGGTGACACGGATTTTGAGTAATCACCGTTGAAATTGAACGATTTTTTGGTTTGGGGGCTCTTAAGGGACTACGCCCGAACGAAGTAGCCTAGAAGTAACGACCTTTTCACATTCCAAAATCCTCTAGAATTCAACTAGCCACTCGGATGTGTTGGCACAATCGGTTTGGTGCTATGACCCGCCGTTTGCAAAATATAGCATTTGACGGCCATATAATGTGTCAAACTGCACTATTTCACGTGTTTGTAAATAATAAGGCGAGAGAGTCTTGATTGGAGATAGAAAAACTGTTACAATATATTGTAGAGGGTCCTTACACCAAGTAGTAGGATCGACAAGATATTTTTAGGTGCCACAGAGTTCGAGTAATCACTCGTCGAAGTTGAACGGTTTTTTGGTCTCAGGGATCTTAAGGGACTACGCCCGAACGAAGTAGCTCGGAAGAAAGGACCTTATCGCGCACCAAAATGATGCCTCCTATAGTTTTCATTTGGCCACCTAGACATGTTGGCATATTCTTTTTTGTGCCATGACCCACCATTTGAAAAATATAGCGTTTGATAGCCTTACACTAGCTCAAACTGCACTATTTCACGTGTTTGCAAACAATAGGGCAGCGAGAGCATCGATTAGACACGAAAAAAATTGAGATATAATATTGTATATTGTCCCTACACCGAGGTGTAGGATCTGACGAGACGTATCTAGGTGCCATGGAGACCAAGTAATTACCCATCGAAGTTGAATGGTTTTTTGGTCTCAGGGCTCTTAAGGGACTATGCTCGAACGAAGTTGCTCGGAAGCAAAAATGTTGTCCCGCACCGAAACGATGCCTCTTCTAGCATTCACCTGGCCACATGAATGTTTTGGCATGATCGTTTTGGTGCCACAATGTACCGAGGCATTAATTCTCACTACGGACCTATGTTCACTTCCTAAGACCGCTTGCTAGAAAAAGCATTTTGTAAACAATTATTCCACGAAGGCTCAAGGAATGCCACAACCCTGAATTATTGGGTACAAATATAGAAATCCTTAACTCAAGTTTTGGCTCAGAAGGTTCTTGGTTTGGATGACCAAGTGCTAAGTTTTGATTGTCATAAGTTTCCACTGAAAACGTGAATTGGGATTAATAGGGAAGGGGTTCTTGGCTCTAGATCGGGTGGTCTGACTCCAAACTGGGCCTCCCTAGAGCCTGTCATAGCACCTGAAGGCATATACCCCCTAATCAAACATGTTGGTGGTGACATTTTTCTCCCACAATGTCTCGGGGCATGACTTCTCACTACTTGGCTCGCATCAATGAGATTGCAACAAGGTTAACACATTACCATGTAAATACTCTAATGATTGTTTGATCTCTTTTTAAAGCATGTTAATACACAATAGAGTGTTAAGAATATTTTTTACATATCTTGTGCCAACTAAACTGTACAATGTTTCTATATTTTTTTAAACAAGTGAATTCAAATTAGGACCTTATTGTTACACACATCAATAACACTTAATTTGGACTAATACTTAACAAATAAATTTAAGTGCACTAAAAACATATAAAATGACTTGTAATTTAAATCCCTCAAGACCATTTTTAATTTTGTATATTTTTTCCCACTTTAGAGTGTGTTAACCACGTGCTTAAAATAAGAAAATTGATATAAGTCCACACTTGAATCTCTTGAAAAAAATGATCTTGCACCCAAGAACCTTCAAAACCATTATATAACATAACATCATATATCATTTAACAATAACATAACATCATATATCATATGGATAATGGTCACATAATCGAGGCCATCAAATCAAATCAAACATAAAACTAATATGGTTATGAAAACATACATAGAAGGATATCATGTGCAATGAAATCAAATCAAACATAGAAGTAATATCATTATGAAAACCAACATGGATATAATGTATCAAAATAAGTGTGCCACGTGTCTCTGAAAATATAAGTTCATAATGTATCGAACTAAGTGTGTCATATATAGGACCACATGCGGTTGCATAAGACTATATACATGGACTATATGAAGAATCATGAACTAGGACTAGATGGCATATATATCTATACATCCAGGTCCTATGAATCTAATCATGAAACATCTTCCCTCTCTTCGCCCTGCTAGAAGAAGCATGTCCACGACCTATGGATGTAGTGGAGGGAGATGCCACTACGGATTTCATCCGTGTGGTCCTAGGTGTCTCTAAGAAAGCATGTAACCTAGCCTGCACATTCATAAACAACAAGTTTTTAACACCCAAATTTTTAAAATACATTCAAAATTTAGAAACTTAGAATTTATAATGCATGTGAAATCTTACCGCAATCTCATGATCCCTATCAATTTTTCATCGACGCGTTGCAGGGTCAATGGTAGACTCACGAGGGGTAGGCTACATACAAATAAATAGTTCAAATTAAATATTTCATGTACAAAATTTGATATTATAGATAAGTAATAAGAAAAAATTCCTCCAAAATTTAACAAATTTGAAAAATTGTACCTGAGTTAGTGGATCTACAGATGCTATGGCAACATCTACAGTAACCTCCATAGTCTGCATATAGGGAGGAGTCTCTCTGGAAGTCATAAGCTATACAAAAACATGTACAGATCAATATTAATCTACATGAAGTTGCCACATAACAAACCCAAAGCATAATCGACACATAATAGACCAATGTATTAATTTGCTAATAGAAACCAACCAAGGCTCTTAATATCTTCTTCCCAAGTTTATTTTCCTTTTACGATTGAGAGTACAATTTGTCTACAAAAAGTGTCAGAAGTGAATGTGTTCCCAAGACTAGTGCAATGCTCTTAATGCCTTTCTTATTGCATATTATCATGAAGTAGAATTATATACCTTCCCAATTAATATAACCTAGTATTTTGAAACCACCCGAGGCTTGCAAAACCTTCCATACAAGTTGATCTTTGAAAAGAGACAATTTCACAACTTTGACTGGGTTGTCTAGTAAAATGCAGAGAAATTTTACATACCAACAATGTCTAAGATTGACAATGCAATAGATAAGGTTAGAAGGCATAAATAATGTTTGAGCTTGAGGGAGGTCCACTAGTTTCTTATGAGCTTTATCATTGATCTTATCTTTCCCCAATCTATGAATTTTGTCTCATTACTGATGGTGGAAATGACCTAGATATTTAAGGCTCAAAACACCATATCACCTTATCTCCTTTTACTTAAATTACAAATGTGATGACATTAAAAATAACATCATTGAAATCATACTTTTGGAGTCTCTCATAGACTTAGGATCTACCCTATTTGTAAAATTGGAGCCATGAAAAATTAATTTCCTTTAGAGACTATTCTTGATGATTTTCCTAGTAAGTTAACACACCATTAATGCTCAAGTCATTGTAAACCTCACAAACATGGATTTTGAAGTAAGTATCAATAGAGTCTTTTCTTAGTTGTGCTAATGGAGTACATGAATCCTTTCTCACTTCCCAAGAATTTGGCTCATAATTATTTATGCATGAAAATAATAAGTCTACACATTTAGTGAGATATGGAAGTCAATCACCTTATTGAGACTATTTTTGGCCAAGTATTTGAAAATTTTGAATGTGTCTAGTATAGTCAACTTGTCTTGAAAGATATCAATTTCAACATGTCTATTTTATAATTCTTTAATCTACAAGAAGTTAGTTTACAATGTGGAACATGGCTCAAAGCCATGGTACTAAAACATCATTTTATTTCAATAATGGAAACGATTGAACTTGTATCACTAAGAAGTTGGGTACTTGAAATATATTTTTCAGAAGCTAATTTGTTTTGGGGGGATTGTCTATAAGTAGGAAAAGTAGTATAGTTGAGTTCATGCATATTCTGAATGAACCACTTTTTCGATCTTTGGAGGACTTTTGTAGTATGAGTTAGTGTATTAATAGGATTCACAAATGACTTATCTACAGGAGGGATAGGTGTGAAGTGAATCAAATCCAGGTATCCCATTTTGAATTGTTGAGTCGTGGAGCTAAATTACTTCAAATTAACATGCAATAATAAAATTACAAGAAAACACGATAATCGGCATAGGTTATTGAGGGACCGGCATTGGTCACCTATTATCGACATCGGTCGGGCAAGGAGGAACCGAAATCAGTTAGGGCTAACCGACGCCAGTTACCTGTGTGTGATTGTTTTAATTAACTCACAGGAATTAGATCTAATTTTAGCATAAAAGCATATCTATTGATTGTAATTGCATGGCTAAGTGCCCTAAGTTTGTATATGCCTATATAAACATGAAAGTTAGGGTTTAGAAGTAAGAATTGAAGAAGTTGATGATTATTGTGAGAATAATTGTGAGAGAGAGAATTATTGGAGAAGAAGAAAAAGCTTGAGAGAAAGAAAGTACTGTACATCTGAGAGGTGTGGAAGATTGTAAATATTCAATTGTATATCTTCTGAAAGCTTTAGATAATAGATTGTCTTGTTTCTTGGTGGATGTATCCCACACTAGGTGAACCACGTTAAATTTGGTGTTGATTTATATCTCTTGTTTTGTATATTTATTTTGGTAGAATATCCACTTTTGTTTTATGTATTCTTAGATTTGATATACTATCAAGACAACCTTATGCTAACCCCAACATGAATAACTCATTAGCATCATATTTTATGTCCTCTATGACCCATTAGAGACGAAATTTTGTTATTTGTTGTAATGTCATTCTATAGAAGTATCGGTAATAAACATTAATCTTGTTGACACAATCTTCCCAATAATCCTCCATTTTAGGTTAATAATACTGCTTATTATCACCACCATCATTCAAATCATCGCTACTCAAATTTTTCCCAGAGGTTCGAGAGCATGAATCTTCACTCGATACCAATTGAAATGCCCACATTTTACACACATAAATACAACAATTAAAATATCAGAATATTTTTTTGACTTACATTGCTCACTACACAACACCACAAGGGCTACAAGAAGAGAAACTCAACAATGCACAAGACACTTAAATAAGTCATCGAATCACATAGACACACGAAAACATCATATACATGTTGATGCCGTAATTTCTCCAATGAACAAATGCTAGCAATAACTCAGCCATAAGAAAAGGGACTCAAGGATTGGTAAACCCACAACACATCATTATCATGATTACATCTTCGTTATGATTAACATACCAATAACATTATTATGTAAGTATAATTTTATCATTTTTCCACCTACAGATTCATAAGTTCATTCCACATTCAACTTACAATTCAACCATTTAAGTTTTCTCTTTATCCCTTATGACAATCTCCATAACTTACATAATTATTTTCCATATTTCAGATTGCATACAAAGTTCCTACTTCTCTCATTCTTATGCTAAATTAAATTTTTTTCTCAAAATATGTTTAGTTGACGTTTAATTTTACCCTCATTAAGCAAGGGGACCAACCATAATTTTTCGAGGGAGAAATAATACGATTCAAAGGAGGTGAAGGTTCAAGTTTCCTTTCCTATAAACCTCCTTCCATTCAAAGCACATTTGTTCTCGTACTATGGTGGTTTTAGTTCCAAATTTAGTTTGATTCAGTTAAGCATTTACAAGACATAATTTTATTTTATTTTATTTTTAGTGGACTCTATATTGGCTCAAATGCCTAGTCCCACCAAGAACAATTTGTATCCATTCTTAACAAAAATTCAATGCTTAAATCAACCATAAGGACTTCAAATGAAAATTTGTTCCTAAACCATTATTACATATACTTTTTTTTATTTCATTGACATTGTTTCTTAGGTCTCTTTTTGGCGTCACTTTATAACATGAAGAGTTACGAAAGTACTAGTATAACATCTTGAAGAAGTATATCTTTTGTTTTCTCAAAGTTTTCTCTGACCAAGGAAATTCATATTCTTTTTAACATAATTAAATGTTTAATTGAGTTATAAGGATTCCAAGAGTGACATTATTCCTAACCTCAAATATCATTTTAATCTTATATGATTTACTCTTACATTGCACTATGGTCTCATTATTATCATCGTTTTATCACATTTGTAAACAAAATAACACATACTTTTCACTAATGGATTCACTACTACAAGGAGTGTAACCTAACACAAGACAACTCAATTCTTTGCTCTTATACACTGCAGTTGTTAACACATACTGCAACCAATACATCCACTTGTGTAATTTAATCCCACCATGAGATCAATCATAGGAATATCATAGGAAAACTACCTTTGTTTTGTTTTGGGCCACTCACTAGGGTACAAAAGGGCAACTGGGCACATGGGGTAACGAGACCCCCCTTTTTTTTTCTTCTATACTTCTCTTAAGTAAACTTATTTTAAATAAAATAACATTTTCTAAGAGTTATGTAACATTTCCACACGTGAGTTAACCCTTTAATCGGTGGAGGTTTGGTATAATTCAATTGCACTTAAGGATCTACATCCAAACTATATATGAGTTAAAGGTGAGAGTACATATTTATGCTAAACAACCTTCATGAAACACCAAGGTGTTATGTTGTTAGTAACCAAGGTAACACATTTAGTTGAGAGGAACTAAAGAGTTTATTAACAAGAGTTTAAGTCATAGTACAACTATTTCACTCTCTCCATTTATATTGTCTGGGGTTCCCACGAGGAATTCATTCGATGACAACAAAAATTCTAGACCTAACTTTATAAGACTTGGTAATCCACTAGGATACTAAGGGAGTAATATCTCTACTTACTCAATGAATGCTAGGTTACACCGCATACTTGTTGCTTTAAACAAGGACTCTTAAGGTGACTTCGGGCAGCAAGATTCACCACTCAAAACGGTGTCGGACATAAAGAGAATACATTCTCCTTACCCCACACATGGTTACTAAATCTAGAAGGAAACCACATACTCCAGATAAAGTTGGACCATGTCATCCTAAAATATGGGTTCACGACAATGTCACTAAACTTACCGACTATGACGCTAAAATCAAACTAGGGGTCTTATTTACCTAAACTAGAAGGTTTCATCGAGCACAAGGTTTAAGTTCATTCTATGGTTTCAATTTCTTCTATGCTAAGAAGGATCACACATGAAGACAAGTTATGCATGAATCTTATACTAGGGTTGACTGTTGTGGTTAGATTCCTTTATTACATTTTCAAGGTAAGAAACACAACACCAATTATTTAATCATCTATTGCACACTAGAAACACACTACAAGATATTAAATTCAAATTCATTTAACATATATAAATATATATATCAATCCTTTTACCATACGTAACTATGAATCAAAATTGCACCTATGATTAAATGCACATTTCCTAAGGTATCCCTAAAACTAGCATCTCATACATATTAGAAAATTTCAAACATAAATTTTGTAACATGGAAATACATTATATATATATATATATATATATATATAATTTTCCAATATATATATAATCCAATAAATATACAATACAATAATAAACAATTATTTACACCACACCTTTTCGACATCCCGCTTCCATCCTGCAAAACCATGTGATCATGAAATTGGTGATAAATCGTTGGCATGACATCCACCCTAATCTAACATAATTAACGTCTTTAGTTTCCAATTTACATAATTACATTAATAATTTTCATTCGAAAGGAAAAGGGTTAGAGACATGTATTCATTTCATTTCATTTCACTTCATTTTGTAACCAAGGAGAGAGAAAGAGATAAGAAAGAGAGAGAAACATTATTTTACCAAAAGCCAAATTTCACACAATAAGCCATAAGATAGAGTTCCAAATAGTTATTTACAAGTGTCAACAAGTTTCCACGGTGGTTAGGTAACTGACGGGGTCCTATAACTTTATTTTTACGTTTTCTACTAGCTGCAAAAACATTCAATTCAGGCTCAGAGGCTAAGAAACCACTTTCAAACATTTTCTTCCAAGGAGGAAACACACCACGGTTAAATTTATACGTGTCCACTTATATACCAAGAGTCCATAGGAACTGACATAATTCAGAATTGGTGAACTATTTACGATTGGCTGCTAGTTTTATGGGGCCATCAGTCTTAATTGGCCTAGTTGCGAATGAATAAAAGTTAGCTCGAGGGATCATAAAACCACATCCAACACTGACATTCAATGGAAGAATTTGCAATGAGAAACTTTCTACAAGTTCCTCTATCTATGGAGAATTCACCAGAGTCAATGGGACTGAGATCTAGCAAATGGTTATCAAACAAAAACATGTTTTCTAGAGCCATTGATCATAATTGGTCCAGTTTGACGTAGTCAAGCTACGACCAGAGGCCTACAAAGTGCAATTTCTAAACTATCAAGAAAAGTGTTTTTCCTCAAACTAAAGGTTCTAGGAAATTGTCT
Source organism: Taxus wallichiana var. yunnanensis (assembly GCA_018340775.1). Taxonomy (NCBI): domain Eukaryota; kingdom Viridiplantae; phylum Streptophyta; class Pinopsida; order Cupressales; family Taxaceae; genus Taxus; species Taxus wallichiana. The sequence continues at coordinate 85,581,983 of CM031241.1, read as the reverse complement.
AGTAAAAATACTAAAGGTTTGTGAAGGTGATAAGCATTTCGTTTTCCAGGATTCAAATGGCGAGCTAATACGAAACCCAAATTTTCAAATTTAGTAGCTTCCTACAACTACGAAACAAGGTAACAGGGCTCCTAGAAGAGCGTTAAAAATAACACAAAATATCATTTGAGGTCGATTCAAGGATTGAAGTGACTCCTCACATAACAAGGTACACGTAGGAAACTTAACATCTTCTTTCCAGAGTTACGAGGGTTATTTTACATGTCTCTAAAAATTGTGATTTATCTATTTACAATAATTCCTACGCTTTAATTTTTTTATCTTATTATAAATGAAAAAAATAAAAGGTAAGAATTATGAAAGATAAGGAGAGAATAACTATTCTCCGGAGGGACGAAGTAGGTCGAAGTTGTGGGATTTGGTTCAACATCTCACTTAGGTAATTCGTCAAATATTTCATTGTCTCCGACATAACTCCATTTTTGTAAGAACAAGGGGGTGGTTAGAGGAGCAAAAACCACTATTCATTTTCCTTAGATGCATTTCCATACTCTAATAGGGATTCGATCATATGCAGAATTAGAATATGCCGACAACAAATTGTGGGCCATACGTCATCCCCGCCCACAAACTCTCATTCTCACAGGTTGAGGTGTGTCGATCCTGTAACATAAGGGAAGGGCCTCTATACAACCATCACAAGAAAATTAAATTAAATTTGAAGGCGTAGTTTAGAGTTTTCACCAAAATGGTTGGGCAGCCACAACAAATCACACCCAAAAGATCATTACAGATCCATATTTTTGCATTTCCTTTGCCTCTATTGCACAAAAGGCTACCCACGTGCTTCTTCTAAGCCAACAACTATGTTAATAAACCAAAATGAAACATTAAAGGGATACACCCCTGAAATATCCTCTCCTTAAGGTTGTTTTACAAAACAAAACAAGAACCTAATCCTAGTTCTCACCTAAATTTTGGTCGGAGACTCCTCTTTAACGCAAAACAAGGAAATGTGGTGGCAAGGTGAACTGACCTCGTGGACATAAGTTGGTTAAATTTGTGAAGAAAGGAATCCATGTTTTGTATCCATGTCCTCCAAACAAGCACTTGCGCTTGTCAAATTTTTTTGCTAAACCAAAGAATGTTGCAAGAGGTTTCCGTGTGGTTATTTCCTCTCATCAAAAATATTTTTTTACATAGTTTGTGCAAGGATGTGATATGTCCGAGAGAAGGGAACAAGCCCATGTGCTTGCCAACACACTTAAACATGCCTCCAACAACCCCACTTACTCCTCAACTTTCCCACACCACGCTAAAATTTTAACTTATAATCATATATATATATATATATATATATATATATATATATATATATTTAAATGATTATTTTCTTTTCTTTTCGTAGGTCATTTCTTTGGGCACTACATTTCCTCCCCTTATTATATAGCATCGTCTGTCGATGTGACACAAGGTCAAGATTAAAAGAGGTACTCTTGAGCAATGAGGAGACAATCAACGTCCGACGTCAACAAAGAAGGAAGATACTAAGAGCAAAGTGCAACCACACGGAATAGGGAAATGTTTGATAATTTCTTAATGTTTTGAGGAGATCGGTAATTTTTTTCCTAGTTTACATTATTACTTAGTTATTCTTTCTTTACAATACTTCTTAATCTCAAAAACTTAATACTCATTGTTTAGAATTTTTAGTTGTTTTATATTTGTGGGTGCCCAATAGTAACTAACATCAAGATGTCACACAAAACTTAACACAACACAAACAACCCATGAGACATCTTGCTACATACTTTCACAAATGTATCACATCACAAGGTCTTTAATTCCACAATGTAAAGACAAACAAGTAGTCCACATAACAGATAATTTCCAACAATTATGTCATAGACATAAATCAAGTACACACATGTTACTGACAAATAGAATCATCACGCTGATACATATATAATGGGTATCACATGACCCAAAAACCATGATTGTACCAACATAGTGCCAAGTCGATATCCAATAATATATATCAACCAATGGGAGCGTCAAGCCTCAAACATAACAATGTGTAACAAGACTCACAAGAGTACACATAACTCACTATACCAACTCCACACATCCCAAGACATCATGAAACAAATACATATACCCCCAAGAATCATAGGACAACTCCATATACCTCCCAAAGCATCAATCACACCCACACAAATCTCTTATGCCTCCCTCAAGTCTCTTATGCATCCCTTAATTCTCTTATGCCTCCCTCAAGCAAAAAATAAAGATAAATTTTCCATTTCGCTCCCCAAAAGAGGTCGGTCACCCTATGGCCCTAGGTGCATAGAGTCTAGACACCTCTAACCCAAGTGACATAATAACTCATGGTTCAACAACCCACTAGTTATCTCAGAAATCCTTGGGCGTACCCTATACAATGAAGTGGGTCCATAGGTTACACCACTCCATGGTGATTCCCATGACCTTATTCCAACACATTATGACATTAGATTGAGCATAACAATCCATTTCAAATGCCAAGTGGAAAAAATCCCAAGCCTTGGGCTAGGCTATAAATTTTTTAAAATTGATTCACAAATTTAAAAATAAGAAAATAAAATGGATAGTTATCCATGGTTAGAGGAAAATATGCATGTTAGTGCAATAACCAAATAAATTCCCAAAATATAAGAACATGTCAATCAAGAAAACTACTGGTTCTAGAAGGAAAAGGGAAAGTGTTCAATTTAAGAATAACATACGTTTATATGAATAACACATCACAATAAATATGTGGCCTTATACAACCACTAAGGGGGTACTCAAAAAGTTTCGAAACTCGGACATCGAGACTCAACTCAAAAATAACATATCAAATAATACACATGTCATCATCTTTGTCAGAATCATCTCGCCATGACTTCGACAAGGCTAAACATAGTCATAACTACACTTAGGTTAAATCCATATGATAACCATATAGGGAGAGAGAAAGGAGTACAAGTCGCCATCTACTGAGCCTAAGGTGTCCATGAAACACAATATGCATGACACCCGTTGAGAAAATTCCATACATACCAAACGAACAAAAGTGGGTTTTCAACCTATGTAAGAATCCACTTCCTATCTCGTACTCGTTTTGAGTTCTTGGTCAACAACACACATTTCCTCACTCCAAACATACACTTTTACCAATTTCCCTTAGGGTCGGTTAGTGTAGGGTTCACAACATAACACAACTACATCACTAACACAATGGTGATTCACACAAATTAACCATAACGTCTTACACATGGTATATATACAGGGTATAACAAAATCATTACTTTTACGGGTTTCAATACATCACATTACCACATAATGCACCCAAAGTGCAAGAACTGTACAATAGGGATCATACGTTCACCATATGTCCCTAAATCACGACATGAACCATCACATATTACACAAATAATACATATGATGAACACAACGAGTAACATTACAACATAAAATTAATTGCTATATAACATGGTGACACACACAATTCATCACAACATGGTGGCAACATCACGATACAATCCAATTCACTATACACCAATTATGTCATGCAACACATCAACACACCTACATACCACAAAATAACAAGAAACTCCAACACTTTGCAATCCACAACAACATTATTTTCACACACACCAAGGCAGCACATCGCACGTGAACTCCTCATTGAATCCATGAAAAGGAGAGTGAATACTCTCATCAAAAGCACATCACCATGATAAAAAAATACACATTAAGTGACATGCACCACATGTGCTTTCATAAGGTCACAATTACAATGTTGTTCACATTACAACATATATCACATTACTCTTCCAATATTCACCACCACCATGCAAATCATCACTACTCCAATTTTTCCTAGAGGTTTGAGAGCATGAACCTTCACTCTGATACCAAATGTAACGCCCACATTTTACACACATAAATACAATAGTAAAAATATCAGGATAATTTTTTTGACTTACATTGCTCACTACACAACACCACAAGGGCTCCAAGAAGAGAAACTCAACAATGCACACAAGACACTTACATAATTCATCGACTCACATAGACACACGAAAACACCATATACATGTCGATGCCACACTTTCTCCAATGAAAAATGCTAGCAATAACTCAGCCACAAGAAAAGGGACTCAAGGATTGAAAACCCACAACACATCATTACCATGATTACATCTTCATTACGATTAACATTCCAATAACATTATTATGTAAGTATAATTTTCTCCTTTTTCCACCTACAAATTCATAAGTTCATTCCACATTCAACTTATAGTTCAACCATTTAAGTTTTCTCTTTATCCCTTATGACAATCTCCATAACTTACATAATTATTTTCCATATTTCAGATTGCATACAAAGTTCCTACTTCTCTCGTTCTTATGCTAAAGGTTTGTTTCTCAAAATATGTTTAGTTGACATTTAATTTTACCCTCATTAAGCAAGGGGACCAACCATAAGTTGTCGAGGGAGAAATAATATGATTCAAAGGAGGTGAAGGTTCAAGTTTCCCTTTCCTATAAACCTCCTTCCATTTGAAGCACATTTGTTCTCGTACTATGGTGGTTTTAGTTCCAAATTTAGTTTGATTTAGTTAAGAATTTACAAGAAATAATTTTATTTTATTTTATTTTTAGTGGACTCTATATTGGCTCAAATGCCTAGTCCCACCAAGAACAATTTATATCCATTCTTGAAAAAAATCAATGCTTAAATCAACCATAAGGACTTCAAATGACAGTTTGTTCCTAAACCATTATTACATATACTTTTTTTAATTTCATTGACATTGTTTCTTAGGTCTCTTTTTGGCGTCACTTTATAACATGAAGAGTTACGAAAGTACTAGTCTAACATCTTGAAGAAGTATATCTTTTGTTTTCTCAAAGTTTTCTCTGACCAAGGAAATTCATATTATTTTTAACATAAGTAAATGTCTAATTGAGTTATAAGGATTCCAAGAGTGACATTATTCCTAACCTCAAATATCATTTTACTCTTATATGATTTACTCTTACATTGCACTATGGTCTCATTATTAGCATCGTTTTATCACATTTGTAAACAAAATAACACATACTTTTCACTAATGGATTCACTACTACAAGGAGTGTAACCTAACACGAGACAACTCAATTCTTTTCTCTTATACACTATAGTGTTAACGCATGCTACAACCAAGACATCCACTTGTGTAATTTAATCCCACCATGAGATCAATCATAGGAATATCATAGGAAAACTACCTTTGTTTTGTTTTGGGCCACTCACTAGGGTACAAAAGGGAAGCTGGGCACATGGGGTAACGAGACCGCCCCTTTTTTCTTCTACACTTCTCTTAAGTCAACTTATTTTAAATACAATAGAATTTTCTAAGAGTTATGTACAATTTCCACCCGTAAGTTAACCCCTTAATCAGTCAGAGGTTTGGTATAATTCCAATTTCACCTAAGGATCTACATCCCAACTATATATGAGTTAATGGTGAGAGTACATATTTATGCCAAACAATCTTCATGAAACACCAAGGTGTTATGTTGTTAGTAACCAAGGTAACACATTTAGCTGAGAGGAACTAAAGAGTTTATTAACAAGAGTTTAAGTCATAGTACAACTATTTCACTCTCTCCATTTGTGTCGTCTAGGGGTCCCACAAGGAATTCATTTGATGACAATAAAAATTCTAGATCTAACTTTGTAAGACTTGGTAGTCCACTAGGATACTAAGGGATTAATATCTCTACTTACTCCATGAATGGTAAGGTTACATTGCATAATCATTGCTTCAAACAAGGACTCTTAAGGTGACTTCCCAAGGCGGTCTTCACCACTCAACACGGTGTTGGACCTAAAGAGAAGACATTCTCCTTACCCCACGCATGGTTACCAAATCTAGAAGGAAACCACATACTCCAGATAAAGTTGGACCATGTCATTCCTAAAATATGGGTTCACAACAATGTCGCTAAACTTACCGACTATGACGCTAAACTCAAACTAGGGGTCTTATTTACCTATACTAGAAGGTGCCATCGAGCACAAGGTTTAATTTTATTCTATGGATTCAATTTCTTCTATGCTAAGAAGGATCACACATGAAGACAAGTTATGCATGAATCTTATACTAGGGTTGACTGTTGTGGTTAGATACCTTTATTACATTTTCAAGGTAAGAAACACAACACCAATTATTTAATCATCTATTGCACACTAGAACACACTACAAGACATTAAATTCAAATTCATTATATATATATATATATATATATATATATATATATATATATATACATAACTATGAATCAAAATTACACCTATGATTAAATGCACATTTCCCAAGGTATCCCTAAAACTAGCATCTCATACATATTAGCAAATTTCAAACATAGATTTTGTAACATGGCAATACATTATATATATATAAAATTTTCCAATAACATATATAAATTACAATAATAAACAATGATTTACACCACACCTTTTCAACATCCCACTTCCATCTTGCAAAACCATGTGAGCATGAAATCAGTGATAAATTGTTGGCATGGCATCCACCCTAATCTAACATAATTAATGTCTTTAGTTTCCCATTTACATAATGAAATTAATAATTTGCATTGGAAAGGAAAAGGGTTAGAGGCATGTATTCATTTCATTTCATTTCACTTCATTTCGTAACCAAGAAGAGAGAAAGAGATAGGAAAGAGAGAGAAACACTATTTTACCAAAAGCCAAATTTCACAGAATAAGCCACAAGATAGAGTTCCAAATAGTTATTTACAAGTGTCAATAAGTTTCCATGGTGGTTAGGTAACCCGACGGGGGTCCGACAGCTTTCTTTTTACGTTTTTCTACTAGTCAGTAAAAACATTCAATTGTGCTCGAGGCTAAGAAACCACTTTCAAACATTTTCTTCCGAGGAGAAAACACGCCACGGTTAAATTTATACGTGTTCACTTATATACCAAGAGTCAATAGAACCGACATAATTGAGAATTAAAGAACGGTTTACAATTGGCGGCTAGTTTTATGGGGCCATCATTCGTAATTGGCCTAATTGCAAATGAATAAAAGTTATCTCAAGGGCTCATAAAACCATGTCCAACACCGACATTCAATGGATGAATTTGCAATGAGAAACTTTCTACAAGTTCCTCTATCTATGGAGAATTCACCCAGTCGATGGGACCGAGATCTAGCAAATGGTTATCAAACGGAAACATGTTATCTAGAGCCACCAATCATAATTGGTCCAAAGTTTGACTTAGTCAAGCTGCAACTAGAGGCCTACAAAGTGCCATTTCTAAACTATCAAGAAAAGAGTTTTTCCTCAAACTGAAGGTTCTAGGAAATTGTCTAGTAAAAATAATAAAGGTTTACGAAGTGATAAGCATTTCGTTGTCTAGGATTCAAATGGCGAGCTAATACGAAACCCAACTTTTCAAATTTAGCAGCTTCCTACAACTATGAAACGATGTAACATGGCTCCTAGAAGAGCGTTAAAAATAACACAGAAGATCATTTGAGGTTGATTAAAGGATTGAAGTGACTCCTCACATAACAAAGTACCCGTAGGAAACTTAACATCTTCTTTCCGAGTTACGAGGGTTATTTTACACGTCTCTAAAAATCATGATTTATCTATTTTAACAAGGGAGTAGTCCACGAATCTATAGGGCTCAACCTCAACTTGTCAATAAAACGAGTACTTAAGTAATCTGGTTTAGATGGGACCTTGCTAGATCATCACGAAGTGAGGGTTTAAGTCCATTATTTACCAAGGCATATTGGATCCCGAAAGTTACGTTATAATGTCTTATTGTTTTGAAAACATGATTATTTAAACAAATAGATCTATGATAATTCCTACGGTTTAATTTTTTTATCTTATTGTAAATGAAAAAAACTAAAAGATAATAATTATGAAAGATAAGGAGAGAAGAACCATGCCTGGAGGAACGAAGTCGGTCGAAGTCGCGGGATTCGGTTCAACATCTCACTTAGGCATTTCATCAAACAGTTCATTGTCCTGACATAACTCCATTTTAAAAAAACAAGGGTGCGATTAGAGGAGCAAAAACCACTATTCATTGTCCTTAGATGCATTGCCATACTACAACAGGGATCCGATCACACGGACCTAGAAGATGTTGACAAAAGTTGTGGGCCATACGTAATCCCCATCCATTAACTCTCATTCTACACGGGTTGAAGCGATAAGGGCCTCTATACAACCATCACAAGCAAAGAAAATTAAATTTGAAGGTGTAGTTTAGAGTTTTCCCCAAAATGGTTGGGCGGCCAACAACAAATCACACCCCAAAGATCATTACAAATCCATATTTTTGCATTTCTTTTTTTCTGCCTTTGCACAAAAAGGCTTACCACGTCCTTCTTCTAAGCCAAAAACTATGCTAATAAACCAAAAATGAAACATTAAATAGATACACCCCGAAATCTCCTCTCCTTAAGGCGGTTTTGCAAAAACAACAAGAACCTAATCCTAGTTCTCAGCTAAACCCTGCTCCAAACCTCCTCTTTCAACGCAAAATAGGGAAATGTGGTGGCAAGGTGAACTGACCTCTCAAGCACATCGGTTGGTCACATTTTTGAATTAAATAGAAAGGCTTCATATGGATTTCTCGATCCCTGCATAACCATTATCATTCCTTTCTATGAGACCACGTTTTGCATCCATGTCCTCCAGCGCACCTACAACTGTCCATTTTTTTGCTAAATCTGCAATGTTGCAAGAGGTTTCCGTGTGGTTATTTCCTCTCATCAAAAATAAAGTGTTTGTAGAGCTTTGTAAGGATGTGATATGTCCGAGGGGTGGAACAATCCCATGTGCTTGCCAACAAACTTAAACATGCCTCCACCAACCCCACTTACTCCTCAACTTTCCCACGCCACATTGAAATTTTAACTTTTATATATATATATTATATATATATATATATATATATATATTATATCTTTAATTTTCGCAGTCTTTTCGGGTCATTTTGGGCACTATAGTATTGGAATTTTAAATGTGGATTGTCTTGGGCATCCTTGTTCTTGTATTTGATTCTAGTTTCTATGAAATATGTTTAGTGGGTGAAACTAGTGGCATGGAACTCAACACAAAATTCACAGCCAATTTGGTGACCATTATTTTAGAATCCTTATTAGGTATCTTGGAGATCATTGAAGCAATATTCAACTTGGATTCACAACTCTCAAACCTCTTCAACTTTTTCTTCCTGTAATATGAAAAGCTTACTTGTGAGGAAGGGTGGCTGTGAGATTGTTCATGCGATACAGAGGACCGTCATGAGCATCTGAAAGATTATTCTAGGAAGAGGAATTGTTATCGATATTGCTGCTCTCGCTTCCATCCCTCAAATCCAAGGAACAAAATGAATTGGAATCATATTCATCCATGGCAATTTCCTCGGCCAAATTCTCCAAAACCCCCACATTTAGATTATCTTCCATAAAAATTCTTGCCTCACTTTTAGTACAAGTTTTGGAGAAGGGGATCTTTTGAAGGATTCATATTGGAAGGAGAGAAACATTGGGAGAGGAAGAGGGGTGAATATGAAGGGGTTAGAGGATGAAAAAGTGTGGGTGCAATGAAAATAGAAAGTAGAAACAATGTGAAACTGAAACACAGAACAACATGACGTTGCATTTAGAAATCCTTCAAAGGAGAACAAGGGTGTTGTTCAAGACGTTGCGAAACAATTTATAGGTATATATGTGAATGTAAGGAGTGGTAGAAAAATATTGCGGAAGCGAAAAATGCAACAAAAAAGATAAAGGCTCGCTCCCCCTAAAAAAAAGCAAACAAAAACAACTAATCCCCCTCATGGATTTCATATGTATTGTTGATCTAATTGTTACATGGTAGGTGGAATATTGCTTAATAAACACTCTTACACTACATATTAAATGTGTGTCCTCTTTTGCCAATCTTCAATCTACTTGTCTTTTACCTACATATCATTTTATAATAAAATATTTATGTATCTACACCTCTTGGTAACTACATATTAAAACACATCTAAATCTCCCATCCACCTATCAAGCATATATACAAATAGAGCACTCTGTCATTTTCCAATAATAGAAATAAAATTAGTGTATTATCACTAGTAAGTAAGGCAAGTCACTTGCACACATTGTATTGGTGTTGGGAGCTTTCACAACAATTAAATGTTACCCACACCTTGTATGCCTTTTTATCAATATTTCCTTGATATTGACACATGCAGTTGGGCAAAATACCTTAATAATAATGGAAATAGTTTATTTTGATCATATGCTTATTCTTCACCATCAATAAGGTGGCAATGAGATTTGGTTATTTATAAATATATTTCATTCCATTAAAAATAAAAATAAAACAAAACATATAGTTGGAAAAATACCTTAATAATAATAGAAATGGTTTATTTTGACCCTGTGCTTATTCTTCAGTACCATTAATATGGTGGCAACCAGATTTGGTTATCTATAAATATATTTCATTTCATTTAATCACAAACTTTATAGTGATAATGTAAGGGATGTTAATATTTAAATTGACCATGTAAGTGGTGATGCAAAACTTAATTTTGTTAATCTTCTATCAAGGATTGGCGATCCACGTAATATATGGAGTTGGTATTTAAAACTTGCGATTCTAACCACATTAGTGGTAGGCAATTAATTTTTCTTATATATCAGTCTCGTGTGAATGGAAATATCATGGACTGTTTCAAACCATGAATGAGTGTAAATACCATGCGTTGGGATACTGAGACTTGGTTTTGTTTTGGTGGTTGTCAAAATACTAAAATAATATCCAATTTTGAGTTCCATTCAATGTCATTTATAATTGGAATACCTTTAGAAGATTTTATCATTGCTTGTGTTTAGTGGGGCTTGAAACATTCAACAATATGCAAATAAAACTATAAATATTTTTTTAAGCGTTGCCTAAGCATGGGAAACACATGCCACTACTGCGTTTATCATTTTGACACTGCCCAACACATGTACACGATTCTTACTATTTCGGTAGAAGGAGATTCACATGAATTGCATAAGCAAAGTGGAAAAATGGGATGAGCTTCCGAAGATGAGGCGATCGACGATGAAGGCCCACGAGATAAATGGTGACAGTCTTTACACAAGATCTTTCAAGGTGCCAGATTAGTCTACTGGAGAGTGGCTCACCCTTTTCGACAGAACGACCACATGTAAGTCATCAAATCGAATACTTGCAGTGGAATTCGACACAGATTAAATTTCTCAGGATCCGGACGGCAACCATGTTAGTATTGATGTCGATAACATCGTTTCCGTGGTGAAGTACGTTCCGCATTTGACTGAAATGCATTCGGAAGACTGTTTACCACATTGCCCATATAAACAGAGCAGTCATAAGACTTTAGCAGTAGTGTTAAATGGGTAGTCATGGATTCAAATTTTTTACATTAATTTTCTAGGAACATATTGACAAGTTACTGTCAATCAATTTGAAGACAGAAAAATGAGACGCATGGGTGGATTATGACGGCAGACGGAGAAAGTTACAAGTTTTTCTTTCGGACGGGGAATTGATCGTGGGATAAAACAAACTGCAGATTACGGAAGAAGAGATTCAGCAAGCCACGGGACTGCCCATCTCAGGTAAACATGTCTCTCCCTCTACAGATTACGACCGAGTTGAGCTTACCAAATTTAAAATCGGCGCAAATAATTCGGGATTAATATCTCCTCATTTTACTATATACAAATTGATTGATCTGGCTCTGTATCTGAGCGGGTTCAATGGTCTCTTAGAGGAAACTACTGCCTCCCGATCAGGCCTGGAGTTGACGGTCACCCCTGCCTGTCAAAAGGAAATTTCATGACGGTTTCGTGATATAGTTACCTTTCAATTTACGTTTTTAGTAAAATTTTAAATTGTCAAAAAATCTTAATTGATATATATCATTTTTAAATAATTTTAGGATGATAAATATATTTATAAATTAAATTTAGTAATTAAATTATAAACTCATTAAATGAGACGTGATAAATCCAATTTTTCTTGTGGGTATTGTAAAACAGAAATTCAGATGTTAAAATGAGAAGGGAAGTTTACCAGCTTAAAGATTTTCCTTCTCTAATTTTTCGGTATTTTATTATTGAGCGGCGACTCTGACTGGATGAATAATCCTGTAACAATAGGCTAGTAAAGAAGAAGAATAGTAAATTATGAGAGCAGAAACAATCATGGTAGCAAGGCCTATAATCTATCCTGATTCCCAACTATGAAGCACTCAATGCCAATGATAAACCTCTTATCATTGTTGCCATTAACAAAGCAACTGATGAATTGTAATTTTATATTTTTGAATAACAAAAAATATTGATTTCAAGGAGGGCATTTTTCAAAAATATATCTAAAAACCCAAGCCATTTTTTACCACGACAAGTTTCGAAGGAAATACCCTTGATTTCAGTCCAGCTTCGAAGCTGTTGAAAAGAAAGGACATATGCAATCTAAATCTGTGATTTGTCGATAAACATGTATGTCTGCAAGGCTTAATCAACCAATTCTTCCGTGGTGGCAAAAATGATACTGGAAAAGATCTCAGGTATTTAGAAATATTGGTTCATGTTCTTGTTCAGAGATAAAAAAGTTGCCTTCAAGAGTAGATGATGAGATGAATATGTCACATAAATATCTTTATATATTTTGTAAAACCCAACTGAAATATCTTTATCTACTCTACTGAAGGCCCAATTTTTCCTCTAGTTTACAGTCCTTGCTTCCAGAAAAATGAAATTGTAATATGTAATAATTCTATGTTATTCAAAATAATAATCATGTACCTGTATTGATGTCTGTATCTCAAGCTTCTTCTTGGATGTCTGTAACAAGATTCCTTAAATTTTCCTACAACAATAAAAATTTGAATTGAAACTTGCATAAAAGTTAAATTGAAACTTGTAGATTGCAATTGGTAATGACAAAATGAAAATAAATACAGTCACAATATCATTGAAATTAGAAACTTATATGTTTTTAGAAAAAAACAAAGACAACGTGTGAACTCTGAGTTTAATAAATTCATTATTCACATAAAATTATTTTAGTTTCTAAATTTAAATTGGGAATTATTAAAAATCATTATCAATATGATTTATAGAATATTTGTAAAATGAATAAAATCCAATCCAATTTCATATATATATATAGTAATATACCTTATATATTATATTTGACTATTATGAAATTTTACGGTTTTAAATAATATAAACTTGCTGAAATACAGTTTTATTAAAACATTACCTAGCTAAATTGACGGGCTTGTTTTTTTATTAAATTGTAATTTACGGTTAAAATACCAAAAATGGTCTCTGAGACCATCAAATTCCAAGCCTCGCTCCCGATGTTTTCTTTTTGTATATAGAAGAAGAAGATTGAGGATTTGGAGGCGCTTCTTTAGGTCGTAATGTCTAGTTTGTATTGATTTTGCTCTTTCTACTTCTAAGCACCTGCGCCACCTGGATGTAACTATTTGCAGCAACATTTTCAAGGTAACAAGGGAAGTCTACGAGTGTGTCATCCGTTAAATCATTGAACAACAAAAATGATTTTCCTCTCGCACGATAATAAACAATGATACAAAGTATGTATATATATGCATATATATAAATTTAAATTTAAATTTAAAGATTAATGTCTAGAAGTAACCAAAAAGGTTAATGGGATTACAAGAGGAGCAAAGAGAACAAGATGAAAACAAAGACAAAAGAAATACAAGAAGCAATAAGAAAGAGACAAGATACAACAAGTCTATGTGTCATGCTTAAGAGGTTCTACGCCTGGTAGATCGTGACTGGTGTGTGGAGTCATGAGCTCGTTTATGCCACCGATGTTGTGTAGAAGGCTGAAGGAATGAATCAATAGTCTGAGACCCAAGGCTGCCATGATGATGTTTGAGGAGGCCATATCTATGTTGGGTCATCTCCCTGATAAATAAAGCTACACACCTTTGGTCTTCATAATGGATAAGGGCTCGTAATGAGCCTTGAGTTTCTCGGAAGAGACAATAGTACCTGCCACAAATCTCATAGTACATAGGACAACGAAATATAAAGTGCTCCTCTGATTCAGGTTCATTGTTGCAAAGTGTGCAAGTGTGTTGGTCTCTAGGAATGTAATGCTCTGTCTCCATGCAAAGCTAGTGAGAAAAAACTCGTAGTTGGCCCAAGGGGAATCTCAAACCAAGTGGAAGTCGGGGGAATGACACATTCATCTTCAATTTGGAGATAATGCTCCAAATAGTGGTGCATTTTTGTTGGCAATGGATCTATTGGTTCAATCCAAGTTGATTTTATGTAAGCTTTGTAGATCTCCTCTCTAATTCCTCTATGAATTTCCCTTCTTAGCATGTGGGGAGAATTAATAGAGAATGTGAGAGGGGAAGATGATTAATATCCAATCTCGATGCTTTGGAGGAAAGTTGTACAATGTGCATACCAAGTGGTTTGGATCCCCAATTCACATAGCCTCATGGATGATTGGAGAGCCTTGAAGGGATATCTATTCTTCCCAGTTGGTGTATCTGTCATACATCTTAGTCTATGAAGTAGCATCACAAGATGAAATATAGTTGAGATACGGAGAGGGTGCGTGCCAAATTCAGCCAAGATGATTGCATGTGGAACTAAGTGTTTTGCCCGGAGAGTCCTAGATAGCATGGAGACGAGTACTCTATCAACACGAGCCCAACCAATGTGCCGAAGATCAGGGCCCCAAATCTCACAACCATACAACACTGTTGGTGTCACTAGAGTTTGGAAAATGCACAATTTTTCTTTGGCATCTTGAAATTGAAGTTGGAAACATTGTCTCTCAAGTGTATTGAGGGCTGCATAACCTTTACATAATCTCTCTTCTGCTACATGAAGCATGTTCAAAGGAGGGCCCGTGAAAGTCACTCCAAGATAAGTGTAAGAGGAGACCACTTCCACCAAGTTTCCTTTGTACATGAGGTTAGTTGCATGGGCAACCCTCTTGGTTGTATTAAATACCATGACCTTAGTTTTCCTCAAGTTCACTTGTAAACCATGAGTATCACAAAAAGAGCTTAAGATGTCAAGGTGTCATTGTAGGCCTGCAATAGTATGTGACATGAGGATGATATCATCTGCAAATAATAAAATAGCAATGATGATATCATATAAAAGACAACCATCATCTCTAAGACCGAATTTGCAATGATGTGCTCTAGTTCATCAATGTAGAGACCAAATAGAGTAGGAGAAAGTGGGCAGCCTTGTTTAACACCGATGGTGCTATTGATATCACCTGTATAACTAGTAGGAGTTTGGACTTGGCCAACCACCTTTTCATAGAGTGTCATCACAAGAAGAACCAAATGCTCTAGAATTTGAAGGTCACGAAGCCATTGGATTAGAAGGTGTCTAGGTACAGTATCAAATGCCTTTTGAAAGTCAACAAAACAACAATAAACCTTACGCTTGTTGGCCCTTGCTTCTTCAATTATGGCTCTAAGTGTTAAGACATGGTCTATTGTTCGGTGATCTCATCTGAACCCCGCTTGTCCTTTTGCATGGAGTTTCTTGGATTCAGCAAATTTGGAAATCAAATCATCTAACACTGTAGCAAATAACTTTCTCAAAGTATGCCCAATCATGATGGTTCTATAATTATTTGGCTCATGTTGATTCCCTGATTTAAATATGGGGCAGATGATGTGAGACGTCCATGCTAGTGGGAATCCATGGGAAGCCACTAGATTAAAGAGATTAGCAATGTGTGTTGCTAAGAGTTTTGGACTGTGGTGAAGAAATTCAGCTCTCAAGTTCTCTATGTCTGCTGATTTCCCTGCCTGAAGTTTGAAGATAGCCCGTAACACCATACAGTTTGTGAAGAGATTTTTACCCTGCCACCTATTCTCTACTGAAATTGGAACTTGATTGGGGATGTTGTAGAGAGAGGATGCATAGTTGAACCATGTATCTATGTCTTGTATAACACATGAGGATTTCCTTGGGAGGAAGGTTTGCCAAAAAGACTTCACTTTAAACCTCAACATGTTGAGTGTGTCCCTTTCTTTCTTGTGAATATATAACCTCTTCTTTTTCTGTAGGAGCCGGCGGTATATTTTTTGGACTGACTTCTTCCTATAAGGGTGTTGGCGAATGATGTGAGCCACAAGCTTGTGGAGGGATCTGCAACTACTATCAAACCAAACATTCTAGGTGCAATGGCCAAGTGGGACACTGGTGGGATGATTACGAGTGGAATGGGGAAAGGATTGAAGAGTTGTATTCCAAATTGTTCTGGAAAGATATTCAGCTCTTGCCATTGGGCATTGGATAGAATTTATATCTTGGAGGTTAGCTGTCAAGTTTTCAAGTATAAATATCATCAAACTCATGGTCGAAGGAGATACGGGTGGAATACTGGCAAGTATAAGAGGTAATATGTGCAGCCCCAAGAGTGGGGAGTAAGACCTTAAAAGAAATAGGTGCATGGTCTGCGAGGGGTGGGAGAGGTTCCACACAAAGATTGGAAATGGATGACTATAAAGTAATGTTGCTCATGACATAGTCCACCACACTAGCTCCACCAAGCATGAGGATAGCAAGTAAAATCCCCAGACCCAGGAAAATAGGAAAGCCCATTCAACACTATCAAGTCGTGAGATTCCCCAAATCTAATTAAATGTCTTCCATAAGGTGAAATGGAATGATCAGCTGACTGCCTATAACTATCCATCTCTCCTCCAAGCTCATGTAGTCTTAAAGGATCTGAGATATGATCATATTGGGAGCATTATTTGTTACCTGTACGGGCATTGAAGTCTCCCAAGAGGATCACGTCCCCCATTGCCAAGAACTTGGAGGTCGCAGGATATAGATCAATGAATGGGGATTCATCATCCCCTATCATAGTATATGGTGAGTATCTTGGAGGGAAGTAGCATACTGTGATGAACAATCTGGATTGTGAAGCTCCTCTATCAAGTGATACCCACATATATCTGGCATGTGTATCATATTCTTCAATTCGAAGTTTAGAGGCTAGATTGTCACGTGCAAGGCAAGCGATACCACCCGAGCCTCTAGAACCATGATGGAGTTGTGTCCTGTACTTGGAGAACCAAGTGAACCCAAAGAAAATAGGTAGGGGTTTGTCTCTTGATTCATGGGTTTCTGTAAAGAAAATAATATCTTTGCCCTGGATAACATCATTTGAGGACCCTGGAGAGAAGAAAAGAGATCCACCACAGTTCCATAATGAGAGTGAGATGGATGTATGAGGAAAAGCTCCACCCTATGGCGTCAAGATGTTTTAGTAGGCCATGGCTTGTCCCACCAAGGAGGTGGATTATCCTGTATTACAGCCTTACCACTCCTCATAACAACCCACTTGCCACGTTTTCTAGCTTCAATCATTTTGGCCCTTTCATTCTTGAATTCCTCATATTGTAGCCTGGTCATGTCTTCATCAAGGTACACCTTTTGGTCAAGGTTGAAGAGGAAAATTTTCAATTTCAAGGCACTGAGTTTATCCTATATGTTGTGGAATCTGATGGTCAGAGAATTATCTTGTAGATTTCATGCCTTTTCAATTAGTAGATACCGTGACAGTCCGAGTTTCCGTTAAAGGATGTGGCACTCAACCTGGTCTATTTTATTTATTTATTTATTTATTTATTTTGAAAGGTGCTTAACTTGTTTGGGGTTTGTTTGACATGGGTCTATTTTTCCCACTCAACTTTTATTTTGTTGTTAAATACATGGAAAAAAATCAACATATACTATAATATATTTCAACAGAATCTTGTAACTCTTGAGGAAATTTATATTAAATGCCCTTAAAACAGATTTAAAATGTTTCCTAACTCTACAACTGAAAAATTCCTACATTAAACTTGTCTTATTAAGCAAATATTGATGATGGCATATAGTAAAGAGAATAAATCTATAATATTTATAACTGCTAAAACCCCGACAATTTATTATCATAAATGAACAAAAATGGATTCATAAGCAACTTCATTATTTGTAGAAATACATAAGATCTTAAACTTACGAATTTCAAATTATAATTTACACACTATACAATCTTCTCATATTTTGTTTTAAGGTACATAAGATCTAAACTTACAAATTTTGAATTAAAATTTACATACTACATAATCTTCTCATCTCTTGTTTTAAAGTCAATCAAGCCTACAAAATTATATAAGTGAAGGAGGGTATGGTTTTCCATATACATGTGTATAAACTATCTCCAAGAGTTTGAGAGTATTACTACTATAAAACCAAGAGTTCTAATTCAACTAGTCCCATTAAAAAAACCAAAGAAGGAAATCAATTTCATCAATAATCCATTGGGAGAAAAAAGTATGAAAATAACTACTTCATTCACAATGAGTACAAGGAGAGAGCACGAATCATCCAAATCATTACAATTGATAATAGCATGTTAAACCAGAGATCATACCTAGAAATTGTTCCCAAAACGTTTTGTACAATGATCATCAAGGAGGTTTTCAAACTTAAACTACTCTTTTTTACAACCCTTTGTTTCTTATAATATACAAGAAAATTGCAACCTAGAATTCAAGTGGACAAATCTCCCGCAAAATAACAACATGCCAATATTTGGAATGAAATCTTTCCAAAGAAGTCCACAAAACGTTCCAATCTTCACTAGTCATAAGCTCTAAACACCGCCAAAATGAGGGCTTGATATTCCTTGAGGGCTTGATATGTCTCCAAACCTACAAGCATCATCACATGCCTTCTTCCCAAAGGAAGTGCATGCTAGCCTCCCCCAAGCCCATGGGAAATAGGTGTAGCATGCTACAAGGAATGCCAAGGGGATAATAACATGGTTTTACAAAACACTCAAAACACGAATAACCAAGAGAAAACAAGGGCAACTTAATCAACATCCAAAATCCACCAAAAGAGAAAAACCAAGAACAAGTGGGAATGGGGAAGGAAAG
Organism: Taxus wallichiana var. yunnanensis; assembly: GCA_018340775.1. Lineage (NCBI taxonomy): Eukaryota > Viridiplantae > Streptophyta > Pinopsida > Cupressales > Taxaceae > Taxus > Taxus wallichiana. The sequence continues at coordinate 85,562,915 of CM031241.1, read as the reverse complement.
AAGACCACAAAATTCCCAAGTATATAATACCAAATGTGCTAAGATAACCACCAAGTAGTATCTCCAATAGTCTTCTCAAACCACCAACAAGTACCTCCATTTGATCCTCTTGTAATAGGAAAGACATTCATGGCTTCCCCAAGAAGCCATGAAGATGAGGGTCCATTCCCAACCAAATTCCCACTCCAAAATCCACTTCCCAAATGGAATGGAGAAGAAAAATCAACCAAAATGAAATTGGCAACCCAAGGCAAAAACCCAAAACAAGTTCAAGGATCCCAAAACCAAACCCAACAAAACAAACCATAACAACAACATACACATTCACATTCAACAAGTTATTTAAAACATAAACATGGAGGAGTGAGACCTACCTCAACTCCCATGCTTAACTCCACAAGCTCCTAGCTCTTTTCTCCTCCTCAAGCTCCAAAGCTCTCCACCAAAATCGCCTACCAAAAAGCCCCCAAACAATAAAATTTCCAACGAATCTTTATACAATCAAGTAAATTCAGCAAACAGTCACATAAAAACTTCCAAAGAAGCTTTGTATAGTCAGCTAACATGTCACAACAAGGTTTCACCATACACAGATCTGTAACCATCTGTCATGCCCTAATGGGTCTTGTGTTTTGAACTATTATTTTTGCATGATTTTTGCCTTAAATTGCATATGTATTTTTGCATGATTTTTCTTTGTTTGATTATGTTGTTTCCTCTGTGTTACCTATACAATTGTATTCTTTCTCAATAGGTAAAAACCAATTGATTTCTTCAAAAATTACTCCTTTAATATAATTTACAATCGGGTAAGTGCAGCAAGTTGGGGAAAAAAGGGGGTCATAAGTGGATGTCATATTGCAAATAACAACATAATATCAACTTGTAGGGATTATTAGCAATGCATACATTCAAAATTAGAAAAAATTATATCAATGTGAATCGTAGAATCTAGAATCTAGTTTCTAAACTAATAATGTTTAAAAAATGGACAAGTTTAGCTATATTAAACACTCAAAATTCAATGACTTGGTTTTTTTTTAAAATGCCTATAAGATTGTAGTTCCGTTTGCCCATGATTTGGATGACCAAAAATTGATATATATATTTTACCTTTGGTGAGAAGTTAGATGCCGCTATCTATCTTGGGATAGATTTTATTTTTATTTTTTGAGAAATATTTTATTTTGTATGATTTTTTCCGTGAAAGTGGTCTCGAAAACAGAGCACTTTCCGTTGCTACCGCCATAACTTCATCAAAAATATTTAAATCAAACAATTATTTTTGAACATGTATATAATTTCACCATGGTTGGGATGGTATAAGTTTTATCACATTCTGATAAGTGAAACAAAAATTTTATTCTTAAACGTAGACATAAACATTCACGGGAAAAAGTGTCTTAAAGACCTACTATTAGTAAAAAATTATAAAATGATATTTATCCTATTCTATTCACTTTAAAATCAATATTTCTACAAAGCTAACAGTCTCCCCTACATGATGGTACCATTTTTATGACATATTTTTGACTTTTTGGCATGGTTCAAGTCCAGAAGACTAAATTTGATGTTTTGTTGTTTTTGATGTAAAATTCAGGATTTGATGTCCACTTAATTGTCCCCCAACTTGCTGCACTTACCCAATCACGAATGGCTATATTTTTCGTGCCCTTGATTACTTTCGTCCTCCTTGGATTTCTTAGTGATTTGCAAGTCTATACAACCCTTCACATTCTTCTTTCTCGGTGTTCATTCTCTACACCAAGAGCTTCCTTAAAGTTTGCACCTTTAGAGCACCAATGGCTATGCTACCAATGTTAGAAGATATAAATAAAGAAAATATGAAGAGGAATTGGACTACACACCATCTAAATGCGCACCCTTCATTTTATTATGTTGGGAGTAGTTAAAATGTAGATGGAATAGTTATAGTTAAAAAATTACTAACTAACATGTATGTGTATGAATATATGCATTATATTCTATAAGCCATGTGTCATCCCCCACCGTCTCGAGATTTTGTAATTTTTTTTGTCCTGAAACCGTGTCCCGTCACCCCTGGAGTATGAGGTAACACCGATATTATTTCTTTTCATTGACGATTCTTCTAGAACAACTTGAATTTATTTTATGAAGACTAAGGATCGATTGTTCGATAAGTTTTGAGTATTTAATAAGTTTTGAGTGTTCAAGGCCTTAGTTGAGAATCGACAGCGGGAAGATCAAAGAGTTGAGATTTGACAATGGAGGAGAGTAGAGATCCAAGGACTTTGATCCATTTTATAAAAATTATAAATATATAGATAAATTTAAATTTTTTAATGAATAGTAGTTCATATTTATATATCAGTCCACCATGTGCATAAACTCCACGCCCAAATGTCCATATTAAAAACTCAACAAGATGCATATAGTTATACTAATGTTATATGTCCATATAAATTTTAGTATTAATATGTATGTTGTTGATTTTCATAGCATGTTGTGATAGTCCACCATGTGCACTTGTGCTAAAAAATTGTATTCACATATCACTCTTGATTCATTTCCCAAAGCTTTCGTAAAAATATCAACAAATCGATCTTCAGATCAAGCTCTAGGTTCTTTCTTGAAACCATAGAGTGTTTTTCTCAACCGATATACCTTTCCTTCATGACCTTCAATCTCACAACCTTCTGGATGATTCCCATAAACTTTCTTTTCAAGAAAACCATTCAAAAATGTTGATTTTACATCCATATGATAAACCACACTCCAATACCAATTTGTATAAATTAGGCACATAAAATAAAAACTCCAAATAAAACAAATTATTCCAAACTCAGATCAACACTTCTATGCATATATTTTTTCTTTCATGCAGAGCTTTAGCTCAATACAATCGCTATGAGTGTGTTATATCTTCTAAACCTGTCGAGCTATGGCTCAATATAGTATTTGTGTGTATAACTTCTTCTTTGTCGATCTTCGACTCAATACAATATGCGTGTGTCTTCTTCCATGTTAGAGTTATGGCTCAATACACTCCTTTTGTATGTAAAAACTTACAATTGCCTCCTTTATATTCGGGTATTTCAACTAACAATAGAACTATCAGCCTAAAAATCATACATGTTTTTGTGCATGAATACAAAGTTTTTTGATTTATTTGTTTTTCTTAAAAATAGAGACACCTATTTACAACTAAATTAAACATAGAAAAGAAACTTTCTTTTTTCTTTTCTTAAAAATAGCAAATGAATACATGGGAGAAATTATCTATTTCCAACACTCCCCCTTAATTTCAACCTTAAAACTTTTATTATTCTACGATGAGTGTGCACTTCTAGATTTGACATATTCCTGATGAAAAACTCACGAAAAATGATCAAATACTCAAAAACTTCATTTCCCAAAGCCTTCGTAAAAATATCAGCAAATTGATCTTCGGATCAAGCTCTAGGTGCTTGCTTGAAACCATAGAGCGTTTTTCTAAACATGTATACCTTTCCTTCATGACCTTCAATATCATAACCTTCTAGCTGATTCTCATAAACTTCATTTTCAAGAAAACCATTCAAGAATGTTGATTTTACATCCATCTGATAAACCATGCTCTGATACCAATTTGTAGAAATTACGCACATAAAATAATAACTAAATGAAAAAAATAAAAAGCTGCAAATAAAACAAATTATTATTGCAGAACTCACATCAGCACTTTTGTGCATATATTTCTTCTTCCTTGTTAGAGCTTCAGCTCAATACAATCTCTGAGTGTGTTATATCTTCTTCCATGTTAGAGCTACGACTCAATACAATATCTATGTGTATAACTTCTTCTTTTTCGGAGCTTCAGCTCAATACAATATGTGTGTGCTTTCTTCCATGTTAGAGCTATGGCTCAATACAATCCTTCTGTGTGTAAAACACTTACAATTGCCTCCTTTATATTGAGGTCTTTCATCTAACAATAGAACATCTTAATAATAGAACTATCAACTAAAAATAGTGCATGCTTTTGTGCATGAATACAAAGCTTTTTTATTTATTTGCTTTTCCTAAAAATAGAGACACTTATTTAAAACTAAACTATGCATAGAAAAGCAACTTGCTTTTTTCTTTTCCTAAAAATAGCAAATGCATACATGGGAGAAATTATCTATTTCAACACTCCCTCTTAATTTCAACCTTCAAACTTTTATAATTCTCCAATCAAGTGTGCACTTCTAGATCTGACATATTCTTGATGACAAACTCCTAAAAAATTATCAAATGCTCAAAAATTTATTTCTCAAAGCTTTCGTAAAAATATCAACAAATCGATCTTCGGATCAATCTCTAGGCACTTTCTTGAAACCATAGAGCATTTCAACATGTATACCTTTCTTTCATGACCTTCAAACTCACAACCTTCTCCGGATGATTCCCATAAAATTTCTTTTCAAGAAAACCATTCCAAAATGTTGATTTTACATCCATATGATAAACCACACTCACGATATCGATTTTTAGAAATTAGGCACATAAAATAACAACTAACATAAATAAAATAAAGAATTGCAAATAAAACAAATTATTGCAAACTCAAATCAACACTTTTGTGCATATATTTCTTCTTCCTTGTCAAAGCTTCAACTCAATACAATCTCTCTCGCTCTTGTGTGTTATATATTATTCCTTGTTAAAGCTACGACTCAATACAATATATGTGTGTATAACTTCTTATTTTTTAGAGCTTCGGCTCAATACAATATGCATGTGTCTTCTTCCATGTCAGAGCTACGACTCAATACAATCCTTCTATGTAAAACACTTACAATTGCCTCCTTTATATTGAGGTCTTTCATCTAACAATAGAACATCTTAATAATAGAACTATCAGCTAAAAATAACACATGCTTTTGTGCATGAATACAAAGCTTTTGATTTATTTATTTTTCCTAAAAAATAGAGACACCTATTTAAAACTAAACTATGCATAGAAAAGAAAATTTCTTTTTGCTTTTCCTTAAAATAGAAAATGCATACATGGGAGAAATTATCTATTTCCAACACTCCCCCTTAATTTCAACCTTCAAACTTTTATTATTCTGCAATCGAGTGTGCACTGCCAGATCTGACATATTCCTGATTACAAACTCCCAAAAAATATCAAATACTCAAAAAATTCATTTCCCAAAGATTTCATAAAAATATCAACAATCGATCTTCGGATCAAACTCTAGGTTCTTGCTTGAAACCATAGAATGTTTTTCTCAACCAGTATACCTTTCCTTCATTACCTTCAATATCAAAACCTTATGGATGATTCCCATAAAATTTATTTTCAAGAAAACCATTCAAAATTTTCATTTTACATCCATATGATAAACCACACTTTGATACCAATTTGTAGAAATTAGGCACATAAAATAACAACTAAAGAAATAAAATAAAAACTCCAAATTAAACATATTATTCCAAACTCATATCAACACTTATGTGCATATATTTTTTCTTCCTTGTCATAGCTTCGGCTCAATACAATCTTTCTGAGTGTGTTATATCTTCTTTCATGTCGAGATATGGCTCAATACAAGATTCTGTGTGTATAACTTCTTCTTTGTCGAGCTTCGGCTCAATACAATATGTGTGTGTCTTCTTCCATGTCAAAGCTACGGATCAATACAATCCTTTTGTGTGTAAAACACTTACAATTGCCTCCTTTATATTGAGGTCTTTCATCTAACAATAGAACATCTTAATAATAGAACTATCAGCTAAAAATAGTGCATGCTTTTGTGCATGAATACAAAAATTTTTGATTTATTTGTTTTCCTAAAAATAGAGACACCTATTTAAAACTAAACTATGCATAGAAAAGCAACTTGCTTTTTGCTTTTCCTAAAAATAGCAAATGCATACATGGGAGAAATTATCTATTTCAACATGAAGCACTTCACATGACTCAAATATCTCTTACCCTTGTTGGATGAAACTTCCTCTCCTTTTGACCCTTCCTTGCTCCTTTGTTTTAACCGCATCTCCTCATCTGTCTCGAGGAGGGATAGGTTCTTATCGTCTTTGGCTGCAAAAGTCTCTTGCCTTTTTACCCTTGGACAAAGATATCCCACAATTTCTCAAAAGAGGGCATGTCTACGTGAGCACACACACCCTACATAAAGTGTTGCCAAGGGGTTAATAATATATTGAGCTATGGTAACTATCTTTTCATCCTTGACCTTCACACCTATAGCTACGAATGCAGATATCTTAACACATATATCTTCATCGGGTAGCTTGCCACGTATGAGTGTTGCTCATGCAAGTGTTGGTGAGCTTATTCTTCAAAAGCATCATGTAGGATTTGTTCATATTGATCAAGGAATCATGCATCTCTTTCATTGTCTTCTTCTCTGTGACAAGGGATCGGTGGTTCCTCACAAAATCAAGGATCATTCTCTTCATTTGGGCTGCCTTGTTATTGTTCTCGGCCTATTATATGGGATCGATATGAGTCAGTAACCTTCTTCTTGACAAAACCGAAAGATGAACCTCCCTTCCAATAACATCTTCTCTTCGATGGTGTGTAAGCGGAAGCTCTTTCTAGCTTGTCACACTCACCGAGATCAAGAGTAGTCATCCTATATCTTCTAGAACACACTTCAACATCCAAATATGTCTAAAACTTACTCAGATTAACAACTATCACAAGCAAAAACAACTTCGATCACTAAAGCTAGGGCATCACACCTACTCATATCCTCTAACATCTTGATCTCACAGGTAGTTGTTGCTCCCTACATGAACCTAGAGGATTTGGTGCTCCACTCGATACCATGTTAGCACATGAGATATGCACTACATTATTTAAACCCATAGTTACCTAAGACTCTAGGATGGTGGGATGGGGTTTTGGGATGGCACAAAGTTTCTCAAATTTTGGGGTGACCGTGAAAAGACACACAAACGTGCGGGCCCTACATTTTTTTCAGCAATAGGAAAATCCAATTTGCAAAGGATTTTTGTTTATTAATTATATGATTGTTCCATTCTATAGGCCCCACCACATACAGTGCATGCTAGATAAGGATTGCCCAAATTTTGGGGATGGCGTGTGGATGGCTAATAACATAATATATAAAATTTATATATATTATAAATATAACATAAGTAAACCGACTAAAATATGAAAGAAGGCTGAAACCATTAATCTAATTATTCATCACATAAGCCAAAATGCCATATTTATTATTCATATTTCATAATGATTCATTAACATTAACATAGAATTGGGATACATAGATAGTGATAAAATGACACATCAATGGTATAACAATGATAAACTAGACTGTTTGATGCACGGGTATGGGTATAGGTATGGTATGCCGAAATGGAAAAATTTTAAAAACCTTGGGTATGGTACCACTGTGGGTATATTTGTACAATATATTTTTAAAAAGTAAAAATATAAATATATATAAAAATTAAAGAAAACAACAAGTTTATATTCTCAAAGCAACCTATAAAATATTAGAAACCAACAAACAAGTTTATTATGAATCAAAAGCCATCTAAAGAAATATTTCTTTGACTGAATACAAGAAGACCACAAAACATTAAATCTATGAGTCCATCTACTAATGGGCTCACAAACATTCCAATTTTTGCTAAGGCCCATGGAAAGGTTTAGGGAGAAGGAAATCTTTTCATAGAGTTTTTTGGAGGTAGCCTCTTGGAGAAGGGGCCCTTTGAGCCACCTCATAGTATATCCTTAAATTCATTCTCATCCTCCATAATTAGTCCAGTAGAGGGAGTGTGAAAACATTTATGAGCATTGTATACATTTTGAATCGGGATTGAGGAAGATTACGTAAAGCTTTAAGGTCTGTCCATTCCATTCACTTCCCAAATCTGTACAAGTCATGAAATGTTTTAATTCCTTTCTCAAACCAAAGGAGGGAAGAGAAACCTCTTGTAAAGGGAAGGATATTTTCATTATATTTCAGATTCAATAAAATTGATTTGTAGGCATGGCACCTAGTGTCAAAAGAAGAGAAGATAGATTGCCCAAGCACCAATCACTTCACTTGTTCCCATGCCTTCCAAAGTGATTCAAGAATAAAGGAACCAAGAGCAGTAAAAGGAAAGAACTTAAATAGTAGGTCAACCAAATGAATTCCTTTTCATCTCTCTTGACCCTTCTGAGCCTATTGGCAATATTGAATCTCACACAAAATTTCCAAGGTTCAATCCCAAAGAAAAGATCTCAAGTTTTATTTATTTATTTTCACTTAAAAAACCATGTGGGTATGTACCCACACGCCCGGTTACGTATCGGGTACATAAATCCATACCCGAGACATACCCAGGCCTATGAGTACACACCCACGATGTACCCATACTTGTACCTATACTGCACGTATCGTGCCCTGGTATAGGGGTACTTGTCATTTCTTTGGAAGTCTAGATGAAAAAGAAAATAATTCTTTTATAGACATGAGAAGAGTACATACATCATAACCAAAATGGCAAAAACGCATGTCTAAAACATAGTCAAGCTAACTCAAATTATAGTGATACTTTAACTAAGGTGAGGTTAATATTTTAAATTTTCTAGGTTTTTTTGTTTTCAATGTTTAAAACATGTAAACTACAAGGGTTTCAAGGACACCCCTTGAATTTCCCGGGACGTCACGATGTCCCCCAATCTACAAAGCATGTGGAATGTCCCAGTTACATCCCCCAAACTCACGAAACATCCCTAGGACATTTCCTCAATTTTTCTTTTCACGTAATGTTGAAGGCACATTTCGTCCTTGTCTCTAATGACCTAAAATGCCCCAAGTGTTTGTGATGGCTTGAAGATGGGGCATGCACGTCCCCACGTAACATTTATTAAACCTTAACTAAACAATTATCAAAACAACATATTGTTAGACTCGTAAATTTGGATTGAAAATTCACAAATGTAGACACATCATTTAATAAAAAGTTCAATGCATTGGATTGTGTAAACTAAATTTGCATAAAAGAGTAATGGAAACAAGTAGATTCCTCCCTTAAATACACATTAAATCTTTATATTACTCGTAAAGAAAGACCTACAAAATACCGCACCTAACTTAATGAATCACTCACCCACTCGACTTGATTTATATATGAAGCAAAGTGTTTTAAAAATTGTTTCGAGTTGCCCGGTTCGATTTAATCAATTCATTAAAGTTTTTTACAAACCATTAGAAAAATCAACCAATGACCGGGCCATACGTAATCGATAGATTCGGTATCATTTTAGTACTGAATCCTCTAGTTCATTAATTTTTTTTTGCAAACCATTAGAAAACTGGACCAATGACCAATTTCATACGGAACCGGCCGATTCAGTACTGGTTTTGTACTGAACCAGTCAAATCGGTTGGTTCTGTACTAGAATGATATGAACTAATTGAGGGGCGGGTTTTGCCTTGAAACATTTTTTTTTCCAAATTTAGATTTTAAGTTATTTTTTCCAGCCCTAACCCTAAAATAATGTTATATAAACCCAGTTTTGGAACTACAATTATTAAATGATCCCATCTTTGTGCAATATAACCTCCGGCTAAGGCACAACCAATTACTGAATAAGATACCTAATACAGATCCCATTGTCTTGGATGATATTAATCCAACCTCATAATGGGTAGAGGAGAGTCCCCTATTAGATTTTGATCTCGATGACTTGGGGTGGATGGATTTTAATGAAAACCCACTAGTAGCACCAAACATGGCAAACACTAAGCTGTGCTACTACAACTATATTGCAGATGTCCCTAAGGAGTCTAATGCGTATGAGCCAAAGTAACATGATGACATTGATGAGGATGAGGATCACATTCTTAGAAGAATGGTGTTGATTTTGATGATTGATATCAAACATGTAGTAGCTTATAGCATGTTGTTTTTGGACTCTATAGGCCATTTAGAGCCTCATTGTTTATGTATTTTATTTCGGATATGTAGTGCACTCAGTGCTGTTTTGTTATATTTACCCTTACATGGTATATGCATGAGAGAACTTTGCATATTTTGTCTCTAATTGTTTGTAATCATGGTTTGGAATCTTTAAAATTTCTTATTTTCATTAAAATTGCAAAATTTTATGTATTTTTAGTAAATTGGTTCATAAGTTTTAAACCGGTCCAGCTTCAAGTTCGTTTCTATTCGAGCCAAATCCAAGTCAGTTCCAATTTTAAAACATTGATATGAAGAAGTGTAGAGATGCACTATACTTAGAAAAACTACTAATAACAACTCTAAATCTGAAAATCATGTCTATTAATAACAACTCTAAATTTAACGTTTTTAATAATTACAAAGAACTCTATATTTAGCATGTCTAATAATAACACTAGATGCCTATTAAAATGTGGTTCTGAATTCACCGAGTGTGCCATGCGAGGACAAAAACACTAAGAAATCATATAATAATTCTACCTGTAATTTTTGGTGGAATGATTTCATGTTACATCAAATAGTTAACTTTGTCCTACTGGCTTTTTCCAGATACCGGATCCAAAACTATTAGTATTATTAGGAAAAAAAATACTACATAGACTCTACTGTTCGGCAAAAAACCTCCTTCGCAGTGGCCACTCTTAAGAAAAAATCACTGGTTTGCATTTTAAGGTGAAGGTTGATTATATTTTTGTCTCCTTGATTCGAATATTTCAAGTGATAACTAGCACAAGATAAAGCACAACAAAGAGCCCTCTTTAAGTGATAATGTCCCAAGTTTACTTTTTTAACACAGAGCCTTAAATATCAACTATCATGGTAATATAGACCCACATAAGAAAACAATGAGAAACCTATGTTCCACCAAGTTTCCGGGATGGCGATGGGAGGGGATGGGGGTCGCATTTTTGGGACGGATTTTTTGGAGCCTTTTTTCAGTGGGACAACTATTAAAAAATAAGGGAAATTTTAAAATATTAGGAACTTTCAAATAATGATAACATTTATAAGGCATTCATCATATACATTAGAGGTAGAATTCTCCCCAATGACAATCTGATGAGAAAAGGTTTCATAATGCCAAATAGATGTCACTTTTGTGAAAAAGAATATGAGGATATTAAACACCTCTTAGTCCATTGTGAGTATGCCACTAAGATCTGGAGTTTTGCCTTTTCTAAATTCAAAGTTTCCTAGGCTGTGCCAAAGGATTTCATCCAGTTTTGGACCCAATGGAATCCTCCTTTTAAACACTATGTTGTGAGAAGACTCTGGAAACTGGTCATGCCCCATATTATTTGGAGGATATGGAAAGATAGAAATGACATCATTTTAAGAAATATTAAACAACATTGCAAGATTAGCTTTGTTAAGATTACTCATGCTATTAAAGAGAATATTGAAAGATTCAAACCTCCCAAGAACAAGAATTATCCTAAAAATGAAGAGTATATTCTTTCCAACTGGAAGATTGGAGTTGATAATATTCAGAATAGCAACATTTCCAACATTGATAGGTCTTTGATTCATTGGAACCCTCCTGATATCAACTGGCACAAGCTGAATTTTGATGGTGCTTCTAAGGGTAATCCTAGGATTGTTGCAGGGGAGGAGTGATTTAAGACCATAAAGGCGCATCGATTTCGCCTATCTTTGGCAAAATGGGGATACAAACTAACCATTATGTAGAATCCTTGGCTGCTCTCTGGGGGCTAAGAATTTCTCAGAAACATAACATTCAAAATATTATTCTGGAAGGGGACTCACTAAACATCATTAATCATCTAAATCATTCTTCACCTCCTAGTTGGAATATCAAGGACTTCATCATGGAATCTATAAGCATTTGTCAAACCTTCAAGAATATCATAATTAAGAATACATACCGGGAGGGGAACAAGGTTGCTGATTCATTGGCTAATTATGGCATAAATAATAATCTAATTATTTGGGATAATGTTAATCACATCCCTGAGAAGGTACAAAGTAGCATTAAGGCGGATATTTATGGGCACTCAAGTATGGAGTAAGGTGAATGATAAAATGGTGTGGGATTTAGAGGGGATAAAAGATCACACATGCGTGAAATATCATATAATCTATGGCCACATTAACTCCCATTATTCCCAACATGAGTGTGGAGTTTTTAAAATCCGGGACAGAGAAAGATAACAAAGCATTTCAAACAAGGGTTTCGGGCACAAGAATTACAGAATTTTATAGAGAAAGAAATGGGAGGAGCCCTATGCCGTTAGAACCTAAAGTGACCCAAAGTGGAAGAACCTCCTCAAGAAGGGTGGAATCACAAACTTCATTGATCGAATTCAAGGACATGATCAGAGCATTTCGGTCCAGTTCGCTATGGATTGGAAAGATCAAAAAGTGGAGTATGGAGGCCATAAAATCACTGTAAATGAAGAGCTAATTGCTAAGGTAACAGGCCTAGAGATGGATGGCTTCCATTTCTTCAATAAGAGGATCGACAAAAATGTTGAGGAGAAGAAATTTTCTTCTGATAACAAGGAGCTAGTTTTTGTTTCTGCGGGTTTGAGGGTAAGTTCTATCCCTCGCCCTTTGATGAGATTACAGAATGATGGTCTGATATCTCTTTGGAAGGGAGATATGTTATTGTTCCTATAAAACACCTTGTTTTCCTAAACCACTTCCACAGGTAAATCACTATCTCGCTTCTTGCATTATCTATTGAACTCCCTTTAACGCTCCATCTTGGATTTTTAGAAGCACTCCCATGTTATTCCCCTACATCAAGGCCTTATCCTTCTGCTACACAAGCTCTGTGTGTCCAAATACCCTAGCCTCCCATCATCCCCTAGTGTCATTCCACTTTTTCCTACCACCAGTACCCTCACCCCCATCCCTTCCACCACGTCCAAGCCAAAAACAAAGAACCTTAAAATTCCCAAATTGGACACCCCTCTTTCGGGCAGAGTTCTTCGCAGTAATCAGGATTTGGAAGATGTCCCAAACTTATTGCACATCAGTAGTACAGGTCAAGAGGAGGCCTTACAAAAGGAGGGAAAAATTACTTCCCAAAGTCTGGAGTCTTTGGAAAATGAACTGATGAAACTGAAAAAGGAAGTGCAGCATATGGCCAATCAAAAGGGAAAAAGGAAGGTGGATGAAGATACTGACCTTGGAAATCAGCAAGTTGAGGACATTTACAAAAACTAAATTCCTTGGACAATCGATGGGGAGAGAAAAGGATCGACATGATCACAACATGGAAATCTTTAACGCCATTAGTGATTTCTTATAGCAACATGTTCATAGCATTTCTATGCTCGGCGAGGTCCCGGACACTCATTTGGGAATGGACAAGGAAAGTAGCCAAACCATTGTGAAGTTAGATGCTAGTGACCCCACACACATCACAATTGTGGCTCTTTTCACCTCACTGTAAAATATCAAGTCCAGGATAAACAGAGCTGCCAAGAAATAAGGGAGGTCTTTGTTGCAGAAAATTGCTATTTTACATCGTCCTTTTTGCTGTCTTTTTCTATTTTGTGGCTGCTCTATTGCGAATGTACGCTCTGTTTTGCTTTTTCTTTAGTAACTCTCTTTTGGTTAATGATGGTTTTAATTCCTATTCGGATGCTGATCCTTTTTATGGTACTTCTTCATGTTTTATCCGGATTTTTGGCCCTTTATGTAAACATGGTATAGTCCCTTCAAAACTATTTACCAATAATAAAAAAATCATATACATTAGAGAACTTTAAAAAGACTAAAAGTTAATACATAACATTAGAGATGAATTAATATTTGACATAGTATTAAATGTGGATATATGTGTGTGTGTGTACAAGGAAATACCCAACGACCGCAAGTTTAAACTACAAAAAAACATAGAACATCTACTACTACCCCTAATTAAAATATGCTAATACTACATCAAAATTAGAGTCCGAGTCCGAGTCACTAAAACAATAAGGGATTTACTCATCTAATGGAATCCCAACCAATCCCTCTTGTGCCTCCTCATCAACATGTGTGGCATCTTTGAGATCAACATCCCATTGCGCAACTCGGAGTGTGACGATACTCAATTGTTTGTCGATCCCCAAGTCACAAGGTAGTATGCACAACTACTAACTTATTTTCTCATCGAGAGGTAAGTCTCTTCGTCGTAACTGATTGGATGGATCCATGTGTGAAACAATTCCTCTCTGTTGTAGAGGAACTAACAGCCTGTGAAAGGAGGTGAGAGGCAAGAATATTCAAGTCTAGTGCATCCTTGTGATGCCATGTCCACCATCCAATAGGGTCAGTTTGAGCTAATGTGGTTCTCCTTGCCTCTGGTTTGCTAAATATTAGCCCATAAAGATCGAAAAATGTTATCCATTGTTATCGAAATAAAGCAAACTCCTAATCATTGTACATCTTTTAAATGGCCTTCATGATCCCTTCTTTCACTTTTTCATCATCACATGGAGGCACTCTCCTAGGCAGTACTACATAACATTTGGGATTTAGAGCATAGGTTGCCATATGAAGCAATGTGTTCATCATGTTCCACCGCCGTGTCACAATGGGCCTGATGTGCTCCTCATAGCATCCCAAATTATGATCCTTGCTATGAATGGCTTACTTCATCTTCCCAAGCATGTTGTCAAATGTCTCATAAATCTCTCTAAGACTTGGAGAGTCTGTATGGGCATATCTTATGACCCGCACAACTGGTGAGATGATGGAAAACATATCTGTAAACAAGTTACAATTTTTTAGAAAAAATTAAAAATTTGAGACTCAAATGACAAATTCAGAGTGAATATTATTACAGAAAACAAAAGAATCAAGATTAAAATAAATTACAAGTTAGAAACATCAATAAACTAATAAAATAGTAAAAACAACAATTTATTACCTCATTGTGGACCAGCAATCATCACCAAGGATCTTTTGTTTCACACTTTTTCCTTCAACCGTGTTTGCCTCTAGTCATCTTCCCTACTCTACATTAACCATCATTAATTATAGAGGCTCCTTCTCCTTAAGCATCCTCTCTAACAAAATAAAATATTTGGCATATCTAGTATCCTGGATTGAGGAATTCCTTCCTAAAAAAGTTCGAATAGAGAAAGTGAAGCGTGATGGTTGCAAATGAACGTTTGTATGTCTCTAGCTTATGCCACCACTATCTTCACCCAATCTATTTTCACAATATATTTCAACACATGAACACAACATGGGGTACAAAAAATGTGCTTGTAAGCATCCTCCACCTTAAGCCGCCTAACTTACATACACGGGCTGAATCGGTCAACACATGTACAACATTTGAGGGTCCAACCTCTTCTATGGCATCCTTCAAAATCTGAAATTGGAAGTTTGCATCCTTCCTCTTCCCTGAACAATCAATATCTCTAAGAAAATAAGAGCCAATCTGGACATGTGATAATGATATTGATGAGTGGATTTTGTCTAATATCGATCCATCCATCCATGATGATAGAGCAGCGTACCCTTATCCAATTTTTCCTCATCTTCTCCATTACCACACTTATCTTAAAATACTCTTTGTCAAGGATGCTAGTGTGTAGTTTATGTTTTTTAGGAGGTAAAAAAGAGGACCCAAAAACAATTACATCTTTGAACATATGTTTGAAATAAGGAGAACATGCCACATGAAATGGTGTGGCATGGGCATATAAAAATTTGGCAATATATGACTTAGCTACTTCGTTGATCGCATATTGAATTCCCCAATAACACTAGAAGCCATTCTTTTTCCCTTTTTATAAACATTTATTTTTTTACTCTCAACATCCACAGCTTGGGTAGGGAGATTGCATACTAGGTTTTGTAGTCTCCATTGGCATTCCCTTAATTCTTGCCTCACCCTCCATCTACAATCTAGTCACCTTGGCCTTCTCACCTAAGGTTATGTATACAAAACCTTTTACCCCCCCGTCCAATAATGCACAAAAGATGAGTGTAAACTCTTATATATCTACACATATATTTTTTGTTTCATATATGACATAGCCATAATCTAGATTGCTCAATTTTTTTGTTATCCTTTTCTATGGCTGTTGCAAATTTCGAAAGGGTTTCTTTAAGGATTAAATGAGCCCTTGGCGTAAACTTTCAGGATTCCAGAGGGTACTCAAATGGATTTTTTGAACCCACAATCCCTACAACACTTCCACTCTCAGAAGGAACCCTTATCTCTATGTCCTTTGTGTTGAATTTGAATCTCTTCCCCTCACTACACTAATCGTTGTTCATTGTTGTTTTAGTGAAACTAATTATTACAAGTGCAAAAAAATAGAAAAAAAAAAACCCCTTGATTGTCTATAACTTTGAAAAAATAGAAATAAATTTGCACAAATGAAGAATGAATGTTAAACTTACCTCAAATTATGTATTCCAATGTTCTCTTCCTTCTACTCATTCTCTTCTCGTCTCTTCTCTTCTCTTTGAAAGAAAATGACAAAAATGAGATTATTTTTTAGTTTTGTTAGTTAAAGTGTTTCTTTTAGGGTTAGGTTTAGTGGAAAGAGTGTGGGGACCCATATGGGCCCCCACTTTTTTAAAAGTTTTTGAGTTAAAAATCCATTTTTAAAGGAGGAAACACACATAGGCGACGACCGGCCGTACCCATTACAAAATCGGGGGACGTCTAAACATCCTTGACCATACCGAGGATGACTAACCATCCCCTACATTTTTTTAACATTCTTAGGGATTTTCCTAATTTTTGTTTTTTGGGGATGTCAAGGAGACATTTCCTACCCATCCCCATGATCTTGAAATCTCCCTATAGGGGACGACCCCAAAACATAGGGGATGTGTGCCCTGGGTACACCTGTGAGAAACTCAACTAATGTCAAATAAACTAGACAATAATGGATGCAAGGTCGATTATTTTCCCCAAAATAGGTTCATCCTTTATATCTTCCTTTGGTGTACTGGGGAAATCATCTATGACCTAGTTTAAGAAGCCAGGTTAGATACCATAATATCCATAATTTCCTTATTCCTTGATTTATTCCACTATTGAAATAAGACTCTTTTGAACACGAGAAATGTTATGTATGCATTCCTTCTCCTACAATTTTTCATCTTGATTATTTTCACCAATGCCAAATTATTCTTGTGAAGCGTATCCAATTGGTCCTTCAAGTCATTTTGGTGGACAATAGTGGCCTGAAAGAAAGATTCGTTATTTGTAAATTTTATATAAAATCTTCCACCTTCTACTTATTGTGATGGTTATTCCCTATCGATTCCATTAAGTTATTCTTCATTATTCCTTCTACTATCATATAGATTTTTTTCCTTGACCAACTATAAACGAGATTGTAGAATAGGTCATCAAGATTGAGAGAATTCAAACTAGAAGTCCCTTCTACCCACTTGATCCTTTGTGGTGCTTCTTCCCCTTTCCCAAGGCTTGGGTGTCACATGCTCTTCCGCTCGAGATCATTATTCCTTATTGAAGATGTGGAGCCTGACTTCAAGTTGAAGTGGGAGTTTGATTTTCTTGTTTCTAATTTTTGGGAGGAAATCATGGTCATGGATAAAAATAGTAAATTATCCTATTAATAGACTAGAGTTATCTTTATGTTTATTTTATTAATAAACATGTGATATTTAGGTTGCTTGTGGTTGAAGAAAACTTTTACAAAGAGGTTCACAAGTTATAAATATGTGCATGGATTTACTCTTTAGAATATGAAAAAGAGAGAATTGTATTGTATTCCTCAGGACTGAATAAAGGAGAAGGCTAGCTTGTTTTTGGTGGATGTAGCCCAAATTGGGTGAACCATGTTAAATCTTGGGTTTATCTTGTGATTGCATGCTTCTTTTATTTCTATTTTAATTCCATTTCATTCCTCATTTGTGTTTCATTCCTAACAATCGGTATCGTAAAAGGATTTTTTTAGCAGAAAATGCTCACAGGAGGCTTTCTTGTTTGGGTGGGAGCAATGGCGTAAGATAACAAGTTCATGGTTTAGAATTTTAATGGCCATAACTTTCAGCTATGGATGATACAAGTAGACGACTACCTATATCAAAGGATCTATATCTCGCCATTGAAATGGAAAGCTTTGAATCCATCACCTATGAAAGATGAAGAATGAAATGTTCTTGATCGGAAGGCACCGGGAACCATACGGTTGTGCTCGGCAAAGAATGGTAGTTTTCTATATTTCTAAGGAAAATACAAGGATGTGATTGATGGAAAAATTGGGTAATTGTACGAAAATCCTTCATCCTCCAATAAAATATTTCTCATGATATTTTTTTAATATGAAGATGTCGAAGGTGATTTTGTAAATGATCATTTGAATGAATTCATCACGGTTACTAATGAATTAATCTCGTAGGAGTAAGTTTTGATGATGAAGTTAGGGATCTTTTAATTTTGTGCTCATTTCCTGAAATTTGGAATACTTTGGTTATGGTTGTGAGTAATTCTATTTCTGGTTCAAACACTTTAAAGTTTGATGATGTTATTGGTGTGATTATTAGTGAAGAGATGAGAAGAAAAAACATAAATGATTCATCTGGTAATTATTTGAGTGTAGAGAACAGGGGAAGACAGAAGTAAAAATCAAAAAGTTTTGGACACCATGGAAGGTCCAAAAAGGACATATCTAAATCTAGATGCGGGATGGTATGTTGGAATTGTGAAAAACAGGACATACAAATAAAGATTGTTGGTCTTTAAAATTAGGGAAAGATAAACAAGAAGGGAACAAAGAAGAAAATGTAGCAGGTGATGTGTTACAAGATTCTCTTATTATTTCTTTGGATATTAAATTAGAATCATGGGTTTTAGATTATGGTGTTTCATTTCATGCAACTTCTCATAGACAACATTTTCAAGATTATGTTCAAGGGAATTTGGGAAGGTATATCTTAGTGATGATGAGCCACGTAACATTGTTGGAAAAGGCAAAGTGTTCATGTTAAATTGCATAATGTTAACACTTGGGTGTTAAATAATGTCATGCATGTTCCTAGCTCCGAGGAGGAATATAATTTCTACAGGCAATTAGTAGATGAGGGTGTATGGTTATATTTACGTAAAATTCTTGGAAAGTTACCAAGGGTGCTCTCGAGGTCAGTGCAAGAGGTAAGCAATTAAGTATTTTGTATTTATCCACTATCAAGATTGATACCTATTCTATTTTAGCTACTAAAGGTATAGAAACAAATTAATGGCATCACATACTTGGCCATATGAGTGAGAAGGGGATGAATATTTTACATTCACAGAAAAGTTGTTAGATTTGGAAAACATAGACTTGGACTTTTGTGAGCATTGTGTGTATGGTAAACAAAAGTGTGTGAGATTTCTCAAGGTTGGATCAACCAAGAAGGAGTACAAGTTATAGCTTGTTCATACGAATGTGTGGGGTTCATCTCGTATCTTCTCTTGGTGGTTCATGGTATTATGTTACTTTTATTGATGACGCTACTAGTGAGGTTTAGGTTTACTGTATAAAGAAGAAATCTAATGTATTTAATACTTTCAATAAGTGGAAAGCTTTTTTTGAGAATCAAACAGGTTTGAAGTTGAAGTTTCTTAGATCGGATAATGGTGGAGAGTATTGCAACAATGAATTTAATAACTTTTTTCACGGAATGGAATTTGTAGGGTGAAGACAGTTCTAGAACACCACAAAGACAATGGTGCATCAAAAAGAATGAAAAATACTATCATGGAGTGTGCAAAGAGCCCGAGATTGCATGCTTTGGATTGCCCTTACATATTTGTATGGATGTTGTAGATATTTTTTTACTTGATAAATAGAGCACCTTCAAGTTCTTTGGAAGGTGGAGTACCAGAGGAGGTTTGGACCGGTAAGGAGGTAAACTATTCTTTTCTGAAATTTTTTGGTTGTAAAGAATTTGTTCACATTGATAAAGAGAATAGGACCAAGATAGAAGCTAAATCAAACAAATGTAATTGTATTGGGTATGGCATTGATGATTTTGGATTCCGGTTTTGGAGTTTGGATGAGAAGAAAATCATTAGGAGTAGGGATGTTATTTTTATTGAAAGGGTTATGTACAAGGAATAACAACAGGATAAAAAGATGAGAAAGTATGATTATGTAGCACTTGATGAGATAAAAGATAGAGAAGTGCTCAAATGGCTGGAAAATCAACAAGTTGCCATCAATCCTAGCATAGTTAGTGTTGATTCTGTAGATCAAAATAAGAAAGAACAACAAGATCCTCAAACTCCAGAAAATATTATGAGACGTTCTACTAGGGTAAGTAGACCTCCTGCAAGATTATATTTGTATCATCTTTACTATTGTTTATTGAGGGATGGTAGAGAAACAGAAAGTTTTGAAGAAGCAATGCAGGTAGAAACATGGAAAAAGTGAGAGCAGGTATGGATGAGGATATGGATTCCATATAACACAACCAAACTTGGGATTTGGTTTGATTTCCTGGAGGAAAGAGAGAATTGTAGAACACGTGGGTTTACAAGTTGAAGGAAGAAGAAGGCAGAAAAAGAGGTACAAGGAAAGAATTTTTGTGAAGGGATTTACACAACAAAAAGGTGTAGACTTTGATGAAATTTTTCTCCTATTTTTAAAATGAATTCCATTAGAACTGTTTTAATTTTGGTAGCTTTGGAATATTTTCATCTTTAACAATTAGATGTAAAAACTACTTTTATTCATGGTGATTTGGAGAAAGAAATTTATATGGACCAACCATAGGGATATGAAGTCGTGGGGAGGAGAAATTGGTGTGAAGATTAAAGAAGAGCTTCAGATGGCCTTAAGAAAGCTCCAAGACAATGGTATTTGAGATTTGATAGGTTCATGATAGAATAAGGTTACTCTAGATGTCATTCTAATCACTATGTTTATTTTAAAAGACTAGATAATGGCACCTATAGTATCTTTTTTGTTGTATGTGGATGGCATGCTTGTGGTAAGGTGGTCAAACATGCAAGTATATAAATGAGATAAAGAGAAAATTAGCAAATACATTTTCCATGAAGGATTTAGGTGCGATAAACAAATTCTTGGCATGAGAATAAATAGAAACAGTAAAATTAGAATATTGACTTTGTCTTAAGAAGATTATGTGAACAAGGTGTTGGACAAGTTTAGGATGTCGGTTTGCAAAACCAGTGAGTAGGGTGTGGTTGTTGACCCATATGTTGATTTCATCTTCATGGGTGGCTAATATCAGTCATAGTGGGTCCCTTTGTCCATTTTGCTAATGGAAATGGATGTGAATGCCGACACCAATAATTGGGATTTATTTTCCCTTTCAAAACCTAAATTTATTAGTTTGTTTGGTTATTCCCATGCATCAATTTCTCTCATATTCTCAAAGTATTGATCTCCAATTTCTTTTATCAACTTCATTTCCTCGAAATGACAAGTAAAAAGTTGTATGGCTACTGGCAGATTACTCACATTCAAGTCGCTCCTAGTTTTGGGTAGAATTTATTTTTAAAATAAAGTACACCTTTGCTTATATATGTGAAATAAATGTGTAACAATCTAGCATGTTTGAGATAGGTCTTTCACTTGATCTATACTGGAGAAAGTTTCTTTTGAATCTTTATTCAATTTTAGCACTTTTCTGCTTTTCATGATTTAGACAGCCAAAGTTTTGGGGTCCAATAAATAACTTTAGAGGGGCTGGGGTTAAATTTGACGGCTATTTAGACATTTTTCGTTATTTTAGCCATAAAATACTTGCAAATATTTTAAAAAATGTCACGCGTGACTTGCAAATTTTAAGGATGACCATAATTTTTATATAAATTTATAGGTAAATTATACAAATATATATTTAAAATAGTTAAATATATATAGAATAATATTTTATATATTTTATTAACATTATAAAAATAACACTATTTTGTATTTTTGAAGGGCAAGATTTGAAATTTACCATCACCTAAAATTTTTTTACAAGCATAGGTTTCCATCAAATTTAACCCCTAAGAGGGGGTGATTCTTGTAGCGTTGGATCCATTTATTATTCTTGAAATTCAATTTCATGCAGATGAAACCACATTTTTTTGAAAACTGCCACTTTTTTTTCTACAAAAATCATCACCACCCATTCAAATCACACTTACAAATAGAAAACATCTTCATTGATTGTCTCCCTATAAATATAATTTGTGTAGACACTCATCCTCAACTTTCCCCTAAGAATGATATGTTCATTATTATTAGAGATAATACCCACTTGACCTTCTTCCGATCTTTAGAACCGCACACCCTAAGGCTTCTACTCCTAAACTACCTTACTATTTTGAGCATTTTATCTGGATCTGTAATGGCCATATTCTTCACCTGAACTACATTTAGTTTCACTATTCATGGTCTTGGTTCTCTCATAGCTTTGATTTATTTGCATTCTCGCTAGGGAAGAGTATGGTTCAATCACAACATTCATTGAGAGTTTGAAACTTATAGCTTTTCTATCTGCATTTCATGGAAACAAGAATTGCGTTATCTTCAAATGCAAAATTTTTGATGAGCTTAGATATTATTATATTTTCATGCATTTAATTATATTTGTATGTACTTCAGATATTTTGATCAAAGATGTCTATAATTTTTCTTAGAGAAGTTTTTATCATTATGTACCACTTATTTTATAACCCTCTCGATGCATCCATGCAATTACCTTTTTTATTTGATTTATTTGAATCAAGATGACAATTGTTTTTTATATCAAATGATGCCCTTTTACTCGATACAAAGAAGTGGTTATCATTACACACTACTGATTTTATATTCCTCTCGATGACATCTATGTGGTCACCTCTTTCTTTCATTTGATTTCTATGACTCAAGATGATGGTTGTTGCTATATCAAATGATTCCCTTTTACCCTTAAAGAAGTGGTTATCATTAGGTACTATTGTCACGAATAATTAACCCTTTGGGGAGTGGTGTGATGAATCCCCTTCCAACTAAAAAAATTAAAACACTCCTAGGTTGTGGGTGACCTGTATGTTGGAGTGAATCTCCAGAGAGGGCTGGTTCCCCTAGTGTAACACCTAAAACTAACCTCTACTCTACTGCATGAAATAGGAAAAGGGAGAAGGAAAGATTGAAAAAAATTAAAATAATAGAAAGTTCAAGGATTTTCAATCTTGTTTGAACCACACAGATAGACCACAAGAACCATACACACCATACACAACTTACAAATGGATATGTCAATGTAAAAGTGTTTCAGAGAAAGGTTTGAAGCTATGAAAGAATAAAGAAGGGAAACAAATGGCTTTAGAAGGGCTATTTGAGGTTTTCCACAACTAAATCCTATAAAAACTTGGTTAAACACAATCTATGACCTGTAAATTAACATATAACTACATAAAGGCATGGAAATTAGACTACAAATCAAGGATAAAATAATATCACGAGATAAAATTAGCTTAAAGACACAATATTACACAATAAACAAGTTGTAGGAAGGTAGAAATAGCTCCTTTATTAATCCAAGAGGTGAAACCAGTACAAAAGATCACTCATGACCCCTAATATTCCACTCATAACAATAAATTACTCTAGGATAATGAATAGAAAGTGTAGAGATTTTTTTACAATGAATTCCATGGAGTTTTATAAAGAATTGAGGGAGAGAAAAAGAGAAAGAGGCATAGACATCTAACTCTGATTAGTTAAAATATAAAAGGATAGAGTTTTGCATGTTCGAGAAATAGTATTTGGTGTCCTCTTACATGATTCTACTAATCTTATCCTCTTGTGCATGATTAGAAAGACTTATAATTTCTTGAAACTTCCCATTTTAGCCTCTACATGATCAAAATAGAAAGCTTGTTTGAAGAAAACAACTAAAAATAACAAATTGGAGCTTCGGGAAGTGTATGATTGAATTCTACTTCACTCTAATTTGATTTGTACTTTGGATTTGATCAAAATGATAAAACATGTTTTGTACTCCAAGTTTGGACCTGTAAGGATAAGTTTTGTAGATGCTCATCACGAGATTTCGGGCATTTTTTCCATTTGCATCCTCACTACCGCTTTAAAGTAGAGAATCAGGGGAGCTAGATGAACTTACGAATAGTTCATTGTGTTCCTCCAAAGACCGACTTAACCACTTGTTCCTCATATACCCTTTGGATCCAAGGTAACCGATTTGTTCCTCTTGATCCGTCTAAAGCTGATTTAACCGTCTATTCCTCATGTTCCCTCTAAAGCTAACTTAACCGCTTTTTCCTCATATTCCTTATTTGGTTGCATCAAGGGTTCGGAGAAATGGTGGAACAAGGGAATTGTTCTTGTGTGCACAAAAGGCCCAACATAACTGATTAAGGCATTATTTTGTGGTAAAGGCAGAGAAAGCGGGTTTGGGAACCGAAGGAACTTCGTAATTGTTCCAAGGGTGTCATTCGGGCTTGACTTCACCGATGGTCGAGGAATGCGGGTGATCGTGGAACAATGGAACCATATAACTATTCCAAAGGTGCCGCCAAACCTGACTTTACCGATTATATGAATTGTGCCTAAAGATTGGTTAAATTGATGAATCGAGAGAATGTAAGGAAAAGTGGAATTGTTCCCTCGTTCCCCCAAATGATAACTTATTCGATTGTGTTTTTTTATGCTAAGGAGTTGGGTAAGGTGGAAATGCGGAGAACACATGGTAACTACATGGAACTATTAAAACAGTTCCCAAATTAACCTATTTCATCTATTTAAATGGAGAATCCGGTCAAGGCAAGAAAACAGGGAAAAAGTGGAACAAGGGAACAACTCCACGGTTCTACTTGTTCCTCAAATATCTGATTTTCCCAATTTGAAACCAATTTCTTACACAAATGACTAACTCCTTTAAAATTATGGTTAGCAATAGGGAAAGTATGACCAAAATATAGATATTTTCCCCATGAATCCCAAAATTTGAAATTTCACCGATCCATGACAACACCATGACTTGTCAAAACACCAAAATAGCCCTGGGCTGGTTTTGGATAACATGTACCACTTAATTTATAGCTCTCTAATGACATATTTTTGGTTACCTCTTTATTTCATGTTATTTCTATGACTCTAGATGACAACTATTCCTATATCAAATGACACCCTTTTACCCCGATACAGGGGGCAGCTAAGCAATGTGGTGTCTAGGATTTAGAAATGCCAGATCTATGAAAAAATGACCTCCTTATAGGGGTGTTTCTCACCATATTATCGGGGTGTTTTAATTTTATTAGTGGTTATTTAGCCTTGGATGTTAGGAGTGATTTCTTATAAGCTTCCATGTTTCCTTGTGATAATAATTATTTGTTATCATGACGACCGCCCATGTTCCCAATATTTTAGGCCATTCAAAAAAATATCTAGTTTTTCTCTCCTTCCAAGAAGAGTACTAGGTTTTTTGTCCCATAGTTTTTATGTCCTATATGGATGCGATAGTATATCTTACCGATATTTACCGATCGGTGCAAATTTACATGGTTTTTCTTTATTTATTTGACTATTTAATTTTTTTATCATTTTTAAGACACAAAAATGTTTTACCTTTTTGGGTGCTCTTATTAGATTTTAATATTTCTCTCGAATTATATAATCTAGCCCCATAGGTTCATATCGAATAATTGTAGACATTAGTATAGTTTCAAATTTCAAAATTTAAATTTGCTTTGTCATATCACTCCATGCCGCTTGCTTATGGTGTTTTTTATCTTCTCTATCATAGTATCTCTTTTCATTGTCATGTCTTCATCCAAGTTAAAGCTATCAATAGATTGGGGAAATCAATATACTTTTAAATTTCAAAATTTAACTATGCTTAATCGATCACTTGACTACCACTTGCTTATGGTGTATTTGATCTTCTATGGAGTATCTCATTTCATTGTTTTGTCTCGTTAAAATTTTAGAAGAGCATGCTTCCTATCTTAATCTTTGGTAGCTTATAAAGATTTATAAGCCAAATTGGCTTTCTTCCCGTTGACTCTTAATAAATGTCTAGCATCAACTTTCATATTCAAGACTTTACACGATGAATTCGCAAGACAAAGCCTTGATTAGTTAATATTGAGGACAACTTCTAAGCCACATCCTTGCTTTGATTAAGTTAATATTTAAATGGTAGCACCCTCTTTTTACTAGTAGAAAATTACCTCAATTCTCGATAAAATAACCTACCATACAACATCTACCAACGTAGGCAAAAAAATTCTATATCATCGCCTCTACATTTGAAGATTTTTCTTCTTGCTTGCAGAAGGTTTCAAGAATTGTCCAAATTAGGATCATATTTTCCCTAATGGACAAAATTATGAGTATATTTTATTATGGGCCATTTCGCACTTCCCACAATGATATACTCAAATTGATGACTTTTGAGTGGGGTCATATAAAGATACTATTTGAGATGGGTCTACAAAAATGATTTGTTTAGGATTCCATTGAATTTTTCTTTGTCCTAACTTAAGTAAATGTTGATGCATAATCACAACACCCTTGATTGTTTACAATTTGAAGGATTGAGACCATCAGTGTGATTCATCAAACATGGAGTTATCCCAAAGTGTGGGACTTTGCAATTGGGATAACCCTCCAGAGAAGGCCGACTTCCTATCCTAACCTAGTGCCAACTACTCCAAAGTGCAGAGAGTTACAGATCTAACCCTAATCTAAAGCTTTCCCAAGGAGATAGAGTTAGAGAAAATGCATAAAATTAAAACCTACTCTAAGGGAAGGTGATGCACTAGAAGGATGTTGAACAACCTATATGATAAACACAACACAACTAGAAAATTGTAATGAAAACACAACAATACACAATAACCTTGTATGCAATGAAAGATCAAAAATATACAATATAGACTTAAGAGGGTTTGAAACATCCACAGATCTAATTTTATTTCTCTCAAAGTTGATACAATACATCACATTAGGGCCAAAGGCACAAATTTTGCATTACAATGTCCAGTAGGGAGGTTTGGAATCTCCACAAAATCTCTTACACACAAGAATAAGAATAAGGGAGGGTCATATACAAGGTGTCCAACCTTTTAAAATGAGCCCCTCCTTACAATATATAGGAAGAATGAGAGAATGGAGAGAGAATAATTTGAAATATTGCTTCAACCACCCTAAAATGCATTAAAATCTCCTGCAACAATGATGGGTGCCACTGCAAAACCCATGCCTCCTTGTACTTTTCCTTATTGGAGAAGAAAGGAAGCCCATACCCTATTCATTATGGTAGGTGAGAAATCGAGAACATCCTCTAAAAGGGAGAACTATATTTATTCATTTTAAATATCTTAGCCTCACTTGAATTAAGATAACCACTTGTATTTTTGTAGAAGACACTAAGATCTTTCCAAAAAGTCCTTTCTTGTGTAAATATGAGATCGCAATCAAAATTTATGGCCATCTAAATATTGGGGTGCCATACTACATTAATGACGAGTGGTTGAACTTCTCCTTTTGAAGTCTAAAATTTCCGCAACCTCTCGAAATATGAAAATTCAGACCTTTGGGCATTTCAACTTCGAGGTTGAGTTATCGTTTCATTCGCTAATTCTACTTGAGAGTTCCTAAACTCTGAAATCTGAAATTGAGACTTTGGGTTTCGGACCTTTGCATTTTTTGAGGTCACCATCATAATTCATATTCTTGATCCCCGAACCTCCAAAACCCCAAAGGTCAAAGGTCTAAAAGGGGTAAGGTCCAAAACCCCAAGTCCTAAATTTGGACTTCAGGTTTCGAACCTTATGCCTTTCGGACCGTTGACATTGTTAATCCACTTGATCCTGCCAAGACCTCAAAACTCAACCCCGAACCTTCGAAACCCCAACCTTTGAAAGTCCAAAAATGGGACCTCTCGAAAGTCCAAAATCCTTTTGCATTGACCCCCAAACCAAGTTTGACCTCCAAACGTTGAGCCCTTCGACTTGAAATTTCGGGATTTCGGGCTTTGGCTTGTCAACACCAATCTCGCACTATGATAATTATTCACCGGGAACTACTCGTGCTATGATTATTAACTAATGCAAAACTCTTAGTTTGGTGGATGTAATCTGGAAACACAACAACAAACATAACACAAGAATACCATAGACTATGATAAGAAGGAATAATGATAAATCTGAAATATCAGTGTAAATTATAATATCAACATAAAATTGTTACAATCTCACCCGTAAGGTTCTTCAAGTTTTATCAACTTCACTTGCTTTCAAGCAATAACTATGGGAGAAACTTCACAATTACACCTCTTAATGGCTTCTTTAACACACCTTCAAAATGATGGCTTCCTTTACACACTTACTCATACAATATTTCTCACTACTTCTCTCTATGCTAAATGAGGGGGGGTGGCCTCTTTATTTATAGGAATCAGGCTTATCCACCTTATCTCTAAGATAGGATAGGAAATCTCTTCCGGCAAATCATAGTCCATGCCTAAACTCTTGTCTTTATATATAGGCTTATCTTCTAAGATGAGATAAACCTTATCATCTCACATGGGTTCCACCTTTTTTAGACTTTTCCACAAATAAAATACACAAAATATTTATGACATCACTCTTTGTCCTTATTGCAAATATAATATTTCTAATTCCTAATCATGTAGACCCTACTTCTCTACTTATCCCAACTTTGACATTTTAACATTACCGGACCACTTACGGCAAATATTTACTTTTACAACATTCCTATTGTATTTTGACTGCTACCATACTCTACATTATTGGCGGCACTGCATCTTGTGCAGCCGTTATTTTCTATTGGACGCCACTACTAATTATACTTAACAACATCCTATTCCTAATACATACATTAATAAAATAGAAATTATGGAGGAAAATTTTAATGTCGACATTTTCCCCTTCCTAACTTCTACTCCATCCCTGAGTAGACTCTTATGGACATTCTAAAGCTGGTGCTTGGAAAATCTTTAACTTGTCATGGTTGACCCATTTTGTAATGGGAGTACCATCCAATTCCTCCAATCGATATGTACCATTTTCATGCACAGCTGCTATTTTGTAGGGCCCCATCCACTTTGGAAGAAATTTTTCTGTCTTCTTTTTGTATCTCGGAATCATATACTAGAACCAAGTCATTCACATGAAATGGAGACCAACGGATCTTTTGATCAAAGTATTCCTTCGCTTCATTTTCTTCTTATATCTTGTATCCTTCGCTATTTCCTCATTTCCTCTAGCAAATGAAGATGTACCAACCTTTATTTTATGAATCACTTTCATCCATCCTTTCATTTTTCATAACTCTCACAGTGGGAATATCAAATTCAATAGGAAGAACTGGATCAATGCCATAAGCCAACCGAAATGGGGAGTATCTTGTTCACTCGACTTTGATGTTGCCCTATATGCCCACAATGTTGCATGAATCCTTTTATCCCACTTATGTACCTACAAGGTGCATCTTTTGCTAGAATTTGACACAACACAAAATTTGTTCATTCCACTCGTCCATTTGTGTTTGGCTTGTATGTTGTTGCCTTCCTGTGTTTAATAGAAAACTTGTTGACTAGGGCTTCTACCACCTCATTAATGAAGTGGCTTCCTTGATCTGTTACAATTTCTAATGGGCAACCAAATCTGGTGACAATGCGTTCATATATGAACCTTGCCACTTCATCCATGGAAGTTGTTTTCAATGGCCTAGCTTCAACCCACTTGGTTAAATAATCTATGGCAACTACAATATACTTATTTTGGTGTGGGGTAGTTGGAAGTGGACCTACAATGTCTATTCCCCACTTTTCAAAGGGACCAAGTGGAAGAATAGGGCATAATGGAGCTAATGAAGTCTTACGGTTACCATGTGTTTGACAAATATCACATGTCTTACAATAATTATAACAATCTCTAAAAAGAGTGGGCCAGTGATAACTTACATCCAAGATCCTTCTTGTTGTAAGTTGTCCAGAGAAGTGTCCTCCACATGTACCATTGTGGAATTCTTCTATCAGCTCCTTCCCTTGATCACGTCCAACTGCCTCTTGTATTGTCCATCAGGTCCTATTCGAAATAATACTCCATGCAGAATAGAATATGGATGACTGGCTTGAGTAATCTTCCTCTTAGTCTTTGCATTGGCACCATCAGGAAACTTTAATTCATTTAGATAATTCCAAATATCTATATATTCACTAGGATTATGTCAAGAGATAACAATGTTGCATCTAGGAAATCATCATCATCACAAGGTGAACCTAAACCATCATAGGCTCGAGAGAGTGCATCTGCATTGACATGCTTCTTTCCTGGCCTATCTATAATATCAAATTCAAATTCTTGTAGCAAAATTATCCATCTTGATATCCTCCCTGATGGGTTAGGCTTATTGACAATATATTTTAGAGCTCGATGATTTGTTACAGCTATAAATTTCTGCTCTAAAGCAAGTAATTTCTAAACTTCTTTACAGCAAAAATGATAGCTAGAGCCTCTTTTTTTCAGCATGATAATTTACCTCAAGATCGCTCATTTGTCTGCCTCCCAAAGTAAATTGGATTATCATTCCCATTTTCATTCTTTTGGCTCGCAGTACTTCCTAGTGTTGCATCCGAGGCATCAGTATACACAATGAATGGCTTGCTCCAACTGGATTCTTTAAAACAGTGAAGACACCGTGGCTTCCTTCGATTGTTCAAAAGCTTCTTGCGCCTTATTTCGGTTCAAAAGTAACATCCTTCTTCAAGAATCTGGGTTAGTGGCTGTGCAATCTTTGAGAAATTCTTGATGAACCTTCTATAGTAACCCACATGGCCTAAAAATTATCGCAACTTACTTCTATTCATATGAAATGGTAACTCTTTGATTTTTGAAACTTTATCAAGATCAAGTGCACCAATACCATCTCTGGATACAACATGCCCTAACAAAATGCCTTTATAACATCCAAAGACACACTTTGTAGGGTTTAGTGAGGCTTGTGCTTCATCTAACCTTTGAAATGTTGTCTCCATCTGGTGCAGGTGGTCCATCTTGCTCCCATAGATGCAAAAATCATCCAAAAATACTCTGATGAAGTTCCCAATGTAGGGTTCAAACACCCTATTCATCAAGCGTTGGAACGTTCATTGGAGCATTACACAACCCAAAAGGTATAAATCTATAAGCAACGCGTTCCTAAGGAGTGGTGAACGTGGTCTTCAATTGATCTTTCTCTGCTATATGAACTTGGTTGTATCCGCTATATCCATCAGCAAAACTATAGCACTCCTGGCTAGCTACTTCATCTAAAATCTAATCTGAGAATGGAAGAGGGTAATGATCCTTCTTTGTTGCCTTATTGAGCTTCCTATAATCAACACAAATGCGTAGCTTCCCATTTTTTTTATTGAGATCACAATGGGAGAAACCCATTCTAAATTCTCCACAAGAAATATAAATCCTGCATCAAGCAACTTATCTATTTCTTCTTTTACAGTCTTGGAAAAATTAGGATTCATTCTATATGGCATTTTCTTTATGGGCTTAGCACCATCTACCATCTCAATAGAATGTTCTACCCAACTTACTTGACGGAGTTCCTTGTAATCAAAAGTGAATATGTGTATGTACCTTCGAAAGAGCTGGAGGTAGGATTCCTTCTCACTCTCCATCACAGCATCACCAATCTTTATTTGTTGGAGACGATCATCAATTTCTTCTTCAGATAATTTTATGGGATCATGAATTAGGGTGACTAGAAGGATATCCATGACCGAAACATCAACCTCACTTTCTTCATCTTTAGTGTCCACTTCACTAGTACTCGAGTAATCAGAGGATGTCCAATCATCAGTTTCATCACTTGAATCCATATGTTCTACCTTATGATGCCGAGGGATCACGTTTATCTTCACCCTCTCTACCACGTCCAAGTGTCATGAAACCTTCATTCCAGTAATTTCTTACATGAACTCTCTCCTTAGCCATGGTCTTCCCAACAACATTTGGTACGCAACAGTACCATTTTTCATCACCTGAAATTTTACCACACATATAATACCCATAACAGATATTGCCACATTTGAAACTATACCTTCTGGTTTAATTTTTCCTTTATTTAATGACCTTAACATAAGTGTTGAGGGGCGATCAATTTTTAAACCCAACATATTCATTACAGACTCGGTCATTACATTAACTGCAGCACCTCCATTAACTAAGACATCATGAATTGAAATACCATTACATAATACCTCAGCTTGTGGAGCGTAGGGATCCACCTCTGCCTCCAAAATAGGGACCTCAACCTCCTTCCTTTGTTGAGCATTGAGTCCACTTCGCAGCTCCCGCCTCTTCTCAGAAGACATAGCCAAGATTTGACCATATGTAATATTTGTAAGCCTTTTGGACAGATCGTCTAAGATGGAGTATGGTCCTTGTCCCCGTGAAATCGAGAAAATCCCGCACACCCAACTTTCTTCTCCTATGTTTCTTACTATTTTCTCCTTTCATCTTCTTAGGATCACTTCCATCTTGGTAATCTTTTTCTTTCTTTCTTTTTGTTATAAACACATCTACTTCATTATTTATGCTCTTATCTACTACATCAAAAAATAATTCACAGTGCTTTCCTTTATCATTATCTCTTGTACTGATGATGTAGAAGCTCTATCTGGACAATTATACTTATAATGACCCTTTTATAACAACCATAACATACAACTTTAGAAATATTTCTTTTTGGACCTCTATCTCCTCCCTAAGAACTAAATTCTTTTCCTCAAGAAGATTAATAGTTAATCGACCAATCTTCCTAAGCGAGATCTTCACACTCGGTGAGATGTACTAGGAGAAATATTTGTGCTCACCGAGAGTGGTTGTGGATTCGGACCAAAGGTGCCTGGTGTAGGCTCTACTTTAGCAAGTAATTTCTTTGGGATCCTCTTCCATGCTTTCTTCTTGCCCCTCTCGCAATCTTTGCTTGTTCAATGGTAGTTGGGTGGTCATACTTCACTCGTTTTCTGATCTCTGGCTTCATCCCAAGAATGAAGTTCTTACAGAGGATATTATCCACGCCATTCATTAACCCATCCGCTAATCCTTCCTTCCGGATCTGGGCATCGAGATTCCTCCTTAGCTCTAGGACACAAGCATGATAATCCCTTATCTTCTCCTTCTCTCCTTGGGCTAGCTTTGTGATATCGATCATGAGATCTGCATATTTCTGTTGTTCACCAAATTCTTCAAGAAAAATTTCAGTTAATAAATCCCATGAGTTTTTCACATTATCACCTAGTGTTTCAAACCACCTAAGAGCTGAACCATCCAAAAAGGTAGGAAAAAATTCAGTCCATTGTTCCCTTCTTATAAGGCCATTACAAATACAAGATCGTTTAAACTCTTGAATGAAAGAGGAAGCATATTCATTAGATTGGGTTGAAAAAATAGGAATCTTCCCCATTTCCAAAAGTAACCACAGTGAAATACCAACCCACAAGTACAATCAACAAGACTTATGTGCACAAATAATTGGAATCACTATAATAGAAAATAGAAATGACCATGGTAAACTATGGTAAAACTTGACTTACTGCGGTAAAAACTGACTTTACTGTGGTAAACACTATTCACAGTAAAAAGTGAAGTTACTGCGGTAAATACTATTCACGGTAAAAAGTGACTTTACTGCGGTAAATACTATTCACAAAAAAAAGTGACTTTACCATGGTAACTACTATGCACAGTAAAAATAAGGTTACCCTCCAAATGTTTTTTGACTAAGTGGGAATATTTCTCCAGAAAATCCACCAACGAGGAATGGTCCCTAAGAATGTAACCAAAATGTCAACACCAATCCGGCACTATGATAATTCTTCACCGGGAAGTCCTCGTGCTATGATTATTAACTAATGCACAACTCTTAGTTTGGTGGATGTAACTGAAACACAACAACAAACATAACACAAGAATACCATAGACTATGATAAGAAGGAATAATGATAAATCTGAAATATCAGTGTAAATTATAATATCAACATGAAATTGTTACAATCTCACCCATGAGGTTCCTCAAGTTTTATTAACTTCACTTTCTTTCAAACAATAACTACGGGAGAAACTTCACAATTACACCTCTTAATGGCTTCTTTAACACACCTTCAAAATGATGGCTTCCTTTACACACTCATACAATATTTCTCACTACTTCTCTCTATGCTAAATGAGGGGGTGGCCTCTTTATTTATAGGAATTCGGGCTTATCCACTTTATCTCTAAGATAGGATAGGAAATCTCTTCCGGCCAATCATATTCCATGCCTAAACTCTTGTCTTTACATGTAGGCTTATCTTCTAAGATAAGATAAACCTTATCATCTCACATGGGTTCCACCTTTTTTAGACTTTTCCACAAATAAAATACACAAAATATTTATGACATCACTCTTTGTCCTTATTACAAATATAATATTTCTAATTCCTAATCATGTAGACCCTACTTCTCTACTTATCCCAACTTTGACATTTTAACATTACCGAACCACTTACGACAAATATTTACTTTTTACAACATTCTTATTGTACTTTGATGTTACCGCAGTACTCTACATTATTGGCGGCACCACATCGATGTGTGTCGTTATCTTCTATTGGACGCCACTACTAATTATACTTAACAACATCCTATTCCTAATACATACATTAATAAAATAGAAATTACGGAGGAAATTTTTAATGTCGACATGAGCTCACGTTTTTGTGTTTTTCTCGATGAAGACTTCAAACCCCAAACCTCTCCGAAACCCCGAAATTTGGACTTCGGGTTTCGAGACTCAAATTAAAAATCCACATGCTTTGTTGACCTTTAAAGGAGTTGACCCTAAAAATACCGAACCCTTTCGGACTTGGCATTTAATTTTGGGACTTTGGCTCACATTTTCCCGCTGGGCTGCACTGAAAATCCAAAATCTAAAACCTCTCGAAGTCCAAAACTACGGACTTCTGAGTTTCCATTTTTCTTAACTTGATTTTGGGTCCAGGTTATATCTTCGTAAAGTTTTCCATGGTCGATTTGATCAAATTTTTTTACTTCATTCAACTTAGCTCATTCTATGATCTTCATGCCGACTCGTGTGGCTGGATTCCATAAACTTGTGTGATCCCAATATACAGGTCTTGCCAATGATCCATTCTTCCATTTCTTTCCTCCCACATCATTTTCTATCTGAGCTCGCTCCGCTCACCATGCATTCGGCTCAACTAAGCTCTTTTCTATGTCAACTCGGTTGAGACTTCATTCTTCCCGCAAACCGGTTCCCTACACTCATCCGATGTCAAGCCTCCACCGAGGACCCTGTTAGGAAATTTTTCCCATGGGGCAAAAATTCTCAACAATAAACATTATGAAAATTTTGTGGTTTAGGTAATAGAAATCATTATTAATTAACAAATTTGTTTAGCTCCAATTTGTGGTTGTTAAAATAGTGGTGGTTTAAGTTAATTAATCTTGTTGTTAGTGGTTTGTGACCACCTAATCATCATTTGGGTGGGCCCCACCACCTCTACCTTCTAGCCACTTTACCCAATCTTGAATTTGGGATAAATGTGGCATTTGTAAGGGTATATTTTCACTTTAGGGGGTCTCCCTTACCCTAAAATGGACCCCTTGGACCTGTAACACCACCTAAAACACACACACACAGATATAACCCTGAAAAAAACTTGGATAATTTTTGTTGATTACTTAGAGCTTACACGTCAACACGATTAACTGTAAGGGAGTTACGACCAACTCTCAATAAGCTTGACACAATGTTGACCACATAGGAAACAAGGAAACATACAACACCCATCATAAACAATTCACTTTTCTCTTCGACAAGGCACAACAAAAAGTCCAACCACAATACATAGTTATAGTTAAGGACATCCCACGGTGTAAAATCTTTAAGGTTATGTATTTACTAAAATCATCTTTCAAACTTGACTTTACGATCTAGAAGATTCATGTTTTGATTTGCACAATTATTTTTACAAAGGTGAACTTCTTTCTTTTATACTATTGACTAATTAGCTTAAGACCAAGTTTTTCTGAAAAAAATTAATATGATGTTGTTAACTTATAGACGAAGTAAAGAGTCTTTAAATGGAAGAAAAGGAAACTATCTTCTTGTGTTAAAAAGGATATACCTTATTACTCTTAACCTATGCTTGATAAATTATTCTTAGTGTTGATGGGATGTAAAATGATATTAAAATGTAAACCAATGTTTAGTAATATATGAGGTTAACAAGGTTATGTTAAATGGGATAAATGATATTAAGTGGAATCAATGGTTAACTTTTGGGAGAATCCTAGGTCTTGTAGTAGGAGGAAATTGATTAAGAAACCCTTAAATCTATCTCACCTATTTGAAAACGTAATATGTATACTTTTAAAACTTATCAAGTAAAGCCTAAGTGAAATCTTTGGTCATTCTGGATAAATTCCTAGCCCAATGAAATCATGGTTAATAACTAATGAAATATTAAAGACGAATCCAATCCGATCTTATTCCTCTAAATTCTTCCCAAGTGCTTTGTATTCTTCTCTCTTTTTTGTTGTTAAACATTTGATCCTCCACAAGGAGATTTTAGTGCCGAAACTAAAACGACACTTTCGCCGTAACTAGAGCTTGTGCTTTTCACCTTGTTCAATGGAGGTAGGAAACAAGATTCAGTAGCTTGGGTATGTTTATGTAACCTTATGAAAATTGGAAAATGTTCTTTTAATCAAACGAAGTAAGCAAGTTATTGACATATAATTGATTATCCTCTTTCAGAAAAACTTGGTCTTAAGCTAATTAGTCAATAGTATAAAAGAAAGAAGTTCACCTTTGTAAAATAATTGTGTGAATCAAAACATGAATCTTCTAGATCGTAAAGTCAAGTTTGAAATACATTTTTATTAAATACATAACCTTAAATATTTTACACCGTGGGATGTCCTTAACTATAACTATGTATTGTGGTTGGAATTTTACGTTGTGCCTTGTCGAAGAGAAAATTGAATTGTTCGTGATGGGTGTTGTATGTTTCCTTGTTGCCTATGTGGTCAATGTTGTGTCAAGCTTATTGAGAGTTGGTCATAACCCCTTTTGGTCACCTTTGTTGACGTGTAAAATCTAAGCAATCAAAAAAACAATTATCCGATTTTTTTAGGGTTGATATCGTGTGTGTGTGTGTGTTTTACCTAGCGTTACAAACCCTACCTATGGGTAGGGGGTCTCATTTCAAGGTTAAATTGTATTTTACCTCCCATTTGACCCCTCTCATGTCACCATATTTTAAGTGTGTTTGATTTTTGTGTTATCTTAAAAGTTGAAGTAAGTTGGATTATTTTCATTTTAGGAAATTTGAGTTTTCTTCCTAAATGTGTTTTGTTTTATGTTTAATGGGATTTTTGAAATATTTTGTTGGAGAATGAGATGGGTGACACATGTCACCCTCTCATTTGTGAGGATTGGAATTTGTTTCTTCTTTTTATACTTCCTCTTGGAGATGGGTTTATACTTTTACTTCTCATTTTCACTATTGGGAGTTGGAGAGAGTTTGGAGCTAGCAACTTGGAGCTTGGGAGAGTTTGGTTTTTCTTGAAGTTGGATAGCTAATTTTGAGGTAGGCCTTCATACCTCTTGTTTTTGTTTCTATGGTATAATGTGAAAAATAAAAATGATTGTTTTGATTATTGAATGCTTGCATGTTGTTGTGGGTGTCTTTGTAAATCTTGTTTGTTCTTATTTTCTCCATCCATCCTATTTTGTGGTGGATTTTGGAATTTTAGGGGAAGAGGGAGGAAACCCCAATGGGAAAGCCATGATGGTCTTTATTTTTATTTCCTCCCCTCATATGGTTTGATGTGGAAGATGACTGTTCATATGGTTTGAACCTCATCTTCCATCCTTGATAAGGAAACCATGCTTGGTTTGAAAATCCTTACAAGGAGGAGGCTTGGTGTTTGGGATGGAGTGATAAGGAGGGTATTATGGATGGAGTGATAAGGAGGGTATTATGGAGATTATTTTAGTGTTCCTATGGTTGGATCACAATATGGTTTATAATGGGCTCCTTACCACTCTTCCCATTGAGGAAACATGGAGTCTCCTCTTGTGTTTTTGGTGGTTTCTTTGATTGCTTTGTCATGGTGTATGGTGTGTTTTCATCCTATGTTTAACCCCTTACTTGTGAAATATTGAGGCATGCATTATCTCTCTCCCATGGGCTTGGAGGGAGGCTAACATGTCCTCCATTTGGTGGAGATGGCATGTGATGATGTCATTTGGTTGGGAGGAAACTAGGCCCCTTTTTCTCTTGTGCATTGAAGACTTTCATATGGTGTGGAAGCTTGGAAAAATATGCTTGGAGCATGGAAGAAAATCTTTAAATTTTGGACATGTTGTTCCCCATTTTGGGGAGGCGTGTACACTTACATTTTTGTAATGGTTTTGTAATAGTTGATATTTATTATTTTATCTTGAGAAGAATCTTGAAACCTTGTATTTGTAATATTGTGCCATTTTATCTTCTCTATCTTGAGAAGAAGGATTCATATATTGTAAATTTGTTCTACCTTTTTGTGGTAGACTCATACCCTTGTATTTTGTATCCTTGTTTAGTGAAAATTTGAAATGGATTTGCATCAAAAATGAAAGAATTTTGGGAATGATAACAATATTTGTATCATTGCTTGGGTAGAAATGTATGGTATGCTTAGAGCTCAAAAATGTATTCTACTTGTAATAAAGAAAAAGAGAATGTAGAAATGTTGTTGGAGTTTGGGAATGTATGTAATATTTAGATCTTCTTTGGGTTTGAAAATAGTGTATTCTTGAAGCTTGAAAATGCACTTAGCTTTGGTAATGTAGAAGTGGTTATTAAAAAGAAAATGAACTAGTTGCTTGTGTATGTAAGTAAGTGTATTTGGAATAAGATTTGAGGAAAGAAAAGAACTTATATTATTTTGCAAATTGTCTTAAGGTTCAGCTGTAATGTTTTGTAATTTATCTTAAATATTGGCTTTATTGTTTTGCAATATACCTTAATGTTATCATCAAACTTGTGTGTAAATATAAATAAATTTTGGCTTAGAATTAGTATACATAGGATAATGTATGAAACACAAAAAAAGAGTTGTTTCTTTTATTCAAAAATTTCAAGTTGTACCTCCATTATATGTTGATTTTATTCATTTTCATCATAGTGTTATTCAATTTTGTATACCCCCACTTGTTATATATATATATATATATATATATATATATATATATATATATATATTGTAGAAGAAAAATTATGTTAGTATACTAGCATGAATTGACTACCAAACCAAATTAATACAAAATCCAACACAACCATTCACCTACCTTAGATTGAGCAAGATGAAAAGAGGGAGAAGACAATATACCTATACTTACCTACAAGTGGAATCCTCATTATTTGATTATTTTGGTTTTCTCCTTTATTTGCCTATTGGATGGAATGAAGATGCTTCAGATTTGTGGACTAATTTTGGTAGCACCTCCCCTTGATCAAATGATGATTTTGGCTCAATTTAATGCTACAGAGATTGCTAATTTTCTTAGATGTTTTGGAAGCATGCACTTTTAATTGTTCTAAGGTGTTTGCCATGGAGGGTAACACCTCTATTTATAGATGGAGGAAGCAAAAATCAATGGTTGGGATTTTTCCATGTCAAAAGTAGATCAATGGTTGAGAATGGCTGAGAGGATTAGAGGTTTCTAGAGTGGAAGGCTCTAGAAATTTGAATTTGAAATTCTTGGAGGGAAGAAGCTTCCATTGAATCAAAAATTCAATGGAAAGAGAAGGTTATAGAGGCTTATAGATTTAGAAGCCTCTATATTTAGAGGTGTGATCAAGTGATTAGGATTAGTGTTAGATTAGATAAATAAATTATTATTAGGGGTAAGATTACATGGGAGGCTAGGTTTAGGGGTGTGTAGGGTAGGTGGTAAGTGAGATGTAGGAATATTTAATTCCTAGAAATTATTAATGGAGAGTTAGATATGATAGTATGATGTAATGATGGATTAATGAAACTAATGTTAGGGATGGGATATGAAAATAATTATTGATAAATAATTA
Source organism: Taxus wallichiana var. yunnanensis (assembly GCA_018340775.1). Taxonomy (NCBI): domain Eukaryota; kingdom Viridiplantae; phylum Streptophyta; class Pinopsida; order Cupressales; family Taxaceae; genus Taxus; species Taxus wallichiana. The sequence continues at coordinate 85,522,886 of CM031241.1, read as the reverse complement.
AAAGGGGAAATATGATAAAATGGGATGTTAGATAAATGATAAAGGATAAATGGATTAATAATAATAATTAATCTTATGATTAATTATTATATGGGTATGATGATGTTATTTATGGGACAACTTAGTCACTAAGCATGTCGACATTTTAGATGTCTACATTTTTCCCCTCTTTGAAGTGCTATTGTGTAGAAATTATTTATTAAAGAAAGGGAAGAGAATATGATGGTGATATGATTCCCCTCGAGGGGTTAGGGGAGAAACGATCCAAGTAACCACTCGAAAAGAGGATATGCGTGAATTAGGTGATGAGAGAGAGGAATAGAAGACAAGAGGATTAAAGAATTAAGAGGATGAGGATTAGAGGATTAGAAGATAGGAGAGGAGAGGATTAGTAGATATTGAATTAGAAGATAGGAGGTTAGAGGATTTCAAGAAAGGAGAAATTTCAGGGAGAGGAGAGAAGAGTAGAATAAATATGAGATTGGAGGAGAGGAGAGAAGATTATAAGAATTAAAGGATGGAGGAGAGGAAAGGAGTTTAGAAGAAATAGGAAAACTAGATGAGAGTAAAGAAGAATAGAAGAAGTAGGAGAGGGGAATGGATGTTGAAGATATTTGGATGCCCCCAATCAATAATGAATGACAAGGGTGAAGGTTTTGGATTTTTTATTTAAGATGTAGATGTGAGGATGCCCTAGTCAATGATGTATGACATGGGTGAATATTTAATATTTTGGATTATAGGATTGTTGAAGATGCCCCAACAAAGGGGGAGGGTTTGGAATGTTGGATGTGAGATGATGAAATTGGGATTGATTAGTGATTGATGGATAAAGGATTAGTTGGATGGGAGGATGAGATAGATGATAAGGGGGTGTGCTACCATAGAGTGCCCATAGTGATCATCATTAGAAAGATTGTGGCATTGAGAAAAACACACCAAGGTGTAAAGACCATTGATGGTTGAATTGTCAAATGCCCCTATCCTCATATTATTGGACATATTAATAAAAAGAATGGTCCTCATATCATTGGACTGTGCAAAAAGAAAAAGAAAGAAAAGAGGCCTCATATCATTGGCCAAAATGTAAATGCAAACAAGCAAGGAAAACATACATATTGTGTGTGTGATTTTAAATTTGTACTATTTTTTTATGATTTTTTACGATTTTTTGGATTTTTTATGATTTTTCTTATTTTTATGATTTTTTTATTTCTTACGATTTTTTAATTTTTTAAGATTATTTAAATTATTTACGATTTTTTGAATTTTTACGATTTTTTAATTTTTACAATTTTTTGAATTTTTTAAGATTATTTTATTTCTTACAATTTTTTGAATTTTTAAATTTTTTTGAATTTTAACGATTTTTGAATTTTTTATGATTTTTATATTTTTTACGATTTTTTGATTTCTTACACTTTTTTAGATTTTTACGATTTTTTATATTTTTTGAATTTTTACAATTTTTGTGAATGTGGGGTGATGGAGGAGGAAATTTAATGAAGGTAGGAAAAAACAGGAGGAAAAATAGATACATAGGGGGAGAATGGGCTCTCAAAAGGTTTTAGGGCATCGCGGCAAGTATAAAAGGGGTTTGGGGTCCACGGGAGGGGTCATTTTCACCGCGCATGGTCGTCGCCATGTATACAAGAGGATGTCGCGGGGAGAGACACTAGTAGTTCACGGACCCACCGAGACAGGTTGAGGAGGAGGCCTAGAGGGCACCTCCACTTATTTTGTTTTGGGTGGTCCACGAACAACAACTAGGTATTCATTCTCTTACAGAGTCCAGATAGGAAGGATATAGATGCAAGTCGATTTGTAGTCTTTGGAATGAAACTTGAAATACATTGCATTGATTTGTTGTCTTCAGAATACAAATACATTGTTTAAAAAACACTTATGAGATGGATATCACATGATATAGATGTTCAATGTTCATATGATATATTAAAAAACACTTATGTTTCTCATACACCTACAAAGCATTAACATAAAAGGTTTGTTAGTTTTGTGAACCACTATGTACTAAAATGAAAATTTAAAAATAGCACTACTCCTCATTCAACTTGCTTGTGAAATTCCTTGTATGAAAAATTGAAGATTACAACAAATGGAACAATTTTCAAAATTAAATTACTCTTAATTATATCATATTTCTGTAGCATGCTCCACTCTTCATCTGTTAGAATTACACTTTGTTGTAAATGAGAGTGACTAACATGTAACTTTGTTATCAATTCATAACTGAGAGTGGAGCTTTAATTTTTATTGTCAGATGCAAACTTGCGACAAGGCTATCAATGGTTTAATGAAGCCAAAAACCTTTTATCGCATCTACCTTATCAAGAATCCATTTCTTCTCTTGCATCATTTTTATTTATGTTCTTCTGTAATACATCCTTCTTAATGAATTGGTGTGTTTTATCAAAAGGCATTGGAAAACCAAACTTTTGAAATCTCGTACCTTTACATACGCAACCCCGTAACATTAAATTTGACACTTATTCAATAGTTCTTGTGCTTCGCCTAGCATCCCACACTTCCAAATGATAGATGATACCTTTATTGAGGCATCAAACCAGTTTTGAAGTCTTATGGATGTCAATTTTGTGTCACTAAATTTGTAGATAACTTCCACAAAATTTCTTGTTGTATCCTCTCTTAAAGCCATCACTTTTTTGCTACCAATTACGTATTCGCAGAGCTTATCATATATTCTCTGTAGATCAGCCATGAATTCAAACAATCTAATCAAATCATCAATTTTTTGGTTTATTTCCCCCCAAACATTATCCATCATATTAATCAATGCCTTTTTATAAAATTCAAATAGTTTGATTACGGAAGATTATATTTCCTTCTACAATATGCCCCTGAATTTTCTCTCTTCATCTAGGCTATGTTCCCATTTTTGGCCTTTTCTTTCTCTTCCTTCAGAACCTCTTACAATTCTCCCAATGTTTGTTCTAATCTATTATTCCTACTTTTCAATTCCTATAATTTATTCTTCACATATTCCAATTCCAATTATACTGTTCATTCGCAGCGACTACAAAGTCATAAAGGTAGATGATTTTATCCTCCTCTCCAAATCACCTATCTTATTAAGTATCACTTTTCCTTTCGCTTTCTCATTTGCCAAGTCTACCTCTAAATTTTGAATTTTATTATTCAACTTATTTTTCTCTCTCTCGCCTTTAGAAATGCTGTGTATACCACATCATTGTTCCTTTTTTATACATTTATTTTGTCACAAGGTTTCATTCGGTAAAATCCATTTGAAGGGAGGTTACATCGTAGTCATTGGAAACCATTTGATTCTCTGGTTTTACAACTTTAGGCACAACATACATGTATTCCATGGTATCTTTGTCTAGGTTATATGTAGGAAATACCTTCATTGTGGAAGGATCTGAAGTTATAGTAGCTTGTAGCATTTTCTTTTTTTCTTGTCTTTCTGATTTATGGGAAAACTCAACTCGATAATCAAAACCTAAGGTGTTTCTAGGAATGAACTGCTTCAACTTGAATGGTGAAGGATTAATTGAATTTTGAGGATAATTTCCACATGGATTAGTAATTTTTTGAGGGGTGATACCGCCTTTACGTAATTATTTTCCTTGAAGCAATGTTAACATGTGTAAGAGTAACTATATCTGTGTCAGAATCTATCTTTTTCCTGTTCTCGGGTCCTTGTTAGAAAATAGGAACTTCAACTATATGTATTGGAATATTTAGAATAATTTATTGTTGTAGTACTTTCTGACCACTACTACCATCATACTAGAACCGAAACAATATAAATATTAATAGCTTCATTACTAACTTCTCCTCTTGGATTTTTAACGTGTGGCTGAAATGTTTGTTGAGGATTTGACTCCAGAGAAAAATGCATTGGATTACCACTTGTAGTTGTTGTATGCAGTGGTCCTTTATTCGGAAGTGATGCTCCAAGGCTTGATCTATTAGAACCTCTGCTAGGATGTACCTCTGGTGGAAGCCAAATGCCTTGTCCTATTGAACCCAAACCACCACCACTAAAACCCATATTTTTAGCTATAATTGATCCTGTAGAATATTTTTGTTTCAATATTTCATTGAGACTTGGTTTATATGTGCTAAGGGGAGTGTGTAATTCCTCAGATTCAATCTCATCATCACTACTTGCCTCTGCATGATGCACTTCATTCCATCTTCTAGAATAGAACCATACTCTGAAACAGATTTTGGATGGCCTAGGTCCTACCTCATAGACCAAAAGGAAATAATTTTTGACCTTGTCTAATTTTTATCTCATAATTCATGATATATATGCTTTGGCATGTTTTTAGAGGACTTTTATCATATTTTTTATAAAAATGACAGATTGAAAATCCTCTGCCTTTTTTTGGAGGCAATCCCAAAAATTTTGTTAGCAACTCTTGAAAACTAATTCCTTTCTCAATTAAAATTCCATCCATTAATTTTTTTACTTCATCCCAAGACTTCTTTTTTTTCATTTTTTCTAGCACGGGTTTGTTTTCAAAGTTGAATTTTAATGGAAGAGTTATTATTCGCCACTATCCTTGATTTAATCACCTCACATGAGTCATAGTCCCAGTGAGAGTCAACATCAAACTTAAAAATTTGTAAAATTCCATTGGCCACATTGAATTCTTTTCTCTCAAATGTGAACCCTTCACATGAAAATGCTAAGGAAATATCCTATTTTGTTGAGTAAGAAAATACATTTTATTTGTGCTTTCCATTTAATATATATATTCCAAGGCAAAAACCCTCTTTGTCACATGTATTAGAAATTTGTAAGGTTTTACTCCTGATCCATAAAACCTTAGCACAATATATTCCTCCATGCAAAGACGAGTCAACTAATCGTATTTTTGATCCCAATTGAATGCAATCTCTACAGGTCATAGGCAATCTAGGAATTGTAATTTTTAAAATTTCTTGATAAATTGGAGTCCAAAAGTAGTCCACAAATTGATTTTAGTCCCTTTGATTATCAAACATCCTTATCTTGGGGTCCACTCGCTAATGTGACGCAACACTTTTGGTTTACCCTCAACATCTCTTTAGGACCTGAATTGCAAGTTTTTTTCCAAATCATTCACCAAACTGCCATAGAATTAAATAGCACAAGCAAGTAGTGAACCTAAAGGTCTTAGTGTTGGAGCCTTCTTTGATTATTAAGAATTATTTATGCATAGTTTCGCAATGTGCTCAAAACTCAGATGCATAAGGTGGAGAAATGAAATGGATATTATATACCATTTCAAGGAGGGTTACATCAACTTTATCATTGCTATTGAATCCAAGGAAAAATACTAGCATAGAAATGGTATGCCTAACCCATTATTTAAACATCTCAATTGTATATAGAGGCTTCCCTTTTGGTATCGTTCCATCAAGTGTTAATTTTTGCAAAAAATCATCTCTATCATTTTGAGTGGTGGCATGATAATCGTTAGAAATTTTTCTAGGTTTATGCTGATGGTTCCTAAATATTTACTTTCAAACCCCAACGCATGGCCAAGATTTACCTCTATAATGGAAAACATTTATTCTTCTATTGCCATTTGCAACAATTATTTTTTTCATCGTAATTATAGGCACATAGAATGAAAAATTCAGGGTAGGGTAAAACCTCGTGGAACATCATGCGTCCCAATCCAACCCCCATGTTATCCAACCTTTAATTTTACCTTATGGGTCTTAATAGAGCATGCTTCGTTGATCTTAATATATCAAACGATGCAAATTATTTATCAGAGATGGACACATGGCAAAATTTAAAATGAACGATAACCAGATCGTACCAAGCCAAGAACATAGATGCTAATCAAATACCACAATCAATAAGATGAAATAAATTCACCAGAATAAATTTACATAAACCTTTGCAAACAAATGAGCAACAATATCATATATTATTATGGAACTCAATGAAATACAATGAGAATGGGCCTTGCTTATATAGGAAAGAAATAACAATCTAAAAACCATTCAAGGTTGTAGATCAAGCCATAAATTAAGGAAAGAACTACTCATCAATGAACTAGTCAAGACCATAGATCAAGGAAAGAACTATACCTAACAACTATGAGATAATATCCCCAATATCTAAATAAATAAATAAGAAATATCCACACACATAAGTGGGTGAGGATAAATACAATACTGAGACCTAAATAAAGTACCTAGGTGAACATGAGCTAAGGTAAATACCTATTCTAACACCCCCTTCAAGTGAAGCTAGGGGCCAAAATATAAGTGGCATGTCCACAAAGATGAGTCCTCAAAACTAGGCTCTGATGAGACACTCATGTATAATATATCCATGAAGAAATAACAAACCAAAAGAAGGAAAGAATAATGCTAGAAGGAAAGAGAAAGAAGAAGAAGAAGGAATATTTTCTCACGAACACCCCCCAAGAACAACTTCTTAAAACCCAAGCATTCCATGCAACTCAAAGTAGCGACGTGATGCAAAAGGCTTCATAAATATGTCTGCAACCTGCTGTTGAGTCAGAATGTACTCCAAGAAAAGAAATCCATCCTGAATGTGTTGATGAATGAAGTGGATGTGTATCTCAATATGCTTGGTCCACTGGTGCTCAACTAGGTTGCGAGAAATTTGAATTTCACTTTGGTTATCACACCAAAGTATAGTCGGTGAATCCTATGGGAATCCAAACTCACAACAATCAAGTTAAAGCCAAATAATCTATTGACTCAATGTAATTGTTTCCCTATACTCTTCCTCTGAAGATGAAAGTGTAATAGCCTATTTCTTTTTTCATGCCCAAGCAACTGGAGAAGAACAAAAAAAAAATAGTTAGAAATGGAACACCTGTCATCAATAGAACCTACCCAATCTAAATTTATATACCCAACCAGCTGAGTAGAACCCCTAGTGTAGTGTAGGAAAAAGTGGGAAGTGCCCTACAAATAGCACAAAATCCTTTTAGCATCCTGTCGGTGACTACTATGAGAAGAATGTGCAAACCAAGATAGAATCCCTACTGCAAATGAAATATCAGGGTGAGTATGGGTCAAGTACATGATACTTCCAACCAACTTCCTATACAAAGTAGGATCACAAAGAGGATTGGTACATGTGGAAGTAAGAGTAACCCTAGAATGAAAAGGATATGGAATTGGCTTGCAATCATCCATATCAAAGAACCGAATAATATCATGGGTGTACTTTTCGACTTAATGAATCCTTGAATATTTCTAAGAAATATATAAACCAAGGAAATAATACAATAACCCAAGATATGTCATGTTAAACTGTGTAGAAAGAGCCCTCGAATAGTCGAATATGGGAAGAAGAGCTTCCATTAAGTAACATATCATCAACATATAAGACAAGTATCACAATATCCTCACCAACATGTTGGAGATACATTTTATAATCGAGTCGCCACAAGCAAAACCAGTAGATAGAAGAAAATAATCCATTTTCTCATACCAAGCTTGAGGGGCTTGTTTGAGACCGTAGAGATACCTTCAAAGCCTATAAAAAAGATAAGAATACTGAACAAATCTAGTAGTTTGCTCCATGTATATTTCCTCTTGTAAATATCTATGTAAGAAGACACTCTTCATGTCCATATGGTATACGGGCCACCCCTATGATACAACAATAGAAAGTACAAGGCATACATAATCCATCTTGGAAATGGGTACAAAATTCTCAGAGTAATCAATACTTTCAACTTGTGAAAATCTCTTTGCAACAAGATGAGCCTTATACTTGTCAATGGACCCATCGACTACATATTTGGTTTGGTATACCCACTTACACCTAACCATATTTCTTCCTTTATGAAGAGATACCAAATCCCAAGTATGATTCTTCATCAAAGAAGAATACTCGGTTGTCATCACATCATCCCAATCTTGTATCCCATGAGCCTTTGAAAAATACTGTGGATCCTCGAAACCGCCCGACAAAAAGTTCGGACCACTCGTAGAATGTGCGTGATGATGCCTAGTGGGTGGAAGATCATGTATGAAAGGTGATGCCTCAGAAACTATAGTACGATCCCACTTAGGCATAGTGACAACATCAGTGGGAATAGGATCATCAATGACATCTACAACCTCCTCATCAACCTCCTGAAAGAAAGGATCCTCAAGATGAGATGAAGAAGAAGGATGCATGGAAGAAGATGAAGAATCATGAGGATTGAATCGCTCATCAAACTGAACATGTGTTCAAAAAATAATGTCATGAGTATTAGGATCTAAAATTTTATAAGCTCTCATGTCCTCACAATACCCTACAAAGATCAAGGGTTTTATCTTCTTATCCAAATCTTTCCTTTTCTTCTTTGGCACAAAGTCCCAAGTCACAGCTCCCAAAGACTTGAAAAATGAGACATCTAGCTTAGTGTTGGACCAAGCTTCTTCTGAGTCAAATTTTCAAGTGCTCTATGTGGTGTGTGATTCGAATGTAGTTAGCACTACTTATACCCAGTAGATGGGAGGTAAATCTCTAGAATTCATCATACGATTAGCCATTTCCTTAAAATTTCTATTCTACCATTCTACTAAGCCATTCTCATTTTTTTGATTATGATGAAACAAATGTTGGTGAATAATGCCTTGAGTTGCCAAAAATTTAGAAAACTCATTGAGAAGTACTCCCCCATTATCAAGTGTGAAGGTTCTTTATGCAACTAGAAGATTGTTTCTTGACCAAAGCTGATCCGAAAATGATCAAGTTTTATCTACCTGATCTTGAGACCCCTATAGGATTTTAATATTTTCCAACAAGTTTCTCCTTTTAAGTAATCAATTTAAAACTAATGCAAGAATGTAATGACAATTACACACCGATTGATTACAGAGTTCAGCAATAGCCTACGTCTTTGGGTTCTTTCAAACTATTCCACTAGTAAAAATTTGTAAGTACAATGTTATTTCTTACAATAAAATCTAATGGAATTTCCACTTGCCTAGTAGTACGCCAGTCCTTGAAGAACTTCCGATGATCAGTCAAATCGTTCTCCACCTTCTTGATGCACAACCTCCTTCGGAACTCAATCGGCCTTCCCAATGCTATATCAAGCGTCCTCCGACACTCTAGTCGATACTCCAGGTGTCACAAGTGAAAAATAATGTGGCTCAATGGGCCTATTGGGTAGTTTATTAATACTCCCAATCACAAATATTTCATCTACTATTGCCTAAAAATAATAGGCCAATAAACAATATTTGCATATAGTAATTTTAAAGATTATAATATAGTTTGAATACTATATTAAAAATCCCTAAAAAACTATTAAAAATGCCTAACCCGAATACGCTTAACAAATAATAAGCTTGGTGTGTCCTTTACAATGGAGAGGGGTCCCCTATTTATATTAAAATAGGGCCCTTAAAATAATTCTCCATATTTTATCTATATGTTATTATAAGCCTAACCATGGCATATGGATGGGAGTATAATCCCATATTGGGTGGCATACATGTTTGAGTGGGTTAAATCCCACATGGAGTGGTGTATTTGATTTTTCTAAGGTATTTAATACCTTAGCCTCCCCTCCTTTCATGTGGAAAATTCCACGCATGGGATTTGTTTGCCCCACCATTTATCCACCACGTGGATTTAGCATATATATGGGGTTTGGCGGATTTACATGGCCGAGTTTTTTAGAGTGGTGGTTGTTATGTTTAATGTGCCCATTATGTGGGCCAAGCGTTTGATAAGTTGTTCATGTCACTACATGACGATTTGGAGGTAAATGGGATAATATAGACCCCATGCAATATAGATGAGCCCGATCACTATAGATAGCTCACCGAGCTAAAATGTAACTCGGTCCTTGCATGACTCGGCTAATAGCTTGATGTCGATCCTCGATAGGAAAATTGATTGTGATGGCTTGAGGACCCACCACTTCGGTGATAATATTGTATTCCTCATAGTGGTCGTGCTCCCTTCCATTACAAAAGTTGAGCCTCTTGTTCCCGAGCTATACCACTTTACGATCGTCGAAGACCAGTGGTGAAAACCTCTCGACCTCCGATTTTGCCAATGCCTTTTTTCCACGTGTTGCAGTGTTATTGGTCCACTATTGACTTATTGACCATAGTTGACTTTCCCATTGACTTAGCTTTGACTGGACATAACTAGATCTCCCAATGTTTGTTTTTCGCGTTCTCATAGTTGATGGAAAGCTCTCGAAAATATCTTCTGCATTGACACAATTTAGGGATGTTTAGGGAACTTTTGATATCAAAAATGATCCCCTGATCACACCTCCCCAATAGGAAAATATTTTTGTCCCAAAAGCTTATATTGGAACATTTTGCCATCTTGTCCTGAATCTAGAAACTCTGCGCCACCTTGAAAGTGTTGTTGTAGTAGACCCTTTGGTCTCTTCCTCTGCAACCCTCTCACTTTGACAACTTTGTTTTGATCCTGGACCTGTGGGTTATGGGCCCACTATGCTTCCACCGTGCTACTTTGATATTTGAAGAAGACCTCCACACCTTTGTGGTGCAATACTTGGCTTCCAGATATCTGACAACAAGGATCTTCTTTGACTCTATAACACAGTGTTCAACTCCTAGTTGATTCCCCATAATCCAAACTAGTTTGAATGAACTACATGTTACTTAGAGCTATGATTGATCCGATGTCGGTGATGGACAATAACTTGTCAGGTACCATCCTACCACAGGGTCATAAGAGACTCTACACATAATGAAGTTGCGACCTAATGTCACATCCCTTTCGGACTTCAATTCCTCTAATGCACGATGTTAATCCTCTTTCAATACCTCAAGACTCCAATGCACGATGCTAGTCTGATGATTAGCTAACATTTTGTTGCATGGTCACAATGCCTCTACACAGAATGAAGATCCGAGCTGATTTCTCACAAGCTCAAAAATGGTGACTCCAACCCCACTACACAACTATTTCCTCTACACAGTACAAATCCTCCTATTGACGATGACTATTAGGAACCATTATGCTACTGCACACGGCCGCAATTCCTCTACACATGTGAATGAAGTTCTGACCTATTGTCAGATGCCAATGGTGTTCATCTACCATTTTGTTTCCTAATCATAATGCCTCTACATAGAATGAAGTTTTGAGCTAACACCAATGAGGTCAACTGTCTGCACATATGGATGACTGATATCCAAACTTAATATGAGTTAAATATTGTATCCAAGTTGTAACATGTATTCAAAAGCTTATTAGGAGATATGTTTTGAGTATTAATCAAATTTTCTAAGAAAATCCATTGAGTATGGTAAACCTTTCTCTCAACATTTTCTCACAAAATCTGATCTCCAAACAAAATATTGGATACTATTCATCAATTTGAATTATGCAATATATAATTGAAAATTTGTTGACTTACCCATTTTAAAGGACTTTCACTTTTAGGTATTACCTGGGCTTAGGTTGAACTTTCAATTGGTGGTGGAGTAGAAACCTCCTTTTCCTTTGCAATAGGCCTCCATTTCATCTTTGTCTTGCCATTACTCTAATGGCGAGATGGATGCATTTTCCAGCAATTGTCCACTCGGTGCCCATTCCTCTGGCAATGAGCACAAAAATTCCTCTTAATCTCCTTCTTTTGGGATGAGGAACTCTTTCTACCTTTTCTCCACTCTACATGATGAGATTAGTCTTTTCGATTTCTTTGTGTTCCTAATGAATGACATCAACTTCTTTATCAATTTCCTTATTTTTTTCATCATCGGCCACGAATGATTATGCAATCCACAAAACGTACATGGAAAGGAATTCCACATTTTCTGAAAATCATAACCATACTTCCTAAGCCGAGAAAGTGGATCAGAAGTTTCACGTGCTTATGATTATGGTATGAAACTAGAGGTGGAATATCATTACCTCCTAGCTGATTTTTCTTACCACATCCCGCCTATGACAATGAAGCACAAGTTTCCCGCTCATAATCTTCTGTAGGACTAGTGGGGTATTCTATTTGATTTTAGAAGTTTGTCTCCCATCAGCATTATTGGAGAATTCTCCAATATCCATTCACGTAGTAGGAAAACCCAAACCTACAAAATGAGGACGATCCTTGACCTATATTGGGTTAGAAATGCCTTGGCCATTTTAACTAACAATTTGGATCCAATGCCTCTAGTATGCTTTTCAAATGAACCAAAGACATCAATACCTAAATCTGAAACCAAATGGGAGGAAGAAGATTCACGTGGTGAACAAATTACAATGCAATCATCTGCCATGGTCTCTGCATCTGAAGTTGAAGGTATTTCCTTATTTTGGTCACCACATTATAACCTTACCAAGAGCTCATCCTTGGTTTACAATTCCGATTTTAAGCGAGCATTCTCCTCTTCCAAGGAGTATTTCATTGATGGCAGGAGAGAGTTATCTTCTTGGATATGGTGATTATAAGCTTCAATTTCTCGATATTTTCCTGTTTAGACATCTTTCCCATGGTGCACGGTACCCTGTTCACACAAACTAAACCAACTGCACCAACTTGAAGCAATCACTCTATTAATCGATTTATCAAAGCAATTATGGAGCTAAACCATCTCTGATACCAACTTGATCTGAAAATAATCAAGTTTTATCTACCTGATCTTCGGACCGCTATAAGATTTTAATATTTTCCGACAAGTTTATCCTTTTAAGTAATCAATTTAAAGATAATGCAAGAATGTAATGAAAATTATACACCGATTGATTACAGAGTTCGGCAATGGCCTATGTCTTTGGGTTCTTTCGAACCATTCCACTAGTAAAAATTTGTAAGTAAAATGTTATTTATTATAATAAAATCTAATGGAATTTCCAATTACCTAGTAGTACGCCAGTCCTTCGAAGAACTTCCAATGATCATTCGAATCGTTCTCCACCTTACTGATGCACAACCTCCTTCATAATTTGACCAGCCTTCCCAACGCTATCCTACATCCTCCGACACTCCGGCCGATACTCCAGGCATCGCAAGTGAAAAATATTGTGGCTCAATGGGCCTATTGAGTAGTTTATTAATACTCCCAATCACAAATATTTCATCTACTATTATTTAAAATAATAGGCCAATAAACAATATTTGTATATAATAATTTTAAAGATTATAATATAGTTTGAATACTATATTAAAAATCCCTAAAAAAACTAAAAATGCCTAGCCCGAATAAGCTTAACAAATAATAATATTTGTGTGTCCTTTACAATGGAGAGGGTTCCCTCTGTTTCTATTAAAATAGGGCTCTTAAAATAATGCTCCATATTTTATCTATAGGTTATTATAAGCCTAACCATGGAATGTGGATGGGAGTATAATCCCATATGGGGAGGCATACATGTTTGAGTGGGTTAAATCCCACATGGAATGGCATATTTTATTTTGCTAAGGTATTTAATACCTTATCCTCCCCTCCTTTCACGTGGAACCTTCCACGCATGGGATTTTTTTGCCCCACCATTTATCCACCACGTGGATTTAGCATATACATGGGGGTTGGCGATTTACATGGCCGAGTTGTTTGGAGTGGTGGTCGCTATGTTTAATGCACCCATTGTGTGGGCCAAGTGGTTGACAAGTTGTTCATGCCACTACGTGGCGAGTTGGAGGTAAATGGGATAATATAGACCCCATGCAATATAGATGAGCCCGATCACTGTGGATAGCTCGTCGAGCTAAAATGTAACTCGGTCCTTGCATGAATCAGCTAATAGCTCGATGGTGATCCTCAATAGGTAAATCAATCATGGTGGCAAGCCACATGGTGTCTTGAGGACCCACCACGTCAGTGATAATATTATAGTCCTCACAACGGTCGGGATCCCTTCCATTACAAAGTTTGAACCTCTTGTTCCCAAGCTATACCACTTTACGATCCTCGAAGACCGGCGGTGAAAGCCTCTTGACCTTCGATTTTTCCAACTCTCTTTTGCCACGTGTCGCAGTGTTATTGGTCCATTATTGACCTGTTGACCAGAGGTGACTTTCTCGTTGACTGAACTTTGACTAGACATAACTAGAGTTCCCAATGTCCATTTGTCATGTTCTCATAGTCGATGGAAATATCTCAAAAATATATTCTACATCAAACAATTTAGGGATTTTTAGGGAACTTTTGATATAAAAATGATCGCCGATCACATCCTTAAAGACTTTGAAGTGTGAAAAACACCACTGTTTTACTTGAAAAAATTAACCCAAGTACACCTCGAGAAATTATCAATAAAGGTAAGTGCATACTTAGCTCCATTAAAAGAGGGAGTAGGAAAAACCATCAAGTCACTATGCATAATCTCAAGTGGTGAAGAAACTCTCTTGGAAAAATTCTTAGGAAATGGATCTTGGTGTTATTTCCCTAATGCATAGCCAGAGAAAACTCCCTTAAGACAAGAAACTCTAGGAACACCATCTACCATACCATGAGTGCTCAACTCATTCAAATATCTCAGTAATTGAGATGTCCAAATATTTCATGCCAAAGCTTACTCTCTAAATCTGCATGAAAACCAATCTTGTCCCTAAAGAAGAAGTGTCATCAAAACCCTCAAAGTGATATATTCTAGAACTATGATCAATATAATACCCTAAGAAACAAGTGAATAAGGCTCCAACAAAGTTCGTACTTCTTCCCCATGTGGTGTAAAAGTCACTATTTTCCATTTATCGAATGGAAAAATTTATATACATAAAGCAAATTTGTAGTGATGTTAGGAACATATAGTACATCTTGGATATTGCCACCATTAAGTTGTATATCACCTTTTCCTTTAACAGAAAGAAAGGAAGAATCTCTAGCCTCAATTTTGGAAGTAGAATTCAAACCTAGAGAAACAAAAGACTCCTTGGAAGAATTCATGTGATGAGAAGCACCGTAATCTATAACCCACTATTTGCAAGTGGTGACTAAGATCTTCCAACAACATTAAGTGCTTTTCCATGCTGATTAGAAGAAGGTGGAGTGGAAATAGAAATTTTGTGTTTCTTGACTACATCCTTTAAAGCTAGCATTCTCTTATAACACTTATGTTATTCATGACCATTACCCCAAAAAAGGGCATGAAAGGCTAGACTTATTCTTAGATTTAGAAGACTCATTGGGTTTAGAGTTGTTTTCTTTGGGTTTAGGAGAATTTTGAGATGGAGAAGAGGTGGATTTGGTTTTACATTTTGGTTTTCCCTTGCCCTTAGGATTAGATGCAACTAATGCCTTTTGAGAGGTGGAAGACTCAAGGTTAGACAATTTGGATTCTTCCCTACTAAATCTTTCAAAAAAAGTTTCTAAGTTAGGCATTTTGAATGTGTCACCTAAGGCATCCATGCTAGATACAAAGGTAGAAGCAAAAATTTGGAATGGTCATCTCAACTTGGATAGAATCAAGTAAACACACTCTTCATCTTTCTTATCTCTTCCACTCCCCTTCAACTCGTATCAAAAATGTTTGAACTTAGTAAGATAGTATATAATTGTTGGAAAATATTCAGGATTCACCACACAAATAAAATTAAAGGGGCCCGGAGTTAAGCACCTACTATTAGGAATCACAATCTTTAAGCCTTCATATGACCATACCATACGACTGGGGCTAAGGATTATGCAACCCGAAAACATTGCACCACAAAAAAAAACCCATTGTAGATCTCGAGAAACCCATAAAATTAATTTTTGGGTTTCTTTACCTTGTCTGATGCAAATCTCGAGGTGAACCAGTGTGTTTCTCTTCATCAACAAAAAAAACCAAAAATGAATGCCTCCATAAATGGTCAAGTTTACAGTCGATCTTAGGGTTTTGCCACTTTGGAATCCAATGGAAGCCTATGTTTTGCATAAAAATGCATGTAGCAACAAAATATGGACAAATCACGAATATATGAATATACAAAAATGCTTGCAAAATGAAACTTACAAACAGATGTCAACAACAATCTCTTGCTCTGATACCATAAAAGGAATGATAACCAGATCGTACCAAGCTAAGAACATAGATGCTAATCAAACACCATGATCAATAAGATGAAAGTAATTCACCATAATAACTTTACATAAACCTTTGCAAACAAATGAGCAACAATATCATATATTATTATGGAACTCAATGAAATATAATGAGAATGGGCCTTATATAGACAAGGAATAACAATCTAAGAACCAAATCAAGGTGTAGATCAAGCCATAAATCAAGGAAATAACTATTCATCAAAGAACTAGTCAAGACCATAGATTTAGGAAAGAACTAGACATCAAGGATCTAGTCAATACCATAAATCAAGGAAAGAACTAGTCAATACCATAGATCAAGGAAAGAACTATACCTAACAACTAGATAATATCCCCCTAATATCTAAATAAATAAAAGAAATATCCACACACATAAGTGAGTGAGGATAAATACAATAAAGGTAAATAAAGTACCTAGGTAAACATGAGCTAAGGTAAATACCTACTCTAAATGCAATTTTGGGCATCATCAGGAAAATACATTTTGTGGACTCCAAGCCCACAAAATGAACCGATTCAATAAATTATTTTCAGATCTACGGTTATGGTGAGGTAAGGGAGAGTTGGAGTGAGTAATCGAATATGCCACATGTCATTTTCCTCTTCCTATTGAATGATGCATATTATTTATTAGATGGCCACGTGGCAGGATTTTGTGCCTCCTTAAGGAAAAGGCATTCCCAAACTTCAATCACACAAAATGAACCGATTCAATAAATTTTTGGGTCCACGGTGTTGGTGAGGTAATGCAGAGTGGTAGTGGCATTCGAGAAGATGCCATGTGTTATTATCTTATTCCTTCGAGCAGCCAAGTGTCACACATTCTAGGAAATTGAGCGTAAAGGTAAGGCATGCAAAAGAAACCCCAATAGGCTGAAGCCCAGAATTGAAATGAAAAAAATTGAGACTTATTTAAGAAAAATTCGACAGAGGGTATTCTCCAAACTAGTTACAGGAGATTCACCATTTGATTTCGACTATTTTTACCATTTTTTCTGAAATAACAAAACAAATTACAGGTCATTCACCGAAACTATGAAACTGGTTACATGGATATTCGTCATGATTTCTATAAGTTTTTTTGGGGGGGGTTCCTTAACATTTTCCCTGGAAGCTACAACTTTAGTAGAAGAAGCTTTAATCGAGGTAGGTTCACAATATGTACGGAGAAGAGGAAGTAGCTTTGGTTTTTATATAACTAGGCTTCTTTATAGATTCTATAGAAGGAGGTAACGAAGATCCTCACTTGTTTATATCCTTTCGTAGGGTTGTTGTTTGAGAATAAGTAGGCTTCTTATTTTGGGTAGTAGAAGAAGAGGCTTCCTTTTTAGACTATGAGCATGTAAATAATGCACACTATAAATAACTATTCATGCTTGCTAAAATTCATCATAATCGTCATCTAAGGAATACTCATAGAACCGATGTCAATATCCTCAACTTCCTCTATCTCTAGTAAATTCCCTTATTCTTCTTCTTTTGGTTCTTTAATTTCTTCTTCTTCATCTTCTTGAGTCTCACACACTACATTCACTAGAGGTGCTTCTAGAGTAATATTGTGTGGGGTTGCTTCTATAATTTTCTTGTTCTAAAAATATTTCCTAGAACGTCCTTATATGGAGCACTTCAAACGAGCTTCTTCTTAAGAGAAATTAGATCATTAGCCAATTTTTGCAACAATGGATCAATGTATCAGAGTTGGAACTTTTTCCTTTTTCCTTGTTGGATCCTCTTCTTATCTTACCGATATTATGAGATCATCTTCTACTTATACCACGAGGTCTTAAGCTTCATTTAGATCAACTCGATGATCCCTTCAGGATGAACCCAAACTCTTGTAATGGTGTGTTGGTGAAGAACCGTAGTTGATTTTCAACAGTTGGCATGACATTCTCAGAATTTTATCGATCAATTTATTGAATCTATCCATGAAGTACCTCATAGCTTCTTGAGGTTATTTCTTTACTCGTGATAATTGAGCAAGTAAGGCATGTGTATCCTTCATTGACTTGAATCTAGATTCAAACTTTGTTTTCATTTTATCTTAGTTTGTGATGGATGTATTAGATATGTGATGGAACCACTCTACGGAAACATATTGAAAAGATTAAACAAATAACATTACTAACATGTATTCATGTTTAACTCTCAATGCTCCACAAGCTATAATAAAATAAGAAATATACTCATCCGGATGTTTTTTTCCATCTCCTCCGAATTTAGGGAATTTATTTCTTGAACTTATAGGGAGTTCATGGAGAGGAGGAATTAGGGCCAATGAGCCCATGTTTTTTTCCCATGGTAATGGTACAACCATTCTTTCTTCTTTTTCTTCTTCCTCCTCCTCCTCGTCCTCTTCCTCTTATTCTTCTTCTTCTAGAGGAATAAGGTCTAAGGAAGGTGAAACTGAATCTTCAATAGGTTCTTCAACAAGGAAATCATGATTAAATTTAGGAAATTACTCTTGACCAACTTGTCTTGTTATGTGAGCAATGAGGAGCCTACAATCTTCTTGTTGCTTCTCTTCAAATACAGTGGTCAACAAGGCCACTTGATCGATTAGATCTAGTACATATTATTTTTTTCAATTTGTAAGATTTATGCTCAACTTAAAATAGGTTTCTTTACACCCTCCTTGGTTTATTTGGAATTTATCGAACATATTGTAGAACTTCATAACATTCTTCTTCTAGGTGTAAAATCCTTACTGACATTATGGTATTGAGTATTATCCGCTCAAAGTGGTTCCAAATGTAGTTTCTTAAATATGCAAGGTGATCTCTTCTTGAGTATATTAGAAGAAAAGAAGGTTAGGTCTGTTAAGTTGGAGCATTTATAGGAATGATCATTGGTAGTAATAGATAGGAAAACATCAAGGATCTTTTGAGGTTTACAGCTTCCTATTTTTTTGTTTTTAGATTGTATTTTCTAGGATCTTATGGTATAAAAAGGAGTGTAGAACAAAAAATATGCCCCACTATGGGTGCCAAAATTGTTGGCAAAATATTTTGTCAAGGAAAAATACGTGTTTCATCAACGCTCATGGGATTTAATCATCTCTCGCTTCAAGATGGGGTGGCTCCCATTTATTGAAATCTGGATTATGTACACTATTTCTAACTCTTGGGGGTGGTCATATATTGGTGAAAGTGCAAAAAAACCCTTGTTGTAATTCTACAAGCTAGAGAGGGAGAAATGTATAAGGTAGAGAGGAGAAAATTGTGAGATAAATAGTGGGGAAAGAGGGAGAGGGAGTTTTTAATCATAGTATTATAGATTTCATCAATCGATAACCTGGAATACATCTAGATCAATTATAAGATATATACAAATATACAATCAATTATGTAAGCTTCATGAAACAAAAATCACAATCAACACAAATTTTAATTGATAATTTCATTCCATGAAATAAAATACAAAGATTTTAATTCCTACAATAGATTCCAATACATTTTTTTGAGTATGTAGTTGAGAAAATGGAGGAAATAATAAAGAGGAACAACAAAAAATAATTTGCTAAAGGAGAGAAAAAACTAATATTTTTACAAATAAGGAGAGAATCCCAATATATAGCCTAAAGGCCTTGTTACTTTTCACATTCCTACATGATTGTTCACCTTCTTTTCTAGAATAAGACACTTTTCCTTATTTTAAGAAAAGTAATTTTACAAAAATGGAAAAGAGGTGACTTAAGTTAATTTTTAAAAAAATTATTTTCCTAACGAAGAATTAGAAAATACTTTAGACTAGTTTTGGTAAAATCTACTTGTTTCATGCAAGAATGAGAGAGAAAGAGAGAGAAAAAGGAAATAAATTAATGGATGGAGCATATGAAGAGTGTCCCATGATACGGTGAATTGGAGAATGTGGCCCTCCATCGTTGCATTATACCTAAACACTACCTCGATGCTTTTTTCCATGAAGAACTCGTAGTGTTAGAGATAATGTCCAACTAATGATCAATCACAACTTGAATCGTCTTAAAATGTTTGAGCCATTTGAGAATCTTCTACCGCATCTAAAATGGCTGATATGATTTGAGACAATGTGTCCATGAGTTCATTACCATATGATCATGGATCAGTAATTCACTTTTATGATGGCCCTGAAGTGCTCACAGAGATTATCAAGAAACATTGAATCTGAAAATAATGTAGGATATCTCATCTTACTCAAATTCTCATTAATTTCATGGCCTAAATTTTGATGATATGAGTAGTATTTAATGGATTATTTTAGAGCTCTCATCTTCCACTCGATCATTCTTACCCATGTGCGGGAACAATTATCTTCTTGGCCTTGGAACACCCTCTTCTCAAACAATGATTTTGGATCACCTATGCTCATTTCACGAAGTATTGGCATTAACTCATTCCAGTGATTGAACTCCTTTCGAATAATAAAAAAATGAAGTATCTAAGAGAATATTTAATATTACCTACGTCCGAGGATTTTTTGTAAGAATATATTCCCTGATGAATTAGGAATGTCACTCCCTTTATTTTCTTTTCCCAAAACTTGATGTGTACTTTTGACAATTATCTACACATCTCAATGAGTACCAACTTGTTACTTGAGTACCGTGGAAGTCTCAATGGTTGATCGGGAGTCTCATTTACCTCACATATACTAGACCAAATATTATATTTGTAGTTAGCTATATTTATAGGTTTATGCAAGAACCCAAATTTTTTCATTGGAAAGCAACAAGGAAAATCTTGAGATATCTCAAAGGTATTATGGATCTTGGTCTAGAGTACAATAAGAACAATAATTTTTCTTGGCTCGATATTCAAATTTAGATCAAAGAGTTAATATTTATGACATAAAATCCACTTCTATATTTGTATTATTTTTAGTATTTGGACCGATATCATGGGGAAGCAAGAAATAAAACTTTTTTTCTCACTCTCCTATAGAAGCCTAATATCGTGTTATAGGTAAATTTATTTCGAATGGCGATATGAGTGACACATCACATACTTGAGGGACTTGGAGTATCATAGGAGAAATCCACCACCTTGTATGTGTACAATGAGGGTGTTCTCAAACTTGATCGCAATCCAGTTTTTCATGAGAGAACAATCATATTGAGGTACATATTCGTTTCATACATGAGCATGTCTTAAAACACAATATACAACTTTAGTTTTTCCCAACAACTAAACAACAAGTATATATTTTCACAAAGTCACTTGCACGTGAAAAATTTGAGTTATTCATAGAGTTCCTCTCCTCATCCCTTGAGGAAATGAAAAATTAAGGGGGAATGTTAGGTAAACTTAGTTTATTAGGTTAATTATGTATTTATTGTTTACCATAGGTAATTTGATTGTTATTGAGGTTATTTGGTATTTATATAGTTATTTTGGTCGCTTGTATTATTATTACATGGTTAGGTTGTTATATTTTTTTATAAATAATATTTATCATTATTTATTTACGTATAGTTTTTGGATTATTGTTGCACTGTGTAACTTCCTCTTTGTCTAATCCATAAACCGCCTCTTTACCAAACATATCTTGTTTAAGTGCTAATGAATGAAAAACTTTATTAAGTTCCTTTAACCACTATCACGTGTAAGAATTCAATCACATAACATTGAAAGTAGAATATGTAAGACAAGAGAAAACCAGATTTATCTTGGAGAAACACAATTTGGGAAAAAAATCTTGTTACATAATAAATTGCTTCCTTTCACTATGTAAATGTCCCAATGATACAAGTTTACTATCATACAATGACATTCAATAAGGATTCAAACTCCTTTCGATTACATAACCTTCTTACCATCATCAACGAGAAAGAACTCAACTCATTATGAACAAAACAAGAACAATTACAACTTTCTCCTCTTGCTCACACTTGAATTCACCCAAAAACTTTGTAGACACCTAAATTACACTTTTGCAATCTTATTTCCAAATGTACACAAATCACTCTTGTTCTTACCAATTTCGTTATAATTAGTTATTCCTGCTAATTAAATAATGTTTCTTACCAATTTTTCCAATTAGCAAAGTGCTTAGTTACTAAACATATTTTGCATTCAGGATGCCATTTGACGATGAATTGTAAGTCAAAATCTTCTTCCAAACATACAATTAGAGATTATTAGCCAATTAAGCTTATTTTACCCTTGTTTTGGTCAAGTATGCCCTAATACTATCTCAAACCCCTCTTCCAACCACTCAAAATCACCCCACTTTCCTCCACAACGTCTCGCAAACTTCAAAAGCTTATCCTAGGCTCCTAGTTGACCCTAAGTGGTTGATTAAGGATTCCCACATATTAATCACTTGCTAATTCACTAATTGTGATTAGAAAAGATTAATCATGATTAGAAATTATAATCTAATTTGGGATTTTAGTACCACATGCACTAAAAATACTAGTTTTCCTCAAACTGAAAAACTATAAAAAGGAATCACCTCATACCTTAATATGTTACACCATGCTTTGATTTGCATCTCATATAATAAATATGAGTTATTTTCAAGCTCAATCCTTGCCTAAAGTCTTCAATGGGGTTAGTAGATGGATATCTAAAATTACCACGTAGTCATTTGGAGAGGCCATTTCACCTTGTTTGGAGTAAGAACCATACCAATTTGATTGCCCTCTTGGATTTATTTAGGTCTTTGTTAGTTTAGAAATTCAATATATTAGTAGGCATGATTAGATAAATTTTGAATTGCATTCATGTTAGTTAAGCATTCCATTTAGCTTCTATCTTTAGTGTTACCTTCCTAGACTTAGAGCCTTGGCTATAGGTGGCAATGGTGTTAGCCTTCCTTAATTAGTCATGCAATTTGCTTTGTAGAGTTTAGGGTGCTTTCATTTGGCACGCTTCGGTGGGACCATACCCCATTTGCATTAAATTTTTAAGCTTTTTAACTTAGTTTCAAAGTTTTTCATTTCAAATTTTCTAGCTTAGTTTCAAGTTTCCTAGATTAATTTCAACTTTTCTAGTTTAAATTTCAAGCTTTCTAGAGTACTTTCAAGCTTTTAGATTAGTTTCTCAAGATTTTTAGATTAATTTCAAAGTTTTAGAGTAATTTTCAAAGTTTTGTAGATCAATTTTTCAAGCTAGGTAGTTATTTCAACTAGATTAGTAGTAGAAGTTGTGTTTTCATGTTCTTTGCAGGATATAAGGAGGCGAAGCCCTATCCAAATTTCCTCAAAATACCAAAGTTTTGATCTTTTTCAAGAAATCCTCTTCAAAAATTTTATTTTAGTCACCTATAGGAAAGAGTGCACCGGTGCATCAAAGAGTGCATCTCGTGTTCTACTTGAGTTCACCTACACATCAAAGAGTTCACTTGTGCATCACTGGGTGCACCTATGCAACACTAGATTTTTGTTCTCTATGTGTAACTTGTGCATGTACATCAAAAAGTGTGCCTATGCATCACTGGATGTGCCTATGCATAACTGACTATGTAAATTTTGACAGAGGTATGCATGTGCACTCACGTGTGCACCCATACTCTGAGTGCGCCCATGCCCTAAGGAGTATGTATGTGCACTAAGGTAAAATTTTCTCAAACTTCAAAATTTTAATTTCTGATTTTTAGGGTTTATATCATTTTCTAATGGTTTTTAGATGTTGTTCTTGTCAATTTTATGATTTTAGAGCAATATTCCTAACAAAATTGCCTTAGGGTTTGATAAGGGATTTTTGATAAATTGGATTAGGGTTATATGAGTGATTATGTTTTCATACTTTGTTTGAGTTTGGAATAGGGTTATGTATGCTCTTCTCTTGCACCTAGTGTGATCTTGAGAACCAAAATCACATCTAAACCACATTTTTTCTTATTGGGAGTAAGTAGGAACAATCATCATTCATTTTGTGCTTAAGAGAATAAACCTTCATTTTTGACATGTACTTGATCTTTTAGTTTAAGATATTTTTCACTTGATAAATAACCAAGGCTAAAATTTGTGTATGCTCTTCCCTTGCACCTAGTGTGATCTTGGGAACCAAAAGCAATTTTAGTCTTTCATTAAGAAGCACTTGGATTAATTGGGAATAAACCTTATTTTGTAAATTTTTATGGTAGTTAGTTGATTTACAAGCCTTTTCATTGTTATCTTTCTATGATATTGTGAATATTTTTGAACTAATAAACATTTGTGTGAAGGACCTAACGCTTGTCAAAGAAAGAGGACTTAAACTCTAACATTACACGTGTGATTATAGGTTTCAAAATAAGTGCAACAAAAACCACATTAAGTCCAAATGATAAAAACACACCACAATCATCACATTATATTTGCAGGTTCGGTTAAGAGCTATGACTCGTCCACTTAACTAGGACATAACCCCTTTGGCATAATCCTTAATCTACAACAATGGGGGTGGTCCTAGGAACCCTAAAGTAGTTCATGCAAGAGGGAGCCTTGTGAATGAAACATGAAAGTGCTCCAAAATACCCAATTGATTAGTACGCCTTGGTGAGATTAGAGTCAAATATATTTCCATTGCGACCCCAGTGATAATATAACTGAACACACTAGTTGCTTATTGTATTATAAGGGGGAAGAGTAAAGTCGGGATACTTTGGGAAACCGAGCTCTTAGATATTTCTTATGACACCTAGAGAGAGAACCCCTAGGAAATCCTATCGGCTTGGAGCCAATTTTTTCTTAGTTGTTATATTTGAGAGCTCTCACAAAGTGACAACTTTGTTACATTCAAACTCTTTTTTTTTTCAAATAAGGGAAATAATATATTAAAGTTGAAATCGTGTGATATTTCATCACGAAATATATTTAGCATCATTTTGTCCTAGTTTTTCACTTGTCTTAAGACAAGGCGAAACTTTGCCAAAATTACACCAAGTTTATTTCAACACCACTTGGTCTACACCCTTGTTTTCTTGTTTCCCATTTTTGGAAAAAATGAAACAACGTATACGGATAATGCTAGATATCATGTGTCCACCACTTTTGTATTCTACTTGTGCGGCTAGGTTGTAATTCCAGAGCATAAGTGTTGAAAGTGTGCATGGTATGTACTCATGATTTAGTAGGCCCCTTGTATCAAAAATCCATATTTGAGACTTATTATCATCATAGTTATGTGATTTCATCTTTGTCTTCTTTTGAGTTGTTACAATGACCGAATTATAGCTATACAATTGAGATATTTACGTCTTGTTTCCATTGTGAAACCAGGTCTAAATATCTATATTGTATTATTATGCTGCTCACACACATAGCAATTTCTTGTTATACTTAGACATAGTTTTTACATCCTAGCCTTGTCTTGAGTTTTTTGAGTGTTGAGGATACATTGTTATCATCGCGATAACATCATTTTGACACTAAAAATATTTATTTCCGCAAATCTTGGTTCACGTGTCCGAATAGTGTCGTTATGTTGCTCACATTGTTATTGTCCATTTTACAAGACTTAGACTTTGTTAGTGTTTAGAAACTGGTTTTAGTATATCTTGTTAGAAGATCGCATCAACATTCTCTTATCATTTAGGTCTTGTTTGTTTCAAACTTGACCTAACTGGTGATATTGTGTTGTCACTATTTGGTTTCAAACCTATCTAGATAAATCTTAGGGAGTAAACTATTTGTTGTGACTAAATTTTGAGTATTATACATCATTGTATTGTTCTAGAAAAACTCGTGTCATATATTACCTTGCTAGGGTAGATCATTCTTTATTATTCTTATTTTTAGGTTCATATTGAGCTATTGGATTTGTGACTATTTTATAGTTGCCATTATTTATGGAAACTTAGCATCATTACGCTACAAAAATTCACCTAGGGTCCCTTTTAGTAAACCGTAGTGGAAATCGTTCATATTGTACCTCTTATTTTGAGTATGCCTACTATGAGAATGGGATATCGAAATTTAGAAGATGATATTTTTGGAGGATAAAACTCTATTTTATAAGATAATCTCATGATTGACCATAGTGGTGGAGAGGATGATTCTCCTCATAGGGATGTAGAGCTTCATCTCGCCCACATTAACGACTACTTGTTTCACAAAAAACATGAGGTTCTTATGTGTGTTATGGAATTAGGAGCTAATTTACCTTCCATAGTTTACCCTTCTCTTATCTTCGGCATGGTTCATGGAGATGAAGAAGTAGACCGACCCCATTGCACTTTTAATGAAATTTTAAATCCAGGCCATGCCTCTACTTCCGAACAACAGAATAACAAGGAGATACCTTTTGAAAATGATGGAGACTATCAGATACCTGCTATAATAGTATGTTTTGAAGACCATGAGGAATATGTTCATCATGTGCAACCTCCTCCTAATGATAATTGTAATGAAAATACCCATTCGAGAGGTAACCTTAGAAGAAAAATTCTAAGCCCTCACTCGTCAATTGGAAATTTTGGCTTCACATATACAAAAGGAACAACCAAAAGTTTTGAAACAAGCCATACCAAAGGCCAAACTAAGGTGTCATTTCAAGAGTTCAGAAAAACACTCCTCGATGAGAGACACGAAGAGACCCTTATGAAGAAATTATCGTAGAGAATAGGGGTGGGAATACACCTAGATTTAATCCTACATATAGACCTACGCCACCCACACAAGACCCACTCTTCAATCAAGAGTGGTCCACTATGAAGAATGCCCTTCTAACATTACAAGAAGGTCAAACCTGGTAGCAAAAAAGTACCGATTCGATAAGTTGTTCCCTTATCCATTTGATAGAGCCGTCTTTATAGGTACCTTTCCCATGACACTTTGATTGTCTAAAGTTTGACAACTATAAGGAAAAGGTGACCCTTGTGACCATGTCAAATATTTTTATATGGCATTCCAAGAGATTTCATATAGTGAAAATTACCTTATTCACTTATTCCCATGGAGTTTAGGTGGAAAGGCATTATAATGGTTCTTACACATCCCGAGGTATATTTATCTACATGACCAAAACTATCGATCATTTTGTATGCCACTTTTCTTTTAATATAGAGAGTGATGTTACTATGTTAGATCTCTATAATGTAAAACAACAAAACAACAAAAAATTCGTTACGTTCCTACAAATATGGATAGGGTTAGCTAGCCGCTTCTCTTACTCCATACCGAAAAATAGTTGATAAGTATATTTTTCCCAACCTCCACCCAGACATTATGTTCCACTTGCAAATGCATTGT
The DNA here is from genome assembly GCA_018340775.1 of Taxus wallichiana var. yunnanensis. Classification (NCBI taxonomy): domain Eukaryota; kingdom Viridiplantae; phylum Streptophyta; class Pinopsida; order Cupressales; family Taxaceae; genus Taxus; species Taxus wallichiana. Next base: position 85,495,720 of record CM031241.1, on the reverse strand, counting down.
GGTAACACATTCGAAGAGGTAATCGAAAAAGGGATTCAAATTGAAAAGGTGTTGTTAGCTAGGGGCTCTAAAACCTTTCTCTCGCGATCATAATGATTCCAAATCTAATGACAAACAAAAAAAAATTTTAGAATAAGAACAAAATTGTTGTTAGTGATAGGATAGTAGACTCTAAGATAGTAAAAGCTATTCAAAACCATGCACCTTTGAAGATTATAAATGGAGATTTTCATATGGAGTATAAACGTCGTACTTTTACCCCTGTATCTAAGTCTATATCATCCATCCTGAAATAGTTAGAGGATGTAAACATGGTTTAGTACTCTGAAACAAAACCCTATAGGGATGATGCACCTAAACCATCATGGTTTAGGGATAATGAATTTTTTGGATTCCACCACATAAAGGGTCATAAAATTGACAAGTTTTTAAGATTAAAATACTACATTCAAGACCTAATCGACAATGGTGATATAGAAGTAGATGGCGCCGCCACTTCCAGGTCTCCAAATGAAAAAGTTAGGGATCTTCAAATAAAATTTTCCAAACCATGAGGGAAATAAAAATATAGATCATGAATAGTTGTCTCAAAATAAGAAAGCTAACTATGTGTCAAACAAATATCATTTTGATGCCTTGATAGGTTGTTTTGATCCACTCATTGAGCAAGTCAATACAATTAAAATTAATACTAGAGAGTGTGTCATGGTAACGCGACGAGCTCTCCTTTTTTATCTCAAAACCCACTCCCCCTCTTCCTCAAGAGATTCAATATGATGTATTATATCAATTAGAGAATACCACAACTAAGATTTCAATCTTAGACCTTATAAAGATATCTAATTTCCATAAAGGTATACTTTGCAAAACCTTACAGGGATCATTAGTATCTGTTTATATTGACCCAACGCATTTACAGGCCATGGTAGCACAAATCACTCCTTCAGAACATATAACCTTCATCAATTTATAAGCTTTAGAAAAAAATCCTTCCCATAACCTACCCTTACACATTGAAGTAATAATCAAGCATAATAAGGTCAAGAGAGTGCTTATGGATGGTGGATCGGGTCTAAATATTTATACTCTTAAACTAGTTTGTCAACTAGGTTACACAAAAGCTTATTTGGAAACAAAGGTCATCACCATAAAGGTGTATGATAATGAAGAATGACAATCAGCTGGAATGATCACTTTCTCATTGGAAGTTGGTCCCATAACCCATGATATGAAGTTCCATGTCTTGGACTTGGATCTCCCTTACAACATCTTGCTTGGTCACCTATGGATTCATGTCATCTAAGTTGTTCCATCAATGTATCATTAGTGTTTAAAGTTGCAACATGAAGGAAAAACACTTACTATACAAGGGGATACCCAACCATTTTCTCATTGTAGAGCATTGTCGGGATATTTTCCTACCATCTATGAGTGTCCCTCTATGGAGATAGTTATTCCTATTCAATCGATGCCCTCGCTTCACGAGTGGATCTAAATACTTTTTCTACTAATGATGAAGGTGCTTCCACCTCGAAGCTCCTTTTTTACATTGGGATATGAAGGTCGAGACAAGCGGTTATGGAGAGTATAATTTACAACAGGATCTTATGATTGAAAAAATTCCCTTATCTACCAAATCATACGGTAAGCCATGTAACAAGTTCCAAAGATCAAGGGAGAATTGTCCTTTTGACAATTTCACTTCAGGTGGCTTACTAGAAGATGAAAGGATACTCAAAGATATTGTATTTCATCCTGATGATGATGAAATGGCTTTATGTTATCGGTCACCTACTTATCCTATTACAAATTGAATGATGTTAAGAATAAGTTTCATTGGAAGCTCTTCCAATACCTCGTCGTATAATGGGTAAATCGGGTATAGGTGTTAATTTTTATGAGTCTCGTCCTTCAGATGACAAGTATGCCTCTTCTAAGAGTGAAGATAGTATGTCCGAATATGAGAAAAAGCAGATTCCCGGTGTAGTCTTTACAAAGACCTTGCCTCTACTAACTTGTTTGCTAACATGGCTATCCTTACCATAACCCATGTTACACCCATGACCATTCCCAAATTTAACCTCAGTTACCCATCACTTTTGGATTAGGATCAACAAAAAAACATACCCATAGATGTCTTTCGAATGATGAGGCTATCGGTGAGTTCCTAGGTATCGATACAACATTCGAGAAAGGACCATACGAGGGGATTATCCATTCAACTCAATGCATGTGCATACTTTGGAGAGGATGTAGAGTTTTGTGGACACTTATGTAAGAAAATAATCAAGGGAAATATTTCCACGAGAAAAGCCTTGCAGATGAAAAATTCCAAGTCTTGTAGTGAAAACCTCTTTGAGGCGTTTGTCGAAAAACATGAAAAATAACCTATGGACAAAATAGTGTACCCATATAAAGATGAGGATCTCCCTGAATCACCTTTTGTAGAGGAGGATCTTAATCTACCTCCCGATCATATGCGCATAGAAGAAGAATCCAAGCTACTAGTGGAGGAAACAATAGATATTAACATCGGCATGGAGGAGCTTCTTATAATGGTTAAGTTGGGAGCCTCACTCTCGGCTCAAGAGTAGAAAACATTTACAATACTTTTGAGATAATATGTAGACATTTTCACTTGGTCTTATGCAGATATGCCAGGAATGGATCCTGCATTAGTAGTACATAATCTTGTTGTACATCTAGACACCAATCCTATAAATAAAAAATCTTCATAAGATGCATCCTCGCATCGCCTTCCTGGTTAAGGAAGAGATAGAAAGGTTATTAGAAGTAGGCTTCATCAAGCCTATCAATTATTCAGAGTGTATTTCTAATATGGTACCAATTCATAAAAATCCATTCAGTATCTGATTGTTTACTGATTTCAGAGATATTAATAAATCATGTCCCAAGGATGATTTTCCTCTTCCCAACATTGACATGATTGTTGATTCTACAACAGGTTATGAGATGCTCTCACTCATGGATGGATTCTCAGGTTATAATCAGATAAATATTACGGAAGAAGATCAACACAAGACAAATTTTACAACCCCATGGGGGAAATTTTTTACCAATTCATGTCATTCAGCCTCAAGAATGCAGTCACTACATATCAACGAGACATGACTGCCATATTTCACTACATGATTAGTGATATCATGGAGGATTACATAGATGACATATTATCAAATTCGGAACTCGAGAAGAGCACCCATATATTCTATGATGCATCTTTCAACGATTAAGAGACTATAAAGTCTGACTTGACCCGAAGAAATGTGTCTTTAGTGTGTTATCAGGAAAATGAATAGGATTCATTATTTTAAGGAGAGGAATAGAAGTGGAACCTGTAAAGGTCACAATTATCACATAAATGCCTCCCCCTAAAAATATTAGACAACTATGGAGCTTGCAAGGACAGACCCAAGAAATCATAAGGTTTATTTCATAGCTCGTAGGCAAGTGTCATACATTCACACATCTTCTAAAGAAATATATCAATTTCACTTGGGGACCAAAAACAACAAGTGTTTCCTTTGTTAAAAGCATACTTGGATAAAAACCCTATTCTCATGTTGCCCAAGGCAAGAAAACCCTTGTTACTCTACATTTCTACTACACATTTTGCAATTGGGGCATTGTTGGCCCAGTATGATAAAGATAAGAAGGTAAATGTTGTATACTACTTGAGCAGAAAATTGATAGCTTATGAGCTCAACTATCTGCAGATCGAGAAGGCTTGCCTAGCTGTAGTTTTTTCCTTCCGGAAGTTATGCCACTATATGCTCAATAATAAAATCAAGCTTATTTCAAAGGTTGACCCTTTAAAATACTTGTTTTGAAACCCACGCTAACAAGAAAGATGGCTAATTGGATCATCTTGTTAAGCGAGTTTGAAATTGAGTACATTCATTAAAAGTTAGTGAAAGGAAAAGTTCTAGCAAATCATCTAGAACAAGATCCGCTACCAGTACCAAACCCTTTAGTCTTGAACTACCATATGCATACATCATGTACCTTGAGGAATCTATCATTTAGAGGCTATACTTTGATGGCTCCTTTACCTTTAACAATTCATGTTCCGGAGTTGTGCTAATCACTCCCATGGGAGACTTGATTCCCCAAGCCTTCCGACTTGGGTTCCCATACATGAATAATATAGTGGTGTATGAAGTTCTCATCACAGGGATGAAGCTAGCTATCAAATGGGATATCATATGAGTTATTTACATTGGTGATTCAATTCTCATTATCAAACAGGCCACAGATGAATACAAGGTCAAGGATGAAAAGTTGCTGCCATATAAAAGAATGGTCAACTCCTTGAAAGAGTTCTTTGAGCAGATAACATTTGAATAGATACCAAGAGAACAAAAAAGGACAACAGATGTCATGGCTAAAGTAGGATCCATGTTGATTATTCCACCAGGGAAAAATGATATGCCATTTTTTGTTGAAAATCTAAGAACGCCGACATATGATATACTAGATTCATGTTTGGTGTGCAATGTTATTATTATGGTCCCTTTTCCCTATGGTATGCTGAAATATTTAATTACCTCCATGTTGGAACCTTCCTTAAAAAAATTCTCATCTTTGAAAAGCATAACCTCATGTAGTTATACCCTACTTGTGAGCACCCTCTTACGTCGAGGCAATGATGGGAATCTATTGCACTATTTAAATTCTAAAAAATCTATCCAAGCAATCAAAGAGGTGCATGAATGCATCTATGAAGCTCATACTAATGGGATTTTCCTTGCTAATAAAATACTCGAGTAGGCTACTATTGGCCTATTGTGGAGCACAAATGCTATCAATATGTGAAGAAGTGTGTGGATTTTTATAAGTATGAAAACTCAAACATGCATCGGTGCAATCCTTGCAACAATTCACGACACCCTGGTCGTTCTCAAAGTGGGGTCTCGATCTAATAGGAAAACTTAACCCTATTTCCTCATATGGCCAAAATTTCATTATAACTTCTACTGAATACTTTACAAAATGGGTAGAGGTTGTTCCTCTTACCTATATAGAAGATCCCAAAATTTCTAAGTTTATAATGAACCATATCATCTATCAATACGGTATCCCCTCTTCTATTATCACTGATTATGGTAAGTTGTTTAAGAATAAAACTATGAAATCACTCTGCAAACGATTTCAAATATCCCTCAAGTTTTCGACCCCTTATTACCCTCAAGGTAATGGGAAATCCAAAGATTCCAATAAGACCCTTATTCACATTATGGAGAAGATGGTGAATACCACAGGCCGTAATTGGCATCTAAAAATTTACCCTTCCCTTTGAACATTTAGAACATCTATCCATACCCCCAGGTGCCACTCCATACTCATTAGTATTCGACACGGAAGTTGTTCTAACTTTCAAGATCGAGATCCCTTCTTTACATATCAAGCTAATGGATTACCTAAATGAGGAGGAGGACTATAGAGTAGCTTGACCGCGAGTTGGAGCTATTGAATGAGAAATTCCCTCACACCCTCAATCACCTTAAAGTGTATCAGGATCGAGTGTTGTGAAGCTAAAACAAAAGATTCATACCTTTTCAATTTGAGGTAGGGTACTTGGTGTTGAAAGAGAATCAAAATAACACCAATAAGGATTGAGAAAAGAAAGGGAAATTTGAACCCAATTGGCTAGAACCATATGTTGTGGTTTCTAAGTTCAATTCAGGTTCCTATAAGCTTTCCTATTCAGATGACCAAGAGATTTGAGAACCCATGAATGCAATGCATCTCAAGTGCTTATACGCTTAAGTATGGGGTCTATAAAATATCATAAAAAAAAAAAAAGTATAAAAAAAGAAAAATAAAAAGAGAAATAAATAGGTGTGTCCAATAGTGAAAACCACGCAATGGTGGCACTTTTGACAAGTCCTTTGGTGAAAACTAGTTTCCGGTGCCAAAAGGAGGGCCCATTTTTCACAAGCATTTCAGGTTTAGGAATATGAGAGATTTTTCCTAAGTTGTTCTTTACCTTCATTTGAGTCCCTTGTGAGCCTATCCTTCTTTGCCATGATCCGGTTGATCCTACCTTTTGAATGTAGAGAATTTAACTTTGAATGAACCCATCTCATGCAGGGAAACTCGTAATATAATTTGTGGCATATAACATGTGGAATTCTTCCTTGTACATCCCATCTAACACTGGGGGCATCCACATTCTTCATTTCCTTGCACGTTCGCTTTGGAAAATTGTTTAGAAAACGTCAAAAACATTCGTATAAATTTTGAAAATCCCAAAACATGTAGATATGTTCCTTGGAAAAATAAAAACATTCAAATATGTTTCGTAGAAAACTCCAAAACAATAGAAAATTATCTTAGAGATAAAACCAAAAACAACAAAAATGTCCCAAAACTGTCCCACAAAAACAAAGTAGTAGTTTGCTTACTTTTAGTTGTTGGTTTGTATGGTTTTTAGTTGCATTGATTTTTCATATTGTATGCTTTAAATTGGATTCAATCACCTACTTAGATTGATTTTCACTTTAATCTATAGAATATTGCATTGAGTGCATTTTATCTTGCATACTTGTAAATAAATGTGTTGTTTTGATTAGATTTTTTAACTTGTGCTTTTTTAGTTGTACATTTTTCTATCATTTCATCATCATGTCAAATAATTATCACATATATACATCATATATCAATAAAATCTAAGTCTACATCACACATGTATGCTGAAGCAAATCATCAAGTATCATATCATCAACGGGGCAAGAGGGGTTGTGTTGACAAGAGTCTTCATCGATTTTTGGTATAAGTCGCGAAGTGATAAAATCTAGTTAAGAAGAAAATGGAGAATCCACAAAATGAAGGAAAATTCGTGCATAGAAGGATAAAATACGATACATATAGAAACCGCACAAAACTAAGGAACGCCACGGTAAGCTAGATGAATCCGTGGAAGACTAGAAGAAACCGACATAAAGATACATAACCACGATACATAGAGGAAGTCACAAAGACTAGGAAAAGAAGTGATACACTCTTTGGAAGCCACAGAAGCTAACTAAAAGCCACATAATGAAGATGAATTAGACCAAGTACATGATAGAAGATGACAGAGGCACAAGTCAAAGGAAGTGTCTTTTGAAACATATTGTATTTTTATATCTATTGTAATTAATGTATTGAATAGGGTGCTTCACGAGAAATATAGATGTGAATGGCACTTTGAGATATTTTGTATAAAAGTAGAGATAAGAGAATGAGAGAATGTTTTTGTACTAGAAAGCGATGTAATTATTATTGAGGAATAAATAAAGAATGGATTTTAGAGCATAATTTGTTATTTGTGTTCATTTACATTTCTGTTCTTAGCATAGTGGTGGTGTATTTCTGCGTACATCCTTAGAAAAGATCATTTCTACCTAAGCCTCACAAGTCTGTTGGGGTTTTAGGTCAAAATTTGGTGCCCGATCCTAGGTTTCTTTCATTAAGCAGATGTCAGTAAAGGTTTCACCACCAGTACTGTAAACCCGTGTTATTAGAGATTGAAAATTGGTGGGAAAAGTAAATCGATATATTTGTTAAAGGAGAATAAAAAAGATGAAACATAACTTATAGAGTAGCATAAAATGACATATTTGGAGAATACGAGAGAGGAATTTTGGGTAGAATTTCCACATAAGTTGTGGCCCTACTTATTGGCGCATGTAAAAAGAACTGAATGGATGTGGATGTACCTAAGACAACCTTTTGAGTGGACTACAGAAAAATTGACAATAGTAAAATATCTCGATGAACCGTGGACAAGAGAAATTGATTACTGGTACAAAACCACTTTATATTCTTATATTATTACGTGGGAAATACAGGGTTGGAAAATTTTTGACAATAAGAAACAAGAGGTTTTAAGCGGAGCCTGCAGAAGGTTTCTTCAATTAGTTCCTTTTTTAATTAAAGTGTTGATGATTGAGAAAGGATTAATTAGAGAAGCAAAAAAGTTCCTTTAGGGGGACATGCATCGTAGGATGGCTGACATGAAGGGGGTGATCCAGGAGTCATGACTTATCAGTATTAATGGGGCATTGGTTGGGGTGGTAGAAATAGGATGACATGAGAAAAAGAAAAAAGAGAGAAAAAATAGATAATTAGGAGAAGAGGGTTAAAGAGGATTAAGCAGGATTAGCAATTTGTGGAGAATTAATTAAAATGAGGAGAATGGAAGAAAGATCAAGGTTAGTTGTAGAAAAGAGGAATTATAAAATAAGGTAGAGAAACAAAAATTGAGAGAGAAGAGAGAGAAAAGAAGATGAAAGAAAGAAAGGAGAAATTGAATAAAGTTAAGAAAGAAGAAAAGAAAGTAGAAAAGAAAGTAGAAAAGGTAGAAGATTCACCCACATCAAGTGGAGGCCAGCAATTGGCTCACCCAGAAATGGAGGTGGACACTTCAAGTCTCACTATAATACCCGTGTCTTACAGGAGACCAATTAGGGTTTTTACACCGTGCAATCGTGGTACAATATACGGTAGAAAGTCCAATTCAGAAAATCAATGACAAGACAAGCAATATTAGTAAGAGATCTACAAAAATTAGTAGGAAGTTTAGACCCAACATTCAAAATGGTTTTAGAAGCACAAAGATGGAAAGAAGAGGAGATAAGAACCCCATTGATGATTAAAGAGAGAGGAGAAGAAGAAGAAGAAGTTAGTGTTATGAGGAATTTGATAGAAGAATTTGGAGAGAAAGTAGAGATAGCGGAATAAAAGAATGAAGAAAAAGAAAACATAGTTGAACAGAAGAAGAAAAAAGGATAGAAGTGATAGAAGATAAGATTGAAGAAAGAGATAGAGAAGAGGACTAGGAGAGGAAAGAAGAAAAGAATAAGAAGAGAAGAAGTGATGAAGAGTTAGAGGTAGATCATAGATTAAGGAATATTAAAGATAGAAAAGTAGTTATTGAAAATGTTAGTTATGAAAAGATGCCAAACAAAGAGATGCCCCCAACCAACATGGAAACCCAAAGGAGATGACCCCCTGGAGTGGATGTCATCCCATGTGCCGCTTAACACACTGATTGGAAATATAGATAAAGGAAAAATTTTGGAAGATAGATACAACGAATTGAGAGAAGAAATTCAGCAAAGGAAACAAACAATAAGAGAGTTTCAAGAATTATTGGGAGAACTCTATTTTGACATTGGTTAATTAAGAAGGGAAAAAGAAAAGAGAAATAGTTCACAACCAATCCGCAATCAAACAAAGAAGGTAAAACAAGTTCAACGAAACCCATTGTGTAGACAAGACCAAGTACTCAGCCCAAAATGGCTTAGAAGATTAAAATGCCAATATTTGACAAGGATTCAACTGATGCATTAGAACATTTATTCCTTTTGGAACAATACTGGAAGAGTAATAACACCATGACGAAACCACCAAGACACAAGACTTTGCATGTTCATTGCGGGATGATGCATTATGATGGTATATGAAGTTATCATCACAAGGTACTAAACCATGGGTGGATATTGAGAAATAATTCAAAACAAAATTTCATTTTGACCAACCACGGCCCCTACCACTTCTGGAAGCACCAATGGAAGGTGTAAGTAAGATGAGGGATCTAGTTCAAAGATAAGGAGAATCAAGTAAAAGATTTCAGTCAAAGATTTAATATTTTTACTAGAAAAATAGAAAAGCCTTTAATGAGATAAAAGAGGGTGGAATGGTTCACTTTTTTCTTCTTCCTTATCTCAATATTGCACTAGATACCCAACATTTTAAGGCACATTCAGAATCAATTGAGATGGCAATCAAATTAGAGGCCCAACCATGGAGAAGAGAAGGTGAAACATCAATAAAAATTGAACTGGAAAGAGTACAATTAGAACTTGCAAAATTGAAATTACAACAAGAAATATAGAGGACTGAAGGATTAAGGATAATTTATCCTTCTAAAATTAATTCAAGGCCAAAATTGTGGTGTATTTTCTGTTGCAATGAAGGACATAGCAAACTTGAATGTCCCTACTTTGAAAATGTGAAGAGAGCAACCACGATAAGGGTACATTCCTCATAGAGAGAATCATCGAGCAATACAACTCCATCTGAATGAACATGGTGTGGGATTTGTAGACTCTGGTACCAACACACTTAGGATTTGTTTCCCTCACTAGAAGTAGGACAAAAAAAAACTAGTTGATGTATTGTATGTCACGTGGATCATATAATCATTGTCACCATACTTTCCTAACGGTGGATGCATTAGATGACTTAAAAGATCATGCCAAGCAGAAGAGCTATGGATGCAAGAAAAATCCAACCCCTAACCCTCCTCCCACAGATCCACAGAAACTACAACCCCTTCTCGGCTTACATTAATTGCACTACGGTACCCAAATCAACAAGGTGGTTTTCCACAGATTGGATACCAGGGAAACAATTACAACCCTAACTATCAAGGGTACAATGATGGAGGTTACCATAGAGGATTGAGAGGAGGTTACAGAGGTGGATACGACAATTATCAAGGACGTATAGACTACTAAGGGTACCAAGGTTACAATGAATGAAGTTACCTTGGGGGAGTATAATCAAGGAGGAGGATACAAAAATAGAAGACCAATGAATTGCTACAAGTGTGGGCAAGATGGACACCTTGCTAGAAATTACACAGAACTTGACCCATGTGGAGTTTTCCATAAAAAGGGACATGATTCATTCCACTGTCTAGAATCCATGCAATTCTATAGAAGTGGATCAACAAGATCAAAGGAGTTAGCGAAGAAACCCAAAGAAAAGTACAACATATTACTAGAATTCCCTGGGATGAAGCTACTATAGCAAAAGATAAGGCCACAAGGGCCGTTGGTTCGAGGATGCTACTTTAGAAAACACTACTTCGAGGAGGGAGGACCATGGAAGAATATAAAAGAGAAGAAGCAAAAGAAAGCTACATGATAAGAAAGGCAAAAAAGTGGGAAAAAACATCGAAGAACCATGATACAGGGTAGCAGTCACAACTAGAAGTGTGGCTAAAACTGAGGCAGTCCCAAAGAAGAAAAAATAATATGGCTTCCCCAAGAAAAAAGTTATTCGATGAAAGTTATGAGATGAAGAAGAGTGGAATCCCAAAGAAATTAGACCAGGCTTGCACATAAAGGAGGTGGAAAGGAGTATAGCATTAGTATAAGAAGCACAAGCTAATGAAGAAAGGGAAAATAATTTTTTTGTTGAAGAAGAAGTGATTGCATTGAAGGAATTAGCAATATTGACTATCAATCATGGTTTAGTGGATAAAATGAAATAATTAAGAAAGTACTGGAACAAGGAGGAGAGAACCCATCATGTCCATCAAATTGAAAGAGGACCCAATAGGAGAAGAAACACATTTTGCACTCAGAAAACATGGCGCAAGTCCGCCATCTATCTAGATGTGGATATTTTCGACACCACCATCACCAAGGTATTATTGGATCTTGGCACGAGATGTTAACATGATGTCTAAGACCACTTGGGAAATGCTTGGAAGACCTACTTTGGATCCCGCGAGGTATTTTATTGGATTGGTGGATAGATCCTCTTGACAACCATTAGAGGTATTGAAGAACGTAGAGGTAAATTTTATGGGAATAAAGAAATTGGTGAACTTTGAGGTGGTGGAGAATGTTGTTGAGAACCCCTCATATAACACCATTTTATCTTTAGAATGGTTCATCGATTGTAATGGAACTTTAAGTTCTGAAGAAGAAGAGGTAACTCTACATTCAGATGGGGTATGTGTTCATATACCATTACATGTAGGAATGAGTGTTGCATGGACAAAAGAAATATGGCATGATCCCGAAGAAGATGATTTTGATGAAATACAAGGAGTATATGCATTAAACCACTTCTCCAACATCAACAAGGAATTTGAACCAAATTCAGATGGCAAGATTTTGGTCAAATCAGAGGATACCGCGGAAGGATCAGATAATGTGGTGGAAGCATGGATTCATGGGTTTCAGAGTCAAACACTCAGAAATTACACTTGGAAAGAAGAATACCACCAAAGTTTATCACATTAGAAGATGGTTACAATACCACGGGTGACATTTTTACACCCACCAGAGACAAATTTGAAGAAGAAGAGGAATACTTTTAGCACAGGAGAAGAAGATGATATCTTTATACCAGCACAAAATATTTTTTCCATGGTGCGAGAATGATGAAGGACCTCCCAATCAAGAGGGTATATAGATTGAGCCACGAAGCATCTCATCAAATGCTATCAAAATATTCTGGCTTTGGAGATCTAGAAGGATACATCAAGATCATGGAGAGAATATTTCCGAATGAATTCGAAATTTGGTGGGCGGTGCATAAACTAACATATCTCATTGGAAATTAGTCACTATACTGCTGAAAGATAGATTCTTAGAAAGTGAAGGTTATTATGTCACTATCCCTAAATACTCTGGAGAAACATACATGCGGAAACATATTCACACTTGTGAACAACATTGGAAGTTATGCGGGGAGACCTCTCCCCTATTATGGACTCAATTGTTCGTATGGACCCTCGAGGCCCATACCGCGGTCATGGTATACACACCAAGAGATTAGGCGGGAAACAAAAGACTGGGATCAAATAGTGAAATATTTCGACATACTTTTTCCTTTTGGGATGTGGATTTGAAAATTTAGAGGGCGTTACAAAATATTAGAAAATTCTTGTTTCTAACTCAAGAAGAATCCATAAGAAAATATTATGAAGAAAAAGAGAAGCCAGAATGGGAAATCATAAATCCGCAAGAAAGCCCAATAAAGTTACAAGAGATGGCAAGATGCTATAATGTGGAGAAACAAGAAAAGGAAGAAAAGCTAGAAAATCTAAGATACAAAGTGATAGAAGATGAGATACAAGTAGTAGAAAACAAGGATGAAGGAGAGAAATACTACTATCAGCCATTGAAGATCAGAAATGAAAATATTGGACCAGAAGGAACTAAAAAATTGGCTAAAATTGGAGATTACTGGATAGAGGAGGAAGTAGCTAAAGTAGTGGAGTTACTTCAATAATTTCAAGACATTTTTCCAAAAGATTTAAAATAATTGAAAGGGATAAAAGAAGAAGCTAGAACGATGAAAATTCAGATCAAAGAAGGGTTCAAACCATGAAGAAAAGGCCATATAGATGAACCCAAACTTAAAGGTAAAGGTGAAATATGAATTGGATAAAATGTTGAGTGTTGGGATCATTAAACCAGTTGATGATGCGAATGGATCAGTCCCATGGTGATCCAAAATAAAAATATTGGAGAAATCCACATATGTGTAGACTATCGAGAGTTGAACAAAGCTTGTATACATGATCCTTTTCCAACCCCTTTATAAAAGAAGTACTAGAGAATGTGGCGGGCAGAGAAGTGTATTCCTTCACAGATGGTTTCTCCGAGTACCATCAAGTCAAAATTTCTAGAGGACCAACCAAAGACCACTTTTTCCACTGAATGGGGATCATTCATGTATACAACTATGTCATTTGGCTTGAAGAATGCACTAGTAGTATTTAGTAGAATCATGATAAATTCCTTCAAATATTTCATTCATGATTTTCTAGAGGTTTATCTTGATGATTGGACTATTTATGGCCTGTTGAAAAATCATATACAAGTATTGAGATTAATGTTTTAGAGGTGTAGGGCTTTACAAATTTCTTTAAATTTGAAAAAATGTATCTTTTGACCCCTTTTGGTACTCTATTGGGGCACATAATATGTAAGGAAGGTTTGTTGATTGATCCTTTAAAGACTTCAGTGATTGTAAATTTACCACCTCCAAAAACTCAAAAGGATGTGAGGACAATTCTGGGCTACATTGGTTATCATAGGAAGTTCATCAGGAACTACGCAGAAATAAGTGCCCCTCTAGAAGAATTATTGAAGAAAAGAAAAATAAGCAAATTCCTTGGTCGAAAGAATGTGTAGATGCCTTTGAAATTCTAAAATACAAAATTCTTCATGCTCCAATTTTGATTTTTCCTGATTGGAAGATACCATTCCATGTCCATGTGGATGCATCTAGAATAGCGATCGGAGCTATTTTAACACATCCTAGGGAGAAGATGGACCATCCAAGTAGAATTTTCTAACAGAAATCAGCAAAGGCATAGCGAAATTACACTGACAGAAAGAGAAGCTTTAAGTATGGTGTATGCTCTAATGAAGTATAGGAAATATTTATTAGCCACATCCTTTACATTCTACATTGATCATGAACCATTAAAGTATCTTATAAACAGACCAATTTTACAAGGAATAATTTGTAGATGGTTGATGTTGTTTCAAGAATTTGATTTTACAGTAGTTGTCAAACTAGGAAATCTCAACAATGGTCCAGACTACTTGTCAAGAATTGAGAATGGAGAGGATGAAGGCCCTATCGATGATGATTTCCTTGGAGCACACTTGTTTCAAATCGAATATATACTAAAAAGAGTTGATGATATTGCTCAATTTGTTACATACAGGGAATTTCCAAGTGATTATACCCAACAAAGAAGAAAAATTTTTGAGTAGAGAATTCCCTTTTACCTTAATTCAAGGACAATTGTATAAAAAGGGTCAAGATGATGTCTTGAGGAGAGTAGCATTAGAACATGAAAGGAAGAATGTTTTGATAGAATCACATGAAGGAATTTTTGGTGGACATAACAGAGGAGATCATAGGACAAGGAAAGTAATGATAGCAGGACTATGGTGGCCTACATTGTTTAAGGATGCTTTTAAGCATGCTAGATCATGTGATATTTGTAAAAGAGTGGGAAAGCCTAATGCAAGAGATGAAATGACACTCGGACCTACTTGGCATCGACCCCATTTTAGAAATGGACTATTGATTTCATAGGACCAATTAAACCAACCGCCAAACATTCTCAAGTGATATTCATCATAACTAGAACAAAATATCGACAAGATGGGGCGGAGGCAGCCCCACAAAATATTATACAACAAAGAAAACAACTAAATTTATATATGAGAATATAATTACAATATTTGGATGCCCTTTGAGTATCACCAGTGATCAAGGAAAGCATTTTTTAAATGAAACCATCCAATAACTACTAAGCGGGTTTATGATCAATCATAACAGAGCACTCCATACCACCCTCAGGTGAATAGAACAGTAGAAGAATTTAACAAGGTATTGGAGAAGGTCTTAACGAATATTTTCTCATTACAAACTGTTGATTGGGATTTGAAGATACCCGCCACTCTATGGGCATACCACACAACATACAAGAGGCTGACAAAGTATTCTCCATTTAGATTGGTATATGGGTTGGAAGCCGTGGTTCCCATAGAGTTTGTTCTTCCTAGTTTGAGAATTACAGTAGCATTCGAATGATAGAGGATGATTCTCTCCATGAAAGATTGATAGAACTGGAAAAATTAGATGAAAATAGATTTATTTCTGTGTATAACCAAACACGGGAGAAGAGAAGGCAAAAAGCATGGCACAACCGCCACATCAAGAAAAAAATTTGATATTGGAGATCAGGTACTACTATATGATAGTAAATACAAGTACCCAAGGAAGTTGAAGGTCAGATGGCTAGGGCCATATATTATCAAGGAAATATTACCTTCAGGAGTAGTAAAACTACAAACATTACAGATGAAAGAACTTCTTGGACATGTAAATGGAGCAAGGCTCAAAATTTATGTAACTTAGTAAAAAGATCAAAAAGATAAATATATATATATATATATATACCAACTTACTTGAAAACCAGAAACTCGGTGGGTAGGATGAAAACCTTGCAAGGGAATCTCTATCCTTAAAAAAACAAAGAGAGAGAAAAAAAAAGAAAACCGGCCTATTTGAAAACTAGCAATTCGACGGATAGGTCGAGGGGTAGGATGAAAACCCGTAAAGGCATCTGTACCTAGAGAAGAAGAGTAAGAAACATAATCCATGGAGGAAGAATACCCTCGCAAAGAAAGGAGAAGAAAAACTACGAGAGGCGAATACCCACACAATAAAGGAAAAGAAAAACCATGGAAGAAACAAACCAAAGGTAATAAATAAAGAAGAAAATACCATGGAAGAAGTATACCCACACAATAAAAGTAGTCACCAAAACCGTAAAAAGAAAGAAAAAAGGATTCCATGAACGAAATAAGTAAGAAAAATGCATCAAGAGAACCACGATACAAAGGAAAATATAAAACCACGATAAAAAGAAATAGAATAAACCTATATACAAAGAAAGCGAAGAAACCACCAAACAAGGAGAAAGTAAAACAAACCACGAAACAAAGAAAATTAAAGCCACGTAATAACCGTGTTCAAACCACTTCATGAGGAAATCCATGAAACAAAACATAAAATGTGACATAAAGAAAGACGCGACACTCTATGGAAATAATACATGTGGTAGGTGGAAATAAAAACCATGTAAGGAGAGATTGACGAAAGACCAAGGCATTACAAGTACACAAATAAATTAAGAAAAGCAGATCCATACAACAAGCTAGGGAACAATTAGGGAAAATCGAATAAGTTATGGATATCCCAATAGAAGCTACATAAAAAGAGTTCGTGTGCAACCCAAATTCCTAAAACATTATGCAAAATCATACCAACACGATCCAGAAGGCGCATTTTCCCACATTCCATTCAAATTCGCACATACACGAGATTTCTGATATATTCACTCACCTTGTGTTGAGTGTGACCATACCAAACTTGATATCGAGCAGAGAATTATTGCTAATGATCAATCCAACTACTCAACGTGAAGAATACAAGAGCAACGCCAAATTCATTGCAGAATTGAAACTGGATGCGTGGAGTAAAATCTTCTACTTTAACAAGGTAGATAGGAAATTAAGGTTATTCTCACCATCCGCATGATCGGATGTTTTTTCTAGACCATTCGTATTAAATTAACATTGAAGTGATGGCTAGGGTTACTGGACTATGGGATAAAGGGTGGTCCACGTTAACAAAAAAGAAAACTCCACCGAAATACATGACGGGTGGTGGGCATCACAACATGCAACAGGGGAATAAAAATTACAAACATCCAAAACCCTGCTTTGAGGTATGCCACAAAAGAAATTTGATTAAAAATTTACCATACGAATAGAGAGGATGGTGCCCATGGGATTAGTGCATAAGTAACATTAGATATGGTGATTACTCATTCTGAATATAACCTAGTTGAGCTATTAGCTACAAAATTTCATGAAAATGTAAAAATAATTAAATATGGAAGGATGAAGAAGAAAGGAAGAAAAAGGAGGAACTAGAAAAGAAAAAGAAGGAAGAAGAAGATAGGAAAAATAAAGAAGAAGAAGCCTTTGAAGGCCAAAGCGGAAAAGGAAAAGGTGGAAAAAGAGAAGAAAGGAGGAATATGAAAAATAAGCAAGACAAAATTTACAAATCCCCTCCTCTAGTATAGTAACTACACAAATGAAAATCAAGCAAGCTCCACAAAGAAAGGAAAAAACAATCAATCCAACTACAGAAAGGAGTTGTGCAACAAACCACGAAGGTGTCCAAGTTAATCTTGATCAACTCACTCCACTACAAAAATCTTCCTGCAGTCAAATACTAGAGCAAAGTGCTACCCACAATTGGATGCAGAGGTGTGTAGAACTTGAAGAAGTAATGCAAAATATGTTCGCTGCCATAAAAATAGACAAACCAGAAATCAAGATTGATCCCAATATTTCCATTTAGAAAACCACAAAATACGTGGTATGAGATATTTTGAAGGAACATCGCATTAATTTGGAAGGAGAAAAATAAAGAATCCACAAAATTTCCATCGAAGAACATAAGGTAGAAGTCATCAAACCTCATCTAGCGGAAAATCAAAAGAAAAGAAAGGAACTACAGACCATGGTAGAAAAGATGGAGATATAGTTGAACAATGTCGCAGATACTACACTTATACTATTGGATGGCCAAGTATGACCGCGGAAGACAAGGTAGAAATGGAGAAATTAGAACAGGAAATTCACAAAGCATCTATAGAATATGATATTTCTAAAGACAAGGATGGCACACAAAGAGAAAAAATGGCGGAGCTCACAAACAAATATCATAACCAGTAGTGGGCGTGGTAAGAGAAAATATATGACATGCAAGATTGTAGTAGCATATTGGACAAAGCATTAGTGAGGATTTAATAAGAAGTTACAATTGCATAAGATCAATGGCATCAGTACAAGCACATCCTATCCATCCAAACTAGTCCCACTTATCTAAGAAAATACAAAATTACAAGAGTGGATAGATCATGTGAATAACCATTTGGATTCCTGGTTCAAATATGAAAATAATATTCTTCCACAAATAACCAAATATATGCCACAAAGTACACCTTAAGGGCTTAGAGGTCAAGGTGTCCCACAAACCCAGTCAGCAAGTTGAGCGAAGGAACCTTTCCTTATGCCAAACGTCTAAGTTCTAGGGAGGTTGATGCCTCCATAGTTTGGCATCCCATAAATCCATTTGGGTGAGTCGAGCGAGGGAACCTTTCCCTATGCTATACGTCTAAGTCCTGGTGGTTGATGCCCAACTCAGTTTTTCTTGTTTTTGGCCCAATTTTTGAAGAAATTTTTGGAGGAAATACATGAGTCTTCATCAATTGTTATCTCAAGGATGAGACAAAGTTTAAGAGGGGGTAATATCCATGAAGATAATGGAGAAGCCGCAAAATGAAGGAAAATCATGCATAGAAGGAGAAACCACGAGACATAGAGAAATCGCAGAACTAAGGAAAACCATGGTAAGCTAGATGAATCTGCAGAAGACTAGAAGAAAGTGACATAAAGATACAGAACCACGATACATAGAGGAAGTTCTTTAGAGATTAGGAAAAGTGTGATACACTATTGGAAGCCGTGAAATCGACTAAAAGCTGCATAATGAAGATGAATCACACTAGTATGTGAGAGAAGTCGACAGAGGCATGAATCAAAGGATATGTCTTTTGTAACATATTGGATTTTGTATATATATTGCAATTAGTGTATTCAATAGGGTGCTTCACGAGAACTATAGATGTGAATGGTAGTTTGAGAGATTTTGTATAAAAGTAGAGATAAGAAAATGAGATAATATGTATGTACTAGAAACTGATGTAATTATTATTGAGGAATAAATAAAGAATGGAGTTTGGAGCATAATTTTTTATCTATGTTTATTTTCATTTCTATTCTTAGCATAATGGTGGTGTATTTCCCACGTATATGCTTAACAAATATCATTCCTATCTAAGCCTCACAAGTCCTGTTGGGGTTTTAGGTCAACATGTTGTGCATGATCACAAATCTACCCCCCCAACCAATATCAAAAATGTAAACATTTTTACTCAAATTATCTCATCAACATGTAGTATGAAATCAATTAATGCTATCTCATAATCTAACATGTGATACAAACATAAACATATAGATTAAGCATGATTTCTCATTAAAAACATGTGGTACATTAGTAATCCATATATCATCATACATCATAAAAAATATAAATGTCTCGTGTACAAATAAGTTTGTCTCAAAAGGTACATTGGATACAACGATTCATCATGGACATCTATACAAAAAAGTGCCTTCATCACGCATAACCAAAAATACTATATAATGTACATTTGTACAAAAAAGTGCATTCATCAAGAGGTAATCAAAAATAGTACATATACATTCGCACAAAAATATGGCTTCATATCGAGGTGATACACCCAACAAAAAATATGTCTAGTACATCAATAAGAGAGTCAACCATGACTCTCACCCTCATCGGGACGTCCTGGTCTAGGTCCACCATTAGGCGGGGGCATCTGATGTGTTGGATGTGTGGAAGGAGTTGCACCATGCTAAGATGACTGATGTTGCTTTGAAGCCTATTTCCTTGAAGGAATTTTTACAAATTACACTAATCCCGATGGCCTATGATATCTCGATCGAGACATACTTCCACCAGCCATCCGACTATACTCAAGATTTCTCTACTCGACAAGGACAACCACATGATACTACATCCTATAATATGTAGCCTTGGCTACTAGGGAGGCACTCTAATGAATCAATAATTATGGCCCTCAAGTAGTGCCTACCTACCGTAGTGTATCACGATCCACTCTCACACTAGATAACTCTATCCAAAACTAGTCTCTGTCTGCTACAACTTGATCCCTCTCTACCTAGAGTTGTAGACTATCTATAATCATCTCGATATCGCTTTGTCAAGGCCTCGTAATCTCTCTATCTTTTATTGGTCTCACTCTATCGCAAGTCTATCCCCATCCGTGATGGCATGGTCTCTCTATGTAATAGCTGGTATCTTTGAGAAATGGCTCGGTCCCTCTCGGCTTCCATCTAGAGTTGTAGGTTGTCACCTGTTGTAATTGTTGTTGTAAGGAAACCACCGCCCACCTACCGTATATCCCGAATATCCTCCTCCATATCCTCACCACCCCCGCCATCTCCTCCACCTCTTAGAGACTATGTCATGGAATCATGTGAGGGGGTGATGGAGGTTCCTACAATGGTGTCTCGTAATGGAATTTGAAGGGGAATCCATGGTTCCAACACATGTGACTAGACCACTACCTATTTTTATACTAGAACATACTTACGGACTAGCACCTCGCACAAGCACCCCTACATGTGGTCCTCCCTGTGGACCTGCATGTACCTATGCATGTGCATGTGCTCTAGGATCTAGGCCTTGTTCCCCGCACTTTTTATCCAATACCTCATATGGTATAGTCAATCTACATGGTAGCATGGTCACATACCATGATACATAATACTGAGGGTAGTCCCGAATCCACTATATGTGCCCGATGTACCCAAGGATGGGGAACCACCCGTAAAAATCTCGTGCGAGCTTGACCAAGCCTAATTTGGGGCACCATGTGGAATACCTCTTTGTATCTGCGTGCATACCACATCTCATCACCAGAATCCCATAGATGAGACCAAACTGATGTTGGACCCTGTCCACTTTGTACCACTCCAGGACATAGCTCCTACTCCCAATGATGAAATGGTCCACTGCAGCTGTACTCAACTCAACTGCATCTTGAGGCCAATGGTATAACTTATATGGCCGTCATGTGATCATATGGGGTTGTACCTCATCAAAATATTACTTGTAATAGTCAGTGTCCCCGTGTGGTTGTAAATGACATCTCCATCTAGAACCTAGCCCATGATGGAAGGCTCTCTAACAACTCGAGCTCTCAAAGCTCCTGCAGGGCGGCCTATCGCAATATGATCCTAGGCCCAGATCTGTAATAAAGTGGCAGGACCCATTGACCTCTATCCATGATAAGCTATCAAGTGTAAATCAGAGTATAAATGAGCCAGTATACACTAACCCCAATAGTACACCTCTCCCTGAAGCAGGCCGTGAATCACTCCAATGAGACCTAGAGGGAATCATGCACTAGTCTTGTCAGAAACAACATGTCGCCGACAAGAGTTAACAACTATACTGAGGACTCATCCTAGCCGTGAATTTTCCATGCACCTCCTAATAAATATTATCATAACCCGGTGGGGTATATTTGTCACTCCAAATATCATGGTTATATATCACTCAATACGGTCCTAGCGACCATCATATGTAATCAAGCAACCCTGAATAGGAACTTGTAAGATCCGTCATACATCCTCCAATGTAATACTCATCTCACCAGTAGGCAGTCGGAAGGTCTAACTCTCGCTCCCCATCTCTCAGCTAAGGATGTGAGTAGGTCGTGATCTAAGGTAATCCATGGCATGTGAGCCACGTAAGATAAACCGGTCACCTCCAGGGTGATCTCCAAGAAAATTTGGTCGTGTCAACTAAATGTCACCTCATAGGCCCAGATTCGCCCCTATCGCTCCCGCGCCACTAAGCACATCCAAGTTCACCTACGAAACCAATCAGGTCATTTATTATGATCTTATTCTTTTATTCTATCATCTAATTTTTCTATTATATCATTAATTTTTTCTATAATTCATCTATTTTTACCATCCAGGGTTTCCAAAAACCTTCATTTTCTTCTAAGAGAAATTTTAAAATGGATTAAATATGAAATCGAGCACCCCTGGTGGCACCGGAACACCCCCTAGTGCATAGACGTACTAAATGCACCAACACACTCTCCAAAGTGCATAGGTGCACTCCTCGGTGCATAGGTGCATTTCTCTTTTCTTCAAAAGTTCTTTTCATAGGCACATTTCTCTTGGCATAGGCGCATATGCACCCACGCATGCCTGGAAAATTGTGCATAGCGCACCCTTTTTTCACTAGCACATGTGCACCTGGAAAAACCAAAAATTCAAAAATGAAATTTAATGCAATGCATAGGCACACTAAGTTGTGCACTCAAAGCACACATATGCACCACGCATGTGCCAAAGATAAGCGCACTCTGTTTTTACCCTAAAAATGCATTTTAATAGAAAATTAAATGCTTTAATAAATGAGGCTAAAAAGGGTAGCTTTATGTACCTATGGTCCATCCACTAGAGCCTCATGTATTCCTTCACATGGTCTCGCATGGTTTCTCCGGTTCGGTACCCTCTCCATTTCCTCTCGTAGGTAAGAGCTTAAATCGACAATAAAATGGTAAGTGAATGTGGTAAATAAACTTGCCATGATGGATTATATACCATTTTAACCTTTTGCGACATGTTTCTTGCCCCTGAAGTGCCATGGGACCGTTGTATTTCTTCTCAAATTCTTGTAACACTTGTTACGATGATTAATTTTAATAAATAATTATTTTTGACACGTTTTCATTATGTTGGGGCATATTTTTGCTTCCCAATGGCCTTTTCTACTTCCTAGGGCATATGTTTTTCCTTACTATCACTTTTAATGGGGTATCATGATTTCTTTATTCCTTCTATAATATTTTCTTCTATAAAAATCAAAAAAATCAAAAACCCAAAAATTTGGTTAAATCATTAAAAATCCAAAACATTGTAACAATTCAAAAATGGTAAACAACATATACACAGTTGAATCCTATGTCAAATGCATTATCCTCGAACATCGAAATGTGTCCTACAAAAACATCTTTCCAAGGTTCTTGCTTTTTCTGGTCACAAATGACTTGTGGGCATCATGATCTACCTCCATTAACAAAAGCTAGGTTACATACTATGTCAATACTCCCTTACAACAATGAGTTGTCAGAGACTATGTCATAGTGCATGAAATCTTTTCCATGGGACTACTTGTGTCCTCTATTATTCCCCTCGCATGTATCCTTTCTTGGGGAACCAATTTTAACCCTTTTCATTACAACACAAACATTTGGGAATTGTAGCTTGATAACAAAAACATTAATGCAATTGTCTTGAACGTTGTTTGTTTGAGTGCGTGTGATTGTACTTGTTTCTCTGTTAGGTTAGCTAGTTTACTTTCTCATATTACATTGCATTATGTATGTTGCATTGAGTTAAGCATCGTTTTACTTTCTCGTATTGCATTGCATTATGTATGTTGCATGGAGTTACGTAGCAATGAACAAATGTTAGTAATTTAGATTTTCATGTTATCTTACACTTTTGTTTATTTCAATAAAGGTCGATGATGTAGATCTAGGCGGAAATTGATACAACCAACAGGTTGCTTATTGAAAGGTTGGATGCAAATATTGGGCTTGTCCTATATTCTCCATTATCATTTATTATCACTACTAATTTTTCTTCCAAATCACCTGGGGCAATAAACAACCATGTTTATCCCTATCCTTATCCCTTCTAAATAACCAAAGGTTTTGTGCCCATTCTAACATATTTCTTCTATCCATTTCAATCATACTTTCAATCATCGATTGACTTCTTTTATCACCCCATCAAAACTCAAGGGGGAATCCTTTATCCTACAATTGTTTCTTCAAAATTTACCTGTTTATGCTTGTCTACTATATTTGAAGTGAATTCACTTACTTCACCTCAAATAGGGGCAAATGTAGACACCTAAATTTTGATTTTGCAATCTTATTTCCAAACGTGCACAAATTACTCTCGTTCTTACCAATTCTTTTATAATTAGTGATTTATGTTGATTAACTAATGTTTCATACCAATTTTTCCAATTAACAACGCTTTGTTAGTTACCATACCTCTTTCACATTCAGATGCCATTTTACGACGAATCGTAAGTCAAAATCCTCTTTCAAACAGAGATAATTGGAGATTATTAGCTAATTAAGCTTATTTTACCCTTGTTTTGGTCCATATACCATAATATTGGCTCAAAACCCTCTTCCAACCACTCAAAATCACCCCACTTTCCTCCACAACGCCTCAAGTAAGCTTCAAAATCTTATCCTAGCCTCATAGTTGACCCTAAGCGGTTGATTAAGACTTCCCACATTTTAATCATTTGTTAATTCACTAATTGTGATTAGAAAAGCTTAATCATGATTAGCAATTTCAATCTAATTTGGGATTTTAGTCTCACATGCACCAAAATACTATTTTTCTTCAAACTGAAAAACTATAAAAAGAACTCACCTCATACCTTAATATTTTACACCATGCTTTGATTTGCATCTCATATAAGAAATATGATTTATAGCCAAGCTCAATCCTTACCTAAAGTCTTCAATGGGGTTAGTAGATGGATATCCAAAATGACCATGTAGTCATTTGGAGAGGCCATTTCACCTTTTTTGGAGTAGCAACCATACCAATTTGATTACCCTCTTATATCTATTTAGGTATTTGTTAGTTTAGCAATTCAATATATTAGTAAGCATGATTAGCTATATTTTGAATTGTATTCATGTTAGTTAAGCATTCCATTTAGCTTCTATCTTAGTGTTACATTCCTCGACTTAGAGCCTTGGCTATAGGTAGAAATGGTGTTAGCCTTTCTTAATTAGTCATGCTCAGTCTTTTGTTGATCATGTTGTGCTTTGTACTTGACTCGTGACTATGTCAACCTCTCCTATACCTGAAGGTGTATCTCGCTTAAATTTTTGAATGGAATTCTCATCTTTGTGGACCTCAAATTCCATGTTTTTGTTATCTCTACATGGTAATCTCAAAACAACATCAAAATCACTCTTAGGAAAATAACCAAAACATGTTTCAAAAGGAGTCTTACTGGTAGAAGCATGAATTGCTATATTATAATAATATTGGATACATACCAAGTTTTCATCCCAAGTTCTCGGATGTTTCTGTTGTACCCTCATAAGATTTGAACTAAGGTATGGTTTACCACTTCCATCTCGCCCACCCGTCTTTGGATGAAAACTAGTAGACCTATTCTTCTTAGTATCCATTTTTTCCATAAGGTAGACCAAAATTTTCTCGAGGAACCGTGAGTCCCTCTCGACACAATAGAATCATGAAAACCAAAGTGAACCCACACATTAGGAAAAAAATAACTTAGCTACATCAATGGCCTTAATGGTCTTCCTACAAGGAATTATAATAAATAGTTTTCTCAATCGATATAATGTCACAAAAATGTAATCATTCCCTTTCTTATAAGCGGGAAAAGGACCCACAAAATCCAGGATATACTTTCCCATGGTCGAAAAGGAACGATAAACGACATATATAACCCCAAATTTTTATTTTTGGATTTATTTTACTATATAAAATACAAATCGATGAATTTAGCAACCTCTGTTTACATTTTTGTCCAATGAACATACCTCTGTAAGTGCGCTACAATCTTTGTCACACCAAAGAAAGCTGGATAGCTTGGAAGTGTGTGCTTCCTAATCAATCGAACTCTTTCCCCTTAGGCACACAAAGTTTCTCGTTCTTGTAGAAAAAACCATACTTGAAGTAATATTCTCCTCTATCTACAAATCCCTCTTTTGGAGGTTTCGTAGGAAATTCTTTGCAAAATCTAGATCCCGCTCATAACCTTCCCGATATGCTTCACAAAAAAAGTCTCAAGAAGAGTTAACGTGCCCATAGTTGAAAGCAAAGGAGGTCTAGATAACATATCAGCTATTTTTTTAGTCAAACATTTCTTATATTTGATAATCAAATGAGATTACTATAAAAACCCATCCATTTATAGTGTCTAGTATGTTGAAGTTTATTCTAAGCCTATAAATATAGTAAGAGGTTAGTGATCCATGTGGATGATATTTTATTTACCCATGAGATAATGTTTCCATTTCTTGACTACTTAAACAAGAGCATAAAATTCTTTACCATATGTACAATAATTCAGAATTACACCATGAAATAATTAATAATGATAACATACAAGCCTACCCCGAAGTAGGACACCCCAAAAACATAGTGTTAGGAAATAAGGGATAAAACATGTGGAACAATCCCTCACGAGAATCACAACAAAGAGAAACTAATATGCAAAAATATTACAGATCTCAAATAAAAGTGCATAATAAAAATAACACAACACAAAGAGATGGTATTTTACGTGGTTCACCCAATTTGGGATACATCCACCAAGAAGCACTTGCTCGATTTTATTACAAGCCACCACTCTCTCAATACAATACGCAGATCTGTTTGGAGCTATGATCAACAAACTCTACGTAATTCACACCCGAATTCATAGACATCTGCAATGTTACATTATCCCTACCATATGCACAAAACCACATAAGTAAACAATTGCTTAAGCAGTTTTACAAAACCGTGGGTATCAAAACCATGGGCCAAAACCGTCCCATAAACCTATGGGTCAAAAATATTGCCCATATGAGAAAAGCATGTTTCCCATTATATCGGGCACGTTTCAAGGCCAAAAACATTTCTCGGGGTTGCGCCCGAACCTCAATGAGACAACTATGGAAATTGTACATTACTCTTAGTGTACAGTCTTCAACACTTTCACACATGAAAACAGAGTCCACAACCTAACACATAGTCACCGACATTGGTTTCCACTTCGAAAGGCAATTGCAAGTTAGGAAATGCCAAAACTAGAACATGACTAATACTGTATTTAAATGATTAAAAAGTAATATGTTGTTTCTTAACCCAATCAAAAGCCTTACCCATTGTAGTCACCGAATGTAGCAAGGCTTTGTTATGGAAGAGGATTTCTTGATGAAATTCGTCAAATACTGAACTACACTAATGAAACTCCTAGTCTCAATCAAACTAGACGGTGTAGGCTAATTCACAATGGCCTCTATCTTTTTTGGATCAATCCTCAACTCTCCATATCCAACCACATGTCCCAAAAATATAAGCAATTGTTGTGAAAACTCACACTTCTTCTCATTCAACACTAGTCGGTTCTCCTTAAGAACTTGCAAAACTTGATGACAATGGTCAATATGCCCTCAAAAGTTCTACTGAAAACCATAATGTCATCCAAGTACACAATGAAAAAGAATCAATAAACAGCCTCATTACCTCATTCATCAACCTCATGAAGGTAGCTAGTGCATTGAATAGTATGAATGGTAATACCAACCATTCATATAACTCGTGTTTGGTCTTGAACGTTGTTTTCCAAATGTCTTCTTCCTTGATCTACACTTGGTGATAACCATATTTCAAATCAAGCATAGTAAAATATTTAACATGATGTAATTGATCTAACAAATCATCAATGTGAGGAAGAAGGTACCTATTATTGATGGCTATTTTATTTAATGCTCTATAATCAACACACATTCTCCATGAACCATCTTTCTTAGGCACCAAAACAATAGGATAACCACGTGGAGAAATGTTGGGATGGATTATACCTTGTTTAATCAAAGAGTGAAATTTTTGTTTTACCTCATTGGAATCTTTCAAAGACTTCTTATATAATCCCAATTTCCGAAGTGGACTATCAGATAGCAAGTGTATCTCATGCTCAATTTTCCTAGCTGGGGGCAACCTTGTAGGCTCTTGAAAAAAATATATGAACTACTGAACAATATCTTTCATCTGTGTCTGTTCCTTGTTAGAAAACATACTACAAGTGGTTTTATATTTAACTACCCCATCTTCTAGGATATCCCTCAAAATAAGTAATGCAAATTTCCCACTGACATTGATAAGCTTCCAAGCTTTGGTGACACTTACCAAAGAGATCTTCAAGTCTCTTGAAAAGGATGAAATGATGTAGCTCTTACCATCCTTTACCAAATGGTATTGGTTGGCTCTCCTCACGAAGATAACATCCTTGATATACAGATATGGGTTGTCAAACATTACACCACACACATCAAGTGGAACAACATCCACAATGACTTCATCAATAAATTCCATATGAATACCGAAAGTAATTTTATTGTTAGAACATAATATTAAGTGCCTATAAACCTTAGTTTATAATTAAATAATCAAGAATATTTATATTTAATATTTAATATAAACTAGTTTGTTTATGTTTAATTGATTATTAATTAATCAATATTTAAATGGGGTGTTTTGTAAAAAGACACAACCCGTCACTTAATTGTTCATGACCCATGGGATCAAATAAATGGATCATGTGATAAAATTAATTCACTATGTGGATTTTGGGAGAGAAGTGATGAGAGAGCTCTGGATTGTAATAAGTTTCTCGAATAAATAGATTTATCTATTTCACCATCGCTTTTACCCCTAAGAGGTTTTCGGTGTAAATATGTGTCACAACAGGGGATTGTTTTTAAACTCTTTTTACAATGTTTTTCCTCTGTAAAACCTAATTTATTATTGAAAATTTGATCATACAAATTATCGTAATAATCATGTTTTTTCTCACAAAGAGTTGATTTTTTGTCAATTTCAAAGGAGTAAGTTATAAATTGTGTGAGCGCGCCCGAGGCACCGCCCACATGCCTGCGAGGGGCGCTACCCTAACCCCACCGGGGATACCGTGCCCAGGACCCCCGCTCCCGATCCTCGTATTAAGTACCTTATGTGAACAAAACCTCACCTTAGTGTCCTTGTGAAAAATTCAATGGATGATGGTATAAATTTTTTTATATTAAATAGAAATCAAATGTAGTTACCTTGTAAACTACAGATATTTGACAATGGTGCATCTAGACACATTTCGTATAAATCTAATATTCTATCTGATATTAAATGATATATCAAAGTGATCATTCAATTCTCGATATTCAGGGTAAATGAAAAGTAAATGTTTTGTATGTTCTTGAATTGAAAATGAATTTTCTTGCTTATTCATAGCTAACTCAAAATAATTATAGTGTATTTTTGTTAAAAGATAAATGAGTTAGATATTACTAGTTTTGAAGGCATACAAAAGAATGGATTATATGTGTTTAAATGTTTTGCTTCTGCTTCTTGTTTTTTTACACAAAATAGAAGTGATAGTCTATTGTGGCATGAAAGACTAGTTCATGTTAATTTTAGGAGCATGTATAACATGTCTCGATATAACCTTGTTTTTGTTCTGCCACTAACTCTCGTGAAATGTGTGAAGGATGCTTACATGGTGAGTTGTCACTAAAACCATTCCTCGTTCATCATGAAGAAAACTCCACATAATCCATGAAATTTGTCCATGTAATGTTATAATACCTTTTAAAATTCCATTTCTATTGGTTCAGTGTATGTTGTGATTATTCTTGCATGATTTGGTCATTTTTGCATATATGTTATCTATCTGTCTTATCACAAATTTAAAGGCTTAAAATAGATAATGAAGATATATATGTTGATAAAACATTTCTAAAACTCTAAATTAGTATGTGATTACTAAAAATAGTATTATATGCATATCAAATGACACTTGGGGACACCTTTGTGTTTATATTAGAGATGTCTAATATTGATTGCATCTAATATATATTTTTACAAGATTAATATGTTGAAATTGTTCAACATATTGGTAATATAACATGGTTATTTGTTAATCATATTGTTATTTAAGTTGTTATACAACTTTTGTTTAACCTATCAATGTAAATTTTATAGATGGTTAAAAGTGAAATCAATAATGATTTATATTATGCTTATTATGATGTCTATATGGATATTATGACTCTAACCATGTTGATGTTGTGTTAGATATAAAATATACAACTGGATATGTGTTCAAGTTTTTTGGTACAGGTGCCATTACTTGGAGCAGTAAAAAGCAACCAACAGTCTCCATTTCTTCTACTAAGGCAAAGTATAGAAGTGCAATGGAAGCAACAAAAGAAGTCATGTGGCTAAAGCGGCTGTTGGAAGAGATACACATGGAAGCTAAAGGAATTACTCCTCTTCTATGTGATATCCATAGTTGTATTTCTCTTGCTAAGAATCTAGTTCAACATCAGAGAATGAAGCATATAGAGGTTCATATGCATTTTATCTGAGAGAAGGTTCTCTACTGGTGATATAGATCTCTAGTACTGTCCGATGAAGATCAAGTTGCATATATGTTTACAAATCCATTGTGTGTTGTAAAGTTATGCAAGTTTCGTGTAATGCTTGGCCTTTCAGAGTTTCCATTAAGGGGGAGTGTGCATGGCAATGCCACCTCCTAATGGCTTGACTAGTTGATATCTCCTTCTCCTTTATACTTCTGCTCCAATTATAAAGCATTATAAAAATATCCTTATGATATTTGTAAACTTGTCACTCTAATTTTACGGTGTATAGTCCAATGTGTTACATCTATTGTAAAGGAGGTCCTTATGTTATAAAAGGCTCCTAGAGATGTTGGTTGAGATATTTTCCATGAGAAATTGTGAGATGTAATCTCACAAATCATGCTTAACCTAAATTATTCACTACTGATTTATGGATTCCAAATCCTTTTATACCAAAAGGTAAGTTGAGCATGATGAAGATGTATAAATCCTTCAAATGTGATATTCTAGCCTAAACCTTCATTATAGTTTATGGATTTGTAAATCATGTTGTATAAATAGGTAATGTTGGCATATACCTCAAATTGAACTATCCAATGGTTTATCTTCTCGGCATTCACATCTTCGTTATAAGGTTTAATCTCTATCTTCACCTCTTTTTTGAAAGGAGGTATAAGAATGACATATGGTTCTTCTTCAAGATGTTCATGAGTATCTTCAATATAGGCTCCTAATGCCTCATTCGAAAGTCCAATCTTATCCATGAGAAAACCCATGATAGACTACAATTTCCCCATAGATAAGGACATACAACCCACATCTCTATACAAACTTGCTACATCTGCCTCCAACTTCTAGAAATGCTCTTCTTCAGTATCTTCTACATCTTCTCTACGAGCCATGTCTCAAATTCCTTGCTTCCACTTCCTATGGAAATATTTGCTTCAAAAGGAATGAGGATACCTTCCCCACTTTCTTTTCCTATTTGGGTACGGTTTATCTAACTGAAAATGTCAACACAAGTTAAACTACACAAAAACAATTGATATTAACTGCTCTGATACCAATCTGATCTATAAATTGCCTCTTTATAATAATAAACAGATCCTGTTTAAGTGCTAATGAAGGAACAACTTTATTAATTTCCTTTAACCATTATCATGTGAAATATTTTAATCACACAACACCGAGAGTAGAATATATAAGACAAGTGACAACCAAATTTATCTTGGATAAACCTAATGTGGGAAAAACTTGGTGGGTAAGCAAATCGCTTCCCTTCCATATGAAAATATACCAATGATATAAGTTTACTATCATACAATGACCTTTAAGAAGGATTCAAACTCCTTCTACTTGCATAACCTGTTTACCAACCTCAACAAGAAGGAACTCAACTCACTATGAACAAAATAAGAACAATTACAACTTTCTCCTCTTGCTCACAATTGAATTCACCCAAAAGACTTACCTAGGATGATTAAATGCATGTATATTTATAGTTTCTCTACCCAATGATGGATGGAAAGGTGAACCGAAACATTTGGAATCCTAAATATTTGGAACTAATGATTTTCCGAGTTTTGGTGTCGTTGAGTACATAATCGCTTGAAAAAACAGTGGTGGTTACGCAACTTCCGGTACTCTGCGGATGACGATTGCTTGCAAGAATCGTCATGGAGGTTGTACAACTACCTCTTTGTGAAGAGCGGTGATTACGTAACCGTCGGGATGGTTCCATAACCGTCACACAAATAAGTACACTTCCTTCACTCTTCTTTGGTTGCCTTTGGGGAAACTTCTTCACTTTTTTCCAATCTCTTCTTTTTTTCACTCTTCTTCTATCTCGCACTCCTCTACACACTCTTCCTTAAGATATCTATGGACATCCCTCTTCCTCGGTGCACTCTTTTTCACACACACTCTCGCAATCTCCCTCAAGGATTTATCTTCCTCAATTTCTTTTGAGGCAATTTCTTCTTTCCACTTCTCTTCTTAATTTAACATGTTGTTCTCATTTCTATGCACCTTTTTATTCACACTTCTAAACTTCTCTAATAAGATTTTCTTCACTTGCGTAATTTCATATGATTTCCTTTCTTTCCACCGGGGTCCCTCTCTTACCCATTTATCTACGCACCCCTCTTTTTCTTCCTTTGGGACATGTTTATCCATGAAATCCATTGTACACTTAGGTCCCCTGTCAAGAATCCTTCTACATGCCCTTCTATATTCATTTATGTATCTCCTAGGCCACTCCTTGGACCCCATACACTTCTTTCCATTCCTTTTATATATCATTTAGTTGTGAAATCAATTCACCTTTCACGTGCTCATGTCCGCCCATGACCATTTCTTCGTTAGTTATTCCCTCATCTAGGATCACATTCACACACATCCTTCACTTAGTTGTGCAATATTCTCTCCATTATTTCATCTTTCTCCACAACCTCGTCTATGGATTTACATAATCCTTCGTATGCGGTCATGTTTGGTAATGACCACCTTGTCCTTCCCAGTAGGCTCTTTCATTAACACACAACCCTTTTACACTTCCATTCATTTATGGGTGAATTTTATTTTCACCCTTCACTCAACTCCTAAGCCCTCTTTATGGGGCATCTCTCATGCATTCGTTGGTGGTACTCCATTCCATGCTTCCTCTTGATCTTACACTCTATTCGCATAATTTCTAATTCTACTCCCATGCATTCCTTTTTCTCTCTTTCGTACTATATAATAGATATATTCACACAATATTCTATGCATTGTGGACTCCTCATTGATTCTACCTCATTCTAGGCAATTCAAGCCACAATATCCATCTTTCTTTGGTGGTCTTCCTCAAGGTCCTCTAGTCTATTCCTTATAACATTTTACTCTTCCAACATTCTCTCTAACATTTCCATGACTATTGCACTTGAATATTCCCTTCCTCTTGGTGGCATCTTGATTTCACATGAAATACCTCTCGACTCCTCCAACCACTACACTCCCGGGTTGGATCTCAAGTTCTCTACCCACCTTTCTTATAGTGGAAAACATAACTTCTTGTTAGATGTTTCACATTTAGTGCTATGTACACTTTCATTTCTCTTCTCACTTGTAGGAAGGTATCCTACCCTAATATCACCTAACATAGGGGGATACCCCACTACAAAGCCTCACATTAGACTTTATAATCAAAGCTACAAATTTCTATTTATTTACAAATCCTTAACAGAATATACATGTATATACTCTCTATAGATCTTACAAGTCACTCTTGGAGCTTCATAGACTCTGGTGCCTCTCCTCGGGACCTATCCTGGATGAGTTACACTCTTAACTTGGTTTTTTTGCCCATGAGGACTTATCTACTCTTAACAGACTTCTTTGTAACTCATATACACATTAAACACACTCTCTCTAGATCTTTCCAACAATGAATAACTTCCAGATGATCCTATAATGGTGAACTTGGCCTTTGTTATATAGCCACGTGTTCCCACTTCTAACTCCTAATTTGAATTCTCCCTTAGGTGGGTTGACACCTTTTAAATGCTTCCAAATATTTTTGCTTAAATTTAATTTTGAATTTTATCTACTTTAATACTCTCACCTACCCCAATCTAGTTGTTACTTCTTGTACCATGTCGCCTAGTCATTGGGATTTTCTAATCATTGATCTTAGTTAGCTTTCTTATCGAAACCTTATGACATATTCTTTTATCTTTTTCTTCTAACTACTAACTCTACTATGTACTATTTCCTTGAAATATTTTTCCACACCTATTCTTTATTATTTCACTCACCCCTTTTCTTAATTGTGCTTCACCTTCTTTCCATGCATTGAATCTAGGCTCTTGGGCCTTCTTAAATACATCTACGCACTTCTTTCACACTCCAATATAGCATGGAATCATTTTTTCATGCTATTGTGCCTTCCATGAACTCTCTACCATTGCACATAACTCCTTCACAATCTCCATGTGCCACCAATTATATAGGATAGGACAAAAATTCATCATATTCCTAAAATTCCTATGTGCACCACTATGTCTTATTCTTCCATGCACCTCTTGCTTTTCTGAAATTTCCACAAAATTATGTATGATCTACTCTATTCTACTCCATAAACATTCCATGCACTATTACATGTCAATTTCCATGTGCACTTGTTCTCTTTTTTATTTCCATTGTGTAAAGTTCTCGCACACTTCTATGCAATCACTCTTTCTTTCTGTTGTGCCTTATTTATCTATCCCACATTCTCTTCAACCTTGCACACCCACACTTCGCCAAAATTATGCGGGATTTCTCTGGACATTTTATTCTCATGTATCATCTATGCTAAGATATATTCTTATTTTATTGAATTTCATAAAATACTCTTAATTACGAACAATTCTCCCAACTCTATATCTTCTCTAAAATTTCCAATCCCATCACTTTCTTCTACTCATGAAATTTGTGTACTCATATGATTAAATTTTCTTTCACCTTCATTTTATATGTGAAAGAACTTGAAATCTCTATTCCTCTTCATTATACACTTGTAACATATGCCAATGAATTCAAAATTTCCTCTACATCTATAGGATCTTCA
Source organism: Taxus wallichiana var. yunnanensis (assembly GCA_018340775.1). Taxonomy (NCBI): domain Eukaryota; kingdom Viridiplantae; phylum Streptophyta; class Pinopsida; order Cupressales; family Taxaceae; genus Taxus; species Taxus wallichiana. The sequence continues at coordinate 85,460,885 of CM031241.1, read as the reverse complement.
TACCCTAGAATATTTCCCTCTTCCTTTTTATGTATTATCGCTATGTGGTGAAGTATTTTCCTCTCCATCTTGTGTAAAACTCCCTCTACTTCCACCTTTTCCATGGCCTTACATATATCTTCCCTCACCTCACGTTCCACTTTATTATTTGCATGGAAATTTATCCTCTACCCTCAAAGCACACACTCATAGACTTATTCCACATACCATGCGCAGTCATTAAAAACTCATCCTCAATTGGGAGACACAACATGTTCATGTATGCTAATATTTTCTCTACATTATCCTACACATGAACCATTTTAATGTTGAGTGTATAAACTTATTTTTACTAGTAATCGTACGTGAAGTGTACGATGGAAACGCCGAAACAAATAAAAGTATGTATCTAGTTACTATACATGTCATGATCATACGGAAGCTCAATGTCACTAAGGATGTCAAGCTTTTTGGCAACATTGCAAAAATCAGAAATCTCAAAACCAAACCTCACACCAGAAGAAATACAAAAGGATAATTTATTTAAAGGAACAAAGTAAATTAAAAAATAAAAATAAAATAACTCTAAAGTTTATGAACATATATCAATATACCATACGCAACACCTTTGACTTACATACATATCATGATTATACGGAAGCTATATGTCATCAAATGTGGATGGAGTTATTTTTGACATTGGCATGTGAACACAATTTCTATCAAAAGCAGACAACAACACAGTCATGAAAACTATTGATACAAAATTTGTAGCAACCTACACGGATCTTAAGATTGCAAGAAAAATGATCTAGTTGGCCTTGATTTGCACCAAGAAACATCCCTCTCATCGACCCACCATGCATGAAGTTGGTAGAGTTCTAAAATCAATTTTGACAGTGCCTACTCCTAAGCAAGTTCCTAGTAAAACTTCTTCGCATAATGACTAACGTCACTGCCAAAACCTACCATCTTGTAGTCGATTTTGATAGGAAAGAAATGACTGAAAACAAGCATTCACTTCTTATAAAGTGCAGCGATCCATAGCAAACACCGATATATCAAGCCCTAAAAACTAAGAAGATTCTTGCCCCAAACAAATGCTTGCATCCTAAATGGTGAAGCCCATTCAAGACTGTAACAAAACAAAAAAACCTAAACAATGAAGAAACATGGCCACATGAAGCCTAAAAGGTAAACCAAAATTATGCAATAATGAATAACATATGTCATGTGAATGAGAAGAAGATAAAATGGTGAAAATATTTCAATTTAGCAAGGAATGGAAGAAAACATGAACACTATTATGTCAATCCCATGTGCTTAGATGTGTAATGGTTGTTTACGCATCTTGTATTGGATTCAATTACATGTTTTACAATCTGCAACGTAGTTTGAGTGCATCCCTCTAGTTTAAATAGTTGTAGAATTATCCTCTGTGCAACCTCTCACGCCTGGTGTAGATCATGTGAAGATCAGTCTGGGTATTTTCTATGTCGCCTTTGGCAGAGTTGTATAGAAATGAGATGCAGAGGAACTACAAGGATTTCTACGTTTGGTGCAAATGTCAAAAATGACCTAATTATGAACATTATTAAGGGAGAAGTAAACAATTTTTGAAATAAGAGTGAGCACGATTATTGAACGAATCGTTTTGTATAATCCACAAATGAATTTTGTTGATAGAGGCGAGAAACACGAGGACGAAATTGATAGAGGAGACCCGTAGATTGTGACCATCAACACGTCAACAAGACATGCTCGAAACTTACATCTCTTACATCTCTCAATGAATTAACCTAGTCTATCCAAGTGATAACCAAACCAAGAAAATAAACAAACAAATTCATCAAGTGAGTTCTAGTAATCACTAATTACTGAACCCTTCTGCCATTGCCCAAAAAAAGGGACTTACCAAAAGTAATTTATCAACCATGGGAACGCTGAAGGGGATCTTTTGAAGGAGTCAAATTTGAGAGAGAGAAACAATAGGAGAGGAAGAAGGGTGGAGAAGTAAAAGGGTGGCAAAAATAGAAGAGAAAGAAGTTGAAAGTCTACTGTCCAAGAAGAACATGACAATTCTGTCAAAGCATAACTGCTAGAGTTAGTATGTTGCGACTGCCTCGAGAATTTTAGTATACAAACAATGGTACAAAGATGAGTAAATAAGTTCTATTGCCGAAGAACCATTCCCTTCAGGCACTTCAAGAACATTAGCTCTCAAAACACTGTATCGGCAACATCAAGGATGATTTGTGTTGATGCCTCTCTTTCCTTTAGCGTGTTCTTCATTTATGTTGTTCTTGGTTTGTCTCTCGATTTCTTGTATGGTCGTTTGGACCGATCCTTGTTGTTTTGCTCTTGATCCTTGATGCTTATCTTTCATGTAAAGGTTTTCTAATCCCTTCAAAATTGGATACTTACCTAATCTAAAAAAATTATGGCTGAAATAAGGTGTTTAGCTTTCATTCAACACATATTATTAATGGTAGGATAAAAATTTGGTTAGTTGAAGCATATCTCCAAATGAGCTCAGTTAACACAGCTAGAATGTAGAGAAAACAAGAAATACATATACTAATAGTGCTATAAATTCATTTCAAATCATCATATTACATACAGAAGAGCATTGGATCACACGCAGAAAAGCATCAGATCACACACAGAAGTGTTATCATATTTATTTTTCTAGTCAAAAAACAATGTGCACCAAGGTGAAAAATGGATCGGTAGGCACATCAAATTTATTTTTCTAGTCAATAAACAATGTGTACCGAAAAGGTGAAAACCCATGGACATAGAGGAATGGTTGGGTTCCAGTGCCGAGCCAACCTAGACAAATGAACACAAGAGTCTTTGGCACTATGCAAGAGGTGGTCAATTATTTGAGCACAGAAAATCGGATATCTATAAAAATAATCCTATGCACCAAACAGACCAGAAAGAAATTTAGTAAATCCTTAAAACATTTAACTGCTTGCTCAATTCGTCCAAAGTTTCCAGCTGCACTAGACACTGGTTGTAAGGAAACCCCTATTGCAAACTTGGAGACATGCAAGACCTTTTCTAACCCCACTAACAACTCCTGGCAGAAAGAAAGCCAATGAATCTGCACTCCCGACCTATGAAAAAGGCAAATGTCCATGTAAACAATAAAATCCTAGCAGAAAATGAAACTCGTACTAATTTCCAGTGCACAGGTAAACCCAAATCATATAGACCTTACAATAAGGAAATTATTCATAGCAGCCATAATGCTATTACCAATAGGTCATGTCATACCTTGGAAATGAGTAGCCTAAGCGTTAAAAGAGAATCAACACAGAGTTTCCCACTTCCTACATGTCCTCTTCTAACTTCGATATCCTACACGCGGGATTTTAGATTTTTTGTCATCAAAGCCTGAATGAGGTGATTTTGTTGGATTTGTAATCGTGGTTTATTGGGCAATTCGTTTATCAGGTTACTTCGTCATGCACGTTCATTTCATTAGTATGATACAATGTAGCAACACTTCCTCTGCTATGCATCCTTTCATATGCCGAGATGAACCAAATCCTGCTCCATATGTTATATAGACAAATTTGAGATCACTTGAATCTACTTCATTATAATACTCCTCATCGCCATCAGATCTGCGATATATATTATGCACTTCATTGTCAAATTGGCCTCCAACATACTGTGACGTTGGATGCCACTTGTCAGGATAAGTTTCAACCTTCTTAAGAATGGAACCTTACAGAGGATGCAAAAATCCTTCACTGTACACTTTCCTTCCAGTGGTCTTCATTATGGATGGTTCAACAGATGGATAATGCGACCCATTTTTGGGAAGCCTACAGAAATTGTTGGTGTTGTTGTCATGGTATATATCACCATTTTCAACGTCATAAAAAGTAGATCCATAATGCATTTTGTTTGATTTTGATCTCGTGTTGCTTTTAGTTTTTGACTAGTCTTGATATTCCGGCTTACCTCCCTTTTTAGAATTAGTATAGAATTCCTTCACAAGGTTTGTCAAACATTCTGACCTCCTCATTTTCAACATGGGATTCTCTGCATTTAGGTGGTCTATTGTGCCCCCATATCTGCTATGTTGTACACCATTTTCTCCATGCTGAGTTGATCCCTTGCTAGTCCTGACTGATCCTTCTCTTACTATTTTATAGTTGTCTGGAAACATTTTGTTCTCAAGCCCCTCAGAAACTTCCTGGAAATGTTCCCCATCCACATTTAAATACGATGCTCTACGTGTATGCTTACTTCTGGGAACTGCTTCTGCTTTCGATAGTGTACCTGACTCCAAGCCAAAATATTTCCCATGTATCCCATTGCTTTCTTCCAGGAATGAAGGATTAGCGTGCTCATGTGTATACTTTGTATTTAAGTCATTTTTTTCTTCCGTAAAAGACTCATATACCCACTCATTTGTATATTTTGGATGAAATAATTTTCTTTCCTCATGGAAAGTAAAATCTGGATGCCCATTTCCACATTTTATGGAAGGATAGTTACATCGACCAACAGATGTGTGCATTGAATTTTTATTTTGCCAAGATATATTGTAGGCCTGTCTTAGGTCTTCATTAACTTCCTGAGCTTCTGAGCTGGTACTGAAAGAATGGTCAACAACCTCTTCTTTGATGTGCTGCTTAATTGAAGTTCTTTCGCAACCAGTAGCCAAAGATGCGACTCCATCTAACCGATTGAAAAGGTCAACAGTAATCTTCTGGAAATTTCTCCTTGAGCTAGAAAATGGCTTTGGATTTTCTTGAAAAGTGGTGTCACATTTATCTGAAATAACAGTAATTTCTTTGACACTACTTGAAATAACAGGGATAACTCTTTCATATGTATCTTCTTTCCATCCTACTTTCCGCAAGACTTCCCTTCTACTGGACATTGAAGCTTCTTTTATATTGAAATCACTTAAGCATTGATGGTCTATAATTATGCCATCTTTCACAGGATACGCCACACTGTTATCTAAATTTGATTTTTGTGAAGATGGTAGATCAAGATGTGACGAAACAAACCTATTCTGGGAAGATATGAAACTCTGCTTCTGTTTGAAAGCATCCTGCACTACTAAAAAACAGTTAGTGGTTATGGCTAAAAATGAAATGAGCATTATAACCGAGAAGGAAAAGAAATGAAAATTAGGAATCTGAATTCTACCTTGAGATTTGAATAGTCCCATTGAAAACCTGCTTTCTCTGCTATCTCTCTCAGTGGGCTCAACTTTGTTGGGAATCAATAGCACAAATGTATGTCTACAAATCTTATGAAGATAAATAAGAAATATTGTATACATAATGAGAAAATTCTTGCAAATTTAGTTTTCTTGTAAATTCATATTATCAAATAATATTAATACTCTTGGTGATTAAAATAAAATTAATTGGTAAATCATCAGCATCATCAGCACTTTCATAACAGAGGTCCAGGTAAAAATCCTCATAAACAAATAAATAATACTTGGCTAAACACGAATCGCATAAGTAAACCAAAATTACATAGCTAAACCAGAATTACCTATCAATTAAACTAATCAAAAGTGAGGCGTACAACATTATGACGGTGTCATTTGGAAACAGGGGATCCTTCGCCACAACCATATTCACACCAGTTAAGAGCAGCAGAAGTAACACCATTCCTATCGGCAACAAACACACAACTAATGTTAAAGTCCCACCAATCAGATGCATATTGCACTGCAGCAACCGGTTTTGATGTAATTGGGTATGTGCATTCCCTGCAAAAACATAAACTCATCCATAAAATAATGATGATGTCAGTTCTTTAAGCCTAGCCAAAAGTCCTTTAAGCCCAATAATGCAGAACTTTCAGAACTTCAAAGCACCTAAATAAATTGTGTTCCATTTTCTTAAAAGAAGAATAAGAAATATTATCTTACATGATGTTTGTTTCAGAGTAGCCTATATGGTGTTTAAGTAGATCATTCTAGATTGGCTCCTTCTTTAAAGTGCACCGGGCAGCAAATACAACTCTAGCAGAAAGTATTGATGGAATAAAATTGATAGTCACATATTGGAGCAAGCTAAGTTCAATTAGGAAGAATACAAGATTTTCCATCTGATAATTATGTCAAAGATGATTTTTAGAGCGGGCCAAAAAAGTAATTTAATAAAAAACAGAGAATACTTTATAAAAGGAATCAGTTCCTCTTTGTCCTTGCTTGCCTCTTTATCAGAGTCTACTTCTTTCAGAAACCAAACAATGAATACATGTGAAATTGGGACTATGAGATGGAATTTAAGTTTGTTGAGCATGATCTTTTACATAGTGATTATCTGCAGTCTTGTGTATGCCTGGTTCGTAATGCAATCAAAGTCATTAATCTGCAATCAACAATAGTAATTGTAAGCAACGCCACTTGATCAATAACACAAATACCATATTAATTTGTATTCTGTTGAAGAAATCGATCAATAACCTACCTCAGGCGCCCAAATTTCCTCATATTTGGAAGCTAAAAGCATAGCAGTGACAATGGAAAGGTATCTATCAACCAGGATCAATGGAAAGTAAATTCCTCCTTGAAACATGCTCAATGTAAAGGTATCTATCAACCAGGTCAGGTACAATGTCTCTGGCATCAACTTTAACTTCAAATGTACTTTCAAACACAGAAACCAACCATAGGAAGTTTGAATAATGACAACTAATATAAATTTACAATGGGCTGATAAAAGATGCTAGTCCCAAGTGTAGATCTTACCAACCAGTCATACAGAATTGCCCTCATCTTGTCATTGATTTCCATTTGAGAAGGCATGTAATCTGGCACGCAGCTCATGCCCTGAATAACACAAGAAGGGGGATTGAGCATTATATATCTACTTTTTGGTTGGATGTGATCCCTTCTAGTTAGGGACTCCTGCATAAAATAATGTTTTTTGCTACAACTTCAAAGATTTAATGCAATAATACACAAGTTAATAGCCTCAAGAAAGGAACTCAAATATGCAGATACCTTTTCCTTGCACTGGTGTGGAAGCCATCTTGCCAGGCCTTCAGTTCCTGGCAAAATTTCAGAAAGTATTACCTTGTTACCAAAAAACCAATTTCTCTCATGTTGAAACAAAATCTGACTATAAATTACTGTAAACATTTAAACAAATAGCTCTATTCACCCAAGATGGAAATATGGTCAAGACAACGGCGTCCCTGAGCCACAGGAGTGGCAGCCTGCCAGCCAAAATACAATGAAAAAAAGTTCAAGACTACAAATCAAATGAAAGATCAGCATTAACCCAAAATATCTAAACCATCTGCTCTGGAGACGATGGAGTTTTATCCCTCTGAAAAATATAGACAATTTTTAGACAAACCACAATCAATTAATCCAATATAAATACTACAACCTCTCATCAAACTATTAATGGCCTAAATAGATATTTGTCTCTATCACAAAGAATCCATAAATGTTGTTATTACTCTGTATAAGTCCAAAAGAATAATTAGAAATACTTCTACACACCAGAGAACTCTGAAATACTGAAATAATGAAAACCCTATTACCCAACAGGGTTCAAGAAATTGGACGGATTAAGCTTTTGGGTTTCTGATCAAAATAAACTCCCCAGAGATTCAAATAAGTCTGTGTATACTGTAAAGGATGAAACGTTACATACAAATTAGAAATCAGAATCCAATCAAGAATAAAATCAGGGTTCTTGAAGCAAAATCATTGCCACGCGATGCCCCTAGGTTTCCATCTCCAAACTCGCCTGAAATTCGCATGCATGTTTATTCAGCCATTGATACCACGTTTGACGATTCCGCAGCTTGATTCTTGATGGCGGGAGACCTGGGAGTGGTGGCAGAAGCCTGAAGAAGAAAACGCATGCAGCCAGCCACCTGTTTCCCCATGCAACGGTAAAAATAGAAAATATCCACACAAAAAAAACCATTAAAATCCCTAAAATATGGTTATCCGTTGGATTTCAACGCACCCGTGAGGAAGAATGTAGTGCGTCTGATTTCTGACAATTGTCAGAATTATCAGGTCTATATTCACTACAAGAACGCCTTCGGCGTAATTACATTCCTTCACAAAAAATATCGCAGATTATAGAAATTCTTGAACAAATTTATATATTGATCCATAGGAAACAATTTCATCATTATCTAGTACTTATCAAGTCTTGGTATTTTATTTCTCTTTCTATACTCTCTCCATGTATGCATGTTCCAATCAAAGAGATTCACAACCCTCTAATTTTTTTATTATAATTTTAATATTTTCTGGTCTCCTATATATTCAAATTCAAATTATTTCTTAAGCTCTATTATCTAATAAATGTGCTCTTTTGGATCATAAATTCTAGAATAACTTGTGGTATACAATCAAGGCTTACTCCTAAGTCTTCCAATGTGTGTATGAGTATCTAGTGTAGTCCACTAACTTGCGCTTCTTATTCCTCTAATGTGGTTTGCACCCTTGGTTCCACATATGTCAATTCATATTAATATGATTTAAACCAAGTTGGAATTGTTCGTTAATTTCTTAAGTGGATTAGGAATCTAAGAGGAACTAATGAACAATCAGATTATCAAAGTAAATTATCTAACATTTAAATTTGAAATTACATTGATATTAATTAATTTCATTCAATTAGAGAACATGCCAAACATAGTAAAAATAAAAATATGAGAGCAGCTAGCTCTTTGAATGACCTAGAAACTAATGTGGGTGTGATAAGGAATGAAATAGATTGAAATATCCTATAGATGTTTAGTATATGCTTCTATATCTTTTCTTGTAAATAAGAACTAAATTGTTTCTTAGGAACAAACTACTTGGTGGTTTCATCTTGTTGGAATTTTTGTGTAGATATAAAATGATGATTTATAACTCTCTATACCTTTTTAAATTACTATTATGTGCCCCATTGTGAAATATTATGTCTTAAAAATGAAACAAACCTCTTAAATCAACCAAATTGACCCAAAACCTTAACTTTCAAGTAAACATCCTAAAAAATGGCTACTGTTTGGATTGAAGTTCAATTCATACACCACATAAATTGGAACCACTAAGAAGAGACCTCAAATTGTAGGTTTGGAGGACTTCAAGGTATCCATTTAGATTAACTTGTCTTGCTGCTTAGTCAAATCAGAAATAGATTCATCTAAGGATGGCATAGACCATGTGACTCCAAGAGCCCTCTTGGTAGCATAAAAGGTAGAGACAAAGATAGAGTAGTCATGACCTAGTTTGGCAAACACTGAAAGAACTAGTTGTTTATCCTTCTTTTCTATTCCACATTCCTTCAACTACAATCATAAGGACTTGAGCTTGGTAAATAAATATTCCAAAGTGTCAAATTTGTTAGGACTTAAGCTGATAAGTTCTATTTCTAGCTCATGACCCCTCATAGTGTCAACTTTTCCAAACAAGGTTTTTAAGGTTGTCCACACCTAGTTGGGAAATTTGGCTGACTCTATGTGAAAGAGGATTTCAGGAGACACTGAAAGACACAAGATACCAAAAGATTCCTCATAGTTAAAAGGTGTAAGGGAATTAACCGAGATTAGATCCATTTTGCATAAACTAATTTTTGGTAGTTTGTTGCATAAAACAATGAAATGTACGGAAAGAAAGATGTGTCGATCAAAAGAGGAAACACATTGAACACCCTCCGATACTATATTAGGTAATCCCCCCATAGTTTTAGAACTTTATAACTTCATGTGTTTTGAAAAATGAATAGGTCTAATGCGTGAGAAATGAAAAATAAATAACTATTGCAAAAAGAGACACTCATTTTTAGTTGCCGATCAAAATTTATTACAATGATTATTTCCCATAAATAAGCCATATTTTAAATGAATTTGCACTAAAAATGCAAATGCACTTTTTACTAAAAACTTAGCAAAAAGAGGTGGGGTAAGAAGAACCCAAGATTAGTCCCATGCCTCAAGCGCGGACGAAGGCCTAAATACGAGGGGGCTGCATGGGGTTGGTTATAGACCCCTACCATAGCCGAAGGTCAAGCCTGCAAGGCCGTTAGGCCGAGACGGATATTTTTGTGTTTGTACAGAAAATATGGCCATGTTGGATCGAGAATATCTTCACTGCATCCCTAAAATTGCCACATATTTGAGTGTAGCGACCAACTATGTCGAGGGATTCAAAATAACAGCTGAAGTAGGATCTGTAATGCGTGTATGGGTCATTTGAAACCTTCATTGGAGCTTGATCAAGTTTGAAAACATGAAAGGGTGATAACAAATATGTAAATCAACCTCTCGTAAGGGTAAGAACAAAATAGAAAATATCTCGCAAGGGTGAGAACATAATAGGTCTAGATACACCCAACAATCAATTTTGTGTATGTACAACATGCCAAAAACCTTCAAAGATTTGTAACATGCCTATGAGAGTCGTCTAACTCTTCCAATAGCTGCAACAATGCTAAAAAGGCTGTAAAACACCTTAGAATTCTCGCAAAAAACAATCTTTAAGATCAGTATATGGACTATGTGGGCCTAAAAATCTCGAAGCCTACAAATAGACTATATTCCCACAAACCAGGAAAAACCAACAAATACAAGACATCCAACACTAAAAACAACCAAATACTTTGTAAATAATGACATCAAAGGAAAATAAATTTACAGAATAATAACCAGATAAGCTCAATACCAACTTAGCTCACGATACCATATCGTAGAAGCGCCATGGATCTGTTGGTTTGAAGAATGCACAGTGAATGATGCAAGACATGAATTGTTCCAAGATAAAACAAAACACACATACAAGACAGCAAATTACAAAAATAAAAGAGAGATAATTGCAATAACATAGAAATAGCTTTAACTCAATACTCCATATCATAGAATGATGCAAGTGATGTACATATATAAGAGGAGGAAAGTGCAACTACCACCTAGATCAATGGTGAATAACTCTCACTAACTGATATTGGCAGTAGAGTTGACTCCACACAACTAGTAAGTTAACTCAACACAACTCGTAAGATAACTCAACACGACTAGTACACCTAAGCAATCATATCCCATGAGTGTAAGGAAACTCCAAGTGAGGTGGACTATCTCGAGTAGGATAATACAAATAAAGCGAAGAAAATAAATCCTACACTAACATAAACCAAAATATCTGGATTTAACCCCAGTATTAAATCATTTAATATCAAGTCCACCTGGATCAAATTACCCAAACTTCCGCTTCAATTTTGTGCTGAATCATGTTTTGAAGTCATTGGCAAACACTTCGGGAAGCATTCTAAAGACCAACTTTGTGACTACGTTTTTCCCCCATAGAACTTCCACTCGCATTCCTGTGGATTTCGACAAATTGAAATATTTGTTTGATGATATTGTTCGAAGTTGGTTAACAGCTCCGTTGCATTATGAGGTGTTTCCTTTTCATTGTTGTCAGTATTTTGTAAATGGTCTCTTTGTTTTGGATTGTCTGAATCTTAAACGGTATTATGAGGCAAGTGTGACTTCTCGATGGAAGGATACCCTCCCCCAACACTTTACCATCAAAATACTGCCTAATTCTTCTTTCGATTTGAAACCAGAATCAGAAGTTCCTTTGGAAAGCAATCAACAAGCTTCCCCCGACCGCCCCCATCGGTTAGTAAGGAGGCCTCTGTCCAGTCATTAAATGGTGGATCTATGGAGGATGCCCCAAATCTGCCTTTGTTTTCCCAGCCATAGTATGTGCGAAATGTATATATAAAGGGTCGAAATGTACCTCTCTCCTTCTTGTAAGTAGTTTCGTCCTATCGAGATGGTTGAAGTTTCCTTTCCTCATACCACTTGCCCCACTGTGGGGATGATAATGGTCCACAAATTATTGTGCAAAAGAGGAAGAAAAGGCCTCATGGTGCGGAACATCACAAAATGAAGCTTAGCTCTCGAAAATAAGCTTGATCAGAAATCAATCGAGTGTAGATCAATTAAAGGAGTAAGTATTAGGATATAATTCATAACCAACTGGAGCAAAACATAGAATTAATTTTTTTGTCATTGCTTGGTAGCTGGTGGTTTTACACCTATTTTGTCTTTGAATTTGATCTTTCTTCCTTGTCTTTTCATCCCTCTTTGAATTTTCAATGTTTTTTTCTTTCTGGTTTGTTTTTTTATAAGGGCGAGGACCCTTTCAAAACCCCCATTACCTTTAATTAAAAAAATAATACATTTATATAATTAATAATATCAACATATTAATTTTAACAACTTCAACTAGAAAAAATTGCAAATCAAAAGCATTTATCAATCAAACTTTATATTAATTAATAAATTTCAAATGAATGTACAATTGTTATCGAGGATTGATAAATTAAACTTTAGTTTATAAAATAACATAATATATCAATTGGTTTGTAATGGAAAAAATCAATTTCATTTTTAAAATATACAATAATAATTAAAACTCCACGTTTTAAAGTTTGTAGGGTCATAGTGTTGTTGATGTATAGTGTCACCACATAGTGATAACTTTAACATTGTGTATTAGGGGAAAAAATTGGATTAAAATAGAGGTTTTGGAGCATTTTTGAGGTGGTTTTTTTAACTTAAATTACATCAATAAAATTTAGTGGCACAAATTACATCGAAGTTTTTAAAACAAAAAACAAAAAGTAACATCTATATTGTATTTTTCCAAAACCCTTTGGTGTAATAGATAATCTTCTAGCTCATAATCATTCTTATGGTTCTTGATAAATTTTAAAAAATATACCTTTGAACAAATCCACAATATACATGTAATACTTACTAGAAATCGCATGTGAAGCGTGTGATGGAAACACCGAAGGGGGTGCATTGAAGAAGTTAAACTTGAGGGGTATAAACATAGGAGGTGGAAGTGGGCGATAAATAAGGAGATTGTGGGTTGAGAAGCCCATGACTGTGAAAAATGTTGGGGGAATCTATGCAAAAATCCTCTTTCTTACGACCACACATATATGAAACATGTGTCATTTGTGTCAATCATATGAAGGGTAAAGTGGGTGTGGTATGCAGGTCATTGAGGAAACATACTTTGAAGATATATCAAAAAGAAAGATGTGGTCATTGAATACTTCCAAGGAAAACTTTCACATTTTTGAATCATGAATTCTACATATGTTATATACCAGAATTGTACGTTTATCTATTATTATGTCATAGAGTTCATGAATATTTGCAATTAGAGTTTGTTTGTAAGGATAAAGCTAGTGAGTAGGGTTTCCTCAGCAATAGTAATAACGAAGATGTCCATCAATGACCACTCGCACAACACCTTGGCCTCTCATTTCCCTTATGCTTTACTGGCACAATTATCAAGAAATGTATTTAGAGATACTTTTAACATAACTAATTATCACGTCCTCATCCGATCCTCTAGGTCATCCATGGTTATAAAAATGGAAGGTTTCAATTTGAATATTATAATTCGATTGATTGGTTGGAAGATTATAATTCAGTTTGTGAGTGTGATGATTATAATCTATAGATGAACAAACAAATCTAAATACATGGATGTTACTCGAGGCCATTTGGAAGAGATTTCAACTTATATGTTGAGACATGGGGACATTTATAGTCAATATGATCTAGTTGTTCGTGAGAAACGACCAATGCAATAAGGCAACAACAGAGGAACCGGAAGCCGTGTGATATATGTGCATTAACATTATCTGTTGAAAAAAATCGACATAATTACTTGCTAACATTACAAATCCAATAACTAGTATTGTGTAGTATAGTTTGCGTATAATTCTTAGCTAGCATTTCTTGTTTTGTGTGTATATAAGTGATGGTGTCTACTTTTACAGTTTTTGTTTTTTCGATGCAAAGGAGGATTTTTGATTTGTGGGTTTTTATATTATATTGTGGCATACAATATGTTGCGGATAAAAAGTTCACACTTGGGGTATTTCTACTCCCAACACTGACAAGTACATCTACAAAATATAACATGAGTCAACCTAATCGAAAATAGTATCAATCTTAAGAATAAAGTTGTACCACATCTATTATAAGCCATATGGAGGGGAAGCTAAGTAAGTGATGTTACCTTGTCCATTAGTTCCACGGTGCCAACACCCATCCCTTACACAACTGAAAGAAATGGAAATTGTTTAGAAAATATGGAGGAAATGGGATTTGATAATTTTATTTTTATTTTTACTTCGAGACTTCAATTGGATGACATTATATTTATTAGATAAGATGAAGACATGAATGGAAAGTTAGAAAAAAAGGTGGTGATTAACTATCAAAGCATGTCCCATACATCTTCCACATCTCAGATTGTCCCTTCCCAAATAATATATATTATGTATGCTCCGCTTTACCATCTCAATATCACTTGCATTATTCACGGGACTATAATTTCTGTGTAAATGGGCCAAAATAAAAAATGGGGAAAATTGAGATAGGTTCCACATGACTACAAGTTACACCTAAATGGGGGCCCATAATATTTTTGGCATCTTGGTGATATCTCGCAATGACAACCTAAATACATAGAGAATGCAAACATCCACATGTGAATTACGAGACATTATCTTGGTCAAGCTATCTAATAAACATTAGATCCTTACGCTTTTTATATTGGAGTGTCTGATCAACTCGGTGACAATCGAACGATACAAAATGCTCTTTAAAGGTTTCCTACAAAATATAAACCGTATGTTCATGCGAAAGTGTAATAAGTGTGAGGTCGTATGTGAGATTATTTTGGCCTACTACATATTTACCCACAATCTGACGACAATCAAATTTCCTATTTTTTTAAAAATAGTACATAATTGTCCTAGTTGTTAGATTTGTTGCTCCATTATTGGATGGTAGCTCAAGTTTTGCTATCTACTCCATTACATTTGCCTTGCACCAAAATAATCCATTATATTGATCCATGTGGTGTGCACTCATGGTCTTTGTCTACCCAACTCTCATTATATACACAATTTTTATGGACAAGAACACAAATACAATTTCAATTGCACATACCAAGTATCAAACAAGTGGTTCGAGCTTTCATATGTGTCAAAATCCTTTAGTAAATAACACACAACATCAAAAGTGTTAATTATAAGTACACACACAAAGAGCATTTGTATGCAAATACACCACCAACCTTCCCACCGCATGAGTCAAAACCACCTAAAGCTAAACTCATGATAAAATGCACCTTTACAGATGCATGCCCCCATAAAACATATGCATGCTCATGTTGGGTGGGTCTTATTGTTAGTTGTCCTCCCTATTGTCGATGTGGATGGTTAAGATGGATTAGATCTTGTCAATGTCTTCCAAAACAACATCCCAACCATACAATATCTAACCATTGTCAAAACAAATAACCCCTAATCCAATAAGGCAACACCTTTGACACAATTTTAAGAAACAATTTCTCATATCACTGATTGGAAATTGTCGCTATCTTGTTTTTAGTGTATACGACAACATATGACCGTAAAGTTTCCAGGAAGCCATAAATGATTACAGTGGGAAAAATAAATTAAGTCTAGTAATGGATTCACATTTTGTAATTTTAAATTATTTTTAAAACAATGTGTAGATTAAAAAAATAAGGAAATAATAAAAGCATTCCCAGGTAGATTGCCCAAAAGATCGACATGTGCACATGGCAGCCACTAACATATAAAATGTGGGTAACATTCTTTTTTAAGTTGGAATTGAAAAGAGGAATTTAATTTATAGAAAAATAAGATTTTTATTAAAAAAATTGCTCTATCCTAACAAGGTGAGGAATAAGTTACTATTCCCTTAAATCTAACTTATCCTCTCTCTTTGATTTATAAGCTACTCTAGATAACATAAAATAAAAATAAAACTTACTTGACCTTACAGAAGGCGAGGCTTACTCAGTGGCATCATCGGCCCCAAAGAGAAAATCCACATATCCGAGCCTACATGCATATGCCACCATCTACGTAGAAATCACTACCAGCTCTTCTCTGGAAACTAATGGGAAATTGAAAGGTAAAAATGTAAATCATAATTCAAAGGACAATGAGCGGAGGTAAAGAAGGAGGTCATGATGAAGGAAAAGGGGGCTAGGGAGTATTCGACAAAGTGGCGGTGATGATAATTATGAGGGCTCCATTTATGGAAAATAATTAAACAAGAATTAGAATGTAATGCCCACTTAAAACAACCACTTGAGACCCAAGAACAACCTAGGATTAGTTAGGAAAATTTATGGAATAATTTTTTTTTCTTTTGTTTAAGTGTGTCTCCAACCAGGGATACTGAGAATCAACGGTTGGCACAACAAGTCTCGGGGTCAATTACAATTAATGGCTTAAAGTTTTCTCAACATGAAATTTATATCGGATCACAAGGTCCAAACATGGAGTTAGAATAACCACTTAGGATAGGAGGGTAATTTCTCACTAAACCACTCTCTAACTGGATTAAAGGGTTCAACTTGATTTTTATCAAAATTAACATTTTCAAAACTTCCCTGAAACATTCCCATTAGATAGTAAATTTCCTCACCTTTCCAATGATATAAAGAAGCCCTCCTAACTCCTTATATTTTTCAAGTTATGGGCCGGTAGACTTTGGGAGGAAAATTTTCCCAAGGGTGAGTCCGTGAGCCTAGGGAGGAAAATTCTCCCATGCACGGGCTAATGGAGCAGGAAGAGATTTGGAAAAAATTTCCTTTTTAAGGAAAAAGTGTGATTTTCCTCCGCACACCCGCGAGCCCGAAGAGGACACATGTCAACAAAACAATGTTCTAGCGGATGGTTGGGCCGACGGGGAAAAATAAGACATTAAGTCTTTTCGGCCAAAAAGACACAAGGGAACAAATTGACCCATGCCTCCGCCGATGCCCAAGGCACCACATGTCAAGATCTAATTCACACAGGGAAAAACTGACTTGCGGGGAAACTTACGAATTTTAGACTTTCGAGTTAAAAATTTTCAAGGGTAAAATTTTATGCGTGCCTCCGCCAGTTGTAGATGATGCCACATGTCACTACCCTATTGGTTGTGGGTCGACGGGCCGTCGGAGTGATTTTTCATTTTAAGATTTTAAAAGGGATAAAAGTTCAATGTTCAAAAAATTTTCACGCCTCCGTCGAACCCTGAGGCTGCCACGTGTCAGCCTACCATTGGTTGCGGGCAACGGGGTGGCGGGGAAAATTTAGAATTTTCGCCTAAACCAAAGTTAAAAGTTTCAAAGTAAAATTTATCTCCACTCTTCCACCATCGTCTGGTGAAGCCACGTGTCAGCCATTCATTGGTTGCGGGGCGTGGAGAGATTAGGAAAATTATGTCAAAAGGGTTTAAAAATTTAAGTTGTACACACAGGCCCGCACGTTCACAAAAATGATCTTTCCAAGGCAAGGCGGGGATGCGGGGCTGCGAGAGAATTTTAGGAAAGTTTTCCAAAGTTGAAATTAAATGTTAAGTTCCAAAATCCTCCCGTGCCTCCGCCGAGCCACGTGGCAGCACTTGATTGGCTGCGGGTTAGCGAGGATGCGGGGAAAATTAGAAAAAAATTCCAAAGACTATTTTCTCAAGATGGTTAAGTTTGGAAAATTTTCGCCCCTCCGTCGTGCCACATGGCAGTACCCGATTGGATGTGGGATGGCGGGGGCCGCGGAGAACTTAGGGAAATTTTTCCAAAGTTTAAATTCATATTTTTAACAGTTAGATTTTTTTGAAGGCCGAATTGAAGTAAAAACTTCGGAAGGCCATCACATTTGATAGAGAGCTCGATTTTTGGAAAATGAGGAATTTCTGGAAAGCTCTCGATGCCCTCTTTGCACAGGAAACATTAATTTTGAAAATTGATAAAGTTTAAGGGGTCAATTTAGTGAAAACGTTCTGTAGGATTTTACAGAGCAAACTGGTAAATTTTAACTTATAAAATTTTGTTCAAATTTGATCTTCTTCCTCTCTCAACATGTCAAATAGACATGGAGAATTATTCTTAGATGGAATTAGTATAGGTTTCAAGATTCAATCTATTTTATTGAGTTGCAATTTGAAAAAAAGTACATCTCTTGATAGTAAAATGACTATAAGAGGGTTGAGCCCGATTTTGCAAGGTTTGCAAGATTTCCTTAAGTGTTTTAGCCCAATTGAATTCATTTACATCCTAGCATGTGCAATTTTAATGTTTCATTTTAATTTCTTGAATGCAAGTTTGAAGTGTTCATTTTAGATAAATTATTTTCCAGATTGAAATACAAAATAGACATCGATTTCTTAAGAATCTATTTATAATTTTTCATATTCCAAGTATGGGAATTCCTTTCCATTCTAGTCTAATACATTTAATTGATTCAATCCAACCATTTAAGAGCTAAAATTCAAAGTCTGATTTCCAATTTATACACATTTTCAAAAGACAGAGTTACGTATTTTCCTAACACACATTTCTTCCTTTCAGAGATTTCAAATCACAAGTAGATGATCAATTTCAAGACAACAATGCAAATTGAGAAAGGTAATGCAATCCTTTATTGATTACAAATACAAACTTACAACTTCTTTTCCATTTGATTTCCAAATACAAAGTATACAAAATACATATCATTCTTTCAAATTCTTTCCAAAGTAGAGAATAGAATATAACTCTTTTACATTTCAAATTTTAACATTCATTATCAATACAAAGTATCTTTCTATTTCAAATAATATACAAATCATCCACTTCAAGTGGGAAGAGTTACAATGAACTTCATATCAACAAGGGACTGTCAAACTGTCCCTTTTCCTTGCTCCAGAACAACAACATGCTGGTTTTCTTCATCTTCCAATTTGATCACAACAAGAATAGGGGGAAAGGCAATGCTCTCCACCCAACCAAGACATCCAATGAAAAGGGAGAAGCCATCCTTCTTCATTGGCCCCCGAGCCCCAACCATAATGCAATAGAAGGTGTGGTTCAACTCATGGAAACAAGACTTCTACAAACACACAAACAACATTTCACATTAAAAACACAGTTCAAACAGAATGTAGTTTACAACTACATTAAATACATACAAATAGAACTAAGGCTTCATCAAGCAAGCCAAAGGAGAAAGGAACTATGGGGGAAGCCACTTATGCCTCCCAATGGGAAATGGGAATCCACCTGAACAACCCACCAATATAATTCATCTCACATATCCTTATGCCCTCCTCAAATATTTTCCCTTATGCCCCCCAAGAGTAAGAAATGCAAGTTATTTCTTTTCCATGGTGGATCCCAATCCCAAACTCCCTCCACATTAAAACCGATGCCACAGAATTCCTTTATGCCCCCTTCAATGATTCCCATAGCCTTCTCCTACACACCATTCCTAGGAAGCCTACCCAACCAGCCAACAAACACACAAAAACATTCACCATTTCATACATAAAACAAAAGAAAGAAGCATTTTTAAAGAGTCAAGCTCCTACCTCTCCATAATGGAGTTTGTTCCAAGAACAAAAAGCTTTCCAATGCCAAAATACAGTCCAAGATCAACAACTAACAAGCATGCAATGGTCTCCAATCTCCTCCCAAAAGCAAGAGCTCCAAACAACAAAGAATTCACCCAAGAGAAGTATGCAAAAGTTTAACAACCCAAAACAAGGCAAGAAAATCAAATTTTATAGAAGAGGGAAGAGAAGAGGATGATGTGGATCCATGTAGGATGCCACATCACACATCCTCAACCCCAACACAAGGTCAACTTCATTCTATAATGCATAATAAATAAAATGATAGATTTACTTACACACTTCAAAACAACCCCACACCCCAAAAGGACTGAAATTAAAACATGTAAGAAAAGTGCAATTAAAACTTACAATTAGTCGTTTAAAAATGCATAATGAATGTCTAAATTCAACCCCCAAACCATACGTATGGTTGGAAAGTAAATTAAAGAGGTATGGGACAAGTTAAACTTGTCCCACAAGCCTCTAAGGACAGATTCAAATTTCTAAGAAGGTAGAGTGTTGCACACTCGAAGTTAACTTACACATCACTAAAAAGTCACTTACACATTCTTAGAACATTAAATTTAAGAGCCAACAACTTCCATAATTATTTTCTTATGACATATTTGATTTGTTTATTTTAACAACATGGTTATTCACAACATTAACACAACATATAATAACTAATGAAAGGGGTAAAGCACCACAAAATAAACACATGCAAACATTAATAAAAAGAAACCACATTAATAAATACATATAACCCCTTGGTCACATTCAAAGGAAGTCCCCCATGGGAATCCCTAACAAAATACAAACACACACAACAATACAAGTTTCCATGGTGACCTTGTTGAATTCATCTAGAATTCCAATATGGTTGGTCTCCAATCCCCCGATATTGTTGTGATATTTTATCTGCAAAACACAAATACCTCCTTTGGCCTCGTGGCCATATCAGGACATCCAAAATGATATAAATATAATCTCAAAATTATCTATACATGGGAATCACAACAACATTAAGGAAATCCAATAACATCATTTACAATTTATATCAACAACTATATCATCATCAAATAATGTCTATTTTCTAGGTCTACTCATAATATCCAAACATCACATGCTCAAACAACATCCATAACATATCTATGTCAAACACTATATCATCATCCACATATAAAATGTCTCCAATAATCATCATGCATCATAACTGAATCAAGATCAACAATAATCCATGATCTAACATCTAAAATCATACTAAATCAAACCATAATAATGTCCATAATATAATCAATAGTATCAAGATCAGTATCAAAAAGGTTTCAAAGGGAAGTGGGCACTACACCCCCCCCTTAGACTTGACTTCCTCCGGAAGTCACTAGAACAAATGTGAAAGCGAACCCGTAATAATGTAGCATCATCCCAAGTAGTTGCAATCTCATCATATCTCGTCCCCACCGCACCTGACACTCGATCAATCTCTCGCCTCGAAGGCCGGGTCTATCAACACTAAAATTTTCCTCCGTAATTTCTATTTCATTAATGTATGTATTAAGAATAGGATGTTGTTAAGTATAATTAGTAGTAGCGTCTGATAGAAGATAATGGCGCCAAGACGATGCCGCCATGATAATGTAGAGTACGGTAGCATGATCAAAGTACAATAGGAATGTTGTAAAAAGTAAATATTTGTCGTAAGTGGTCCGGTAATGTTAAAATGTCAAAGTTTGGGTAATTAGAGAAGTAGGGTCTACATGATTAGGAATTAGAAATATTATATTAGTAATAAGGACAAGGAGTGAGGTCATAAATATTTTGTGTATTTTATTTGTAAAAAGTCTAAAAATGTGGAACCCATGTAAAATGATAAGGTTTATCTTATCTTAAAAGATAAGCTTACATGTACAGATAAGAGTTAAGGTATGGAATATGATTCGTCAGAGTGGATTTCTTATCCTATCTTAGAGATAAGATGGATAAGCTTGGAAGTTCTATAAATAGATAGGCTACCCCCCTCATTTAGCATAGAAGGAAGTAGTGAGAAATATTGTAGGAAGTGTACGAAGGAAGCCATCGATTAAAGGTGTGTTGAAGAAGCGAGAAAGAGGTGTAATTGTAAAGTTTCTCCCATAGTCTTGGTGAAAGGCAAGTGAAGTCGGTAACACTTGAAGTACCTCATGGGTGAGATCGTAACAATTTCATGTTAATATTATAATTTACTTTGATATTTCAGATTTGTCATCATTCCGTCTTGTCATAGTCGATGGTATTCTTGTGTTATGTTGTTGTTTTGTTTCTAGATTACATCCACCAAACTAAAGGCTATGCATTAGTAAATAATCATAGCACGAGGAGTTCCCGGTGAAGAATTATCATAGTGCCGGATTGGTGATGACATTTTGGTTCCGTTGCCGAGACCATTCCTCGTTGGTGGATTTTCTGGAGAGATATTCCCACTTAGTCAAAAATCAATTGGAGGGTAACCTTATTTTTACTGTGCATAGTAGTTACCATGGTAAAGTCATTTTTGCCGTGAATAGTAGTTACCATGGTAAAGTCATATTTTTTTGTGAATAGTATTTATCACAGTAAAGTCACTTTTTACCGTGAATAGTATTTATCGCAGTAACTTCACTTTTTACTGTGAATAGTGTTTACCACAGTAAAGTCAGTTTTTACCGTAGTAAGTCAAGTTTTACCATAGTTTACCGTGGTCAATTCTACTTTCTATTATAGTGATTCCAATTATTTGTGCACATAAGTCTTGTTGATTGTACTTGTGGGTTGGTATTTTACGGTGGTTACTTTTGAAAATGGGGAAGATTCCTGTTTTTTCAGCCCAATCTAATGAAGATGCTTCCTCTTTCATTCAAGAATTTAAACGATCTTGTATTTGTAATGGCCTTATAAGAAGGGAACAATGGACTGAATTTTTTCCTACCTTTTTGGATGGTTCAGCCCTTAGGTGGTTTGAAACACTAGGTGATAATGTGAAAAACTCATGGGATTTATTAACTGAAAGTTTTCTTGAAGAATTTGGTGAACAACAGAGATATGCAGATCTCATGATTGATATCACAAAGCTAATCCAAGGAGAGAAGGAGAAGATAAGGGATTATCATGCTCGTGTTCTAGAGCTAAGGAGGAAGCTCAACGCCTAGATCCGGAAGGAAGGATTAGCGGATGGGTTGATGAATGGCATGGATAATCTCCTCTGTAAGCACTTCATTCTTGGGATGAAGCCGGATATCGACAACGAGTGAAGTATGACCGCCTTGCCTACCATTGAACAAGCAAAGGAGATTGCAAGAAGGTAAGAAGAAAGCATGGAAGAGGAGCCCAAAGAAATTGTTGCTAAAGTAGAGCCTACACCAAAGCACCTTTGGTCAGAATCCACAACCACTCCCGGTGAGCACAAATATTTCTCCTAGTACATCTACCGAGTATGAAGATTTGCACAAAAAGATGAGTCGATTAACTATTAATCTTCTTCAAGGAAAGGAATTTAGTTCTCGGGGGAGGAGATAGAGGTCCAAAACGAAATATTTTCAAGTTGTATGTTATGGTTGTTATAAAAGGGTCATTATAAGTATAATTGTCGAGATAGAGCTTCTACATCTCGGTAAAGGAGATAATGATAAAGGAAAAGTACTGTGAATTCTTTTGATGTAGTAGATAAGAGAGAAATAATGAAGTAGATGTGTTTGTATAAAAAGAAAGAAAGAAAAAGATAATCAAGATGGAAATGATCCGAAGAAGATGAAAGGAGAAACCAAAGTAAGAAACATAGGAGAAGAAAGTTGGGTGTGTAGGATTTTTACGATTTCACAGGGGCAAGGACCATACTCCATCTTGGAAGATCATCCAAAAGGTCTCGCAAATATTACATATGGTCAACTCTTGGCTATGTCTTCGAGAAGAGGCGGGAGCTGCGAAGTGGACTCAATGCTCAACGAAGAAAGGAGGTTGAGGTCCCCTGTTTTGGAGGCAAAGGAAGATCCCTATGCTCCACAAGTGAGGTATTATGTAATGGTATTTCAATTCATGATGTCTTAGTTGATGGAGGTGCTGCAATTAATGTAATGACCGAGTCGTAATGAATATGTTGACTTTAAAAATTGATCACCCTTCAACACTTATGTTAAGGTCATTAAATAAAGGAAAAACTAAACCGAGAAGGTGTAGTTTCAAATGTGACAATATCTATTATGGGTGTTGTATGTGTGGTAGACTTTCGAGGTGATGAAAAATGGAATGCTGCATTGTACCCAATGTTTTTGGGAAGACCATGGCTAAGGAGAGTTCATGCAAGAAACTACGGAATGAAGGCTTCATGACACTTGGACGTGGTAGAGAGATGGTGAAGATAAACATGATCCTCGACATCATAAAGCGTAACCTATGGATTCAAGTGATGGCGATGATTGGACATCCTCTCGATTACTCTAGTACCGGTGAAGTGGACACTTTGAAGATGAAGAAAGTGAGGTTGATGTTTCAGTCATGGATATCCTTCCACCACACCAACTCATGACCCCATAAAATTATCTCGAAGAAGAAGTTGATGATCGTCTCCAACAAATAAAGATTGGTGATCTTTGTGATGGAGAGTGAGAAGGAATCCTACCTCCGGCTCTTTCGAAGGTACATACACCTATTCACTTTTGATTACAAGGAACTCCGTCAAGTAAGTTGGGTAGAACATTCTATTGAGTGGTAGATGGTCTTAAGCCCATAAAGCAAATGCCATATAGAATGAATCCTAATTTTCCAAGGCTGTAAAAGAAGAAATAGATAAGTTGCTTGATGCGGGATTCATATTTGTGGAGAATTGAGAATGGGTTTCTCCCATTGTGATCTCAATAAAAAGAATGGGAAGCTACGCATTTGTGTTGATTACGGGAAGCTCAATAAGGCAACAAAGAAGGATCATTACCCTCTTCCATTTTCGAGATCAGATCTTGGACGAAGTATTTGGCCAGAGTGCTTATAGTTTCTTTGATGGATATAGCGGCTATAACCAAGTTCGTATAGCAGAGAGAAAGATCAACTAAATACCACGTTCACCACTCCTTGGGGAACGTTTGCTTATAGAGTTATGCCTTTTGGGTTGTGTAATGCTCCAAAGCAACATTCAGCGTTTGATGAATAGGGTGTTCGAACCCTACATTTGGACCTTCATCGAGTATTTCTAGATGATTTTTGCATCTATGGGAGCAAGTTGGACCACTCGCACCAAATGGAGACAACATTTCAAAGGTTGGATGAAGCACAAGCCTCACTAAACCCTACAAAGTGTGTCTTTGGATGTTCTAAAGGCGTTTTGTTAGGGCATGTTGTATCAGAGATGGTATTGGTGCGATCTGATAAAGTTTTAAAATCAAAGATTTACCATTTCCTATGAATAGAAGTAAGTTGAGATCATTTTTAGGCCATGTGGATTACTATAGAAGGTTCATCAAGAATTTTCAAAGATTGCACTGACCACTAACCCGATTCTTGAAGAACGATGTTACTTATGAACTAGGAAATAAGGCGCATGAAGCTTTTGGACAAGCTGAAGGAAGCCTGGTGTCTTCACCTATTTTAAAGAATCCAGATTGGAGCAAGCCATTCATTGCGTACACTGATGCCTCAGATGCAACACTAGGAAGTACTTTGAGCCAAAAGGATGAAAATGGGAATGAACATCCAATTTACTTTGGGAGCGCACAAATGAGCGAGTCTTGAGGTAAATTATATCATGAATGAAAAAGAGGCTCGCTATCATTTTCTTTGTAAAGAAGTTTAGAAATTACTTGCTAGGGAAAAAATTTCTAGTTGTAATAGATCATCAAGCTCTAAAATATATTGTAAATAAGCCTAACCCATCAGGGAGGATAGCAAGATGGATAATTTTTCTACAAGAATTTGAATTTGATATTATAGATAGGCCAGGAAAAAAGCATGTCAATGCAGATGCACTCTCTCGAGCCTATGATGGTTTAGGATCATCTTGTGATGATGATGATTTTCCCGATGCAACATTGTTATCCCTTGACACAATCCCTAGTGAATACATAGATATTTGGAATTATTTGAATGAATTCAAGTTTCCTGATGGTGCCAATGCAAAGACTAAGAGAAAGATTACTCAAGCTGGTCGTCCATATTCTATTCTGCATGGAGTATTATTTCGAATAGGACCTGATGGACAGTCTGAGAGGCGGTTGGACGTGATCGAGGAAGGAAGCTGCTAGAAGAATTCTACAATGGTACATGTGGAGGGCACTTCTCTGGACAACTTACAACAAGAAGGATCTTGGATGCGAGTTATCGGCCTACTCTTTTTAAAGATTGTTATAATTATTGTAAGACATGTGATATTTGTCAAACACATGGTAACCGTAAGACTTCATCGGCTCCATTATGTCCTATTCTTCCACTTGGTCCCTTTGAAAAGTGGGGAATAGACATTGTCAGAGGTCCACTTCCAACTACCTCACGCCAAAATAAGTATATTGTAGTTGCCACAGTTATTTAACCAAGTGGGTTGAAGCTAGGCCATTGAAAAGCAACTTCCATGGATGAAGTGGCAAGGTTCATATATGAACGCATTGTCACCGATTTGGTTGTCCATTAGAAATGTAACAGATCAAGGAAGCCACTTCATTAATGAGGTAGTAGAAGCCCTAGTCAATAAATTTTCTATTAAGCACAGGAAGGCAACAACATACAAGCCAAGCACAAATGGACAGGTGGAACGAACAAATTTTGTGTTGTGTCAAATTCTAGCAAAAGATGCAGCCTTGCAGGTACATAAGTGGGATAAAAGGATTCATGCAGCATTGTGGGCATATAGGGCAACATCAAAGTCAGCAACAGGATACTCCCCATTTCAGTTGGCCTATGGCATTGATCCAGTTCTTCCTATTGAGTTTGATATTCCCATTGTGAGAGTTATGAAAAATGAAAGGATGGATGAAAGTGATTCAGTAAAAGAAAGGTTGGTACATCTTCATTTCTAGAGAGGAAATGAGGGAAATAGCTAAGGATACAAGCTATAAGAAGAAAATGAAGCGAAGGAATACTTTGATCAAAAGATCCGGTGGTCTCCATTTCATGTGAATGACTTGGTTCTAGTATATGATTCCGATACAAAAAAAAGGAGGCAGAGAAAATTTCTTCCAAAATGGATGGGGCCCTACAAAATAGCAATTGTGCGCATGAAAATGGTACGCATGACTGGATTGGAGGAATTGGATGGCACTCCCATTACGAAATGGGTCAACCACGACAAGTTGAAGATTTTCCAAGCACCAAAATAGTCTACTCTGAGGACGGAGTAGAAGCTAGGAAGGGGGAAGATGTCGACACTAAAATTTTCCTCCGTAATTTCTATTTCATTAATGTATGTATTAGGAATAGGATGTTGTTAAGTATAATTAGTAGTAGCGTCTGATAGAAGATAATGGCGCCACGTCGTGCCGCCAATAATGTGGAGTACAGTAATAGTCAAAGTACAATAGGAATGTTGTAAAAAGTAAATATTTGTCGTAAGTGGTCCGGTAATGTTAAAATGTCAAAGTTTGGGTAATTAGAGAAGTAGGGTCTACATGATTAGGAATTAGAAATATTATATTAGTAATAAGGACAAGGAGTGAGGTCATAAATATTTTGTGTATTTTATTTGTAAAAAGTCTAAAAATGTGGAACCCATGTAAAATGATAAGGTTTATCTTATCTTAAAAGATAAGCTTACATGTACAGATAAGAGTTAAGGTATGGAATATGATTCGTCAGAGTGGATTTCTTATCCTATCTTAGAGATAAGATGGATAAGCCTGGAAGTTCTATAAATAGAGAGGTTACCCCCCTCATTTAGCATAGAAGGAAGTAGTGAGAAATATTGTAGGAAGTGTACGAAGGAAGCCATCGATTAAAGGTGTGTTGAAGAAGCCGGTAAGAGGTGTAATTGTAAAGTTTCTCCCATAGTCTTGGTGAAAGGCAAGTGAAGTCAATAACACTTGAAGTACCTCATGGGTGAGATTGTAACAATTTCATGTTAATATTATAATTTACTTTGATATTTCAGATTTGTCATCATTCCGTCTTATCATAGTCGATGGTATTCTTGTGTTATGTTGTTGTTTTGTTTCCAGATTACATCCACCAAACTAAAGGTTGTGCATTAGTAAATAATCATAGCACGAGGAGTTCCCGGTGAAGAATTATCATAGTGTCGGATTGGTGATGACAGGTCCTACGATCGATAATGCGAGCAGGCTCCACCATCACCCCCCCGATCATGCACACTGCAATGAGGTCCAATCCAACACATGAGAAGGATTTGTAGTATATCTCCTAAGAACAGGAACATGAAACACATCATGTACACAAGACAAGCTAGGTGGTAACACTAGACGGTAAGCCAAAGGGCCAATACGCTCTAAGATCTCAAAAGGACCAACAAATATAGGAGCCAAGTTATAACCTTTTCCATAATGAGATAGGGCTCTTATGTGGCCTGACACAAAGGAACACCTTCATGCCCACATCAAAACTACAGTCGGTCCTATGTTGATTTGTGTACTTCTTCTGTTTATCATGTACCTCCTGCAATCTCTACTTGATCAACACCACTGCTGCTCCATGTCCTGAAGAAGAGTTAGTCCAAGAGATACTTTTCCTCTAACTTGTCCTAGCTAAGAGTTATCCTGCACTCTCTACCGTACAAATCCTGAAAAGGAGCCATGCCTATAGAACTCGAAAACTTTTATTGTAGGAAACCTCCACCAAGTACAAGTACTCCTCCCATCTAGACTGATGATCCATCACATACATCCGAAGCATGTCCTCTAAAATCTGATTCACTCTCTTAGTCTATCCATCTATCTCGGGGTGATATGTTGTGCTGAAATTAATCCTCATCTTGAGGGCATGCTACATAGTAGTCTAGAAATGGGAAGTATACAAAGGATCACGGTCACAAATAATCTTATGCGAAATTCCGTGCAACTTGAAAATCTCATCAAAATAGACCCGTGCCACTGTACTAGCTTTATAAGTGGTCTTCACTGAAGAAAAGCGAGCCACTTTTGTCAATTTATCAACCGTGACCATGATGGCATCATGGTGATATCTCGACATCGGTAGCCCAACAATGAAGTACATGGAAATGGTGTCCCACTTCCACTCCGGTATAGCATGAGGAAAGAGAAGGCCATATGGATGTTGATGCTGGCCTTCACTTTACTCTAAATAGCATGACACAAACTAAGCCACATCTCTATGAAGTCCTCTCTAGTGGTACAACTGTCTCAAGGTAGCGTGCATCTTCTTCACCTAGGAGGGTGGGATGAATAGGGTGCACAATGTGCCTCTGTCAATATGTCCTGCCTCAAGCCTCCATCTCTAGGAACATAAATCCAACCTTTGTTCCTGAGAAGGCCATCTCGCCTCTAGTGAGAAACCATCAAACTTCCCCTCAAGGGGTCTCTGGGACTCGATCTCTGCTCGAACTGCAATGTAGAAGCTGTCAAGAGGAAGTTGCTAAAGAATCCTTCTCTCTACAAATCTGTGCCCACCGAATTGGCCATACTCACATGTCTTCTCTGTCTGCAACCACATTCTCCTTCCCTTCACATGCTCTATCTCCATGTCATACTCACAAAGCAACTCCATCCAATGCCGCGTTGTGAACATTAAGATTGGGTTGTGTGAAGAGGTGGCGAAAACTCAAGTGATCTATCCTGAGTGTGAATCTCTGACCAAGAAGAAAGTGCCTCCATCAAACTAAGGCATGCATAACTACCACAAGCTCAATATCATGATTCGGATAATTAAGCTCATAATCTTTGAGTTTATGAGACTCAAAAGCCACTACTCTTCCCTCCTACATCATAACACACCTCCAAGGCCTACCAATGAAGCATCTGTGCATATAAATAACTCACCATGTGGATCCGGCACTACAAGAATAGGTGTTTTAGTGATACATTCCTTAGTGTCCTGAAGGCCTACTCACATATATCTGACCAAAAAATTTCTTCCCTTTCCGCTGAAGGGAAGTGATGGGGTGCACAATCCGAGAGAAGTCTTGAACAAATCTCTTGTAGTAACATGATAATCCCATGAAGTTGCGCACCTTTATCACATAGTAGTAGGTGTTGCCGAACAATCCATAATGGATCTAATCTTAGAAGGATCGACTACGATACCTTCCCCAGAAATAATATGACCCAAGTACTGCACCTCTGATTGAAAGAAAACACACTTCTCCAAGTTCTTGTAAAGTTGTTGCTCACGAAGACACTTTGAAGAACTGGCGAAGGTGCCCCTTGTGCTCCTCACGTGTACATGAATAAATCAAGATGCCATCAAGGAATATAAGCATGAAGCAATCTAAGAAGGTCCCGAATACCCCATTCATCAAACTCAAAAACACTGCAGGGGCATTCATCAAACCAAAAGGCACCCATGAACTCATAGTTCCCATATCTCGTACGAAAAGCAATCTTATGAATATCCGTCTCCGTAATCCTCAACTCGATGATAGCTCGACTTAAAATCAATCTTAGAGAAAATTGTGGCTCCCTTCATCTTCGATCAAACAAGGCATCTATGCACGGAAGGGGATAAATATTCTTCATCGTTACCTTATTCGGTGGCGGTAATCAATACATAACCGCAAAGATCCATCCTTCTTCTTCACAAAGATCACCAGTGCACCCCAAGGAATACACTAGGACGGATAAGGCCTTTCTCCAAAAGTCCCTCCAACTACAACTTGAGCTCACATAGCTCCGGGGTGGTCATCCGATAAGGTTCTCGTGAGATAGGCTTAGCTCCTGGAACAAGATCTATATGAAA
This sequence comes from Taxus wallichiana var. yunnanensis, assembly GCA_018340775.1. Taxonomy (NCBI): domain Eukaryota; kingdom Viridiplantae; phylum Streptophyta; class Pinopsida; order Cupressales; family Taxaceae; genus Taxus; species Taxus wallichiana. Next base: position 85,430,606 of record CM031241.1, on the reverse strand, counting down.
ATCAATCTCACATCGGGGTGGTAACCCCGGTAGCTCCCCTAAAAAGACATTCGCAAACTCTCTTAGAATGGGATGATCATCTAGCAATGGTCCACTAGACCCATCCTCTGACCTGTCACTGACTGTAAAAACATACATCTAACAACCCCGTCGCACACACCGCTTAAGCTACATAGCGGAGATGGTGTGAATAGAAACAAGTCTTCTAACCCCTGAAATCACCGACTCAACTCCTAGATCATTTGCACAAGATATGATCTTATGTTAAAAATCCATCCACGGCTATGTGTGTAGACAACCAATCCATACCCAGGATAACTCTATAAGAACCCAACGGAAGGATACGAAGATCCGAGGTAGTGGTGAAAGGTCTCAAATCCATAACACACTCCTTAACTAAGGAGTCTATAGAGATCTTGGCTCCCAAAGCCATCTCAACGCCCCCAATAATGACCCCGCCTAATCGCCACCAGCCTCGTATCGCTCTACTAAATATGGTGCAATAAAAGAATCAGAAGAACCATAGTCAAACAATATGGAGGTAGGAATACCCTAAATGTTGCATGTAGTCTCAATAACTGTGCTCTGGTGCTCGACCTAGCGATTCTCAACCATTGCCGCATAAATCCTAAATGGCTGCGTACTAAGTCTCTCGATAGTAGGCTCGAGATATCCGTGTCTTACCCTTGTTAGGGTTACGAGGCGTATCTCTCCAAAAATGTCCAAAGAACTCCACATCCAAAACAACCGCGTGATCCTCTCCAAGGAGTAGAACCTCCAGTAGGTTCTCTAGAAGTATGTGTTGTGGATCCTGATGATCCATCTGTGGTTTGTGTCGGCCTTATTGGCGAGCTCCCTAATAACTGAGCTCCAGGTCCACCTGTGTCTCGACATGACCCGATAGGAGGAGGCCCCATACTCGACCTCTCTCGTGCATCAACTCTGTGGAGGTCTATAAGGTGGGAGGGACTATTTTTGTTGCTACTGCTGGGGTCTAAAGAATGACTGTGAAGAACTCTGACCACCACGACGAGGAGGAGCTGACCCCCTCGATCTACTATCTTACATATATGTGGCTTTTGACTTGGTCTCTAGCCTTTGTTGGGTCTTCCCCCGAGTCTCCTCTGTTATATAGGCCTTCTCAACGGCCTCTGCTAAAGTCTGTGGCAGTGGATCCGAACTACACTCCAATGTCTAGATTTAGGCCCTGGATGAACCTATGGATCCACACCTGCTCATCCTGCATGTACTCAACATACTGGAGTAGATCCAAAAACCTACTCTCATACTCTGCCACTGTAAGGGATGCCTGTCGAAGGTCATGGAACTCATCGATCCTCTGTTGTATGAACCTCCATGACAAATATCTGCTCCTGAATCTCTCCTCAAAGAGCTCCCAAGTGACTATCTCAGAATCTACATGGAGATTTTGCTCCTTTGTCCTCCACCATACTTTGGCTCCATCCCTTAGTAGATGGATCACAACATGAGCTTTCGTGTTGCTAGAACAAGGATAAAGCTTGAAGCAACCACTCAAGCTCACTAGCCATGCCTACGCCGAAATCCACATGTGTCGCCCTGAGTAATGTGATGGCCAAAGCTTCAAGATCTCCCTGATGTGATCTGCAGTTGTGGTCTGATAACCTTTAGGCCTCTTTGCAAGCTCGTCCCTAAGCCTAGGGCTCCGAGACCTCTCTCTATGTCCTGAAACTCGGTCACCATGTCCCCTTAGTGGCGACTCTGCTCTAGTTGACTCTCCATGGAAGTTCTCTCCTCCATGCTCCTCACTGTGTGGAGGAGGTGCATGTCCCTCAATGGAAGTGACTCTATCATGTCTGGTTACATGCCCTCCAACTGATCCTCCACGTAACGCGGCATTAACATCCTGAAGGTTATGTAAGATGTGGCGGGATGATGGTGCTGCTACAAAGCATGATCCGAAGGTGGTATGTCTAAGTCTATGTGAAAAGACTCCTCATCTTTTCTGCGCCTCCTACATAGAACAAAACGAGAGTTAGTTCATTATTCTAGGTCTTACTCAGTTTCCATGATTACAAAAAAACAATTTCCAACCCAAACTATTTTCTAGATTTAAAAATGTACTAGGTTAAAATTTCATGTCTCAAGTTTTACTAGTGTGCCCAATGGTCCAAGCCTTTGAACCACTTTGCTCTGATACCAAGTGTAATGCCCGCTTAAAACAACCACTTGAGACCCAAGAACAACCTAGGATTAGTTAGGAAAATTATGGAATAATTTTTTTCTTTTATTTAAGTGTCAACAACCGGAGATTAGAATCAACAGTATCACACAATAAATCTTAGGTTGATTCTAAAATTAATTCCTTAAATTTTTCTCAACATTACATTATATATCGGATCACAAGGTCAAACATGGGGTTAGAATAACCACTTAGGATAGGAGGGTAATTTCTCACTAAACCACTCTCTAACTAGCTTAAAGGGTTCAACTTGATTTTTCTTAAAATTAACATATTCAAAACTTCCCTAAATCATTCCCATTAGATAGGAAATTTTCTCACATTTCCAATGATATAAAGAAGTCCTCCTAACTCCTTATATTTTTCAAGTTATGGGCCAACGGACTTTGGGAGGAAAATTTTCCCAAGGGTGAGTCCGCGGGCCTAGGGAGGAAAATTTTCCCATGCGTGGGCCGGTGGAGCGGGAAGAGATTTCGTGCATTTTCCTTTTGAGGAAAAAGTGTAATTTTCCTCCATGCACCCGTGAGCTCGAAGAGGACACGTTTCGACAAAACAACGTTCTAGTGGACATCAAAGCCGATGGGGAAAAATAAGACATTAAGTCTTTTCAGCCAAAAAGATAAAAGGGAACAAATTGACCCGTGCCTCCATCGATGCCCGAAGGTTCCATGTGTCAAGCTCGATTCATGTGGGGAAAACTAACTTGTGAGGTAACTTACGAATTTTAGACTTTTAATTAAAAAGTTTCAAGGGTAAAATTTTACGCGTGCCTCCACCGTTTACATTCTGAGATAATGCCACGTGTCACCACCTTATTGGTTACGGTCGACAGGCCGTCGAGAGCGCTTTTTGATTTTAATATTTTAAAAGGGGTAAAAGTTCAATGTTAAAAAATGTTCCGCGCCTCCACTGAAGCCTAAGGTTACCACATGTCAGCTGTACCATTTGTTGGGGGTGGCGGACAACAGGGCGAGGGGGAAACTTTAGAATTTTCGCCTAAACCAAAGTTAAAAGTTTCAAATTAAAATTTATCTTCGCTCTTTTCCATCATCTGGTGAAGCCACATGTTGCCATTCATGATTGGATGCGGGAAATGTGACGGAGAATTAGGAAAATTATCTCAAAAGGGTTTAAAAATTTAAGTTGTACACGCGGGCCCGCGTTCGCGAAAATGATCTTTCCAAGGCAAGGCGGGGATGTGGGTCGCAGAGAATTTTAGGAAAGTTTTCCAAAGTTGAAAATAAATTTTAAGTTTACAAAATCCTCCCACGCCTCCACCGAGCCACGTGGCAGCACGTGATTGGTTATGGGTTAGCAGAGATGTGGGAAAATTAGAAAATTTTTTTCCAAAGACTATTTTCTCAAAATGGTTAAGTTTAGAAAAGTTTCGCCTCCATCGTGCCATATGGCAGCGTACCCGATTAGAGCAGGATGGCGGGGGCCATGGGAATTTAGGAAATTTTTCCAAAGTTTAAATTCATATTTTTAACAATTAGATTTTTTTTTGAAGGCCGAATTGAAGTAAAAACTTCATAAGGCCATAACTTTTGATAGAGAGCTCGGTTTTGGGAAAACGAGGATTTTCTGGAAATCTCTCGATGCCCTCTTTGCATAGAAACATTAATTTTGAAAATTGATAAATTTTAAGGGGTCAATTTAGTGAAAATGTTCTGCAGGATTTTACAGAGCAAACTAGTAAATTTTAACTTATAAAATTTTGTTCAAATTTGATCTTCTCCTCTCTCAACATGCCAATTAGACATGGATAATTATTCTTAGATGGAATTAGGATAGGTTTCAAGATTCAATCTATTTTATGAGTTAATTTGAAAAAATGTATCATCTCTTGATGTCGAAAAAGATTGAGCGCATTTTGCAAGGTTTGCAAGATTTCCTTAAGTGTTTTAGCCTCAATTCATTTACATCCTAGCATGTGCAATTTTAATGTTTCATTTTAATTTCTTGAATGCGAGGTTTGAACTATTCATTTTAGATAAATTATTTGCCAGATTGAAATACAAAACAAAGATCAATTTCTAAAGGATCTATTTATCATTTTTCATCTTCCAAGTATGGGAATTCATTTCCATTCTAGTCTAATACATTTAATTGATTCAATCAAACCATTTAAGAGCCAAAATGCAAAGTCTGATTTCCAATTTATACACATTTCCAAAAGACAGAGTTCTGTATTTTTCCTAACACGCATTTCTTCCTTTCAACAGAGCTTTCAAATCACAAATAGATGATCAATTTCAAGACAACAATGAAAATTGAGAAAGGTAATGCAATCCTTTATTGATTCCAAATACAACCTTACAACTTCTTTTCCATTTGATTTCAAAATACAGTATACAAAATACGTATCATTCTTTCACATTCTTTCCAAAGCAGAGAATAGAATATAACTCTTTTACATTTCGAATTTCAACATTCATTATCAATACAAAGTATCTTTCCATTTCAAATAACATATAAATCATCCACTTCAAGTGGGAAGGGTTACAATGAACTTCATATCAACAAGGGACTAGAAAACTGTCCCTTTTCCTTGCTCTAGAGTAACAACAACATGTTGGTTTTCTTCATCTTCAATTTGATCACAACAAGAATAGGGGAAAGGAAATGCTCTCCACCCAACCAAGACATCTAATGAAAAGGGAGAAGCCATCCTTCTTCATTGGCTCCCGAGCCCCAACCATAATGTAATAGAAGATGTGGTTTAACTCACGGCAACAAGGCTTCCACAAAACACACATGCAACATTTCACATTTAAAACACAGTTCAAAAAGAATGTAGTTTACAACTACATTAAATACATACAAACATAACCGAGGCTTCATCAAGCAAGCCAAAGGAGCAAGGAACTATGGGGGAAGCTGCTTATGCCTCCCAATGGGAAATGGGAATCCACCTGAACAACCCGCCAATATAATTCATCTCACATATCCTTATGCTCCCCCCACAATCCCTCCTTATGCAGCCCCAAAAAAAAATTTCCCTTATGCCCCCAAGAGTAAGAAATGCAAGTTATTTATTTTCAATGGTGGATCCTAATCCCAAACTCCCTCCACATTAAAATTGATTCCACTAGCATTCCCTTATGCCCCCCCTTTAATGATTATCCATAGCCTTATCCTACACCATTCCTAGGTAGTCTACCCAACCAGCCAACAAACACATAAAAACATTCACCATTTCATACATGCATACAAGAGAAAGAAGCATTTTAAAAGAGTCAAGTTCCTACCTCTCCATAATGGAGTTTGTTCCAAGAACAACAAGATTTCCAATGCCAAAATACAGTCCAAGATCAACAACTAACAAGCATGCAATGGTCTCCAATCTCCTCCCAAAAGCAAGAGCTCAAACAACAAAGAATTCACCCAAGAGAAGTATGCAAAAGTTCAACAACCCAAAACAAGGCAAACAAATCGAATTTTATAGAAGAAGTAAGAGAAGAGGATGATGTGGATCCATGTAGGATGCCACATCACACATCCTCAACCCCAACACAAGGTCAACTTCATTCTCCAATGCATAATAAATAAAATGACAGATTTACTTACACACTCCAAAACAAACCCACACCCCAAAAGGACTGAATTTAAAACATGTAAGAAAAGTGCAATTAAAACTTACAATTAGTCATTTCAAAATGCATAAAGAAGGTCTAAATTCAACCCCCAAACCATAGGTATGGTTGGTAAGTAAATTTAAGAGGTATGGGACAAGTTTTACTTGTCCCACAAGCCTCAAATTCAAGGACAAATTCGAATTTCCAAGAAGGTAGAGTGTTTCACACTCAGAAGTTAACTTACACATCACTTACAAAGTCACTTACACATTCTTACAACATTAAATTTAAGAGCCAACAACTTCCATAATTACTTTCTTATGACATATTTGATTTGTTTATTTTAACAACATGGTTATTCACAACATTAACACAACATATAATAACTAATGAAAGGGGTAAAGCACCACAAAATAAACACATGCAAACATTAATAAAAAGAAACCACATTAATAAATACATACAACCCCTTGGTCACATTCAAAGGAAGTCCCCCCCATGGGAATCCCTAACAAAATACAAACACACACAACACTACAAGTTGCCATGGTGACCTTGTTGAATTCATCTAGAATTCTAATATGGTTGGTATCCAATCCCCCGATATTGTTGTGATATTTTAACCTGCAAAACACAAATACCTCCTTCGACCTCGTGGCCATATTAGGACATCCAAAATGATATAAATATAATCTCAAAATTATTTATACATGTGAATCACAACAACATCAAGGCAATCCAATAACATCATTTACAATTTATATCAACAACTATATCACCATCAAATAATGTCCATTTTCTAGGTCTACTCACAATATCCAAACATCACATACCTGAACAACATCCATAATATATCTATGTCAAACAGTATATCATCATCCACATATAAAATGTTTCCAATAATCATCATGCATCATAACTGAATCAAGATCAACAATAATTCATGATTTAACATCTAACATCATACTAAATCAAACCATAATAATGTCCATAATATAATCAACAGTATCAAGATCAATATCAAAAAGGTGTCAAAGGGAAGTGGGCACTACATAGACGATGTTGGTTCAAGTGATTACAATGATTAGCGGAAAGGTATGAAGAAGGGGTGCAATTCCAAGAGGAAGAAGAGACCCGGGCATTCAGGCAAAAGAAGGAAAAAGAAAGATTTTAGTGAGAGTGAAGGATATGATAGTGTGTCTGAAGGCTCATTTTCATATAGTAGTGAAGAGGGAAGGTCGAGAAAGAAGAAGAAACGACGGAGCAGGCGTGAGGAGCCTAAAAAGAATTCAAAGAAAAAGGTTGGCAGGTCCAAAAGGTCCAATGCAAGGAGCAACAGAGATAGTTCAAAGAGTGCATCATGATCAGAAGATATTATTTTAGAGTTGGAGCAGAAAAATGTCAATCGTGCCTTTTGTCTAGCTTTTAATTCTTCTCCACTATGTTGAGATATAAAAGAATGGAGCTTTGTACTGCCATTGAAGCTTGGATTTGCTTCAAATACTCGTTCTCGTATCTCACAATCGAGACTTAAAATCTCACACTGCTTTGAAATCCAAACTAAAAAGTTTATAATCAATACATAACCTCACGAACCATAAACATGTTGAAAATGCTCATATTCTGGTCTGTCATACCACAAAATGCAGATGCGATCCTCCTTCGACCTACTCGGAGCCCCTGTTGCGTCGCTGCCCTGTGTGCTCTTTCTGCGAAGCCCACGACATGAGGCTTGGAAAATACGTAGACGGTATACATTATGCCTTACTGTCAGTGGTATAGGTTTCATCCGTAAAGTAGCGATTGTTCAGTGTGCAACGTGGACGGTCAGATAGATACCGTACATCAACGACGAAATAAATCATAGCCCTCCATTATGTTGCGGGTGTCAGCCGGAAAAGGTTTCATTCCAACTGATAAATTGCCTTCGGCGTAATTAATGCCATTTGTTAGAATTTGATTTTTAACTTAATCATAGGTTGACATATGATGTTGAGATTGTTTGTAATGGTGTACAATGTTGACATTGTAGTAGTGTTTTCTTATTTATTAAATTTTATTTAAGACAATTGTAGCTTTAACATTCTTATACACAATATTATATACAAAATATAAATTAAAATCATTATGTTTTACATTATATAATTAAGAAGTTGATTTATTTAATGTCTTATATTTTTATATTATGAGCAAACATAATAACAAGGAACACCTTACGGGTAATTACATAAGAACAAAGGATTTTGGTTAAAAACCAAAATATATCAAAGCCTTGTGTTCATAATGATGTAGAATCTAAGAATAAAAAAGAGGTAAAATCATTTTCTATCGAAATTTGGCATATAAGATAATTTTCCAAAAAATCTCACATAATTTACTTTTCATCAAACTCAATTACACACAAGAATGTAAAAACCTTATATCAATGGCAAAATATTTTGAGAAATTTCAACATTTCTTTATGGGTGAATACAACTCTAATGATGGTGTATTTCTCATTCAAAGGTTATTGTTGTCTATTATTGCACCCTTGCAATAGTTGAGCAATAGGGATAAATGTGGACTTGGTAGTTGGAGGGTTTGGTGACGAATTTGAAGAAAAACAGATGATTTCATGGTCTTGGGCACTTGGGAATCACTATGATGTATTCCCCTTCTTAGGCTTCAAAATTGCATACTTGGCTAAAATCCGGTGAAAAATGGTTAAAATTGGAAAATGTTAGGTTTTGAACACTTCACTCCATTTTATCTAACTCCTCTATCCCGAAAATTCTAAGGAGTTACTGAAATTTTGGTTAAAATTGAGAAAAGGAGAAAAAGGGTCTTTTGTAATGTTATGCGGCATTTTCGGCTCTAGGTGGAACACTTGGCACAAGTTCCTTTCGATCTGGGTTCTTCACAAACCCGAAATGGCCGCAATACAATGCAGGGGGAACGACTCCAATGTAATGCGAGAAAAGCGGAATGGTTCGAGGCACATGGGGATCGAATGGCACGAGTTCCTGGGAACACCTTGTTCTCCGACGGGGAGAATCTCCCAATACTAAGGAGGAGGAAGATGGAGAGTGTTGTGGGCCGATCAAAGAATGTGGGTCGGGAGGGCATGGGCGGAACAAATCATTGGTGCCGAAAAGGGCCAGATATCCACAACAAGGCAACCGAGATGGACGCTAGCTCGACGAGCTCGCCAAGGGGTGAGAGTTGGGAAGATTTATCCGGAATGCACGAGATATGGGGATGTAGATCTCGGAAAGGCCGGATGGAATGAGGACCATGGGGAATTAGTTCCCCGCAGATGTTGAATGACCTGCAATACAAATGCCAGCAAGTCGAAAGGGAGCTCATCGAGGAGTTAGAGACGGAGGGCCGAGTTGCAGATGGTGCGGGTCTTTTGGGCCTAGGAGGCACTCGTGACCCCATTCCACGTTTAACCTAGTTCTTCGCGCCCCCCATTGACCCGCAATACAAAGGAAAGAGGAAAGAGAGAAGGGTGCATGTATGGCAGAGTTTGAAGACCCTCAAGCCTTGTTCCTCTTGTTCCGTGATCACCCGCAGTATCCCATTTTCAAAGGATTTCGGGTTTGAAAATATTAAAATGAAATGGGGTAAAGTACTATAGTAAAAAGGAAAATATTTGATGACTGTAACGCATTTTTATCCCTGTAACCCGAGTTTTCATCAAATGGGAAAAAGGACACACCTGCATCCACAGCCCATATCTTTTCACCTAGTTATCCATTTTTCAAGAAATTTATATCATCGGATTCGTTTTTGAGCTCTTCAACATGGAGTCCTCAAATTTAATTTTTGATGAAGATAGATGAGGGAAACTTGAAAATTACAATTCTTCTCGTAAAAATACATTTGCAAATTTCATCAACCTCTGAAATGAATGTATGTGGTCTTTTCTTCTTCCACGAGGTGCAAAGCATTAGGAAGTGAATTGTTAGGGTGCACATGGATATTTTGCAAGAAAATGTTGACTAATCGGGTAAAATCTTGGTTTTCTCTCCTCTCTCTCTCTCACTTTCTCCTATATGTTGTAAAAATGAATCATTTGTAATGTTGGACATTCATCTTGCAATACATGTGTATTCTCTCCCAAGGAGCAACATTTGTAATATTGGTGACAAACCTCAGATTTGAATGTATTCATGGTGAATCTTGCCTGATATTTTCATTATAATGTATTGTGCATTCATCTAAAGCAATAAAATACTAGTTTTGTGACTCCAAATATGTCCTAGCTTGTATGTTCTAGCAATTTTCTTGCCTCTCATTATTTTTGCAAATATTTAAGCATCTTCTCTTCATTGTGCAAGGTTCAAATTTGTTGTGTTGCAATGAATTGAAGGTCGAAATTGTTTTGGGACCTGTGGCATCCATATCTGCACTCTCCTTATTGTTTTTCCTTCATTTTCCAGTTTATAGTGTCTCTCCACCCTCTTTTTGGTGCATCACCTCCTATAGTATAGGATTTATTTATGCAATTTCTTCTATCCTTGGTCCCTGTTATCTCTCGAAAGTGCACCCTATAGAGAGATGGTTGCAGGTTTTCTAAGCTTGCAAAACTTGTCTCTCTCTTTCGTAGATACAATGGAAACACCTTAGGTCTGTGGGTATACCTATTTTGAGGTGAGTCTCCGGTATCAAGGCCGGTTCCTTTTTGATGTATCCTAAATTGGTTTTTTGGGGTTAAGGGTAAAAGATAGCTGTAAAATAACTAAACTAAGGTGATACACCAAATTTATATGAGGGCTTTGACTGAGTATATGCACAATTGATATGGGAAGGATTCTTGATGCACAAGCCAACCGTTTTCTACATAATACTTAAAAGAAAACACTTTTTATACTGAGGGAAAATATCACAACAACACTAATGAGTTAACATGCACATTAAAATTATGCAGAAAGTACTGAATTTACAGCAAGGTAAGATGATTAATCGTGGAATCTGCATTCATAAGACTAATAAAAAACATACACGTAAGGCTCGCAAATAATTGGTAAGGCGAAAATACTTCACACTCGTAAGGCAAAAGCTGCAAAATTGCTTCAAGACTCTATATCAAAAGTCCCCCTTTGTGCTTTGTAAAGGCACACAATATATAGCAAAGCAAAAAAATTCCCCCTCTTCCTAAAAAAAAGCCTAGGGCTTGTACTCACTCATGCATCCTATTTTTATCCTTTATTTAATAATAGATAAATGAATAACAATAAAACATGCAATTACAAATACGCATTAATAGCCTTGATTACAATACAGTCAAACTGAAGTTGATTTTTCTATTTTTAAGAAAGTAAGGGTGAATAATTTGCTAATAATAAGCTTGCTTGCTAGGCAAGTCTCTCTCCTTGAGCATGCAACTTTGTCTCCTTCTCTGTTTTGTCCTCTTGTGAAGCATGAAAAAATTAATTTCAAGTTTGTGAGTAAAATAGTTGTAATACTGCAATATTTTCAAAATAAACATCCACTGTGGGGACCACTTGCCCATGTGCACATGCTTTGATATTGACATCTCTTTGGCTTCTAATGGTCACAAGGGTGACATTCTGCAAATCATCTCTAGCTCCTTCTATAGTGGGGACCACCTTTGTGGACTTAGCATATTATTGTGTCTAGATGTACATGGGGATCACTTTGTAAAAGGCCACCATGTCATACTCGGCCACCTTTGTAACACATGCTATAATATATAGTTGTCACCCTATAGTTGTCGGCCTTGGCATTATTCGAATGGAAAAAGGTTGAAAATACCTTTTATTTGATCATTGCATACATGATTTGGTCGGCTTTTGGTATATTGGAAACTCGGACTATAGTTGATCCTTTTGACATTTTGAATGCAATGATTTTTGTTTTAATCATAGGTTGGTCCCCTTTCGCACGATGACTCAACCCTTCATGCGTTTTTTCAATGGAAACCTAACTCAAGGTTGAGTTTGTTTTGAAATTCGGTGATGATCTTGGGCCATTGATTTGCATCTTGTTTGATCATGAATCATTAATCTACGGAACTTGTGGTTAGGTACCGGTTTGCATTGAATTTGGTCGGTTTTAGTTTTTGATTGAGAACCGTTGATCTTTGTCAAATATAGACTGCATCATTGATCTTTTGATTGTGAGTTAGGGTTTACCCTTACAATTAATTTGGTCAGTGGAATAGACCGTGGTTGCTTACTTTGATCTTGGAGCTCGATCCTTGGCCTTTGATCTTTGTCCTTCTGGTTTGCGGTCGTTGATCTTTGACTGTGGTTGAGTTCAAGCATAACTCAACTCTTGAGCTCGGTGGTAAAGGTCATTCGACCTCAATGATCACTCCATTCTAGTTTTTGGGTCTACGGTGAAGCCTCGGAAAACAATTTTGACACCATTGTTGCACTTATGAAACTCGGCTTCCCCTCTCGCATTTTGTGATTATTTGTTACCCTTTGGTTCATTATTTTTATGCCGAGCTCGTTTCATTTTTCCTGAGCAAGGTTTGAGCTCAGTTCATAGTTCTCCGCCTTCCTTCCGGGTTATGCTGCAAGTTCTTTTTGGAGATTCCGCCATTGATTGAAGCTTCAAGCTCGATTACTTGAAGTTTGTCCGACCGTAGCTCATTTCAATGCAAGGGGTTCCAAAAGCGTGGTCACCATGAAAGGAAATGGTAAGATTTATTCCCTATTCAACTCTAACATCGACTTTAAGAAAAAATAAATCTATCTGCTTTGAGATAGCTCGGTTCATGGTTGAACATATATTTTGGAAGCTTTTGAGCTTATTCTCTTCTTTTCGAAGACATGAGTATATATTCCGTATTTTATGTGGTTTTCTGGTCATCTCGAGCTTTACGTGTTTTATGGATCCTCTTAAGCTTATTTATGTGGTTTTCGAACTCAAAAAACTCTTTAATGTTAAATGAGGTTTGCCCAGTCGAGTTCTAAAAAAATGACCATCGCTCAGGCTTATGGTGTTGCGTTTGAACTCTGCCACCATTAATGAGTTCGAACATCGTCTACTTTCTTGAAGCTTTGCATTTTTTTGAGCTTTGAAATTCATTTGGGTTTCCATTATTTCATTTCGACATCCCCTGGTCTCGGACTTTTCCTTGAGGGTTTTATGTATATCTCTGAAGACCTGAGTTTTTGTGCACTTGAATATGAACGTCGTTTATTTAGGTCATTCGAACTCAAATTCTTTTGCTCGTAGTGTTCTCATGATTCCATAATATTGTGGAAGAGATCTTTGGGTCTGCATTATTTTGTTGGCTATTGGTAAAATGAGCTTGAAAAGATTTTTGTGGTTTTGTGTTTTCTTCTGTATCTTCTCTGTTCGACCAATGTTAAAGCTTTCTGTCTGGAGATTTAGCAATGTGCATTCATTCTTGACTATATGTTTCTAGAGAGTTCCCTGAATGACTGTTACGTTGTGAACTCTTTGTCATTTTCTTAGCTCTAAGTTGTAGTCTGTATAAATCTCCCTCTGGGTATTTGGTAAAAATGAAGAGAAAACTTTTTCTAGAATCGGATCTATACCTTCTTCTTTACGTTGATAGATTTATTGGTAGTTTCTCTTAAAATAATTGTTGCATTTTGGACTCTGTAAGTTCTGAAAATATATCAGTTTTTGTGCTTAAATGTAAACTGGGTGATCAACTTTGTAGGCCATAAAACATTTGTGCTTTCTAAAATTGAAAACTCCCTTCTGTTTTGAATATTCAAACCTGAAGTAATTGGTGATGTTGTATCATGTTTATTTTCTTGAGGGTTTCAAATGATAAAGTTGTACTTTACTCTTACTTTGTCAAAATGGATTCTGTTTGGAAGACATTCTTGTAACCTGTAGCTGCATTTGTATTCTTAGACTTTGAAGTTGATTCGTAATTGAATAATGAACTGAATTTATCAACTGTAATAGAAATGTATTTCTGATATTTTGTACTTAAGATGCCTTTGTACCTTGTAAGTGGCTTTTGGAAATCAAAAAGCAGTTTCTCATCCTTGTAAAACCATTAGAAGGCATAACCCTTGATTCAGATACTTTGTTGAAATCTGTAGTCTTTGATGGTTGTGGTTTTTGCACTCATACTTGCTTCATTCTGAAAACTGCAATTTAAAATGGCTGAACTTTGTTAGATTATCTTGAAACTTCATGTTATTCAATTGTTAAGCTATAATGAATGTTCCAAAGTACTTCAATTTGATGACTGAAAGTGTAGTCCATTTCTTTTCTGTTTAAATATTGCATTTCCTTTTTATTACAGCTTTGATATGCATGCTTGGAAAATTTAAAATGTTCATTTTACATGGTGAAGCCTTGTCAAAATTTTCCGAATTCTTTCTTTTATTCCCTTTTCAGTTGTAATAGATGTACTTTCTAATTCAGAATACAAAATGTATCACTTTTCATGTTGAAGTTGATTTGTTGTTGGAAAATGAAACATAATAATTGTTATCTTGATCATGACATGCTTTTCTGCTTTTCTGTATCACTTATTTGATTTACATACAACTTTTAAAGCATGTATTAGTTAAAAACAACATGATGGAAAGTTGTAAATATCCATTTTACATGGCGAAGCCTTGTCAAAAATTTCTAGAATTCTCTTTCTTATTTTGTTTCAGAAATTTTGTAATCTTCTCTTTTAGTTAACCTCAACCTCTTAAAATCTTATTCTTCTCCCTTAGTTGCAAACTGAAAAGTGTACTTCTATTTGCCAGTCCCTTTTTTGTATTGTAACTTCTTCCACTTGCAGAAAGTACCAAATTTGAGTCACCTTATTCCTTCTTTCCAACATGTACTTATGACTTGTCTATTTCTTCTTGGATGCAACCTGTACCTACACACTTAAGAAAACAATTAGAAAAATACTTAGGCTTTTTGGCCTCTCTTATGTCCATGTTTTTCTTCATTCTTCTCTTTCTTCTTTCTGGGTGAATAAAGCATGTATGTAGTTTGATCTTCAAGTAGACTATATATCCTATTATTAGAGATTCATATGCACGAATTAGGACAGTCTAGGAATATGAATTGATCTCTGAGCTCGTAACTAACCGTTAATTATTTTCCTTCCTTTCAGGTACAGTGGCATTTACAACGGAGATGAAGAAGGAACAAAAGCTGGAAATGGAGATGCTTCAACCAAAGAAAGAAACCCCCAAGGCAATGATGGGTTCACTCATACTCCTTTACTTTCTCTTTCATGCATGTGTACCTCTTATTTCAGTAGTTGTACTTTACTTTTCAGTTACATCCCACGGCTTGTGTGGGAAACATTTGAAAATTCCTTATGAATAAAACATTGAATTATGTAAATGAGTTGTATATTTCTTTTTGCATTTCTACTTTTTTGTATGGATTGTATGATGAACTAAACAACTCAGTAATATAATTGAATGTCTTAATCATGAAGGAAAGAATTTAGAAAACCTGTAACATCCAGAATGAACTCTGATTTTTGCAATTTGCACTTATGTTTTCTATTTCAAAACTTAGCATTTCACCTATTCTCAGTAATGGATGTCTTCATCAAAATAACATAGCTATCCTTCGGGGCCTCGTGTTCGTTTCTTTGAGGATAGTCATGAAATTGTAGACTATGTGATCTGCATTACGCTTTGTATAAAGACACATAGCTGCAGATTTCATGTAATCTTTTAAATAAATCAACAAAGATGATTTACATAATCTGAAAAAATCTCCCTAGCTTAGGTATAATTTACCAATGTTATCCATCGTAACGAAGTTTCGAGTTGCCCATTTTCGCACAAGTGCGTAAATTGTCAAAAGTCCCTTAGAGAGTTAGTTTATAATTAGAAATCTTCATTTCTAGTAGTAGGAGAAGTGTAGCATTAGAAATAGGAAGAGGAAGCCGGCCTTCTTCGGATGTTTGTCTCAATTAGTAGTCCCACAGTGAGAGACACCCCATGTTTCCTTAGAATTCATGATCCTCATTGATCATATCCAGGGTGTAATTTTGAGCTCCAATAGTTTTGGCACGCCCAATAGGACAGTTTGAAGTTTTATTTCATTATTTTACTAAGTTTTGGTGTGTGGCTTGGTAATTTCTCTCCTTTGGAGGTTCATCTCCACACATCCGCGAATCGAACTTTTAAATCAACCGGTAGTAGCTAGTCAAAGTGCCTCAAGTTCATGAGAAGAATCCAGACACGGTCTAGGACAAGAGAAGGACTATTTGAATATCTACAACTATCACTAGGTAGAGGAAGAAGAGGAAGAGTTGTCCAGAAGATCACCATCTCCACCAAACATAACTCTTTCAACACCTTCACCTGGTAGGCCATTTTTGCAATCTACTAGATTTCTTAGACCAATCATAATGCAGCCAACCACCCCAACAATGAATCCATTTTTCAACTTTACTTGTAATAGTCCACTTTCCCTCAATGCACAAAATCTAATTCCAATGGCAACCTTAAAAAACATTTCATTCTTCACTAGAGAGAATCATACCACTGCAATTGATCACATCCAGAGTATTGAAATGTGTGTGCAATCCACGAAATTGTTGACATGGATGTAGCGGTAACACTTATTGCTTCTTCATTCAAAGGAAAAGATTTGCAGTGGTTCAGATCCTAAAATCAAGATCAATCAAAATTGGGATGCATTGTGCACAACTCTTTGTGATCAGTTTGGAGAAAGGGGGATAATTTATCTCTATTATAGAAACTTGACTACCATCAAAAGAGCTCCAAATGAACAAATGACGGACTTCAACTTCAGGTTCTAGAGAACGTGGGACAAAATTCCGATTCCTGTAAGACTAGTTGTTGAAGGTGCATTTCTTAAAAGCTTTAAATTTTGATATAGTTGTTATGATTCAATCTATGGGAGGGATAACATTTTCAGGAGCTTATGCACTAGAAATTAGAGCTGAGAATAGTTTAATACAAGTCGGGAAACTAGCTCCTAGACCACCCATGCCCTTGTATCCTGAATTGCCTCAAATCGCTCAACTGTCTATTGATCATATTCCTAAACAAAATACCCAGCTCATTGCTGCTGGCTCTACATCTCATTCTTTTACACAACAAAAAGAATATGAGGATATCAAAGCATTAATCGGAATTTGACCAACAAAGTTATATCCTGAAAAAATAACAAGCTCAATCACATAGGAATTACTTTTAACCATGGACAATCTTCGAATCAAGGATTTAATCAAGGATATCAGCCATATAGGAATCAACAATCTAACCAAAGATATGAGACAAAATCAACAAAATAACAAATGGCAAGGTCAAAGTGCACCTCTTCCTTTGGCAACAATTCCTCCTTCTTAAGTCACTTCTTGCTCCTAGTTCAAGCCAAGTTTTGGTTCCAATACAAAATAACATGACTCAGAAACTAAATGGTGCTTTCCATACAATATGTCACATAACCAACTTAGTTGTGAAAGGGAAATGCATCTTCAAGCTTACATGGTTCAAGGTTCTTCTAGTCAACAAGAGCCACTTCTAGAAGCACCCAATTCTAACGTAGAAGCAGTCCAAGAGGCCAATCCTGAAGTCAATCTCATGTTCTTTGGAGCTGAGGATTTTTGTGTAATCAATCAAATAGCGGGAAGCTCTAGAAAACTCAAGTAAGTGTTGCTGACAATACAAGATATAAGAAAAGGATGCTAGAATCACAACCTTCACTTCCTCTGATCAAAGTAATGTTGTTAACAAGGAGAAGGAAGTTAATGCAAGCAACAATAAAGTGTTTCAAGCTCTGTCAAGCATGTCTTAAACAAGGAAGTTGCTCCCAAGCAAAGTCATCTTTCCAACATTGCAACAGAAAAAAAGGAGAATAGTGTGCCATAAATGTAGAAAACTATGGGTCTTCCCTTTAATATTGTTGAACAAATGAAGAAAACAAATGTCAACGTGACAATGTGGGATGCTTTGGCTATTCCATCACAAATGAGATCTCTTATGTGAAGCCCTCAAGTTAATCCAGTGGTGGAGAAGACTCGTGTTGATGTTCACTGTGTGTCAAGCAAAGGAATAACAAGTAAGTAAGATCAAGACCCCTCCTTTTTACATGTCATTAATTATGTGCAAACACTTGGTTCATAATTGTATGATCGATTCAGGGCTAGTACTTCCGTAATGCCCAAAAAAATTGTTGATATCTTGGGTCTTAAGTATAGTCTTGTTTCTAAGGGAGTCTTGCAACTTGATGGGTCAATTGTAGGTGTGTTAGGAGTAATTAAAAATATGGAATTAACACTTCATGTCTTCCCAAGTCTTACAATAACCCATGGCATATCGGTGATTGACTTACCTCGTATGTTTTCCATATGCTTGTATAGAGATTTCACTGCCAAGGTAGGTGGTTATTTGTCTTTAGACTAGACTCATATGTTTTTAAGAACTAGATATGGTACAAGATTCACTATACAAGTTGAGCCCATATTTTCTTACCATATTGAGTCATATAGTCCCACCCCTATCCAATCAAATTGCTTAGTACAAGAGGAACATGAACAAGACTTAGTTTTAGATGAGCAACCTATTCCTCCTTCCATGTCTAATCTAGTGTTTGATGAATGGGCTGAGAGAGACCATAAATTTGATCCCTATGCTGAAGAACTTGCAACCTTTGAGACTGGTCTTGGCACTTATTGCATTCTTGAGGAAGGATCCACTCTACCTACACCATTCAAGCAAGAAAAATAAGACACTCTGGACTATGGAAGATGTTCTTTGATGGTTATAGAAGTAGAAATGGAGTCAAGGCATGTGTGGTGATGATCTCTCCAATGAACGAGAAATTCTTCTTTGCTCATAGATTGTAATTTGCATGTTCTAACAATGTAGCTGAGTATGAAGCATTGGTGCATGGTCTTCTAATTGCTGAGAAGAGAAAAATCAAAGAATTGCAAGTCTTTGGAAATATTTAGTTGGTTATTCACCAAGTCGAGGGAAGTGTGCTACAAAGAACAAGTTGTTGAAGAGTTACAAACACAGAATCCGAGGTTCACTAGAGAATTTTGATGTTCTTAACCTATAAGTTGTGCCTAGAAAATTGAACAAGGAAGCAGATCAAATGACAACTCTTGGTTATCAATTCTCACCCACTAAAGATTTGATCAAGGGAAACGTGCAACATATTAAGATGGTAGTTAGGCCTTCAATTCTAGATAATCAAACTTTGGAAAGTTTTTGATAATGATGAACAAATTGTCTAATTTATACAAAATGAAGTTGAATTCTCCTAAAAAATGTAATTTCATTTGCAAGAATTCTATGGTGATCAGATCATTCAGCTGAAAACAAACAAATTGCCAAAGGGATTGGTCACTTTGGAGCAAATTTTCAGTCCAGATGATGAATTCAAAGGTGCGGAAAATAACATAGCAGCAAGACAAGAAGATTTGCCAACCAGCCACAATTGCACCAAGCAAGGAACTTCTACTTGGGAAGGTATGTGACGAGAACGAGAAACAAACTTTTATTTCCTTATGTCAGAAGTTCAATGATGTATTTTCATGGGACTATGAAGATTTAAAAGAATTCAATCTAGATATAGTCTAACATTCCATTGATCTTGATCCCAATGTCAAGCCAACTAGAAGAAGCAGAGGCCAATTAACCCCAAGATAGAACCCCTCATGAGGAAGGAATTGTCCAAACTCATTCAGGAAAAGATTATTTTTTTGATCAAATACTCTACTTGGGTGGCAAATCTGGTTCCAATGAGGAAGAAAATTAGGAAAATCGACTTTGTGTTTTTGTGGATTTGCATGGAGCTAAAGATTTTGCAAAATATAAAGAAGAGCGAGAGGTTTTCCATGCTTGATGGCTATTCTGGCTTCAATCATATCAAAGTGAAAGAAGAGGATCAATATAAGACTGCATTCACAACCAAATGGGGAACGTATGCATATCAGAAAATGCCCTTTGGCTTGTCAAAACAGGTGCTACTTTCCAAAGAGCAATGGATATAGCTTTCAAGGGGTACATCAATGAGTTTATCCTTGTCTATCTTGATGATATTACTATTTTCTCAAAGCACAATCAAGATCATATCAGCCACCTTGAGAAAGTATTTGAGAGATGTAGGGAATTTGGGGTGTCTCTCAATCCTAAGAAGTGCAATTTTGTAGTTCCTAGAGGAAATTTTGGGCCACATTGTGTCAAAGGAGGGTATTGATATTGACCCATAAAGAATATTAGCCATCATATCTCTCTTTGCCAACTAACAAGAAGTCATTGCAATCATTCTTGGGGAAGATTAATTTTGTAGAAGATTCATTCCAAATTTTGCAGAGCTTGTTAGGCCTATTACTCTCATGCTCAAGAAGGACTCAACTTTCAAATGGACAACTGAGGGAAAGGAAAGCTTTGATAGGATCAAACAAGAGATTTGCTCAAGCTCCTACATTGATCAACCCGGATTATGCCAAAGATTTTATTCTATATGCTTATGGAGTTGAATCTAGTATTGCAGTTGTTCTAACTCAAGTAGAATGATCAAGAAATGGAGCATCCAGTAGCCTTTTTCAAAGTCAAACACTAAAAGATTATGAACTCAAGTATAGTCACATTGAGAAACAAGTATTTGCTATTATGAGAGCTCTTAAAAAGTTCAAGAGTATGATTGCTACCAATCACATCAAAGTTCTAGTTTCACATTCCAGTGTTAGAGATTTTATCATGGGAGTAGAAATCAACGAGAAAAGAGTTGGTTGGGTAACTAAAATCATGGAGTATGACGTGACTATCAAGGCTACAAAGATGGTAAGAGGTAGAGGACTTTGTGAACAATTGGCTTTGGATGCTCATAGTGACCAAGATACCTCATTCATGAATGAAGAGCTTCCATATGATGTTGATTTTCAATAGGATGAAGGAGATTTAATCTATGATCATAGTTGGATTGTTGATATGGCTAACTTTTTATCTACAAGAGCTTATCCTTTTGGGCTAAACAAAGAAAAAAGAAGACACCTAAGGTTACAATCTATTCCCTATGCTCTAGTTGATGGAGTATTGTTCAAAAGGCATATTGATGGAGTGTTACTTAGGTGCATTGAGGGTGAGCAATGTGGCAAGGTTTTAACATAATTCCATGATGGCTTATTTGGTGGACACTTTTTGTTAGAGCCACGACCATGAAGATTATAAGAGCGGGTTATTTTTGGCCCACCTTATTTGCAAATGCTCACAAATGGGTGAGAAAGTGCAAGGAATGTGCTCTATTCACTAGAAAGAAAAGGTTGGCTGCCCTACCACTTCATCCAATCTAAGCATATCAACTATTTGCTCAATGGGGTTTGGATTTCATTGGCATGATTAATCCTCCATCAAGTGCAGGTCACAAGTGGATTTTAATGGCAATGGATTACTTTACCAGGTGGATAGAAGTTGTGCCATTGAAGGAAGCTACTAAATCAGTTATCCTTAACTTCCTTGAAGAAATTGTAACAAGGTTTGTTGTTCCTCAAACTATCATTTCTAATAATGCAAAGGCTTTCTTAGGATTAAAAATTTCTGATTAGGCTCTTGGACTTGAGATCTATCTTAAGACTTTCTAATTACTACCCCCAAGGTAATGGATTGGCAGAGTCTACTAACAAGAATCTGATTAGGATCATGAAGATGACAATGGACATCAATCAAAGGTGGCACACAAAAGTGAGAAATGCTCTTTGGGCAAACAAGATAACAATGAAGAAAGCAATTGGTACTTCTCCCTACAAGCTAGTATATGGTAAAGAAGCCAGACTTCCATTGTCACTTGAGTTGCCTTCACTGGAGTTGGCTCAACAAGCTGGAATTTGAAGATGTTGATCAAAGAGAAGTCAAAATGGAAGAGTTGGTAGAGTTTGAAGAACTAAGGAATATTGTTATGCTTAAGTTGGAGACAACATCAAGCATCCACCAAACAATGGTTTGACAAAAGGGCCAAGTTTCAAATGTTCAAGGTTGGAGATCTAGTCTTGAAATGGAATGCGATCGAAAGCTAAACCAGGAGACACTCCAAGTTTGATGTAATCTAGAGTGGACCATACATCATCACTGCTTGCAAGGAAGCTAACTCATTTGAGTTATCTGATCTTGATGGGAATGTGTTTCAAATCCCGGTCAATAGGATTCATCTCAAACCCTCTCATTAAGATATTTCATTACATCTTGTACATAGTAGTTTAGGATTTCAATTCCTCTAAGTTCTTTCAGACATTGTATTGTTGGTAGAGTAGGTTTCTTTTCCTGAGTGTTTTGCATAGTTTTGTTTCTTGTGGATGGTCTTGTTGCAGAGTTTTCACCATGACTTCAGGCAAAGTTTCTGTGAGGAGTTTCAAAGTACCAGGGATTAGTTGTAGTGCTTCATATAAATCAAATGCAGAGCAACTAAAACTAGATTTTGGGGTAGTTTTCATAGTTTATCTACTCACATCTTCAACAAGATGGGTTGGAGTTTCGGTGCCAGAGTGTGATATGCATTTGAGGTGGAATTGTTGTTTGTTTCAAGCTTCTCATTGCTTGTGGTGGGAAAAGAGTTAGATTTCAAAATTCAAAACAATTTTCCACTCGATCAAAACTCAAAGAAATTCTTATAAAATTGGAAATTCAAGCAACATATCAGCTCCAAGGTTCATAGAACACTTCATTTAGATTCAAGGGTTGTTTTCCAAGGTTTCAGATCAGTTTCCATGTTTGTCAGATTGACTCCATGCTCAATTAATGCTTTAGGCTACTTGATTAGCCCATCTAGCAAGCAGATGACCCTGTGAGTCGCCAAAAATGTTGTCTATTTTTGCACCCTTGCAAAAATTGAGCAATAGGGATAAATGTGGACTTGGTATTTGGAGGGTTTTAGTGATAAATTTGAAGAAAAAAAGGTGATTTCATGGTCCTGGGCGCTTGGGAATCACCGTGAGGTATTCCCCTTCTTCTAGGCTTCAAAATTGCATACTCAGCCAAATTCCAGTGAAAAAATGGTTGAAATTGGAAAATATTGGGTTTTGGGCACTTCACTCCATTTTCTCTAACTCCCCTATCCCAAAAATTCTGAGTTAGTGAAATTTTGGTTAAAATTGAGAAAAGGAGAAAAACAGTCTTTTGCAATGTTATGCGGCATTTTCCGCTTTGGGAGGAACACTTAGCATAAGTTCCTTTGGGTCTTAGGTTCTTTGGGACCGAAATGGATGCAATACAAGGTAGGGGGACGACTCCAATGTAATGCGAAAAGCGGCATGGTTCGGGCACATGGGGATCGGGATGGCACAGAGTTCAGGGAACACCTTGTTCTCCGGTGGGGCGAATCTCCGCAATGCTAAGGAGGTGGATGGAGAGTATTGTGCGCCGATTGGAGAATGCAGGTCGGGGGCCTAAAGTGAACAAAGCATTGGTGTCTGCAAAGGCCGAATACATTGTGCAACAAGGTGGCCGAGTTATAGGTTAGCTCGAGCTAAGCTCGCCGAGGGGTGAGAGTTGGGCAAAGTTGTATGGAATAAGGAGATGTGGGGATGTCGGGCCCGAGAGGGCCTGGGAGATGGAACTGGGACCGCTGGGACTTAGTTCCCCACAATGCCAAATGCCTCGTAATACAAAGGGCGAGTCGAAAGGAGCTCGCCGAGGAGTTAGAGATGGAGGGTCGAGTTCGGGTCTTTCGGGCCCAGGAGGAACTCGTGACAATTTCATGTTTGACCAGATTCTCCGCTCCCCATTGACCATAATACAAAGGAAAGAGGAAAGAGAGAAGGGTGCGGGTATGGCGGAGTTTGAAGACCCTCGAGCCCTATTCCTCTTGTTCCGTGATCATCCACAATATCCAATTTTCAAAGGATTAGGGGTTTGAAAATATTAAAATGAAAAGGGGTAAAGTACTATAGTAAAAAAGGAAATATTTGATGACTATAACACATTTTTATCCCTAGAACCCGAGTTTTTCTTCAAATGGGCAAAATGACACCCCCAAATCCACAAGCCCATATCTTTTCACCTGGTTATCCATTTTTCAAGAAATTTATATCACTTTGGATTCATTTTTCGAGATCTTCCACATGGAGTCCTCAGATTTCATTTTGATGAAGATCGATAAGGGAAATGAAAAATATAGTCTGCTCAAACAAATACATTTCAGATTTCCATAGCCTTGAGAAATGAATGTGTGGGGTCTTTTCTTCGTCCACGAGGGCGAGCATTGGGCAATGAAGTGTGAGGGTGCACATGGATCTTTTGCAGGAAAATGTTGACTAATCAGGGGAAAATCTTGGGTTTCTCTCCTCTCTCTCACTTTCTCCTATATGTTGTAAAAATGAATCATCTGTTGGACTTTATTGTAATCCTGTGTATTCTCCCAAGGAGTTGCATTTGTATTATTGGTCTCAAACCTCATATTTGAATATTTTCATGGTGAATCTTCCTGATATCTCCATTATAATGTATTGTGCATTCATCCAAAGCAATAAAATATTGGTTTTGTGACTCTAAATCTGTCCTAGCTTGTATTTTCTTGCAATTTTCTTGCCTCTCATTATTTTTGCAGGTATTTGTGCATCTTCTCTTCATTGTGCAAGGTTCAAATCTGTTGTGTTGCAAGGAATTGAAGGTTAGAAATTGTTTTGGCATTGTGGCATCCATATCTACACTCTCCTTCTTGTTTTGCCTTCATTTTCCAAATCATAGTGTCTCTCCACCCCTCTTTTTGGTGGATTACCTCTAGTAGTATAGGATTTATCTCTGCAAATTTTTCTATCCCTGGTCCCTTGGAAAGTTAGTTTAGAATTAGAAATCTTCATTGCCAACAGTAGGAGTAGTATAGCATTGGAAATAGGAAGAGGAAGTTGGCCTTCTCCGGAGGTCTGTCTCAGTTAGCAATCCCACAACTAAGAGACAGTCTCATGTTGCCTCAGAATTCATGATCCTCATTGATCATATCCGGTGCAATTTTGAGCTCCAACAGTTACACAAATAATTAACTAGTATTTTACGAACTAGTATTAGAATGTTTGTATTTTAAACTCTAAATTTTGGAATGCACGTCTTATGAAACTTTTGTATTGAAAATTTTGTCCAAAAATGTTTTGCTTCTTTCCGACTTTGAAAAGTAGCGTGAAATGAAAATTTAATATTTTATAACTCTAAAATCCTTAAATTTGTATCTATGATTCTTTCAAATATTTGTAAAATATACAAATAATCAAAAGATTTAAACTACCCCAAATTTATGAACTTTATTAATGTTTCTTAAATTAAAATGAAGATTAAACTTGAGAAAGAAAATTAGTCGAACACCATAAATGATTAAATTCTCATTCCAAAAAGTCAAAAATATACACCATGAACTCAAAACATTCTCATTATTAACTCGTCATTGTGAATAATCAAAATTACAAGGTCATCACTATGATAAATGGACAATATAAGCCCGTCGTTTTGATAAATGACATTATGAACCTAAATCAAATTTATAAACAATTCGTGATAGAAATCAAAATTCGGTGTCAAGAGTACACTTTGATTTCACTTGATAATGCTTTATTATAGTATTTTCATTTAGAAACCATCCCCAACGATTTTAAGATGAACGCAGTTGTAAATGCTTCTTCCTCAAGTCTATCAAATCTGCAACGAAATAAGTCAAGGTGCAACAATATCATACATATATTAGATGAATCTATAACCTACGAGACTTTCTCAAGAAATACTACATAATTGATTTAGATGAACAACACAGAATATTATACAATACAAAAGAAACAAAAATAAAAAGCATCAATATAGTAGATAAAGAGAACATGTAAAACCCACTAATATTGTTAAGATAGCTTTAGACCAACTTCGATGTCAACAAATGAAATACTGCATAATACAAAGGTAATACAAAATAAAAGGCATGGGTTTATTAGAAAAAAATCCACTAATATTGCTAAGGTACTTGTCATGAGAACTTTGGGCTGAGTGCCAAACAAACAACAATTCATTTATGTAGATCAATCATAGATTCCCTCAAACCTTCCACATTGACATCGCATTTATAGCTTTTATACAAATCGGCATTAAAAAGTTGTAATGCTAGATATTTACTTTATTTTGCACTTAAAATGATGTCAAGAATACTAACTTGAACTTGAAATGGTATCGTTATCATCAATATATATTCTTCATATGTGCCACCTTTCCCCTTAAAATTAAACTTATCTTTGCACGTGTTCAATAATTTTCTATAGCATGTCTCCAACCTAGTTTTATTTTAAATTTTACTTGTATTATTTTTTTCTCTTTATTACATGCTTCATTCAACATACAACTCAAAAAAACAGCCTCAAGATCCTCAGCACCTGATGCCAATCAATTAAATCTCAAATCACGTTAATCTTCTTTTAGCCACCCTATCATTTTTTTCAAAAGCGTATGTTCTAGATATGCAATTTATTTTTTTTTGTTGCGTTTGAATAACCTTACACATAATTTTTAGCTCATATGGAGTTTTAATTCTATTTCTAAGAGCTTTGTTTTTTTATATTAATTTCTGAAAGTTGATTTTCTTGAGAAACACAAGCAAACACCACCCCTTGCAAATATAAAGCTTGCTTGGTGATTATGTTCGTCACTTTTCCTTAGAAACGAACACATATATAAAAGAATGATTCTTTGGATTGATAAGAAAATTTGAACTTAAGGGAGGGGGAAGGTGATCAACTATGGAATAAGGCTTAAGAGAGGACACATAGCCCAACAAAGGTCATTAACTATAGCAAGTATATTAGAGGAGCCCAAAAAGGTCCAATAAAAGTCATTGCAATAAGAGAAAATACATTTAAAGGGTACAAGGGCCCAAGGAACCCAACAAAAATCAACCATGGGAAAAATGGCATGAAGGGCCCAATGGAGAAGCCTAAGAGCCTACATTGACAGAGGTCATTGCCAATGGAACAAAAACATTGGAGAAATATCCTAAGGGTCTAACAACAAGTGAGCCACAAAAGTGATCAACAATGATTAATTAAGAAGTAAAAACATTGGAAGAACCACAAATCCATGGGAATATAAGAACTAGATTATGTAAGTTTGGCTAGCTTATGACGAATACAAGGGAACTCAAGAAAAACATCTTATAACTCATTAAGTCTATATTTGTGTACCCCAAATAAAAATGATGTTTACATCCAAACATCTAACAATCGAAAATGCGTTGAAATAGAATATCAATTACATAACACAAAGCATGAGATGTATGGGAGGCATTAACATTGTATCCTATTATTCGATTTGTTCGATATAGAAGCAATAAACTAGGTAGGGTTACACTACACAACACTTCTTAAGAATAACTCGAGTATCCCTACCATAAGAGCCCAAACCAAATACAATATCATTCCATGATCATTCTTTACAATGAATGGGCCTCTATATATAGCCTCTCACATACTAACCCAAGGGTTGGGGTAAATTCTTAACTTGGTCATTACATTTTAGTTGACTAATAACCAAATATAGCTTAGTTTACAATTTAACCATTTGACCTAATATACCGCCATGATTGTGTGCACAAGTCTGCTACATAACCTCATTTACATCATACTATCATATTCATCTAGGTAAATAACATGATATCCTTCCTTAACATGATTTATTCTTTTAACATGAGAAAAAGGCACTTAATATTATTTCTTGGGAATTGCTAACCAATTACAAGCTTCATCATCCATCCATACATATGATATTTCCATACAATTTCTTCAATGGCTCCATGCCTTCTTTAAACTACTGTAATTCCATGTATGCCCATCATTGTTTCTCTTCTCATGGGGTGCATATTTGTAGTTGCATTTTGGTTCCAAATCTACCCATTGTTGTTGCTCCTTAGTTGTTAATTACAGCCAAACTTGATGCTCCTCGATGATCCATGCCATGTTTCCATAATTTTTGCCTCACAACAATGTGGATGTCAATATACCATAGTCATTGGAGCATTTGCTTATAGTTCCACTCCTTTTAACTTCTCTTCCTTATCATCCACCTATTCTCTTGGCACTCATGTAGGTGAAGGGTGAGTTTCCTTCACTAGCACCCAAGTCCTCCGATTTACATTATAACTTTCATGTACTCTTCTTCATGTAATTCTATAGAATCTTCTTCATGCTCCTCCAGATTCTCGACACTATATGATGTGAGCACCATTTGCTAAAACTCAAATTTCGTAAAAAGACCAACTGTACACATGAATAAAACTGCGATTTTGAAAAATCCGTTTCTCTTAGAGTTTCATCTGGGTTTTCCCGAAAATTTGACAGCTTGTTTATGAAGTATAAGGCTAAAAATCCATTAAATTTCATAGAAATCCAGAATGTAGATGTAAAGTTACGATTAGTTCTTCACAGGGGTTTTGCTGGATTTTCGTCAAGCAATTTGTATGCATCCTTAAAATTGAACAGTGGAAATCTTCTCCAAATAAATGAATCAATTAATAAGTCAGATTAATATGGATGTCCTTAAACCTATCCAAACTCTGATCATAGGTTTAACTAATCACAAATCCATGATTACTCAAGGTATGACTGCATTAAGTCAAGAAATGGCAGATTTCTCTTTGAATGGAGAATGGACAAATATGGGACAATCACTTCACACGAATTGGTCTAACCTTCTTGATTTTGTAAACACTTTGTTATGAGTCTACAACAGTTTTTGTCATCGATCTAGGACAATAGGATAATTAATTAAAACAAAATTCACCTCTTTTCCTTTGTTCTCTGTCGCTGTTTTTCCTTTCTTTTGCTCGAAATTTCCGGTAAAGAAATCTTCACATATACTTGACCAATTGAGCTGAAACTTCATGGGTTTTTTCTTTAGACTAGGGCAGAAAAATGGTGAAAGTTTGGTGAATTTTAATCGGCCAAATGAAGATAATTTTGATGCTCTACTTGGGCCCTGTGTTTTTGAGATTGCAATTCCTACTACAAATCTGAATATGCAATCCTCTGTGGAAATAAATCTGAAATTTCCCTCCACAAAGAAAGAACGGAATTTGATTTGCTTCACTAGACATTCAACTTGCAATGTCATAAAACACTCAATACTGCTCGGATTTTTTTACTATGCCTGCTTATTGGAAGCTTTCAACTTTCATTTCTAGTGGAACTGGAATCACCTCAATCTGACACATCTTCTATGGGAATGAAAGATATGCAAGAATCAGTGTTTTTCTAGAACAAAAATCAACGGTCTCCTGATCCATAAAAATTTTCTCCTGCTTGCCCTGATCTCTTCTCTTAACATCTGATAATTGAAAATATGCAGACATCGCACAATACAATACAAGGGATATATGATGGGTATGAGTATACCATTATATTCAATGTAGTCAATATAAAAATACCCTTTAGGTAGGGTTACACCACAAAATACTCCTTTAGGACTCACTCAAATATCCGTGCTATGACAACCCAATCCAAATACAGTATTTTTCCATTATCATATTCTGTTTTGGGAATTCGAGACTATTTCATACAAAAATTGAAGATAGATTGAGGAATATTTCTTATCTCAATGAAATCTCTCTCAAGCTTTCCTAGAGCCAGCGAAGCTTTGTCCCCATTGGAACGCATTAGTTTCTAACACAATAACTGAACAAACCTCTATATATAGAGTCTCTCATCTAGCAACCCTAGCATTAGGATGAACCCTTAACCCACTCATTACACTTTATGCAGACAAATTACCAAATATAAACTAGTCTACAAGTGGTCCATTTTACCAATATAACTACTACATTGGATCATGGAGAATTTATCACTACAAGTACAAAGTATATATGAAGACAAACCACTTTAGAGTAGTAGCTCCCTATAGTAGTTCGGAGAAAATATTGCATGCCAAAATGTTGCATCTTGTCATGTTTAGAACACATATGCTAACTTTGGCTTGATTGTGTGAAGATGTACATTGTCTATATTTTAAATGTGTAATCATAGTTTTCAATTTGTAATAATATATCTATGCAATCATAGTGCAAAGCTATATTTTCAATTTGTAATCACAATTTTGACGGGCAACCTTAAAATCATTAAAAATCATAAAAGCCCTGAAGAACCTGTAAGGACCAATGCAGTAATATTAATTGCCCTGTTCCTGAGTGTCCAAAATCTTACATCACCTTTGCCAATGGCAGCACCTAACACCAGCTTTACGTGCAAGTAAGATTTATCTATTGCCTCTCATTCTTGTTTCCACTGACCTTTTTACTTTATCCTCTCTCATCTCACTACTCATCCAGCCTCCTTCCTGCAAATGCTAAGAACTTTGTTCATCTGATAAGAAATGAAAAAGACAAACTGAATCTCAGGGAGACCCCATATGCAGAGTGAGTGTTGAATACACAGTCGAGGGATGCTTTTGGGCTATAGACTCAAGCACATCAGACATGATCGGGAATGTGATAGTTGAGGAAGGCATGGCCAATCATGGACAGAAGAGAACATGTGCCTCAATTGATGACTATTTCCATCAAAAATTAGTAGTTCTGTAGAACAAAGAAGCCTTTTATTAGATTTTAGACACAGTTAGCAGGCCTCCGAGTATCCCTCATGGGATGCTCCGGAGCCACAAGAGGTTACTCACCGGTGGTTTCAACCGTATGCTACGGAAAAAGCCAGTAACAACCACAAAACATGTCTCTTCCTTTCCAGTCATCCTTTCGGGTTCTCCGGTGCATGGGAGGACATTCCAGACATGATAAATAAGAGGCTTGGGTGCAGACAGAGGCACCAGAGAACAGAGAACAGCTCATAATGTGTAATAGGTTGTACGAGGAACTTAGGAACAGGATAGCTGAGTCTGTATTTGTCCTAGATCTCTTTGTAACCTTTATCTTTGGCCATCCCAAAAACAAGAGGCTGGGCAATTGCCATTCCCAATTGATTTTCTGCACACCGAGATTTTTAGGAGAAACATCTTGTGTCCACGTTATTTCTTGTGGGCAATTACCATATCTTGTATGTTTCATTCATAGCTCAGTATTGTATTCATCAAGCAACTAAAATACACTAGTTCTAGCAGCACTGAGACATCACCCTGTCATCTAGTCAGATTACTTGAGAATTCGTGATCATAATTGAATAAATCCAGCACAGGGTGCTGTTTTTTGGCGAGTAAATGTTTTGTTTGTTGGAATATGAGAACAAGGGAGAATGAAGAAGAAGCATATTGCACACATTGGAGATAGTGTGTCCGTTTATTTATTATGCAAAAGATAGTTACAAAACAGTTGACAGTTATGACCGATCATTAGTTAACTAGAAGCTAATGATGACTAACAAAAAGTCTTATATTTTAACATCCCCTCTTAAGGCTTGCCCTACAGAAAGCGAAAACAAACATATATGACATCCAATAGAACCAAAACAGCAGTATGCATTCTTCATAAGCATCTTTGTTGAACAACAGTTCGTTGATTTGGTAGAGCTCTATCAAGCTGAATTGTGACCTTTGTAAAGGTGTTGTTCCCGAGCCAATTCCCGAGTTCCCGGATTCCACCTCCCCAAACTCCTAAATCACCGATCTCCCAAATTATTAGACAACCATTCATGTTGAGCCATCCACAAGCTCCATCAAGTTGTCTCATAACCCTCGTAAGGGTATAATTCCCAAGATCCACACTGAGTTTTATCTATACCAGATCCCTTTCTGCCATCAACTTGTTGACTTCTTAGAATACATATTTTCTTTCTTGGTTTCTTTAAAGGACATATTCATCATCATAATCTTCACCACAACATCTAGTGGGTGTTCAATAAGGACTACATTAGCTTCATTGCATTTGAGCATTCCCTTGAAGACGTCGTTGGCTCCAACACGGCAGTCCCACACTGTATGAACTCTTTTCTGCAATAATAACATTCCATTTTCCTTTTGTCTTTATTTGACTTTCTATGGAAGTTTCTGGAATATAATGCACTCTCATGATGAGAACTACCCTCATCTTCAGCAATTGTTCTTCTTTCATTTGTCAGAAGTGCTGCAATCATGTCAGCAAGAGACTGAGTAGACATTTGGCTAAGGGTAAAAATGATATTGTTGTACTTAGAAGGCAGACTGTTTAATAGGATAGCTTTTGCATCCTCGTCATCTACCATAGTCTGTACATCTGCAAGTTGTCTAATAAGGGATCTCAGGTTGTTGACATGGCTAGACATAGAGATTCCTTCATCCATTTTGAATCTAAATAGCTGAAGTTTTAGCGAAAATTTCACATTGACTGCTTTTGCACCAAACAACATATTTAAAGTGTCCCATATTTCTTTAGACGATTTGTCCAGATCTACATGATGTAGCTCCAAATCAGAAAGCGCAAGACCAATAATAGCTTTCGCTTTATCATCTTTGGTCTGCCAATCCAGTAATTTATTTGCATCGATGGGTGCTTTCTCTTTCCCATTTACTATGCCCCACATTTTTACTCATAAGTTGCATTTGTATTTTCACTTTCCATGTATGAAAATTTAGACCAGAATATTTTTCTACTGGAATTTCCATACTGAAGATAAAATAAAATAAATACGATTGCATATTCAAAAATAGAGAGCAGAATACCAGTGCCCTAGAAAACTGAAAATGTCCTGATTCGCGACTTTATTCGCGCCTTGTTTTCATGGTTATTTCGTGCTCGAAAATGTTGTATTTTCGTGGTTATACCGCTCGTGCCCTAGAACAAAGTCTTCAACATGCTCCAGGAAGCCCACAAAAGCTCCACGATGCCACGAAATGCATCATAAATGCTGCGAAAAACCCTGAATGTATATTGGCTTCTTTATTTTGTGGGTCTGTGACTGGTCTGTGATTATATCTCGTATATTCCACAACTATTGTGACTATAATGTCAAATGGTATATTCCGTGACCCTCAAACAGGTCTATGTGCCCTTAAGCTCACGATTGCAATGTCAAATGGTATGTTCCGCAACTGCAATGCCTTCATTTTGACTGTGACGACAGTGCCCTTGAATTTCCTTTGAATCAAACTTTGTGCCCTTAATGGGACTGATCTTCTTCCCTTCTCTCTTTCCTTGCTAACCTGGCTCTGATACCAATGTTGGAATATGTGAACAAGGAAGAACTAAGTAGCCGATACGGCACCCCTAGACCCCCTGGAGCGGGTACGGCACGTTTCGGGAGTGGGAGCGGCGATGGGAGCGGCCAGGCAGGTCCGGATACGGCTGGATACTTCTGCAGACGTACCCAGCCATATCCTGGCCGTTTCCTGGCCCAAAACTGTGGTTTTTTTTTTTTTTTTTTTTTTTTTTAATTCTGGTTTAAATTTAATATATCATTACAGCAGAAATTACAGTTTTCACAGCACCATTATTCTACAGAAGGTATAGTTTAAATTTAATATATCATTACAGCAGAAATTATAGTTTTCACAGCACCATTATTCTACAAAAGGTATTTTTTAAATTTAATATATCATTACAGCAGAAATTACAGTTTTCACAGCACCATTATTCTACAGAAGGTATATTTTAAATTTAATATATCATTACAGCAGAAATTACAGTTTTCACAGCACCATTATTCTACAGAAGGTATATTTTAAATTTAATATATCATTACAGCAGAAATTACAGTTTTCGCAGCACCATTATTCTACAGAAGGTACCAAGTACAAGCCATCATAAACATGGATAAAAATAGCATGTATGAGATAAATCATAAATGTAATAAACACCTCAACTAGATATGGTAGGGACAATTGAAATTATGAATGTATGAGTAGTTTGTTGTGGCTATTTAGCTTGTTTTGTTTTTCATATGCATAATATGTGGTTAATTCTTATTTAGAAGGCTGAAATTTATATATTTTTTAATTTTTATATTTTTTTGCACTGCCG
This sequence comes from Taxus wallichiana var. yunnanensis, assembly GCA_018340775.1. Taxonomy (NCBI): domain Eukaryota; kingdom Viridiplantae; phylum Streptophyta; class Pinopsida; order Cupressales; family Taxaceae; genus Taxus; species Taxus wallichiana. Next base: position 85,396,973 of record CM031241.1, on the reverse strand, counting down.
TATCCTACGCCGTATCCGAGCCCAAAACATTTTTGCCGCTTTCTGCGCATCGGATACTCCGTACTCCGCTCCCGTATCCAAAACGATCGGCTACTCAGAGAAAGAATGAAGAAGAAGTGGATTGCAAACATTGGAGATTGTGTGTTCGTTTATTTATTATGCAAAAGATAGTTACAAAATGGTTGACAATTACAACCGATAATTAGTTAACTAGAAACTAATGATGACTAACAAAAAGCATTATATTTTAACAGTGTTATCTATTTTTTCTCTATGGGTGGGGAACCCATTTAAGCCCCCAATACCCGCCCAACCCCTCCCCGCCACGCACCCTCTTTTTTTTAATATATACTTTGTATATTTACAACAAGGGCCTGTACAAAAGAATCAGAAGATGTACAGGGAAAATACAAAACAGATTACATTTTTCTTAAACAAATCAGCAGGGCAGCCAAATCAGAATAATCCTTGGGGTCAAACTGCTTAGCCTCTTTAAGCAACAGATGTCCTTTCACAAGCAATTGCATTCTAACTTCACTTTGCCAAGCCTGCCAAAAAATCTCCAACGTGCCCACTTCCTCTTTGAAAATATAATTGCATCTGAGTTTCCAGAGGATAAAAAGGGCTGATACCCATATGCAATGCCATATAGTTCTGAAAGGAGCACGAATCAGCATGCTGGAATCTCCCAATAAAGCTGCTCTCCAGTGAAGATTTCCTTTGAAGAGTATTGCCATTCTAGTTTGTATTGCTTCCCAGCAGGCTCTAGCAAATGGGCAGTCTCATAATAGGTGTTTTACTGTTTCAAGTTTGTTAATTTTCAGTGATGACCATTACACTTTCAAGAATAAAATCAATTGGAGGATTGCTTTTCCATGTTAGACAATTGATCCAAAGTTGATAACTAATGATAGGTCAGATATTTGCTTTTAGCTACTCCAGAAAATATACCAAAGAGTTCAGTCAAACCTTCCTCATTCAGCTGACAATGGTTAATTAAAAATTACACTCACAATGCATGTGAGGAAACATTAAATCTGAAATAACTTACAACCCATATAGAAAAATGCAAGATTGGTACTAGCTGACACAGATGCAAACATGTGACTTGCATGGGAGATGGCAAGGCCTAAAACATTATCCATGTTACCTAGTATCATTCAGTCAAAAATTTACAAGAACCCATATACAAGACTGAAATGATACAAGGCTACATAGAATGATAAATCTAATCTAATCCTAGATTACAGTCAAAATAAAAAATGAGGAACTTTTTTTTATTTCTTGTAAAATGAAACTCGGTCAAAGGCTTGATGATAATTTAATGTCTTCATAATTTAATGTTTACATAGTGTGCATTCCTCTTCCACAAAGCAACAGGTCAGTTGGCCATAACCAAGTAATGGAGTATATTAAGGCTGTTAGCTCAAACGCTTCAAAAAAACCCTTAAAATAGTGCAAACATCACTAGACCTCTACAATTACATAGAATAAAGTTGTCAAACAGATCTGAAGAAGGTCATCATAAAGTACAGGCACTATTGCTTATATGGGAAGAAATATAATACCAAATCAAACAAAATCACAAGGCATACCACTCATAAAGTAGTTTTCCAAATCTCTATTTTGACAAGGAAATCAGTCAAAATGTCTTCTTACCGTCCAGATTTTGAAAAATGTCCAGCTCCAAGCTCACATTTGAATAGTAATAAATTGTCGTCGGTCTTCTTTTCCCTTAATTTTGCTACATATTTGGCGGGCTCTGAGTATAAAACACGTGGATCTGTGTAAACAATGATCCCCATTAGAATCCTTATCAGAGAAAAATTTATGAATAGACCAAGGCTAAAACTTCAGACTTACCATGAAGACCTCCAGTGACTAAAATGTTCGGGTAATTCTGTGCATGGACCTGTATAATTGTGGCCCTCAGTCAAGAGCTATGGTTAAAATTTTCTGGACAAATGCAGTTATGCTTTTCATCGTATAAAAATCATATTTGATTGATTTATAATACTTGCAATTCTAACTAAATACAAGGAAAAATATATGACTGTTCAAAGATGCAAAAAAAAAATGAAGAACGATATTTATTTACACAGCCCAACAGAAAAAGAATAAGTTCACAATTTTAAAGCTCCACAATCGCATCACATATGAACATTGAAAACAAGTTGCTCTTTTCATAAAGGTGATTACTTTGAAACTAAATTTAAATGATCCTTGATTTCCAATCTTTGAAAATAAACTAATCCTGCAAAAGGTATAAAAACATGGCAAATCTGACTTGTGCCCAAGATTGACAGAATAATTTTCTCAGTAACAATACTGAAATTTCCATGCAGTAACATGAGAAGAGATTTCTTTGACAGACTAGAATAAAAAGCAGCTTGTCAATACATCATATATTTTAAGCATACATGTCAATGCAAGAACACCAGTGAGAAAAACAAACCACCCATTAGGAGTCGAACAATACTCCATATTGTATTCATTCATATAGACAAGAGAGAAATAAACCACTCATTAATGGAGTTGAACAATACTCCATATTGTATTCATTTATGAATCATGATGGAGTTTAATTACCTAATTCTAATGCTAATTGATTATTTCAACCGTGTCCTTCTAACCAATGAGTGTTGTTAATCTTAACACTCTTCTTTCCTCAAAAGCGGCAAAGATTCTGTCGCATTTGGCTGGGGTTACAGGTTTTAATGTGAGTCTGGGCGGTCATATGGACTACCATGGAGGCACATCTTCCCTGCTGGAATCGGAGGTGCTGATTCATCTAGTGATGCTTAATCTGTGCCAAGGATGTAGTGCTCTGTTTTCTATACAGACATAGACAGGATGTATGGTTGTGATAATATAGTCAGATTTTTTTGCCAAAATTAATAAATTATGTATATAAGATTGGCTTAGTAAGCCGTAGCTAGTAGTTTAAGCTGGCAGGCATAGACTGTCTACAAGTAGTTTTCTGGTATAACTAGGTGCTCAAACCTATAGTAATCAATTTACTGCTCATGTATTGAGTTTTTAATTAATGAATATATCGGTAAAGGGACACCTACAACCCTTGTTAACGAATCCAAAAAATACACTCTTCTTGGCTCCGCATTGACGTACAGATAGAAGTAAGCCACAATATCACCTATTTCTATTCTCAAATTACTGAAATTTTTAATAAGGAAATTAATTTTTTAATTGATTAATAATACCTACTATAATAATAATTAACTTACAATTAAAAAGGGTGGGGGTGCTTTACAAACTAAAAGCATATTTACACCATAGAAGACTTCAAAAATTGAGTTAATGGCTGGTACTCACATTGTCAACTGGAGAATAGGACTTCATGTAAAAGTAGAACTCCTGTTTCCGTGGATCACCCCACTCCTGGAATACACCATAAAGAAGTCAAGTCGTTTCTAGTTATTGGCAAATTTTGCAATAAAGCATTTACATCATATGCAGATTATTGACAGTTCTAGAATAATCAACGTAGGAAAGTTATTGCAAATATTTCTCCTCATCAATTTTGCTGAATAATCCACCTCCAATATTACCACAAAATTTACAAGAAACAATTACCTCCCACTCAGAAGTTGTCAATGGGATACTAGAATCTAGCATTGTTGTGACAACATCTACAAAAGGCACTCCTGCCACTGCTGCTTTAAACAAATCCGGTCTCATATTTAACACTGCACCAATAAGTAAGCCGCCCGCACTTCTTCCATCAATGCATACCTTATCCTTTGAACCATACTTATGCTTTAATAGATATTCTGCACAACTGATAAAATCGGTGAAAGTGTTCTTTTTCTTTAATAGCTTTCCATCTTCATACCACTTCCGCCCCATCTCACCCCCTCCTCTAACATGAGCAATTGCATATACAAAACCACGATCAACCAAGCATAACCTTGTTGCTCTAAAATCAGGATCTATGCATACCTACAAACCAAACAACACAAGTCTAGCACATGAAAGAGCCTCTATAATAGTCACAAGATGCAAACAAAAAAGAAGCAAGGGCTTATTAGATCGTGTTATTATATACATCTCACTATTTTGATATTTACAAGAAACAAAAATTGAAATCAGCTTTTAGATTTCCATAGCATCACCAAAAACACCGTTATTAGATAAGGAAAAAAATTGTATCAATGTCCATGCATAACAAAAGTGTAGGCAGTTTTCGAAGAAGGTAACAGAATTGTTAATAAATGTGGTATTTATTATCAACATTTTGCAGAGAAATGTATTTAAGATGTCTAATAAATAAAAAGATTAAATAAGCCTAGCTTTAATAAGAGCAAATTTTTAGTTGACAATGAATGGAGTAAAAGGTAGACATCATTCATTGCCTTAAAAACCCCATTTTAAGGTCCGACATAAATGTATTAGACACTCTTCTAAGAATATGGCTTTTTAATTTATAAAATAAATTTAAATTAAATTCATAAACAAGCCGACTGCACATGAGAGTTGTGTGTGTGTGGTTCGACAAATAGCAGATTAAGAAGATTTCCCCATATATATAAGGAGAGACACATATGCCCGTGTATTTACATTCAATCTATTCATTGTTACTCCATTTCGACAATTGATTATCATTCATATTGACATCAATGGCCTCCACAGTTTCGCCGCAAAAGCCTCCAGCACAAAAGAAGCTCTCCAATCATGTGGAAATGCAACACAAAATGCAAAGAAAGGTTGCAACCATGATTAAAATGCAAGCAGAAAAATATATCTTAGCAGAAAAGGAAGCCTCTATAAAAATGTCTGCCGCAAATTCTCCGTTGGAGGAAAAGACAGACTCTGATGGCCAGAAGAAGCTCGCAGTAGCAGTGAAAATGCCGGCAAGGAAGTCTCCTTTGGTAGAAAAGGCAGATTTTGAGGGAGTGTTTAGAGAAGGCAATAAGATTATTGATGAATGTAGTATACTTAAAATTCAAGATAAGAACATTGAAATTGATATCTTTCGGCATATTTCAGATAGATGTATTTAAGATGTTGACAGTTGTGTCAGCCATCAACCATAAGATATTTGTCTCATAAATAAAAGGATATATGTCAGGATAAGGACGCTTGTATCGGGTCCTCCCAGTTGAATTGTATTGAGATTTATATCTTATGAATACAATCTGCTATAATTCTGATGCTATGCTCTGCCATGGTATGTTATGCAATTACTATTCTGTGTACATTGTTATTGATAATCTGGTATCTGAGAAGACAATAATCATAATCAATTCTGGACACCCGAAGCCTATTCTTTTTTATTTTCCGTAGGCTAAGGGGAATTAATGAGGGAAATAAATTAATTTAAGTGATCCAAGGGTACTTTTATATTTTAATTGGAAAAAGGACACTTAAATTAATATTTTAATAAGTGGGGCCAAAAAATAGAAGTGGAATAAAATATTATATTTCCAATATGGGGCGCCAAAAGCAGAATTGAGTGCATGAGGAATAAAATAAGAAATTTCCATTATGGGGCACCAAAGATAGAAGTGTTGCTTGAACATCAAGTTTTTATTTTTAGATGGAGCGCCAACCTTGGATATGCCAATTAAATAATTTTTAATTGTTTATTTAGCATGCATGAAGCTCTAAAGGTGGTGCCACCCTTTGGGGGAAGACATTAAAGATTATAAAAGCAGATTTTGGGGTTTATTATTAAATCATCTTGGAAATTTATCAACTACTTCATTGTCTGCAAGTAGCTTCTACTTCTACATTAGTAATAGAGGACGAAAACCCTCATTTACACACAAATCTGAGGACGGAAACCCTCATATCTAAGCTTGGCAATTCCATCCAGGGGTTGCAGTGATCATTCAGAGTACAAATATTCATCCAGTTCAGCTAGGGCATCATATTCAGGGCTGTTTTAGCATTCAGAACAGCAATTTTAATAGGAATTTAATAGGAATTTCCACTTCTAACAAGTTGGCGCTGTAACATCTATTTTGACTTTGTATTTATAGCATGAGCTTTGTTAGAAAATTTTTATATCAGTACCTAAAAGTCTAAAAACATTCTGGTCAAGATAAATTAAAATTTGTTTACATGCAAAACAAATATTTAGTTTGCAACAAAAAATCTGTAATTGAATTGTTGAAAGCATTTTTATTTTTTTGCTCAATGACAACTATGGAAAGGCTCAAGGCCCACAAAAAAATGAAAATCAGACCCGGGCAAACCTCCGCAATGGGTGAAAGTAAGAAGCGAAAGAGGTACTAACAGGATTACCAAATACCATTATGAAGGAATCCATCAATTAGATAGCGAAGGATTATCCGAGATGATGGATGAGGTCATCATAATTGACATGAAAGAACCAGAAAGATCTTATCATCTTCAACATAAGAAAAGATTCATATCAACAGATTAGATGTGTGTCCATATACAGTAAATTTGAGACTGATCCTAGACATGAGCTCTTCTCCAAGGTGTGTGAACGGGAGATAGCATCCAAAAAAGGAAACAACCCACTGCATGAAACCATTCACTTTGGATGTGCCTTCTGAGAGCCACATACTACTGCCCATATAACAATATACATCATTTCATGAGGCACAAAAACAACATACAGAGTTTTCATCTAGATCACTCCTGCTGACAAATTATACCTTTTAATAAGTAGAAGCTTCAAAAAAGAGAAAAATGTCACAACTGTACTGGCCCGAGCGAGTGCAGACCAAAATGTGCCAAGAGGGAAGGCTGTGTGCAAAGCGCTAAAGAAAAGAAAATTCATCACAAGCCTCCACAAGACTGAATTGGCCCATATATATATCCTAGATTGTTTCGGTACAGGTACGGGTTCGGGTACGGTATGCTGAAACGGCAAATTTTTAAAAACCTCAGGTATGGTACGTTGTGGGTACGTTCGTACAATATATTTTTAAAAAGTAAAAAATATAAATATATATTAAAATTTAAAGAAAACAACAAGCTTATAGTCTCAAGTCTCAACAACCTATAAAATATTAGAAGCCAACAACAAGCTTATTATGAATCAGAAGCTATCTAAAGCAAGATTTCTTTGACTGAATACAAGAAGACCACAAAACATTAAATCTATGAGTCCATCTACTAATGGGCTCACAAACATTCCACTTATTGTTAAGGCCCAGGGAAAGGTTTGGGGAGAAGGCAATCTTTTCATAGAGTTGTTTGGAGGTAGCCTCTTGGAGAAGGGGCCCTTTGAGCCACCTCATAGTATCCCAAAAGTCATTCTCATCCTCCATAATTAGTCCAGTAGAGGGAGCTGTGAAAGCATATTTGAGCATTGTATACATTCTGAACTGAGATTGAGGAAGCTTATAGAAAGCTTTAAGGTCTGTCCATTTCATCCACTTCCCAAATCTGTAAAAGTCATGAAATATTTTAATTCCTTTCTCAAACCAAAGAAGGGCAGAGCAGCCTCTTGTCAAGGCAAGGATCTTATCCTTATAGTTCAGATTCGACAAAATCGATTTGCAGGCTTGGCACCTAGTGTCAAAGGAAGAGAACATAGACTGCCCAACCACCAAGTGCTTCACTTGTTCCCATGCCTTTCAAATTGACTGAAGAATAAAGGACCCATGAGGAGCAACAAGAAAGCCCCCAAATAGTAAGTCAACCAAATGAATTCCTTTTCATTTCTCTTGACCCTTAGGACCCTATTGCCAATATTGAATCTCACATGAACTTTCCAAGGTTCAATTCCAGTCAAAGCCCGCAAATTTTATTTATTTTTTTGCACTTTGAGTAAAAACCATGTGGGTACACTGTGGGTACATACCAGTACCCGGTATGTATCAGGCCTAGTACGGGGGGTGGGGTACTTGGCGTTTCTGGGCAGTCTAGTATATATCATTGTGTGGGTGTGTGTTAAAGAGCTAAAACAGAGAACTTAGCACCTCCATGAAGATTTATCAAAAAGAACCACCACAAGAAGTCTTCAACCAACCAGAATAAATGAGGAGTCTTCACAAACTGATGTAAGGGAAAATTACACGGGTCCTCATCAGTTGATTCAGAAAATATTACATATTTTAAATAAAAGTTTCCCAGAGTAGAAGTCAGTCTCTGATCATCATGTTCTCAGGCACATTCTGAGACCCTTCTTCATTTTCCTCTTCGCTTTTCTCATTGTCCAATTCTGGGCAGCAGCCAGGAGGATCAAAATTGACCTCCTGCGGAACCTGTGTCTTCAACCTCTTGGACAAAAACACCTGCCCCCTGCTCAGCTTCCAGAAACCATCAGTGATCATGTGCTAGTGGTGACAACTTTCAATTCCAATGGAGTGTATCAGGCATTCCAAATTCCAGTGATCCTCATGCAAAGAATAAGAGCTGGTGACATTGGACAACATATTTGTGCAGCTTAAAGACTAAGCGACCTCGTAAACATTCTTGCTTCCAATAGATTGCCCAAGGTCCAACATCATGGTTTTGATTAATTTTTCAATATCCTTGCCTTCAACTTCCCCGCTTGTTTCTCAACGCCCACAAACTCCAAAACCAGGTCCTCATAAAAGGATTCCATATTTCCTAGTCAATGTATGCAAAGATTATGTCCTCGAAACACTTCCCCAGTTTGCTGCCCGTCCTTTTCCTTTCCCTTTCCCAGCCCACGAGCTAAAGGGAGGCGCCACTTTCATCTTTATTGGGTGTCGCATACTTAAAAGACTACTATATAGATAGGTTAGGCAACACCCTATGCATACCACACAGCAATCCATTTTTCTCGAAACTGACTTCTCTAAGCAAATACCCAAATCTAGTTTCTCAATGAAGGATAATGCCTGAACACCATAAGCAGGGGATAGAAATAATCACCGAAGAAAAGCCCCAGTTTCACCCAACCCATAGCCATAATCATAAAGAGGCCCAAATTTAGACTCAGACCCATATTAAGTTTAGGACAACAGACTCAATCAAACCAGACCCACCATTCTGGCCCAAAGACCTCCATCCCAGTTTTAAGAAAAAAACAGAGTGAACCCAAAACATACCTACACCATCCAACCCCGGCTGATCACCCATGCTTCGCTCCCACAGCATGCATCTCAAGTATTATGTTCCATGCAAAGGTAGATGGCAACATATATACACTTCTTTGAGGAGGCAGAGTCAAGCATGTGGGAGGGCTTAAGTGAAATTATTGAGAGGGGCAGAATTCTAGAATCAGCATCGTAAAGGCCCCAAACCCGAAAGCAAGACATGTCATCAAAATCGTGATGCAAACTATAAACCTCAATGAGGTAACAGGAAAGAGATACTCACACAGGTCACAACAATGCTAGGGAGAATTACTTATCGGGAATTCCCCTTCACTCCCAACAAGGTAATAACCACTTTATTACACCACTAACATTTATCAGGGGAAACCTGCTTGGTTAGCGTGGTAAAAATCTCATACCAAAATCTTCTGAATCACCTTTGAGTATGCGGGCTGTTTGAAATGATGAGAGAGAGAGAATGAAGAGAAGAGGAAGGTATACAGAACACGGCACATTGAGATATGTGTGTGTCCATCATTTTATAATGCTGGAAGAAGTTACATTGTAGTTGGCGAAGCTCATAACCAAAAATTAATTCATAGATAACTAATACTTTATTAAGTGTTAACTAATATATTTTAATACCCCCTCTATGACTAATCTGGAAACTAGTCCAAGTTTGTCCTGAAATTTTACAAACAAAATGGTACCTGTTGAATATATATAGTTGATCTGTTCGGTTATTCAGTTTTACCTACCTCTAACCGATAACTAAATGTAACCACGTTTTATAGAATAAATATACTTTGCTTACGCCCATTCTAGCTGTGCAGCTTTGGTCCTCTCTTTCCTTTCTCAATTTTCTTTTGCTAACATTGGTATCAGAGCGTTTTACCCGAGGCGGCCCTTGACAGGTACGGGAGTGTGGAACAGAGTTTGAGGAAGCCCTGATAGGGCACAAACTGAACTGGGAATCGTGTTTTTTAATCATATTTTTCCTGAACCATGAAGGCAGTGACAACCCAATCGCTACGTGAATGAAAGTAAGTGAAAACCTAGATTGAAATCAAGCCCCACGTACAATTGCGACATGAAGATAAAATTGAATTCAGGCATTCCTGACTCGTGAAGCTCTGCTAGGGCACGACGAGCAGGCTCTGAGGAATTCAAGTTCGTATCATTGGTTGCAAGGACGTCTGGTGCATTCGCGTTTTAAGAAATTCGATGAAAATACAGTCGCAATCAGGAAATACAGTCGCAATCACCATTAAAGTCGTGTTAAAGCATTTTAATACCTATTTCTGAAAATTGCCTGATGTTTCGAGGGCAGAAGTCATCATTTCGAGGGAAAAGGTCGACGTTTCGAGGACAAAGGTTATAGTTTGTACAGTCGCAAACCCTACAGTCGAGGATTTGAAAAATACAATAAAAACCGTTTCAGATTTGTATCTTCCTATTTGAAATTCGCTACATAATATCCGCTTTCAATAGCAAAGGTAATCTTAAAGGGCCTATTTTATGCCTATAATGCTTGTGATTTGCATTTGAATAATCAATTCATACTATTTGTTGGAGCGGGCAACATATTATTTTATTATTTCTGTTATTTTGGAATAATAAATGGCAAATATATCAAACCTGATTTTGTCGGACTGCAAAAGTTAACGAGCACAAATTTCAATGTATGGAGCCACAAAATTCTAACCCTTGCAAAATTTTGTGATTGTGATAAGATAATCACGGGTAGTGAAGGTCGACCAACGACGAACTTCTCGTATTATGACAAACGTCATAAGGAGGCTCTATCGCTTCTCAAGTTGTCGGTGTCGGAAGAATGATACCGAGGTCCGGAATGCCACTGGGGCTAGTACGCTATGGGCCAGTCTAAGGGATAAATATCATATATCAGAAAAGAGTCGGGTTTTATACCTAAAGAATATGCTCTTTTTCGTGAAGCTACAAGGTGGATTATTGTCTAAGCACCTACTTCGGATGAAAGACCCTCGAGCCCGAGTTATCTTCCATCAACAAAAAGGTGGACGACGATGATATGGTGGCTCGGTTACAACAGCTTACCTGTTGCAAAAGGAGCGGAGGCAAATTCAAGCAGAATCCAGTTTTGACCAATCAAAGAGTGTTCTTGTCTCACGGTCAAAAGGAAAGTGGAGACGTCATTCGGTGAGTCCTCCGGTTGGTATCGGGGCACTTGCTATTCTTGTCACAAGGTTGGCCACCTTAAGAAGGATTTTCGGAAGTGGAAGTATGATCTTTCGCAACAAAACAAAAAACCATGGGATGAGGAATATGTGGTAGCAATTGCAGAAGAATGGGATTGGATGATGAGCATGTTGTTTATCGTCTTACAACACAATGCTCGCATGACAATGGTACTAGTTGGGTCATTAACTCCGATGCATCCACACACTTTTCATGTCATAGGGACCTGGTATGTTTCATTTACTATAAATATATGTTTTGAATCGTAATACTCAGCGATGGAGAATCCTTGCAAAGAGAAGGAATAGGAGATATAGGCATTGTATTGAACAATGCTCATTAAGCTGTTGGTACGGAATGTTAGATATGTACCTTCTTTACAAAATAATCTTCAATCTATTCGTCAATTAAGCGCAAATTCCAATATTTCTATGCGAAGAAATGTGTCGTCTCGATGTGAAACAGAGATGGATGATTGCCCTTGGTATTGAGCAAGGTGGCCAATATCGTCTTGTTGATCCTACTATGATCAACATGAATGCATGTGTGGAGGACAGCTCCACCATACAGGATGTGCAGGAGGCTGCAATGCCTTGGGAGGAAACCATTCCTCACAGATCTGTTGACTTGGATATAGTCAACCTACATGCACTTATTATGGAGGGAATATCCACTATACCAGATGTACGAGAGTGCCTTGCGAGGATGGATTTCCTCATTCTGAAGAACAATTTGTTGTGGATGGAGACTCCACTATTCTAGATGCATTGAAGGTGCATGGTGAGATGGCATGCCAAGCCACTCACTCAAAGGTACTTGCTCGAAGGACAATAGAGCATGAACAATTTGCTCATTGTGTTGTGAAAGACCTTTCCCAACAGAGGGGGATAAATGAGCAAATAGATGAGACGGAGGAGTTGGTTCTCACTCTTACTACTACGGAGATGGTTATTTCTCCCACTACTGAGACGGAGATGCTTGTTTCTCCTACTATTGCGGAGTTGGTTCTAACTCCCACTACACAGATGGTCACATTTCGGTTGCTTCTCCTTAGCAACTCAATTTGATTGGAAGGCACTTCACCATGCTTTCTGAAAAGGTTGGATGAGAACTACATGGAGTTGCAAGGGCATGATCAAGGTGACTTAGATTGCAGGCTAATTGAGTCTCTATATAGACTCCAGCAGGCTACACAAGCCTGAAACAAATTTCTCAATCCACCTCTTCAAGTTTCTGATTCCAGCACTTTGGAGATGGGGCTAACACTCTTAGCCATTGATGATTCATTATTGGTCAATGAATCACATAACGAAGAATCAGTAGACCACTTGTCATATCCTCTATTCACACGACCAAATTCTTGTTTTTGCGGTTCTTCTACATTCAACAACTACAACACAACAATGGACTGTTCATTTCAAAGTACAACCTATGGCATAGTCTATAGATCTAATGACTAAACATATGGGCTTTACAAAATTTGTAAAATTTCGAGACAAACTTGGTATTGTTTCTGGTTTAGTCATTAACGGGGTGTTGAATATATATAGTTGATCTATTCAATTATGCAGTTTTTCCTACGTCTAACCGATAACTAAATGTAACCACCTTCAATAGAATAAATATACTCTGCCTGCATCCATTCTAGCAGTGCAGTTTTGATCCTCTCTTTCCTTTATCAGTTTTCTTCTGCTAATAGTACCAAGAGATTTAGTCATTACATCTGCAGGCTGCTCTGTAGGACAGATGTGAAGAGAGACATCATCAAACTCGACTATCATATGTAGAGACGATGAATTGCAATGTATTTGTTGCGAGCATGATATACCAAATTGTTTACCATCTTCTATATACCCTGATAGCCACTGAAAATGGAGAGTGGAGTGGGTATAGTTTGAGGAAGCTGAAGGTCAATCAAAATCTGACTTAGCCAAATTGTTTCACAATTGGCATTGACAGCTGCCTTGTTCTCTACTTCAATAGACATATAGCTACAATGTGCTAAGCTTGCTTTGCCACAAAATGAATCTTGAACCAAAGAAAAAGATGTACGTGGTGGTAGGTTGCCAATATCCACTGATCCTCCCTAATTAGAGTTTGTATAGCCTATCAATTTGAAATTTTCTAGCCTCTAATATAGGATGCCAAACTCAAGAGTTCCTTTAACATTTATTAGAATTTGTATTGTTGTTGTCCAATGAATGAACTTTGGTTTAGACAAAAACAAGAAAGATAGCTAACAGCAAAACATAGATCCGGTCATGTGGATGTAAGATATATCAGGCTTCCCACCAACTGTCTGTAGAGTGATTCATCGACCAATGATGAATCATCATGAGTTGAGCACTTCAGCGCAGCCATTATAAGCATAGAAGATGGATTGCAATCCATCATTCCAAACTTCTTCAAGAGACTAGTGGCATACTTGACCTAAGCTATGAAAATGAGATGGTCATGTTGCCAAAATTCTACACCTAAGCAATAGTGTAGGAGGCCTAGATCAGTCATGTCAAAAGCAGTACATAAATCAGATTTGTCTCGCTGAATTGTAGTATTCCCACTACCTGTGATGGCAAGATCGTCAACATATACAATAAGTATCACAATGTCATCACCATCACTTTTGACATAAAGATTCAGATCAAAAAGACTTCTTCTAAATCCATAATCTTGTAGATGTTGATCAATTTTTATATACTAGGCTCGTGGAGCCTGCTTAAATACATATAGGGGCTTAAGCAATATGCAAACCAGCTAATCGCGACTAGGTGCCTGAAAACCTTTAAGCTGCACCATGTAGACCTCCTCCAAATCTCTGTTTACGAAGGCACTTTTCACATCTATTTGAAATACTTTCCAGCCAAAACTAAGTTGTTATAGACAGAAGTCATTGAAATGAGACCATCTTCGCAATAGAAGAAAAATTCTCCTCATAGTATAATCTCTCTTGTTGCAAAAACCTTTCGCAACTAGACAAACCTTGTACTTGTCCCAAGTACCAACGGCTTTGCAACACCCATTTGCATTCAATAAGTTGTTTACTTGAAGGTAATTCCACTAGCTTCCAAGCATTGTTCTTTATCAAGGAGTCATACTCTACCTGCATGGCAGTATCTACCTGCATGGCAGTATCCCATTCAGGGTTGCCTTTAGCTTTAGAATATCTCTATGGTGCAAGAAACGTGAAAAGATCAAAAGAAAGAGCAATATTTATGTGCTTTGTTGACTCAACAACCTTCTTTCCAGCTCTTCGGGCCCATGCATTTGATTGAGGAATTTTATCCTCTTGCACATCCTATATGGTGGAGTAAAACCACTTAGGCGATCTTTATACCTAAGAACTCTGGGGTGACTGAATCTCGTCCATATTATTGGCCACCTCAAGTTAGAGGCACAAATAGACCAATGTATTAGAAATATCAGGCATGGGTGCACGGGTTGTCATTGTGGACTCTGTGAAGGAGTACTATATGAAATAGATTCCTCATCTTTCAAAGGAACCTCAACACTAGATTCAGGTACCAAAAATCTTGCTTGCTAGTGACAAATAAAAAAGGATTTTTGCTCCTTCACATTAACATCTTGACTAACAGTTATCTTGTTAGTGGAAACGTCAAAGATTGGTCACTACAGCTAGCAAAGAAATATCTTGTACTCTTGGAATCTAGTTTACTTCTTTTTCTATGAGACACCAAAGTATATGCAACAAAACCAAAAATATTAAAAGTTGTTACCTCGTATTTTTGGACCAAGCTTCCTTCGGGGCAACATCTTTAAAAGCTTTCCAAGGACTCCTATTCAGGATATACACTTTCATGTTTACTGCTTCTTCCCAATATTTGTATGGCACACCTCTACCATGCATCATGCATCGAGCCCTCTCCATGATAGTTTTGTTATGCCTTTCAACCACCACATCTTGTTGTGGGGTGTAAGGGACTATTGACTACCGTTAAATCCGTTGTTGCAATAGTCCTTGAACTGCTTGGAAGTGAATTCGCCACCATTGTCGAATCTTAGAAATTTGATCTGTTTACTTGTCTGGTTTTCCACCAATACTTTGAAATTTTCAAACGCTGTAAAGCAATCAGACTTTTGTTTCAAGAAGTAGACCCACATCTTCCTAGAGAAATCATCCACCAGCAACATAAAATACCTTGCACCAAGATTGTTGGCAATTTCAAGGATGTTTCACAAAGATTTAAATGAATGAATTCTACGAGCCCCTTTACATCCCAAGCACCTTCAGTCGAAAAGGCTTCTACTTTTGCTTGCCAACCAAACAAATTACACACATATCCTGTGTTTCTTGGATGGTTGGCATACCATGAACCGTGTTCACTCTACTATGTTTGGCTAAGTATTGAAGGTTGAGATGTCCAAATCTCTCATGCCACAAAATGATAGTATTACCCTCCATAACTAGTGCATGTAAATTGACCTTGGCAAGGTCAACAAGCTTATACAAGCCACCTTGCCCAATGCCCAGAGCAATTACCCAGTCCGATTTCACATCAGATACAATACATTTTTTTCCAGAGATATTCACTGTGATGTTGGGATTTTCAGTTAATTGGCTAATAAACAGTAGTTTTTATTCAGTCTAGGAAAATACCTAACAATCCTAACTACGAATTTTTCAGCATCATTTAATACTATGCGTACATCTCCTACCCCTTTTTCAGCATGTGTACAACCAGCACCCAATGAAACTGAATAAGTGTTTATATTTTAAGTAAATGTTACATACCAGTCTTTTTGACATGTGAAGTGTCTGTATGCACCTAAATCAAAAATCCGACTGGTAGCACTGTTGATCGAGCATGATGACAAGACTGTCAATGAAAAATGCAACTGTCTGCAAATATGTCTTGCAATTTGAAACGTTGTGCCTCTTTTTCTTTCTTGGTTAAGTCTGCAAGATTTACGGTTTGCAAGCATGGATGCCTGGAAATCTAAAAATTATTACCAATACTTCTGTAAAATCTCCTCCTGTGCATTAGACATCTGCAATATATGTAAAGCAAACTCGTACTGGAAAAACCACAAAAATGATGAAAAATTGCAGCTGTAACCAAGTGCAAATCGTGTTTGTAATTAGCATGCCCTAGCTTCTGCCTGATGTCTTCCTAGCATGATTTTACACAGGTATGTCTTCTACTCTGCTTCCTCACAACATGACCTTCAAATCCTGCTAATCTTGGATTTGGCTAGCATTTTAAAACTGTAAATTGTGATTTTGGAATTGTTGGCATTTAAAAACAGAAAATTGTGACTTTTCTCAACAAAAATCACAACTAGAACTCGCATTGTGAATGAAATCATGATTTTGAAATCTTTGGTCTGATTGTTATGAACGTAAACTGTCACTCTGATCACACATGACATCCTTTCCCTTCCATTTGGTTGCTCTAGGTCTGTACGACCTCAAAATCACAAAATGATGATTTTCACCTTCAAATCTTAATGAAACTATGAGAATCGACCTTGACTGCTTCTAGCCCACTCGTGCCCTTCTCCTAGGGCATCCTCAAACAATTCTAAATCTCTCGTCCTTTTAGCAGTTTGTACCCAATCAGGGTTTCCTCAGACTTTGAAACTTTCTGTCTGTACCCTGCTCCTAGGGCTTCCTCGAAGTGTGGCTCTGATACTAATATTAGAAAACAGAAAATGATGAGAGACAGAGAATGACTTGAAATGGAAGGTATATGGCAAACGACACACTGATATGTGTGTACGTCATTTTATTATGCTAGAAAAAGTTACATTGTAGTTGGGGAAGTTCATAACCGAACATTAGTTAATAGATAACTAATAGTTCATAAGAGTTAAATAATATATGGGCTCCCAGAAGATGCTTTATCTTGCAATCACACTTTCAGTCACACACCACTATTTGTAGCCCAATCAGCTGCCTAGTTACCGACTCTTTTAGTACACGGAAATCAATCTTGTCGAAGTTCTTGCACAAGCAACTGATTTCATCCATAATAGCTTTGATCCTCCATGCAGTGACTTAATCTCCTTTCACAGCATTAATGTTGATCTACTAATGTCCTTCGATGCCAATATTTTTCCATCCTTTAAGCACTGCTATCTGGATTCCCTTCAAAAGAGCCCTCACTTCAGCAATATTATTGGTGCCACTACCAATATCTAGAGAGAGAATAAAAAAGGGTTGACCTAAACTGTCCCTGAAGATGCCTCCACACCCAACCGGACCATGGTTACCCTTAGAAGCGCCATCAAAGTTGAATTTCACAATCTTGACACTAGTGGAGACCAAAAAGTCTTAAGCCAATTCATAATTAGACCATCAAGCCCATCATCAGGCAATGGGTGAAAGAATTTTAGTGAAGCAAAAATATTTCTTATTTTTCTGTTTTGCAAAAACTACAATAAGGATTATTTATAGAAATGCAAAGAATTTTATGGATATAATTATTTTACTGTTGACAAGAATCCATTAGACATTATAGAGTACAGAAATCAATGCATTCAAGAGGATAACAATTACTATGCAATTGTTCCCTGAAAATCTTCTCAATATAAGAATCATTTTTCACTAGTGGCATATGAGTGATCACTTTTTTATAATAAGGCATAAGAAATGCATTCAAGGGGATAGATTAAACATGCATAAGAGTCGGATATCATTTGATTACAAAGCAAGCATACCTCATATGAGCCATATCCATAGAGAAGAAGCGGATCTGTCCCATCTAGTCTTACTAAATCTTTCCTATACACAATGGAAATTGGCACTTTTGTCCCATCAGAAGCTTCTGCCCATTCTCGAACAGTTTCATAATTTTCTTTGTCAAATCCTCCCAAGACCTATAAAATATAGGCATTAAACCAAAGGATTCATCAAAATAAACAGAACATAAATGTAACTTTAACACTCGCTTGCTTTTCAAATTGTTATATAATTTCATGGTCTGCAAAAAACATGATCTTACATTGTCATTATCTTTTTTATTTTGAAAAAGCAGTCAATTGCATATATTAAAACAGCCACCAAATTTTATTAGAACTCTTATTTTCATCACAAGCATTAAACCAGAAGAAGCAATGAGCATAAAGAAATTACAATAAGCAATATCAAAACTGCAAGCTACCGCAGAGCATAGAGTGCATAGGATTTCATAGTGTTATCTGCACCTCTAATTTCAACAAATAAGAAAAGCATATAACCATCTAAGTATGTCATCTCCAGTCGTATCTTAAGTCAGTCGCCTACATTAAAAAATAAGACATAATAGCATCAGTTTAATAGTAGTTACAACACGATCATATCCATCAAATTCTTTAAAAATAAACAAACACAGGTCTTTGCTAGCATGTGACCAGTAGAAACTCCCATCCACCCCAAGGAGTTCATAAAACCCCAGAAAACCCCACCAAATATGGAAATCAACAAGGTTTCGGGAGTCTTTCCAGAAGACTTGGTAATGTCTCTTCCATCGTGTCATGACCTCAGTTAGGGTTCGGTTCAGGATCTTGGAGAAAACAATTGGAAGACTGTGCTCATCCTTCTGTATCATCTCAAGGATCAAACTTGTTGGCTGGCCAGAATGATGTTTCAAGATAGGGAAATGGATCCTAAACTATCTACTCAATCCACCTCTACTTCACATCCTTCCGTGGCATTAGCTCCGTGAACACCTACATATATTTCACATGTTGATCAATGCGTTGATTTATTTTCTATTGACATTCAAACATCTGTAAGTAGCACCTTTCCAAAATCGGCTTTGTGAAGCAATTCTCTTTTATCTGGGTAACCAGGAATTGAATGTTAAGCACAATGGCCTGAATGGAGTTTATAATCATGGTGTCACAAAGAGATGCACAAAGCTGAGCCAAGAGTTCCCACTTCGGCTTTCCAAGGCAAAACAGTTTCCCATAGGCTGTTGGATAGAAGGCAGCCCTGTAGAGCGCTGGTGGGTAGAAGGAGGTCTCTAGAGGTAGCGGTCAAACCAGGGAACTTAGTCAGGTTCAAGCAGAGATTCATAGAAGCCTACAAGTCTAGGGTGTAGTAAGAGTATGTGTGTAACACATCCATTGTGGGAACACTGGAATTCTGGATTGTGAATTTTGTATCAAGATTAACATTGTGTGTGTAATTGTATTTCCTCATTTTGAAGTTAATAAATTAAGCTTGTTGTTTCATTTTGCATATTGGATCTTCTTGTGTGTGTCCATAGTTTGCGTGTGTGCGTACTTAGGCTGTGTGATCTAAGACAATCCTTCATAGGATTCTCTATCAGAAAACGGAAACAGGGAAGAAATGAAGAGGAATTGGACTGCACACCAAATGAACGTGTCCTTCATTTTGTTATGTTGGGAGTAGTTACAATGTAGTTGTAATAGTTCTGAGACAGTTCATAATTGATTACAATTAGAAAATTACCAACTAAATTGTATGTCTATAGATATATTCATTCTATTCAATAACCCCCTTAATGACTAAACCAGAAACAACACCAAGTTTGTCCCAAAATTTTACAAACAAGATAGGACCAAGAGGTTTAGTCATTAGATCTACAGACTGACCCTCAGAAGAACCGAAGTGAAGAGAGATATCACTAGAATCAACTAATTGTCAAATATAGTGATGATGAATCTCAATATGCTTGGTGCGAGCATGATATACAAGATTCTTGACCATCTTCAATACACCTTGATTGTCACAAAAATGGAAAATGGAGTAGATGTAGTATAAGGAAGCTAAAGATCAAGGAGAATCCGACGTAGAAAAATTGCTTCACAATTGGCATTGACATTGGCCTTGTATTATTCTTTAGTGGAAGAGAGCTATAGTGGGTTGAAGCTTACTCTGCCATGAAACGACTCTTGAACCGAAAGAGAAGATGTATCTAGTGGTAGATCTTCGGGTATCCACTGAACCTCCCCAATCAAAGTTTGTATAGCCAAATAGTCTGAAATCTGTGACTCTTTGATAGAGAATGCCAAAGTCAAGAGTATCTTTGACATATCAAAGAACTTGTTTTGCTACTCCCCAATGTGTGAGTTTTGGTTTAGACAAAACCGAGAAAGATAGCTAACAACAAAACATATGTTTGGCCGGGTGGATATAAGATATATCAGGTTGCCCACCAACTATCTATAGAGTGATTCATCGGCTAATCATGAATCATCATGAGCTGATAACTTCAGCTCGACCTCCATAGGTGTAGAAGAAGGATTACAATCAGACATCCTAAAATTCTGCAACAGATTCATAACATACTTGATTTGAGCTATGAAAATCAAATGATTAAGTTGCCAAAATTTTACACCTAGGTAATAGTGTAGGAGGCCTAAATCAATCATGTCAAAAGAAACACGTGAACTGGATTTTACTCATTGAATAGCAATGGCCCCACTACCCATGATGGCAAGATCATCAACATAAACAATAAGTATCACAATATCATCACCATCACTTTTGACATAAATATCCAAACCAAAAAGACTCCTTTTGAGTCAAAAATCTTATAGATGTTGATTTATTTTGATATACCGGGCTCAAGGAGCCTACTTAAGCCCATACAAGGCCTTAATTAGCCTGTAAACCGGATGTTCACGACCGCATGCCTCGAAACTTGTCACGGTGCACCATATAGACTTCCTCCACCAAGTCTCCATTTAGGAAGGCACTTTTTACATCCATCTGAAAAACCTTCCATCCAAACTGAGTTGCAATTGAAAGAAGCAACCAAAAAGTGACCATCTTTGCAGTAGGAGCAAAAGTCTCTCCTCATAATCTATCCCCTCCTATTACGAGAAGCCTTTTGCAACAAGATGTGTTTTGTATTTATCCAAAGTACCATCAACTTTGCACTTGACTTTGTATACCCATTTGCAACCAATGGGTTGTTTTCCTAGAGGCAACTCCACCAATGTCCAAGTATTGTTCTTCATCAAGGCATCATACTTTGTTTGCATGGCAATTTCCCACTCAGGTATGCCTTTTGCTTCATAGTATCTTTGTGGCTCAAGTATTTTTGGAGATTAGAAGAAAGAGTTAAATGAACATGCTCTACATCAACAATTTTCTTACTAGTCCTTTGAGCTCGTGCCTCCGATTAACGCATTTCATCCTCCGGCACATCCTCGCAAAGTGGAGTAAAACTACTTTGGCCCTCATTGGACTGAAGAAATTTGTTCCGGCTGAGGCTCTATCAGATGAGGAACTAATTTAGGTTGGCATCCTTTATACACCAATGTTTCACTTGTGGGTGTCACAGATTGTTTTGGTCGAGTCCATGGAGGAGTATGAGATGAACTAAACTTTTCATTAGGTAAATGAATCAAAACATTTTCATATGTTGCTCACTAATCACAGCCAACTGCTTGTTGATTACAGCCAGTTTGTCAATTACATGCAAAGAATGAATCTGTTTCTTTCACATCAAACATCACGTAACAATTACTTTCTTAGTGGAAATATCAATCAGCATATAAACTTTGGACTGATCACTATAACCAGCAAAGAAATATCTTGTACTTTGAGTCTTACTCCCCTTTTTATCAAGAACCAAAGTATATACAACTGAACCAAAAATACGAAAAGTTGATACCTTGGATTTGGTTTTGGACCAAGCTTCTTCAGGTGTGGCATCTTGTGAAGATTTGCAAGGACTTTGATTGAGAATATATACCGTTGTGTTTACTACTCCCCGGTATTTGAGTGGTATACCTCTACTATGCATCATGCACTAAGCCATCTCCATGATAGTTCTATTCCACCTTTCAACCACCCCATTCTACTATGGGGTATATGGGGTTGTCAATGAAGATGAATTCTTTCTTTATTGCAGTAACCTTGAACTGTTTGGAAGTGAATTCCCCCTCATTATCGGATCTCAATGTCTCGATCCATCAGTCCTTGTTTTCCACCAATGCCTTGAACTTCTCAAAAGAAGCAAAATAATCAGACTTATTTTTCAAGAAGTAAACCCACATCTTTCTAGAATAATCATCCACCAACAAAAGAAAGTACCTCACACCAAGAACAAAGTGGGAGACTTCCATGATGGCTCACAAAGATCTACATGAACAAGATCTAAAAGCCCCTTGGCATGCCAAGCACCTTCAATTGGAAATGGCTTCCTTTTTTGTTTTCCAACCAAACACCCTGCACACACATCTTATTTCTCTTGGATAACAGGCCCAACCAAGAACCATGTTAACTCTACTAAGCTTGGTGAGATACTAAAGGTTGAGATGTCCATATCTCTCATGCCACAAAATGTTGGTATTGCCCTCCACAACTAAGGCATATAAATTGACTGTGGCAGGGTCAACCAGCTTACACAAGCCTCCTTGCCCAATTCCCAAGGCAACAACTTTTTTAACATCAAACACAATGCATTTCTTGCCAGACAAGTTTACAGAAATGTTGGGGTTTTCTATTAGCTAACTTATAGATAAAAGATTCTTATTCATGTTAGGAACATATCTAACATTTCTAACTATGAATTTGACATTATCATTCAATATGATTTGGATATCCCTTATCCCTTCTAATGCATGAGATCTTCAGTTCCCTAAGAAAATTGAATCAGAAGAGCTAAAATTTGTGTGAAAATTTACATACCAATCTTTTGACACATGAAGTGTCTTGATGCTCCAAAATCAAAGAACCAACACTTTGTAGGGTTGTCATCCGAGCATGATGCCATGAGGGCATACTCTTCTTAAGACTCTTGTTCAATTGCTACCACATTTTCTTGTCCCTTCGGCTTTTCGTTGGCAAAGTCATTGTCTCTTTTCTTTCTTTACATGACCAAGTTTATGATAGTAGTAACACTTTACTTTATATTTGGGAGATGATATGTCATGTTGATGTTGCCATTTCCTTTCAATCAACAGCAAAGGCACTCTCATTTTGTCCGAACTAGACTCCAGTGTTTGAGTTTCTCTCCATTCCTTTTATAACAAATAGAACTCGACTTTATCAAAGCTCAAAATTTGACTTTCAACCATCAAAAGGGGTGCTTCAACAAATGACTCATAAGATGGTGGCAAACTATTCAACACCAATGCCACCATATCATCGTTGTCCACCTTTAATGTCCCTTTTTGGGACAAAAATTGAAGAATAAGGAATTAACACAAATCCCAATAATATCAAATCGGATTTTCAGACCAGCAAACTGAAAATTAAACCTAGTTTAAATCAGCGATCAGATTTTTAGAAGCAGTACAAAAATGGATGAAAAACACTTGAAACTCCTCAAATAACTTTGCCAAAATATAAATAAGTATTTTAGGCATCAACCAAACCACTTTTCAATATGAAATTTGATAGAAAACACTGCTGGAAATTAATTATAATCAGCGAAGTACAACAATAAAAATTATGAAATGAGGGTTTACAAACCCCAAACTCCACAAAGAATTATTGATTCCGGCCTTACAAATAATGACAAATCTGAATATGAAAGAAAATATCAGATATGTGCCCTAGAAGGCACCAAATAACACACTAGTGCAAGTCGCTCCAACTAGGAGAGGCTCAACAATGCATGTAAAAATCTGAAAATGACTTCTCTTCTCCAAATCTGCAATATGCCTTCAAACCAATCAAGGATGGAGGGTTTTCGTCCCCCAACCAGCCACAAGAAGGGTTTTCATCCTTCTTGGAAAGAGCCACACACTTGGATTTTCACCCAAGAGTGGAGAGAACAATGAGCAACAACCAAAAGTCCAATTTAGATAAAATGCGCCAAAAGTAGATGATGCAAATGAGGTCCTTGATCTCCTTTTATATCCCCAACTTGGCGCCAAAGGCCAAAAAGGCAAGGCTGACCCTTATAAAGCTTATTTAATCTTTTAAGTTGCTTTTAAAATGCCCATAAACCCAGCCGACCTCCTTAGAATGGGAAAATACAAAAATAAAACATAAATATGAATGAAGAAAACTGAAATATAATCCATGATCTTCCCTTGTTCATCCTTTTCTTGCCTCTAGAAAGAAGAAAGCAAAGAATCCTTTATTTTGGATTAATTCAAAAAAAAGGACATTAGTCCTTCCTTCCCGAAATTTCTTTTCCTCAAGCAATTGTAAGTATCCGGATCCCAAATGAATCTCAACTACTTCTTCTTTGATGTACTTGCACATGAAGCAAACATATCAAAGAAAACAAGAGTGTTTAACAACACTTTTAAACTCCCTTATCATGCCTTAGGGACATGATAGCTAGCTCTCTTCCGTTGCTTGACACCATCTCATAATTTCCATCCAAATGATGGCTTCCCAACACTTCAGTAATGTTGTCCCAAAAACAGTTGTAATCATGCATTTTTCTTTCAAAAATCAGAATGTTCAAGTCTGAAAACAACACATCATAATCTGATTTATTCCCTCCTTTCAGCTGAGATCTTCTTTCCTCATCATTCCATGACGGAATGCTCTTCAAAAATGAAAACACACTGTTGTTCATGGCTGCTAGTGGCAGCCCCAAATCTGATTTTTGCAAACTCAGCCCTATAACCATGGCATAACAACTACCAAACTGAAATCTCACGAAGAAAGGCAACTCCATGAGTAATGTAGGGACTGAAATTTGATTTACATATGCTGAAAAACTAGGAACAACAGGCCTACAATTGAAATCAGCAGACATCTTGGCCTTAAACTTGAGAAAATCAGCCTTCTTAACATTCCTATGAATTCTGATTTCATCATTTTTCGAGTGGAACCCCAACTCCTTGTGAATTTTGAGGGTAAGTTCTTCTAAAATTTGGAGCTCTTGATACCCACAAACATTGTGTGACTCAGCTGAACTGAAAACAAGGTAGTCAAAACAAAATTCATACCTCATCATGGGGCCATAAAACTGAAAAATAGAACCATCATTCTCCTCTTTGACTGTCATGTGTGCAGCTGCAAGTTCATCATAATTGCTTCCCCTTTCCCATATTTCTTTTGGTTCATTCATGGAACCATGGGTTAGCAATTCATAGAAAAGAAAATCAGAATTCCCATCAAGCTTATGTTGCTTTAAACATGTCATGCTAGCATTCTCCTTCATCAAATTCCTTCCCTTCCATAAGCAAAGAGAAAAACTGAAATCTTTACCTTCACCCATTTTCCTCAAAAACAACATTGGAAAACTCATACTCAGCTTGAAATATCACCTTCTTGCCTTTATCCATGAAGCTCAACTCCATACTTTGGGGGTTGAGAGAGAACTTTCCCAATGAATGTAACCATTGGACTCTAAACACAAGATAGATACCAGCTATGCCAATCATATAAAGATCATCACATACCTCATGCTCTCCTAATGTGGAAATGAGTTGGGGGCACTTTTGTGCATGGCATGGAGTAGCCATTTGTTGCCTTGACCATGAAGCCTTGTCCATGAAGGGTAGAGTCCTTCACAACTTTGTTAGAATACATAATGATTTCAAAACAATCCTCCATTAAATTTTCTCTAACCATGTGCATGGAGTAACAATATCAAAGACTTCCTCCTTACAATACAAGAGGTCAACTGGAACCCAAACCTTTATGCCCACATAACCTTGCAAGGAAGGGTCTAAGTGCCAAAAGCTATCCCACAAGTTCTTCATATTGATTTCAACACGCTGCTCAAGACAATAAACATATTGCAGCGACATAGGGAAAGTTAACAAATATGAAATCTGATCATACCTTGGGCTGCCCTCAACATGTTCTCCAATCCTTGTCGGATGAGGGATGGTTGGGATATCCTCCACACTCCTAACCGTGTGACTCAGAATTTCTGAACTAGGATCAGCCTTCCTCTTCATCTTAGGTTCAACAAATGAGGCTCTTTCCGCCTTGGCTTCAACAATATTTTGTTGATACTTGCACATGGGACATCTTCATGGTTCTTACCGGAGTCATATACACCATCAATTTGCCTCTTATTGACTGTTGTTCTGAAAATTCCAGCAAACTGAAAGTGATTGTAGTCACCCAGAAAAACACCCTCTTCATCCACATGACCCCCAACAAGGTCACCCAAAAGTCTTGGTCCATGGACCCTATGCAAATCTGATTTGTCATCACCCGTAGCATCATGAAGACTTCCCATTTGCCGTGATTTTGCTTTGGAGCATCACATTTTCCCCGAGGTCATCCCTTTCAACAAATTTCCATGACCATAAATCTGAAATGACATGGTAGAAAGCAACAAATCTGAATTATTTTCGTACCTCCGATTGTTTTTTGGCAATTGGGCTTCAACCTTCAACTTCTCTTCATCATCTTGTAAATCAGATTTTTCTTCTTTATTCTCTTGTAATGTGTCATCATTAGAAATCATAGAATCATCATGAAATATCAAAGGATTTATACCTTCCAACTCGTGCTTCATGATTTCCTTTCCTTTCTAGGCTCATGATCCCCATTTTCCTCAAACTTTGATGTCTTCAAGTTGTTGTTCTGAAAATCAGTCGAGGGATCCAATTCGGCAAGAGGGTTGGGGGTTCTAAGACTCCCAAGGGCTGCTCCCTCTTAGTAACCAGCTGCTGCAATCTATCTTCCTCCTTATCCTTAGGGAAGTAGGCATGCCCATCTTCTCTTTCCATCTTGAATTTCGTCCATGCCCTGTTGGCACATGCATGGAGTCTCTTTGTGGTCCTTTCCCAAGCCATGAACACCTTCAACTTGACTCTTAGGTGCTGCTGTCCTAAACAGACCAACAAGTTGATTGTTAACACGTCTCTTGGAAAAATGGTTTCCAATCATTCCTTTTTCTTCCCCCACTTGTTCACCATCCTCCTTTTCAATCTGGAATCCACACATGCTGAAAAGTATTAGTCAAACAATGATTAACAATTACCTCATAATGATGCCTATTCGAACAATGATGGGATCAAGGGTTGAATCTTCATCCTTCATGGCTCCATTTCTCTCAAAGTGCAGATCTGATTTTTCACCGGCATGCGGGTGACTGTTGAAGTTCAAAAACTTGTCATGAGGATTTGAGAACCCTTTACCTTCAAGCCCTTCTTCATGAATTGCATCCATACTCTTGAGTGTGGGGTCCCTAGGGAGGGTTGACCCCTTCCTTGTTGCTTGGGGTTTTGACCCATGCCAATTCCAACTCTTTTTGTCTCCAACTTCACGAACTTTGCAAAAGGTAGGGCATCACGGATCTTCTCCGGAAGAGCTCTATACTCTTCATACCATGTACCGATGTTGCTTCCTTTGGATGGTTGAGGATTAGCGACTTCCTTTGAAGAGATCCTTTCATTATTAGAACCCCGAATGGTATGGATCAGCCGGGCCATTGTGTTGGCCAATATTTCTTGCCCTAGGGCAAGCCTTTCAAGCCTAGCATCGCTGAAAATTCTATCCATCCCTTTTGATCTTCAAACCCTCAGGCTGGGAAGAGCGAAGCTCTAATACCACTGTAATGTTCTTTTTGGGACAAAACTGAAGAATAAGGAATTAACACAAATCCCAATAATATCAAATCTGATTTTCAGACCAGCAAACTGAAAATTAAACCCAGTTCAAATCAGCGATCAGATTTTTAGAACAGCAGTACAAAAATGGATGAAAAACACTTGAAACTCCTCAAATAACTTTGCCAAAATATAAATAAGTATTTTAGGCATCAACCAAACCAATTTTCAATATGAAATTTGATAGAAAACACTACTGGAAATTAATTATAATCAGCGAAGTACAGCTCCAATAAAAATTATGAAATGAGGGTTTACAAACCCCAAACTCCACAAAGAATTATTGATTCCGATCATACAAATAAGGAAAAATTTGAATATTAAAGAAATTATCATATATGTGCCCTAGAAGGCACCAAATAACACACTAGTGCAAGTCGCTCCAACTAGGAGAGGCTCAACAATGCATGTAAAAATCTGAAAATGACTTCTCTTCTTCTTTGATGCCCAAATCTGCAATATGTCTTCAAACCAATCAAGGATGGAGGGTTTTCGTCCCCCAACCAGCCACAAGAAGGGTTTTCGTCCTTCTTGGAAAGAGCCACACACTTGGATTTTTGCCCAAGAGTGGAGAGAACAATGAGCAACAGCCCAAAAGTCCAATTTAGATAAAATGTGCCAAAAGTAGATGATGCACATGAGGTCTTTGATCTCCTTTTATATCCCCAACTTGGTGCCAAAGGCCAACAAGGCAAGGTCAACCCGTTATAACGCTTATTTAATCTTTTAAGTTGCTTTTTAAATGCCCATAAACCCATCCGAACTCCTTAGAATGGGAAAATACAAAAATAAAACATAAATATGAATGAAGAAAACTGAAATATAATCCACAATCTTCCCTTGTTTATCCTTTTCTTGCCTCTGGAAAGGAGAAAGGCAAAGAATCCTTTATTTTGAATTAATTTGAAAAAATGAGACATTACAAAAGGCTCTCTTGTTTTGTCCAGAAAAGGACTCAAGTGTTTGAATTTGTCTTTGTTCCTTTTATAACAAATAAGAACTGGCTTATCAAAGCTCAAAATGTGACTTTCAACCATCAAATGGAGTGCTTCAACAAATGACTCATATGATAGCGGCAAACTATTCAACACCAGTGCCACCATATCATTGTCATCCTCCTTTTTGTTAATGGAGGTGAGCTGACTTCAAAGGTCTTTCATCCGAAGTTGATGCTTTGACAATGACAAACCCTCTTGCAACCCTACTAAAAACAACAAATTCTTCAGTAAAACACCCGAATCTTCTCTAAAGTCATATTTTTCCTTCGACTAATCTATAGATTACCTAGTGGCATTGTGGACTTCTCGTATAAGTTCATCAAATACCGACAACTTCAGCAACAACAATACTTCCTTATGACGATTGTCATAATCCGCAAAATTAGCAATGGCCTAATTTCTTTGCCAAGTATAATTTTGTCACAATCGTGAAATTCTCTCGATGACCAAAATTTTAAGGCTGCAAATGTTATAATTGTGTCCAGTTATCTTTTGCACCTCCAGCAGAACAAGATTTTGTATATTCGCCATTCCCAATGAATGTCCGCTTCGTAAAAAATAAAATAAGAATTTGAAAATAATGTCTATACCTGTCATGGGCGTTTTGTAATGGTCTCGCAATGGAATTTTTTTAAATTCCTCGGTTATTTTTGAGCAAAGTTACGCAAAACTGTTGTGCATGAACTCTCGTGCCATAGATACTTCCTGATCGACTATATTGCATCCACAAAATTAATCATATAAAATCCTATGAAATTTTCCTTGAATTGAGACGAGATATTCGTGCAAATGCAAGTAGCGACAAGAATCAAGTCTATAAGCAAATTGCGACCAGATTATTTGGTTATTTCTTCAAAATACATGATCAAACAAACAATCTGATTGTTTGGTTTATTTCCTCAAAATGCTTTTCCTCAATTCATGCCCCTTGCAAAAAAATCCTCAATCTGTGCCCTAGAGTAGTGCTTCCTCAAACTAGTAATCTCTTATATTTCGATATTTGTACTTCTTGCCAAGATTCCTCACATTCGAACTTCTTTGAACATTAGATGCTCGATACCAATGTTAAAAATGAAACAAGGAAAGAAATGAAGAGAAATTGCATTGTACACCAAATGAATGTGTCCTTTATTTTATTCTGTTGGGAGAAGTTACAATGTAGTTGGAACAGTTTTGAGATAGTTCATAACTAGCATACCTATCTTAGAATAATCTATGTAAAAGATGCCAAGAGGTATCATTCTCAAGGTGCCTATTTCACTTATGTTGAGAATCCAATTAAAAATCCTAAATAATTTAAATAGGTAAATAAGTTTAGCATACTATTTAAGAGGTAAATAGATAGCTAAATAGGTAAATAGATATAATACAGGTGTAAGAAATTAAAGGTAAATAAATACCTTAGATTATAATGATGTACACGGTCATCTATATACACTTAAATTAATACTAATTCACCCATATTTATTTTATTATTTAAATTAAGTACCTTATTTATCTTGTTATTTATAAGATAAATAGGTATTTGTACCTAGTTTATATTAAATTTGTTATAAATCTAAATTCATAATTATAATAAATTATATTTACCTAGATAAGAATGCTTGGAAAGTAATAGTAAAAACTATAACATAACAATACCAAATGTTATCATTAACTTTAGAAAATAATGTAGAGGAAACAAATCTAAATGTTATGGTAAAATTAAATTCATAATTCATGAAAAACTTAAAATAATAAACTATATATAATCATTTAATAGTGAAGCAAGGAAGAAGGTGTCCTATTTAAATGCCATAGTCAAATTAAATTTACTATTCACACAAACCCTAAAATAACAAATCATATGTAATTATTTAAAAGTGCAGCAAGCAAGAAGATACCTTATTTATTTGTTTTGATTTTCAAAAATTGAGTTCACTAATACAAATGTATAACTTTTACAAATTAAACTAAATATGTAAAAGTAAAACAACGTTGGCCTTAGTTTTTCTTTAATGGGCACGACATGAAAGTCCTCCACTCCATGCTACCATTGTAGAATGCCTCTCGGTATTATTACAGTTAGAAAACTACCAACTAACATGTATGTCTATAAATATATTCATTATATTCAATATTCTCTAACCATGACTGCATTACATACATCAGTGGATATCTTACATTTGCATAGAGGTGACTAAAACTTTATTGAAGGATGATCATTTCATGGAAAGGAAACTAAGGGAAGCTAGAAGATTGGAAAACACCCTAATATTTTGAACAGAAATGAAGGGTCAGAACTTGGAACTGAGTAGCCCATGGAAGTTCATTATTCAAATGCCTAAGACACTTAATGATGCTAACTAATGCTCTTTTTGGATAATAATTACAATATGGAGAAACTTTTACTAATGCAATTGAGATGGAATGTTTATTTCCAATTGTGTGGATGTAAGGTATTCTTGGCAAGGGTTGTATCCATAGCTCACCATATACTGAGCTCCAATCTGTAATTTTTAATCATTCATCCTGATGATGGGTCACAACGTGTGGCTTGATACGTTAATTAAATTCTCCTTCCTTTGCAATTTTCTTCCAAACCTTGTTTTATTTAAGCATACAATAGTATATCTTAATTCTCAAGTCTGCACGTGTCCTAAAGGATTTGGCATTTGACGGCATGCCCCAGTCTCTACATGACTTGTACATTCCTTTCCTTATCTACAAAGCAATATTTTCAGCACTTTATGCGAGATTACTTTATCTCAATGTCAATTTAGATTGTTAATTGGAAGCATGTACTTTAAAATGACAATCTACTTATCAAAAAAAAAGCGTCAAACCACCAAAGTTAACATTTCCTTGAAACAAATTTGTTATTATATTACAAGGATCACAATTTTGAAGCCTAATACCATGAATGACTAGAGAAATACAAGAAATAAATCACATACCGGTTTAACCTTCTTCAAAACTGGCTTTCCAGTGTTCATATCATAGTCATAAACAGATTGAGGTGTACGGAATGAGCTATACTCATATCGCAGTACATGAGAATTGAACTGTGATTCCATAGATGACACCAAGTATATTGGTTCAATAAACTCAACAGTCTGCTCACCAGTAAGACTTGTAATATCGTCCGATACAGGTGGAAGATGATAAATAGTTACTTTAACCAGGCCACTATCACGCTCGTATACAACCAGATGGTCTTTAAATGCCTGCACCTCCTGTAACTTTATACTGCAGGAATAACAAATGTTTATGAGTGCTTTTATCCCATAAAAATGAGATAGTTCATCTAAATTTACAATACTGAGTTAAATAACAATTCACCCACAAGATACAAAGAAAACCAATGTATATGACTGCACCTTTTCAGGTTATACAATGTTTATCCAAATCATTTGCATTTCCTTTTGAGAGACGATATAGCTAATGTAACTAAATATAGTTAGATATTATGATAGAACAAAATCCTCAACTAGTAGGATATGCCACTTTGTTGGAACAAGCCGGTAACTATAATGAAACTCTCAACATTTATTAATAATCCATAGAACTTGGAAACGATAACATGTCATGCACATTCCAGGCTTCAGCATCTATGCAACAATGACCAAGTGGAGGTTTGAAATACAGAATATGCATGTATGCTCTTATTCTGGTTATTCGTCAATGCATAGTATTTATATTTTTAGTTTGAAGAATGAATATACACACCCAAATCCAGACTTTGGTTATCCGAATGTTGTTTCCCTTCCTATAATCTATTTACTCCTAACATAAAATGGCCAAAGTTTCCTAGCAACTTCCCTTCCTGGTGATTGTTTTGGTCATTAGCCCAAACACATTCCTGGATTTTACTAGGTTTTCTTTGTTCAATGGATTACTGAAAATATCTGCATCATCATCCTTTATGAAGCTCACCACATTTACCCTCTAATGAAACAACAGCACCTTAAATTTTTTCATCTAGCAGGAAACACTAGATTCTCTCTAAATCACCACAGTTTTACTATCACATAAAAGTAGTGTAGCCTATGTCTGTCGTAGCTTCGAGTCACTGAGAACTCTTCTCATCCATACCACTTCAAAGGTTGTTCCCAAAGATGGGCTGTACTTTGTAGATAAAAGTACATTGTAGCATTCTTCTTACACACCCTTGAAACTTTTCCTTTTCAAAGATTAAAGCAATACCTGAAGTTGATCCTGTATCATCTACTGACCCTGGTCATTCTGATTCGTAAAACCAGCCAGAAAAAAATGACTATTTTATTAAAATATATTAGTTAACACTTAATGAACTATTAGTTATCTATTAACTAATGTTTGGTTATGAACTTCCCCAACTACAATGTAACTTCTAGAACAAAACATAATGGACACACATATCTCCGTGTGACGTGTGTCATCCAGTTTCTCTTCTTTCTCTCTCATTCGTATCTTCTAACATTGGTATCAGAGCCACTGTTTGAGGAAGCGGTAGGAAAAGGTATGGACAGCAAGCTTGAGTTCGAGGAACCCTTGGATAAGGGTAGGAACTGCGATAAAGAGAAGAAAAGGAATTGAAGACCTCGGGAGGAGTTGTGAGAAGAGGATGTTGTGGTAGAGAGTTTCTGCAGACTTGCTAGGGCACGCAAGAGAACACAAGATTCAGTAATGTTTTGTGCTTTAGGGCATGGCTGAGTGCAGATCAGGATGTGATGAACTGAGGATAAGTCAAAACAAAATTTGTGAGGATAAGCCATGTTTTTAAAGCCAAATAAACAAATCACAAGTTGCAGAACGAAGGTGGAAGAGGATCAGGAAGTGGAAAATCACAAACAAAGATTTACAGTCGAAAAACCAGTCAAGATTTCCAGTATTTCTAGATGTTAGGGCACACAAAAATCAGTAGACTGCAGCAGAAGACCAGATAGAGACCATCCAGCAAAAATAAGTTATGATACTCACCATTTTCATGAATGTTTTTTTAATCAAGTAAAAGCAGAAGTACAGTCATTTGGAGACTTGTAAATTAGATCCACGAATCTACAGAAGAATCTACAAGCATTTTTGTGTATATTTTCATGTCTTTTGCAGATAGATGTGCAGGTAAGGTACAGCCAGAAAAATATGATTTGTTTGAACATCTTTGACTAGTTCAAGGTGATTCAAGGACC
Organism: Taxus wallichiana var. yunnanensis; assembly: GCA_018340775.1. Classification (NCBI taxonomy): domain Eukaryota; kingdom Viridiplantae; phylum Streptophyta; class Pinopsida; order Cupressales; family Taxaceae; genus Taxus; species Taxus wallichiana. Next base: position 85,363,145 of record CM031241.1, on the reverse strand, counting down.
AGAGCAGTTGCTAGGGCAAAGAAGGATGTATTTTTGCGAGTTCCAGACCCTGATTTGGGGTAATGCAGACCTGCATATGTTAGAAAAATGATGTCTAGGGGACCAGATGAGGTTTTACAGAACACAGCAGTACCTCTTGTCATCTCCAGGTGTGCATCATGGCCAATATTCAAACTTAGTTCTGCCAGAGGCGCAGAAGTTGGCTGGCCAAAATTATAATGTCTGGAGCCATAAAACTTTAACAATTCCAAAGCATCGAGACTGATAAAGTCATTCTCTCACTAAAGAAAGGCCTATTGCTAATTTTGCAGATTATGACGTGTCATAAAGAGGGTTTGTTGTTGTTGAAGTTGTGTCTGTGTTAGATGATTTAATACCCGAGGTCCAAAATGCCACTGAGGCAAGTGTGCATTGGACCAGCCTGAAGAATAAGTATCAAACTTCAGAGAAGATCCGGTTCTTGTACATGAAGAATTTGTTGTTTTCTGCAAGGATGATGGAGGACGGGGCCCTGTCAGAACATCTTCTTCAAATGAAATATCTCCAGGACAAGCTAAATCCCATCAATAAAAAGGTGGATGATGACAACTTGGTTGCACTTAATCTGAATAGTTTGCCACCGTCCTATGAAACATTAGTGGAGACTTACATTTGATAGTAGAAACCTAGACCTAATGTTTGATCAAGTTGGTTCCTATTTGTTGCAGAAGGAATACAGGCAAAAACAAGCAATTGAGTCCAAATGTGGACAAATAGAGAGTACATTGACTACTCAATCAAAGAGGAAGTGGAAACATCACCCTCGCCAATCTTCTAGATACCAGGTGAAATGTTATTAATGTCATTAGGTTGACCGTTGGACATATCAAAAAGGATTTCCAAAAGCGACAGTATGATATTTCCCAACACAGTGAAAAGCCACAAGATAAGGCAAATATGGCAACAATTGCAAATGAACGGAATTCTAAGGAAGAGTATGCTCTCACAGCATCATGCTCAACCTGTGTTGTAGGAATACATCCCCCCACCGTACCCCCTTCGTACATTTCCGAAACATCAAGGGTACATGGGGGAAACATTCCCAGTACTCCCACGTACATCCCGGACTACCCAAGTGTACCAAAGTAGGACCTCCGGCGTTTCCGAGCTGTTGCATAAAAAAATATTTTTGCATTGCCTCGGTCAAAGGAAACCCTAAAAACTCATAAATTAATTAAAAACAAACCCTAAACTCCTCTAAAACCTATAAAAAAGCACTCAAGCATTACCAAAACACAAAAACAATTCATTGTTGGTTTTTGCAAGTACAATTTTAGGGAGTTCACAAGGAGCAAAGAGTGGAGCTACTGAAAGTGGAGCTAGTGGGAGTGGCATGCAGGAATTTGATTTTGAGGAAAATCTAGATGATATATTCTAGATTATTTGTATTCATATTGACATGATATTCATATATCATATGTATTATGCCACATGATTAATGAAAATGTTAAATTTTAAGCATATTGAATGTTTTGAACCTTGATCCGACTATATTTTTCATATCATAGGGACTGGTATGTAACATATCAGCAATTGAAACCAAAGAAAGTTGATGTTGAAGACAAGTCACAAAAGTGATTTTTACCTCAAAGATGGGATAATCTACAAGTTGGACAAAGTATCCAAAGGAGGAAAGGCATCTAGTCATGAGGGAAGCACACTTCCAAAGTTTCATATCACTTTGGTGTTGGCAAAACTATGGCTTATTTGCAAAGTGTATTAGCCCAATATGCAAGAAATCTCAAAATCTATTAAAGGATATTCATATAAGTTATTTTGCACAAGACTCAAGTTTAAAAAAAAAAAAAAGGTTGTATATGACTCTACTTGTGCCTCATAGACCATGGGATTGCATCCTAATGGATTTTGTGGGAAGTTTGTCTATGTCAAAGCATAGACATGAGTGCTTGTGTGTTGTTGTAAATAGATTCAGCAATATTGGTTTCAAATATAGGGCGTGAAGTTGTTGAGTTATTTTTTTACTAATTTTTGGGTGTAGATTGGTTTGCTTCAGTCTATTGTATCAGCCATGGATTCAATATTTTGGGGATTGTTTTAGACCACCTTGTGGAACAAGATAACATACTAAAAAAAAGTACTTCCATTCTCAACAAGATGGGCAAACGGAAGTTGTAAATAGAACATTAGTTAAAACTAAAGCAAGAATCCATGGACATCGAATGAATTTCTATTCCTATAATAGAGTAGTTCATACATCCACTAATAAGTTACTTTTTGAAGGATGATTGGGTCATTTTCCTACTAATTCACTTGATGTTTCATTGGGAAAGCAAGAAAAAGGGGAAAAAGACTTAGAGGTAACAAGGGCAAGTGAAATTCATTGAGAGGATTAAACAAATCCATCTCAAAGTGCAGAAACTCTTGAAGAAGTCTCAAGCCAAGTATATGCCTAGGCATGACCAATATAAAAAAACACACATTCAAGTTGGGAGTCAAGGTCAACATGAACGTAATATGAGAGACTTCTTTATGATTAGGGCCGTGTAAGAGGTGATTGCAATTATAATTTCTAGCTTTTTAGGGCTTCGCAACTAGTTTTAGGGCCTCACGACTATGATTTTTGGCTTTTTAGGGCTTCATGGCTATTCTATAGGGCTTCACGCCTATAAATTTTGGCTTTTTGGGGCTTGCGTGCTTTAAAGAAACAAGGGCAGAAATTCATTGAGAGGATTAAACAAATCCATCAAGAACACACATTCAAGTTGGGAGTCAAGGTGAACATGAACGTAATATGATAGACTACTTTACGATTAGGGCCTTATAGGAGATGATTGCAACTATAATTTCTGTCATTTTAGGACTTCGCAGCTAGTTTTAGGGCCTCATGACTGTGATTTTTGGCTTTTTAGAGCTTCGCGCCTACAAGTTTTGGCTTTCTAGAGCTTGTGTGCTTTGTATCAGGTTGTTCGAGGGCCCGTGATATCCTTGGTAGGGTTTTAAGGGTTATTGGCTGTGTTGTGGTGATATTTGTCTATATAAAATAGGGCTCCTTGTCTAGGGCATAAATCTGTATTTATTGAATTTGCTTTTGTCAATATTAGGGCTCATCATTTGTATTTCCAATGTGGAGAGTTTTTATGACCTGTGACAGTGTTACGTCACCATCTTAGTAAGGGTTTTGAGGGTTCATGACCTTTGTATCATTTAAACTCTTTTCATTGAGCTATGTCCTTTGAGCATAAGGTTTTTAAATCGCATCCAGCAGGATGTAACAATTTTGAACCCTTAGTCTTTGGGGCTCAAGAGGATCTTCAATATGGAAAGAGGGAAGGATATATGGGGAGCATGGGCAAATCGAAGTCTCCTGACGAGAGTCGAATATGGCTGGTGCACGGTCTATTTCTAATTTGCCTGATATTGCAAAAAAGAGAGAAGCCAATCAAGTTTGGGCTTTCTACTAGTAAAGGCCAAGTTGAGATAAAAACAAATTTACAAATGCAAGCAAAGGAACCAATCTTGTTTCTAACTACCATTTCCAAAGAGGGCCTCTTCAGATGCCTAAAGTCGATTCTAGGAAGACTAAGTCAGGAAGTATGAGGGCGGAAGATGGGTCTCCGGCTATCGAGCTCAGAATGGGGATCTTCATGCCAGCATAGATGTTATAGAAATGCGAGGACTGATTTGTCATTTGATGGTTTTTCATCCTTTGTTAATGGCATTTGAGATATGGGCAACTCATTAATGAAAGGTGAAACGTGAGATAAATGTTTCTATGTGTACTAATGGCTATTTTTTGTGCTTTTACTAATAATAAATAGAGAGAATAGGTTTTCTAGGGGCGTGGTTTTATGGTAGGGCAGGGCTTTTATGAAACCTTGGCACACAAAATTCAAAGCTGAAGAAGACCTTCCTTCCAAAGGCCCGGTTTGGGTTAGGTTATTTGGTTTACCTACTGAGTTTTGGAATCCAGCAATCTTCATGTCCATTGGGAACTCTTTAGAAACCTATATGATGACAGCTGATGCCACACATCAAGATTTGAACATATTGTCTATGCTTGACTATGTGTTCTTATGGATTTTGACAAGTCACTTTTGAAAAAAATAACATTAGCATTTGGAAAGGATAAATGGGAGCAAGAGGTGGATTATGAAAACATTCCTTTTCGATGCAGATTTTGTCATGAATATGGGCACCTTATTTGGGATTGCAAACATATCATTCCAGAACCTTCCCCAGATGAGAAGCTGCCTGAAGGTTTTCAACTGCCTAAGAAGAAAAATTATGCGAGACAACCATTGGTTTGTGACCAAAATGTCATGTCTCAGAATAGATTTGCCACCTTACAAGCGGATAACCTTTTACAGGATGCGGAAAATTGTATGATATCAGTGGTCCCTGCAACTCGAGATGATCATAATAAGAAAGTGGTGGAAGCCAAAAAGATGGATACCAATATGGAACAAGTGGATTCTACTCATGAAATCCAAGCTAGAGGTTATCAGCAGAAGAACAAGCTGGATTTTAAGGAGAAATCCCCTCTATAGTTCAAAGACAAGGAGAATCATCAGATAAGACATCAACAACTTATTCTAGACCTCTGGATCTGGAGGGTTGCTCTTGAACCTGTTGGAATTAGTCAGGCCTCTTTAAGAAAATAAGACTTGATACCAATCAAAAACCAAGCAGAAGGTCTAACCAAATTTAGATGAGGCAAGATGGTGAAAATTTGTTGGCAGTTTTGAAGGTACTTGATCATTTTAGTTACCAATTCCTATGGAGTGGCTTTTAGTAGAACCGTAAATGGGATACTTTATGTCATCGTAAAGCAGATGGAGGTCTTGGGTTCTGATCAGCAGCGAAGAATGTTAAGGCTCTTCAAGCCAAACTCTATTGGCAACTTCTACATCAGTCGAATGAATTATGGGCTTATAATCTGCAGGCCAAACATGTGTAAGGCAGGTCCCCTAAGGAGATTATCCATCTTCATCTTCCGAGTCGTGGTTCTCCTATCCTTTCTACTTTAAGGGTGGGTGAGGAGATGCTCAAGAAGCATCTCTACTAGATTGTTAAGAATGGTTAGAGAGCTAACTTTTGGATAGATTCTTGGGATGGTCATCCTCCTCTCGTCGAGTAGTTTCCTTTTTGGAGACCTATTATGGAGAGTCTCCATTCCAAGAACTGGATCAAGGTGGCACATTATTATAGACTGTTGAATATGTAATGAAATTACTTAGATAGATCTGAATATCAGCAGCAATAGAACACAAAGAACATCCAATTGTAGAGAAATGATCACAATATGCAAGTATAATAGCTTAGCCACTTCGAGGGGGCAACCTCCAAACCACACAATAAGACTCAAGTGCTCAATATCATGATAATATCCTACTCTCTAACTCCTATATATACCCTACTATACTACCCAAAGCCCTAAGGCCGACCCATTAAGCATATGAAAGCATAAATAAATATGATATGACATGATAAGAGATTATGTTAGCCACAGTCAGCTATCCATATCCCGATATATGACCTAGGATTAAGGGCGTAGCATGCCCCTCCCCTTCAAAGCAACATTGTCCCCAATGTTGACCAATTCTAGATGTTGCTTCACATAAGTGCAGTCCTCAATGTCGATGATAGTTGGATGTTGGTACAAGAAATCTTCCTCCTCCCAAGTTTTTGTTGCCTTGTTGCGGATCTTCTCCTTGATTTGATACTCATGGATTACCTTCTATTAGTGTGCACTTTGTTCTTTGACTGCTTGAACCTTTGGGTGGATCTTCAAGGTTGATATGGTGGGTGGTGGCTGGAAATGAGGAGAGATTTTGGAAAAAATGTCTTGCTTAGGTGTCTGGACTAATGGCATATCCTCAACAATAACTGAATATTTTTTTCTCCTCTCATAAGAATGTGGTGGTATGTAGGCAGAGGTTGTTTATCTTCCACTTGTAATCAATTGTGAGTTAGGCCCCTTGATGAGCTGCATTTGATGAGAGCTCACCCTTTGAGCAGACTTTCCACGCAACCCTGTCAACTCAAACATCTTTCCTTGTGAACAAAATCATATGAATAATTCCTGGAAGTTCATTTCAATTGTACCCAAGGTTGTGAGCCATTGGACTCCCAAAACAATATCTGCTCCACCCATAGGAATAGCAAACATAGGGGAATCTAGCTTGTAGTCTCCCATGTCAAGTTTGATACTATGGCATTTCCCTGAACAATTAATTGTACCTCCATCTACAATCATGACCTGAAATTTTGGGGCTGGATAAATAAAACAATTCAAACGTGTAGCCAAATTATTATTGATAAAATTATGTGTGCTTCCAAAGTCAATCAATATTGTTACTTGATGTTCTTTTAAATGACCCCTCACCTTGAGGGTTTGTGGGGAGATAACACCTGATAATGCATGACAAGAAATAGTAGGTTGGGAATCTCCAAACCCTAGTTCATCCATAATCTTGACTTCTTTTTCTTCATCTTTGACTTCATCATTAATGGCCTCCATGTAGAATAACTTCTTTTCAGCACATCGATGTCCTTTATTATATTTGATATCACAATTAAAACACAAGCTTTTTTCTTGTTTCTATTCAATTTGTTGAAAAGTCAATCTAGTAGGATGAGGGAGTGATCGTGCGGATTGGTATGATTTTTGAATGTGTTCCCTTCATTAGAAATGAATTTTCCTCTACCCTATGTGCCATGATAATAGAATCAGAAATCTTAAGTGGATTAAACATACACACCTCATGCTCAATGTGGTCCTTAAGACCCCCAAGAAATAGGTCATTCAGATTCCCTTTCGTAATATTCTCCACACGCAAGGATAAGTTTTGGAATTGATGAACATAATCCTTAATTGATCTTGTTTGTCGTAACTTTACTAATTGGCTAAAGTAATTCTCTAACACACTAGAACTATAGTACAATTGCAGCCTCTTCAATAAAAATTGTCCATGTGACACTGAGACCATTCTTCTACCTTTGAGCACATAACCATCGATACCAGATGAATTGGTCAAGTTCAAGATACAAGGATGCCATGGTCACCTTTTGTCTAGATGGAATCTAATGTAGATCAAAGAAATTTTCCATTTGGTTAATCCAATTGAGTGGATCTTTTCTATCAAACTTACACATTTCCACTTTTGACATCATGCTCCAGGCCTACATAGTATTTGGATTTGGATTGGTTTGGCTAGTCAGATCCACCTTGGCTAATTTGTCCACCTTGGTTGATCAAAGGTTGATGATGAACCTTTATATTTGCATTGAGTTTTTGTATGATCTCATCCAAGCATTGATTGATCTTTTCCACATCTTCTTTTCGGTCATTTCAGACTATAGTCTTCGCAGATCATACTCAAGTTGGCTTACCCTAGGATCCTGTGGTACACCCTGGTACTGAGGATACCGTAGTTACCCCTTCTGACTCCCAATCCTCAACTACTACCTCCTTATCTAGGGTTTTACCCGGAGTGACAGGATTCTTTTTGTTTCTTGTGGAAGGCCCCGCCATTTTAGGAATCAAAGCGAATTTTAGGGTTTGGGATTTCGAGAATAATTCAGCCAAATATGAAAAATCTCAAAGAACAGACTCAAACTAATTTTTTATCCTCTTTCGAAAATGTAAATAACTTGGAAAAATTCCACAATTTGCAGCCTATAGAGTGAATTTATGAAAAACCCTAAAATTGATATAACTTTTGCAAAACAAGTCAAAAAATATTGAAATTTGGAGAGGATCTTACTTGACTGATTTCGCAACACCACAAAAAAATTGTAAAAAAATTCGTTGTCGATTTGGAGATATAGCCGAATCTTCACAATTAGGGTTTTGATGCAATTTTGGCTGAGATCAAGCTTTGATACCACTTGTAATGAAATTACTTAGATTTGAATATCAGCAGCAATGGAACACAAAGAACATCCAATTGTAGAAAAATGATCACATTATACAAGTAAGTTTAGCCACTTCGAGGGAGCAGCCTCCAAACCGCACAATAAGACTCAAGTACTCAATATCATGATAATATACTACTCTCTAACTCCTATATATACCTTACTATACTACCCAGAGCCCTAAGGTTGACCCATTAAGCATATGAAAGCATAAATAAATATAATGTGACATGGTAAGAGATCATGTTAGCCACAAGTCGGCTATCCATATCCCGATATATGACTTAGGGTTAAGGGCGTAGTGTAATAACATGGAAAAAGTAGGTAGAAGTTGGATTCCTCTTGATGATAGCCCATTCGGTTTGCGGACACTCAAAAGTGAGACACCTTTTCGTAATCCAAAGGAAGTCACTCTCTTGCTCGCAAGATGAAGATAGTATTGGTTGGGGTATTCGGGGTATTAGAATGTCCTTGGAGGTTATGATGCTCTTTGTAGACCACTCCTCATCCCCTAAAAGACATCTTTAAACCTCTCTAGTCTCAAAACCTTTGGCCCAAAGTCCGCTTCTTCATATGGCTATTGTTACATCATAAAATTCTCACATGTGAGCAATTGTTGAAGCAAGGGTTTCATGGTCCCTTTAGATGTGAAATGTGTTGGGGTAATGAGGAATCTATTGATCATCTCTTTAAAGATTGTCCAATCACAATCAATCTTTAGCACAACCTCACGAATTTGTTGGTTTTGTTGGAAGGGGGTCGGAAGTCATGACCAAATCTAGAGGGACTAGATCAATCAAGATCAACCTGATAAATATGTTTGTCAAATTATGTGGATTAGCACATCTCTTCTCCTATGGAATATCTGGAAGGAGAGAAATCAGCAAATCTTTAATCAAGAATATAGTGATAGTTATTTTGTTTGGAACGGGACTTAAGAAAATATCAATGAATCTTTATGTGATTTGATAAATGACCCTCAGACACCTAGTCAAAGGTGGGTCCACATACTATCTAGGCTTCAAATTCAATCTAGGTATTCTATTGGTAGAAGAAGGGCTACGACGGATAATAATGGGTAGTGGTCTCCTCCTTTTGGGGTAGGTAAAATTAATATTGATGGGGCCTCTAGAGGTAATCCTGCAAAGCCAATATGGGAGTAGGAGGTCACATGATGGTGTTCCAGTTTTCTTGTTTGTGAAAAATTTAGGGTTTCTCTCCAATAATATGGCGGAAGGATATGCTATTTTGAGAGGACTCTAGGAGGCTCTAAAGGTAGGCTGGCAACATATCATAGTGGAGTCAAATTCTCAAATTTGGATTAAGTATCTACAACATGTTACCCCTAGTAGCCAAGTGGATTGGAGATTGGGAAGAGTGTTGGATACAATTGAAAATATTCAGCAAAACTTTTAGAAAATAGACTTCCGATATATCCCAAGGAATCAAAATAGGGTGGTTGATGCTTTGGCAAATTGGGCACTGGAAAATCCAATACAGATTGTTATGGTTTCCTTGTGCATTAGTGCTCATCACAAACTAGGAGCTTATCTACCAATGGTACACGAGGATGCGTGCCCCGAAAACCGGGACATTTGGGACGGAAAAGGAAATGTCCCCCCACGTTTCTTAAAGGGCAGGAAAGGAGGGGGACATCTCTAGGACATCCAGAAAATTCAAGGGACGCCCCAAGGACATCCCAAACATTTTGGGGACAGGAACGGCTGGACATTCCCAACACGAAGAAAGGTACATCCGGGGACATCTAGCACTAGGCTTTTTTTCCATTTACTTTTAAACAACACACTTTTTGTCAATTTTTTATTTTATGGAAAGTTATAATAACATAAAAGAAACACAACAACATAACTCTAACCCTAAAAATGACATTCTAAGCGAAGTGAGCAAAGAGAAGAAAAGGAGAGCAAGAGGAAGAGGAAGAAGGGCAACTGGAAGTGAGAGCAAAACCAAGTGCAAACAAGAGGTATTTAGAATTTTATTTGCTTACATTTGATAATAGTCTCTAGTTTTTAAAATTTAGCTTCTATTTGTATTATTTAGGGTTGTTTTTAAGTTTTTGTATCTACATTCACAATGTAATCATGTTTATAGTTTGTAGGATTTTACAAAATGCATACTGCATAGGGTTTGGTTGTTAGGGTTAAAATTTTAGTTTTAAAATCTTAAAACATAAAACTCTTGATTATTGAATAGGTTTGGCAAGGTTTACCATGATAGTATGATACACATTCTTAAAAACATTAGGAATACAAAAACTTTGATACACATGAATGTAGATACAAAAATGAAAAACTTAATATTCCTATGTTTGATGTTTCTATGTTTTTGTTTTTTAATATTTATTATTTTTGCATATAGTTATGGGCCTATGGCTGTTTTTTTTAAATCATTGCATATAGTTATCGCTGTTTTTTTAATTCATTGCATAATACATATAGTTATGGTTGTTTTACTTGTTTATAAATTATAATCATTGCCTATAATTATCGCTTTTTTAATTCATTGCAGCCCCAACAATCATCACCATGAGTTCTAAGTATGGTTATGAATCAAAGGAGGAGAGGGTTGAGATAGGTGGAAGTGTTGGTGATGACATAATTGGGGAGGCGAAGAAGTGAGGCAAAATGTAGTGCCAACAGCAACTAGTAGTTCAATTGGTAGTGCTACCAATTGCCCCTCTCAAATGTTGTCCGCATTTGCCATGGGACCATTTGATAAGAAGAAGCCATTGCAACAATTTTCTCACGTAGTTGAGACCCCAAGTCTGGAGGGGAGTAAACTATGGAAGTGCAACATATGTTTAGAGACTTGGCATGGCAGCATCACAGGACCAATGCACACTTGTTGCACCTTACAGGAAGGGAGGTTGGTGTTTGTAAGGCTCTTTCACTTGATCAAAGAGCAGATATTTTATAATGAAAATACCACAACGTTCCATAAATTCTTGGAACTAGCCCCGAGACTAACACTCCATTGAGCTCTATTAGGACTAGCAATAATACCTTGGCTAGTTCTAGTTTTGGACTGACAAAAGTGGAAAGCGGAGGGAAGAGAAAGGCCATGGGGACGGGGCCCCAATCCGATTGTAGACAAGTTGGATTCAAAGGCAAGGGAAGAGGCGGATGAAGCTATAGGGAAAAAAATGATTCTATCGGGATTCCATTTCATGCCACTTGCTCTCCCGATTATAAAGAGGCTATGGCCAAGGTAGAAAAAGCAAGTACAAGTTATGTGCCCCGGAGACACCAAACTTAAGACAAAAATCTTAGATAGAAACTATTCCAAGGTTAATCCGTTAATAGATGAGATGAAGGTCACATGGGTGTCACGTGGATGCAACATTAGCATGGATGGGTGGATGGATATTAGTCAGTGGCCACTCATCAATATCATTATCTCTTGCAAATATGGACCGTATTCTTTAGCAATTGATTGTTCTGGGAAGCGGAAATATGTTGAGTTTCAATTTCATATTTTTAAGGATGTCATTGAAGATATTGGAATGTTGTACAGGTCATCACAGATGCAACTTATGTGTGCAGAGAGCAACAGCAAGCTAGTGGAGCGTACCTACAATCATATTTATTGGACCCCATGTTGCGTGCATGCCATGAACAATGCACTGAAAGACATAGGGAAGAATTAGTGGGTCAACACGATAGTCGATAATGACGCTAGGGACATGCGAGAAGTTCATATGTAATCACAACATATCGTTGGGATCCTTTCGAAGCTTTGCGAGGAAGGAATTCCTCAAATCAATTGACACTGCTTTGCATCCTATTTTATTTTGTTGGAAATGATGTTCGAGTTGTAGAAGCCCTGCAAGTTATGATTATGACACAAGATTGGACTAGGTGGCATCGGTCCAAGAAGAGAGTAAGGGAAACGAATGAAGGAAGTGGTGGTGAGGGAGACATTTTGGGCTGATGTAAAATACATCACATCAAATATAACTCCAATTTTAGCATCATCAAATATAGTGGTTATAATAGCCCCAATCTTGGTGAGATATATGAGTGCATTGACAAAGCATGTTTGGGCAAATGAAGGTTCTATCTAGGTGAGGGACCCCACTCTAGAGTTCTACCATGAACATATTCAACCCATCATTCAACATCGATGGGAGAAGTTGAGCACCCCACTTCATATAGTTGCATATACACTGAATCCCAAATGGTATGTGGAGAGGCCAAGTAGAGTTATCCCTTTGGATGACAATGAGGTGAAGAAGGGCCTTATGAAGGCCTTTAAAAAAATGTATAGTCAAAGGAGGCTTCACATATCAGGTTGGAGTCGATCGACTTCACTTGAAATTGATGGGTATAAAACCTCGACGAATATGGATAGAGTAACATTGGCATAAGACAAGCCGGTGAGTTGGTCGCGATTATCACGGGCATCGGGACTATAACGAACACTTGCGGTCGCCTCCTTTCATAGGTTTCTAGTTCCTCTGCCTCTTAAACGAATTAGTCTACATATGGTTGGATCCACTCTATTAAGAGGAATAGGCTTACCTCTAAGGGGGATAAGCTTGTAGTTATACGAGTGCTTTGGATCTTATAGAACGCAAGACAACTGAGTATAAGCAAACCCTAGCATTAAGGCGAGATGTAGATCCCGAGAAGCCGAGGCAAGTAGAAAAGGACAATACTATGCAATGGGGATTAATTGGGCTCTTTGTTGTGGACGAGGATGATAGTTTTAGCAAGGAGTATGTAATGTCCCCTTTTTTAAGTCATAATTAATTAATGCAAGTCGATATCCTTTAATCCACTCCCTTGGATTAAAGGGATTTCTTTGGGAAAAATCGACTCTCTTGCGCATTTAAATTAATATTTATTTATCTTGAGCAAGTCGAATTAATGAGGGGCAAATCGATTTATTCGATAAGGAAAATAATTATTATTTGAGGGTGAATTGATTTATTTGGGCAAGTAGATTCCTATATGTGCTTTTAATTAATATTTAATTCTTTTCTTGCATTTATTTCAAATATATTTTTTGAGAGGATTAACATTCAAATTGGAGTTTGACTTTTCAAGCTATGATGACTATTTTAAATTTAAATCTCTCCTATCTAGAGAATGGCGCCAAAAGTGGAGGGAAACATTGGAGATTTAAATTGCTAAAGCTATAAAAGGAGAAGAGGCATCCCCTTTGAAGGCATGTTGATGGTTTGATAAACTTATCTTCATGCTTGAAGAGGGATGTATGCCCATTTGTGATCACAAAACAAAGGTGTTCTTCAACACCACCATTTTGTGGAGTGTGTGAGATCCTTCCAAGCTTTGCATTGATAATTATTGCATGATATAATTTATCTATGTGAAGCGCCTTTATTGGAAGCATATGTGCATGGTTTTTGAGAGTTATTGAAGAGTTTTATGGTGATTATAATCTGTTGCTGCTGTTGATTTATTCTAGATCAAGTCGACTTGCATTGAAGGCATTTGGGGTGTGTTTTAGTGCATTTTGAAGGGGGTTTGATATCTGATCTGTTATTGCATATTTTCCAAGTCTAATGCACATGTTTTGATAAATTTTGGGCTCTTAAACACTGCTGGAATTTATCTAGAAGAAATCGACTGGGTTATGATAATTTAACATCATATTTTGGAAGTGTTTGGGTGTTTCTTCATGCTGCTGCTATTAGATATTTATTTCAGATCTGTGGAGTGATATTTGGAGGGTTTGGAAGCAATAACAAAGGCTGGAATTTATTTATATATTTTTCCTAACCCTAAGCGACTTGGTTTCAGTTTTGAGGATCAGTTTTAGGAGGGTTTCAGTGTGCAGAAAAATCAAATTTATAGCTCATTGGAAAGATAAAAATATTTGCTTTCATTTGCATTTCGTTTCATGGAAAAATATTGAGATTTGGTGAAGTTATTAATTTTTGAAGTCTTAGCTGGTTTTGGTGCATAATAATTATTTGCACTACTGTAAATTAATTTCTGATTTAATAAAGATTAAATTCCAACTAGCTCTCTCATCTAACTCACCACATTGGCTCACTACAACCCCATTTGGGTTGCATTGAAGCTGACATTGAGTTATTTGAGGTCGATCTAGGAGGGTTTGCTCTTCTAAATTCGATTGAAAATAATTTATTTTTAGATTTAATTAAATATCTCACAAGGGGATATTACAGTGGTATCAAAGCTTCTTTCCTCTATTCGTGTGGGTCATTTGTGAATGCAGGGCAATAAGGAATTTTTGTATTACAAGAGGAGGAATAAGGGAGCCATGGATGATGGAGCATTCACTTCGGATCAAGTGAAGTTCTTACAAGAGTTAATGCAAGAGTGTGGAAAAGAACTTCAAAAATCCATGAGTGAGCAAATGTCCAAGCTCATCAAGGATGCTTTGGGCAAGGATAAATCTACAAGCTCCAATGGAGAGAGCTCACGTAATGGAGAAGGTGGCTCTACACAAGCCACGCCTAAGTTTTTCAAAGGTGTCTTCTTGCCTAAGGAGACCAATGGAGGAGAAGAAGAAGAGCCCACATTGGCGGAGTTGATTGATGCTCAAAGGCTTGAGTATGGTTCTTTGAGCCAAGCTACAAGGGACATGTTGGGATTTGATGAGTTTTGTGCCCTCAAGTTGGGCAACAAGTCAAAGAAGTTCAATAAGCAACCACATAAGAACCTTCAACAAAGGTTGGGAAAGGTCTCACTCCCTAACTTTGATGGTTCTAGCACTATTCCGGTAAGAGCATGGTTACAAAAAATGGAGACTTACTTCTCCCTTAATCCCATGCACGAGGAAGAAGCCCTCAAGTTTGTTACACTTCACTTGGAGGGCATGGCACATGAATGGTGGTTCCATGGGATGCACACACAAGGGCATGATTCGATCCACACTATGGAAGAGTTTAGCCAAAGAATCATGGAGAGGTTTGATAGGAAGGATCCGGAGCTACACTTTCGTGAGTTGGCACAACTCAAGCAAATGCATAGTGTTGAGGAGTATGTGGCAGATTTTCAAAGGATTGTAGTTATAGTTACAGATGTTAGTGAGAAGAGATTGGTAGTTCTCTTCATCAAGGCTTAATGGAGCCCCTAAAAGGTTTGGTAAGAGCTTTTAATCCTATGTCTTTGCAAGATTTTGTTGGAAATATTGTCATTGATGTATTTGGTTAACGAAATCGTAACGGAAGTGAAGGATGTTGATGGAAATGGTAGAAAATAACAGAAATAACCAGCAGTATAGAAGGGCAGAAAACGAAAGTTTAAATACATGAAAAAAATGTTTTTACATAAGGATTATCATGGTATAAGCGAGCTATACACAGCTGTACATAGGAGAGAGATATCAGCATTTTAAGGTGTTCATATGCCATGTTTTAATGTGAAAAAGAAGATTTAAATGACAGAATTAAATCTCCATGTTTTCATATGATAAGGGGTGATTAAAGGAGCAATAAATACGTCCATAGAATGGTTTAAAATACAAATAAAAATGTTAGTTTTATTTTGGACGACCCCCTTTGAAATATAGCGCCACTGTATAGTTATGGCCGACATATGTATTTGCATTATTAAAATAAAAGATGGTTAATTAAATTAAATGAAAGGGAGTGTCGGTTGGGAGAAAAGATGCCTTTTCGAAAGGGTGCGAAAGACTATATAAAAAAGATGTTTGAGGGAGAAAGGGTATGAAATTCGAAATGAAAAATAAGAAGTAAAGGAGCAGATCTGAAAAACCTTTTAAATGAAGAGTTGCAGCGATTTATTGATTGCTTTGATATATTCACCGTGAAATTGATTAATTGTGATAAGGATTATCATGGTATAAGCGAGATATACACAGTTGTACATAGGAGAGAGATATCAGCATTTTAAGGTGTTCATATGCCATGTTTTATGGTGAAAAAGAAGATTTAAATGACAGAATTAAATCTCCATGTTTTAGTATGATAAGGGGTGATTAAAGGAGCAATAAATATGTCCATAGAATGGTTTAAAATACAAATAAAATGTTGGTTTTATTTTGGACGACCCCCTTTGAAAAATAGTGCCACTGTATAGTTATGGCCGACATATGTATTTGCATTATTACAATAAAAGATGGTTAATTAAATTAAATGAAAGGGAGTGTCGGTTGGGAGAAAAGATGCCTTTTCGAAAAGGTGTGAAACACTATATAAAAAAATATGTTTGAGGGAGAAAGGGTATGAAATTCGAAATGAAGGGAGAAAGGGTATGTTTAAGGTGTTCATATGCCATGTTTTATGGTGAAAAGAAGATTTAAATGACAGAATTAAATCTCCATGTTTTAGTATGATAAGGGGTGATTAAAGGAGCAATAAATATGTCCATAGAATGGTTTAAAATACAAATAAAAATGTTGGTTTTATTTTGGACGACCCCCTTTGAAAAATAGTGCCCTGTATAGTTATGGCCGACATATGTATTTGCATTATTACAATAAAAATGGTTAATTAAATTAAATGAAAGGGAGTGTCGGATAAAAAAAGATGTTTGAGGGAGAAAGGGTATGAAATTGAAATGAAAATAAGAAGTAAAGGAGCAAATCTGAAAAACCTTTTAAATGAAGAGTTGCAGCGATTTATTGATTGCTTTGATATATTCTTTGTGAAATTGATTAATTGTGTTACAGTTCTGAGATTAAGTGTTAAATTTAAAAATATCATAATTTGATTCACCCCCTCTCGGTATTATCTTGTGCTTTAATGATTCTATTACTAAAGCCCTATATTTGGAATGTTCAGCTTATAGAAGTGATTATGGGCCTAAAGGACAGCGTTCTAATGTCTCACATTCGCTGCCCAAAAGTGGAATTAGAGGGCAGCCAAGGTCTGATTTGCAGCAGCCCACAAAAGTGCAGGGGGGTAGCCCCTGGGTCATCAAAAGAGGCCCCAAAAAGGCCAAACCAGCCCTATGTACCGCCACATAGAAGTCAGCCCCAAAACAGCGAGCTAAAGGACATGAGGGATGAATTAAGAAGGAAAGGTTTGTGTTTTGATTGCAAGGCTCCATGGGTAAGAGGTCATAATTGTAAGGGTAAAGGTCAAATCCATTACATTGAGGTTATTGATTTGGATGATACTAACAATGAGACTAATGAAGAATTGGTTGAGCATGTGCAAGAGAATGAAGAAATGGAAAGCATTCTTGCCTTTCTTTCCGGTGTTCCCAAGTATCATGCATTCGGGTGAAAGGCACCATTCAAGGGCAAAGGGTCATTACTTTGGTTGATAGTGGGGCCACACATAATTTCATTGATGGAGGCTTGGTAAGAAAGATGGGTTTGGTGTAATGTCCTCGTATCGAAGACCTTTGGCCCATTTTTGTCTACCCGATGGCCAAAGGGTGAGTCAAGGGTGACTAAGTTTTATTAATTTTATTATATTGTGCAAATATTAAAATATAACATTATAAAATGCACATATAATAAATTAATAAAGCTTAATATTAAAATAAAAGTTAGGAAAGTGCAAATGTAAAAATACAATTAATTTTAATTGTATTTATCTAGGGAAATGCGACTTGCATATGAGGTTAAAAAATAGAGAAATGTGACATAAAGCCTCATTAGAAAAATGCGACCTGGTCTAGGGATTGCATAAAATTTGATTGGTTGATTTAGAGGTCATTTGGGGCCATTTCTCCTTTATAAGGAGAGGTCGACTTGTGTAGAGATCATCCAGAAATTTTATACGATAATTTTATCTTGCATTGAGCTCTCAACTTTTGCAAAATTCCAAGGACGAAACCCCTTGTGAATTTAATCTCTTGTGGACGAAAACCCCAAGAGTTGTGAGGGTTTTTCACTCAGAAATTCCCATTGATTGTAATCAGATTTTTAGTCATTTCCAGCAGTGCTTTTGAAGGCATTTTGGTGAATAAATTGTAGTAGTATTTCTTCTATTGGATCGACCCAGTTTGGGACAGATTTGGCATGTTTTATGAGGTATTTAGATCTGATTTCTATTGTCAAATCATCTACATATTTTTGTGAAGTGAAGCAAAGAAATTTCATAATTTTTAGAAGGTTTTCACAGTGGTTTTCAGGCAGTTTAATATTCAGATTTCAGATCTGATTTCTGTGTGATTCTGGCATCTATAAATTCTGATTTTTATGTATTTGGGTTTATAAAATATTGGCAATCATTTGTGATCAAAAGAATATTTTTTGAGAGCCATTTGCATTGGATTCACTCCCAAACCCTAGTCGCATTTTCTAGAATTAATTCAGAATTGCTCTAGGTTGTTTGCCATTGCTTTTAAAATTATTTATTATTATTTGTGAGTGGGAAAAAATCATTTTTGGCAAAAGATCTATTAGGGATCTTTCATTTGGAGACCACGAATTGCAAGGCTTTCAAAGTGACTATAGCGGATGGGACCTCTCTTCCATGTTCTACAAAGATTGCACAACTTCCTCTCATGCTTGGAAAACATAAGGTAATTGATGATTTCTATGTTGTTGATATTGGTGATATTGATCTTGTGTTGGGTGTGCAATGGTTGCATTCTTTAGGTGATTTCACACAAAACTACAAGACCATGGAGCTGAAATTCACCAAAGATGGCAAAGAAATCATCCTAAAGGGCTTGGCAAATGGTGCACCACAAGAAGTATCAATGAAGAGGATGGAAAGGGCCTTTAGGAGAGGGCAAATTGCATGGGCAGCTAGCTGTTTTATCACAGTAAAATCAAAAAAATCAGAACAACAGTCTTTCAAGGTGAGTTACAAGTTATTTTGGACAAGCATTCTCATGTTTTTAATGATTTGCCACATGGGTTACCTCCCAATAGGGGTTTTGAGCATATTATTGAGTTGGAAAAGGATACTAAGCCCATTATGATCACTCCTTACCGCCACCCAAGAGTTTATAAGGAAGAAATTGAAAAAACTATTAAGGAGCTTCTTGATATGGGACACATAAGGCCTAGTTCTAGCCCATTTGCATCTTCTCGTAGTTTTGGTTAAGAAAAAGGATGGCACTATGAGAATGTGTATTGATTATCGTATGTTGAATAAGAAGACCATCAAAAATAGGTATCCCATTCCTAGGATTGATGAGTTGATTGATGAATTACATGGTGCTACATACTTCTCTAAGATAGATCTCAAATCCGGGTATCATCAAATCGAGTAAGGGAAGAGGATGTGCACAAAACAACTTTTAGATGTCATTTTGGGCATTTTGAGTTCTTAGGTTATGCCTTTTGGATTAACTAATGCACCGGCTACTTTCCAATCATGCATGAATCATGTGTTTAGCAAGTATTTAAGGAAGTTTGTGCTAGTATTCTTTGATGACATTCTTGTGTATAGCAAAACTTGGGAAGAGCATTTGATGCATTTAGATTTGGTTTTGTCTACTTTGGGGCAGCATTCTTTCTTTGCCAAGAAATCTAAGTGTGAATTTGGTCTTAAGGAGATTTGGTATTTGGGACATGTTATTAGTGCTAACGGTGTGCAAGTTGACAAGCAAAAAATTGCAGCGATCATGGAGTGGCCTACTCCCACCTCTCTCACACAATTGAGAGGATTTTGTGGTCTTTGTAGCTACTATAGAAGATTTGTTAAGGGTTTCTCACGATTTGCAGCTCCTTTGACAAATTTGACTAAGAAAGGGGCCTTCAAATGGTCCAAATCAGCCCAAGAAGCCTTTGAAAAGATGAAAGAGGTAATGTGTTCTTGCCCGGTACTTGCAGTTCCAGATTTTTCTATGCCATTTGTGGTTGAATGTGATGCTTCCGGAGAAGGTATAGGGGCTGTCCTAATGCAAAATAAACACCCCATTGCTTTTGAGAGTAGAAAATTGAAAGATCATGAGAAAGGGTATAGTGTGTATGATAAGGAAATGTTGGCAATCATGCATGCTTTGAGCAAATTTAGACAATACTTGGTATGTGGCAAATTCATTATCAAATCTGATCATAATAGTTTGAGATTTTTTCTTAATCAAAGAGAATTGAATGACAGTAGCAAAAATGGGTGAGTAAGGTGCAAGCTTTTGATTTTGACATTGAATATGTGAAGGGGAAGAATAATATGGCAGCAGATGCACTTTCTAGAAGGCCATATGAGTTGGAAAAAGAAATGGATCAGCCATGTGTTCAATTGCTTGAGGACAAGCAATCTTGGGAAGGGAGGATTGTAATGTCCCCTTTTTCAAGTCATAATTAATTAATGAAAGTCGATATCCTTTAATCCACTCCCCTTGGATTAAAGGGATTTATTGGGGAAAATCGACTTTCTCTTGTGCATTTAAATTAATATTTATTTATCTTGGGCAAGTCAAATTAATGAGGGCAAATCGATTTATTCTATGAGCCAATTAATTATTATTTGAGGGTAAATTGATTTATTTGGGCAAGTCGATTCCTATATGTGCTTTTAATTAATATTTAATTCCTCTCTTGCATTTAATTCAAATATATTTTTGGAGGGAATTAACATTTGAATTGGAGTTTGACTTTTCAGGCCATGAAGACTATTTTAAATTTAAATCTCTCCCATCTAGATAATGACGCCAAAAGTGGAGGTAAGCATTGGAGATTCGAATTGCTAAAGTTATAAAAGGAGAAGAGGTATCCTCTTTGAAGGCATGTTGACGGTTTGATAAACTTATCTTCATGCTTGAAGAGGGATGTATGCCCATTTGTAATCACAAAACAAAGGTGTTCTTCAACACCACCATTTTGTGGAGTGTGTGAGATCCTTCCAAGCTTTGTATTGATAATTATTGTATGATATAATTTATCTATGTGAAGCGCCTTTATTGGAAGCATATGTGCATGGTTTTGAGAGTTATTGAAGAATTTTATGGTGATTATAATCTGTTGCTGCTGTTGATTTTTCTAGATCAAGTCGACTTGCATTGAAAGCATTTGGTATGTGTTTTAGTGCATTTTGAAGGGGGTTTGATATCTGATCTGTTATTGCACATTTTTCCAAGTCTAATGCACATGTTTTAATAAATTTTGGTCTCTCAAACACTGCTGGAATTTATCTAGAAGAAATCGACTGGGTTAGGATAATTTAATATCATATTTTGGAAGTGTTTGGGTGTTTCTTCATGCTACTGCTATTAGATATTTATTTCAGATCTGTGGAGTGATATTTGGAGGGTTTGGAAGCAATAACAAAGGCTGGAATTTATTTATATATTTTTCCTAACCCTAAGCGACTTGGTTTCATTTTTAAGGGGGTTTCGGTGTGCAGAAAAATCAGATTTATAGCTCATTGGAAAGATAAAAATATTTGCTTTCATTTGCATTTCGTTTCATGGAAAAATATTGAGATTTGGTGAAGTTATTAATTTTTGAAGTTTCAGCTGGTTTTGGTGCATAATAATTATTTCCACTGCTGCAAATTAATTTCTGATTTAGGAAAGATTAAATTCCAACTAGCTCTCCCATCTAACCCACCACCTTGGCTCACTACAACCCCATTTGGGTTGCATTGAAGCTAACATTGGGTTATTTGAGGTCAATCTAGAAGGGTTTGCTCTTCTAAATTTGATTGGAAATAATTTATTTTCAGATTTAATTAAATATCCCACAAGGGGATATTACAGAGTAGTGCATGGATGTTATTTTAAATGTTGATTCTGATTTTTGCGCTGAAACGTGTCTTCTTTTTGTAATATTGACAATTGGTGTATTTGAATTTGAGATTAATGATATGAATATCAGATATTGTCAATTGATCAATCACAATGGTTTTATTTCAACTTATTTAACTTTTAAGTCTCAAATTGAAATGGTTTTATTAAATTATGTATAATTTATAATTTAAATTTATTTGATATTTATGATTTCAACTTATTTAAATCTCAAATGGTTTTATTTCATCTTATTTAAGTCTCAAATGATTTTATTTCAGCTTATTTATATAGTTTAGTCACTATATTCTATATATTAAATATTGATGTATTTTTTTAATTAATTGTCCCACCACCATCACCAAAATTTAGAAAAAATGTAGTCCCGAAGTCTTAGGTAACACTAATATCTACTCTCTTCTTTCTTTAGATGATACCAAGGTTTGGAATCTGTAATTGCTTGAAGTATGTGTATATGTGGATAGTGATGCATTTCCTACTTAGTTGTATTTGGAATGCTAGAGTTCAATGCTACACCTCTCGGGCTAAATCGAGTCTTTAGTGTATGTCTAGAAATCAGACAATGTAACTTTGTCATCCACTATCGAGTCAAATAGCTCATCTTTTTTTTTTTTCTTTTCTTTTTTTAAAGTTGGGAGTCAAGGTGTGGTTGTGGTTGAGCAAAGGAAGAGTTAGGAAGCTCAAAGCTTTAAGCTATGGACCATTCTCCATCTTGGAGCATGTTAGAGAGAATGCTCTCATATGTTTTAACTACCTTCATTCATGCGGATGTACTTTGTAATTTGCATTTACATGAGCAATCTAGGTTGATTGAAAAAGAAGAAAGACAATGACTACCCTCTATTGAAGACTTTCTCTTAGATGATAAGAGAGAGTTAGGACACAAGGTTACAAATGCCAAAAGGTGGTCAAATAGACTAGAAGAGGACCATGGGAATCATAGCAGGTTGACATTGAAAGAAGACGTCGTACACACCTAAAAATTACATGGTGCTACATGGAAGAGCACGGTAAGTCTCTGATGATGAAAGAAGTCTTCTCCAGAGTAACAATGAGATCCAAATCCTTTCCCTTCGCTTTCGCATGTTGGTATGTTATTTTTGTCCATGTTTCCAAGTTTGAAAGTTCATTGTATCCTTGCGAGTTGTTTTCTGCTCTTTTCATGCCCAGTTTTGGTCTTTAGTTACGAAACCGCTTGCGGCGGTTTCGCAACCGTCGGTCCACACAGACCGACAATTGCGCAACCGCCATGCTATGTAGACCGGCAAATCCTATCACCTTTATCCGTGAGTTAAAAACACGCGTTTTTCAACACGTGTTTACATTTCAAGAGTGATTTTCTTCTTGGTTTCTTAACCATTTCGCCTAATTTTGGGCTCGTTGGATTCGTATTGGAATTCTCTTCTTAATTTACTATGTTTAGAATGTTGACTACCCCTTGTTGTGTTGTGTTGTCACTTCTTGTTGGACATGTGTTGTTAGACTCATTCTTCCCCAAAATCTTATAAAAGCCCAGATTTCACCTAGATGATGGGTTGGAGTTTTCACATTTTGGATGTAAAGTTCGCCGTTGAATTTTTGAGGAGAATTACACAAACAACCAATTCTTTGCTTTGTTCCTTCTTCTTTGCATCTTTCTCGGTCACTCTCTTGCAACCAACGAACCACCACAATTTGCTTGAATATTCTCGCTACTAGCCAAAGATTACGCACACCTTTGGATCAATTGGAAATCATCTCGGAGAAGAAAAGAAAGCTAAGGATACACAAATACAACACCACACCTAGATTCCTATCCCGTCTAATAGTAACAAGTTGGAGATGTCATTGAATTTTTCAAGCTTTGATTATTATATTTGTTAGAATAGAAGAAATACATTGTTTTAAATTGGTAGAATTAAAAGATTTATTCATTTCCCATACAAAAGTCTTGTTTGTGCTTTGTTTGCACAAGTTTTCCATTGAGATCCTCTTCCCTGCTTATCCCTGTGGATCTACAAGGAAGAGTTTGGAGGAAGATTTTGTGTCTGTAATTATTTATTTCTTCTTTGTTGTTGTCCATATAATTTATTTCCACTCTGTCGGGGAAAGCATCCGAGTAACGAAGAAATTGCTTCTGAGAAGCTTTTCCTTCCTTCCCCAAGAACTTGAGGCAAAGGCTTAGTTAGAAGAAATCTCATTTTCTAGAGTAATAACTGTTGAATACATTTTCTTTTAAAGTAGATTTTACCTTACAATCTTGCAAATGTGGAATAGCCACATCCGGCTATTCCTTGTTTTTAGTTTATTTTCATTAAAAGTAGCTTGTTTTTATTTTACATTAGTTTTTCGTGTATGTGTATCGTAGGTAATTTATTTTATTTAATTCTTGTCAATTCAAAAATACAAAAAGAGAGTTTAGGAATTTAATTTGTTTTATTCATTTGTTTATTTGAAAAGCTTTGCTAAAAACATAAAAAGTAGTTAGTTTGTTATTGCTTTACTTTTATTAATTATAGGAAAATGCAATTTAATTAGATTAAAAAGTGAATTAATCTTATTTTAATTAATTTAGATTAATTTACTTTATTTATTTAAATTTAGGAACTAAAAGTAGATTAGAAATTTGAATGAAAACAACTCCACATCTCCTTAGCGTCCCTAGGTTGTAATGTCCCCAATTCCGAGCAGTGTATGCCTACAGAGGCTTTTCATTCATCTTAGCCTTGGTCATACCCGAGGGGCTAACGACGTTGGAGGCTATTGGGTATGGATGTCTAATTACCACCTTGTTTTATGTTATATTTTGTCGTTGACATTAAGTTGGGCGACTTGGTGGTAATAATTGTTATATTTTGTCGTTGGGTGACTATATGGCACTTTATTATTCTATTTCTTCATTGGGGGTCATCTAAATTACTTTTACGCATCGGGGGAAAGGTAACTTAAAATCATATTATATCTATGTGGTTTTCCGAGGGAGGTCGATTGGGGTCTTTTTTGGGCCTCTTGTTGCATGGTGAAGTTATAAAAGGGGTGTTGTGGGAGAGTTATTCATTCATTCATACACTCACCTATTTTAATATTGGAGCAACTGTTGTTTGCACTTTCTTTTTTTTGGAGTAAGATCCCACAAAAACCCTAGCTTCAATGGTGAAAGATCCACACCTAGCTAGCAGAGCACTCTTCGGTGGTGAAAGATCCTCCCTAGTTTGTTATTTTGGCGTTTTATTCAGATTTTTGGATCAGATCTGGAGAGTAATCAGAAATTCAGTTTCAGAGTAAGAGGACAACCCTTCTTCATCAAGGGTTTCAATTCAGATTTGGAATAGCTATTTTCTAGGGTTTTATCTACTCTGGGTTCCATATTTCAGAAAGCAGTGTTTTTAGGGTTTCCAAGTGTCCGTTTTCAGATCTGGAGTTTGGAATCATTTCTATATATTTAGTAGATGTTACTTCTAAAAAATCAGATTTTTATCAATTGTATTCACATAGTTATGAATTTTTTAAGTTTTCAACAGTTTAGGGATTTCTGAAAATTATTGCGTTTACATATTACTTTAGAAAAATCAAAAAATATTTTTTTAGTCTTTGTTTTCACCTTAGCAAGTTCTCTATAAAATTTCGTATGATTTGGGTAAGTATTTTGCAAGATATCTATAAATTTCAGTTCGTTGCCCTAGTTGGTTCATTTCCAAAAATTTCATAATATCATTACAAATTTTTATTAAATTTTGTCAAATTTCAAGATTATCCCACAAGGGATATTTCAATGGTATCAAAGTCGGCTTTCCTCCAGCTGTTGGGTAGCGAAAAGAAGGTCAAAATATGGCAAATCGGAAAGATCTCAATGTGGGTTTTATGAAGAAAATGTTCATCAACATGGTGAAACAACAAGAGACAACCAACTTCTACTTGAGCCAACTCACACAGAACATGAATCAGATCAGATCTGGGAATAATGGGGAAAAAGGTGAGAACAGTAATAAAGGGCAGCTAATAGAGGTGATTGATGAGGATTCTTGTTGGAGGAAATACCAATCTTTGAGTAAGGGTTTCAAAGATAATATGCCATTTCAGATTATTGCATGATGAAGATTGGTAGCAAGCCCAAGCGAGATCATCATATGCCGGTACCTGAATTACAAAGGAACTCATTTGAACAACCAATAACAGCCCCACATGAGGTAATTTCGGATGGAGTTGATGGAGATAATGTTGATCCAAAGATGATTGAAGACCAAGCGAAAAGAAGAAGCTTCTAGAGAAAAAGGTATGACTTTTGATGAGCAAAATATTTGTGGCAAAGAGGAACAAACATGGCTGGTTGGTTGCAAAATTGAAAAAGATATTTCAGTCCAAAAGGTACCTATCAATCCTCCAAAGAATAAGTCATTATCATATGGGATGGATTTACCAAGCAGTAATGAGCATAAATTTGTGAAAGGTGTTGATTCTTGTTCCACTTGTTCTCCATCTAAAATCATGAATCACCATAGGGATGGTGTTGTTTTGGAGGTTTCTAAATCAACAATAGAAGGTGAACCTTTTGATGATATTCTTTATAAGGAGGTTAGTAGTAGCATGGATTTATTTCATCATCTTCATCCTATATCATTACAACAATTTTATCATGATGGTATTCAGCCTGTTGTGGATAAGAATGCTAAGGATTCGGTACATCAAAGTCAAGTCATCATGAAGACAAAGTGATGATCTTCTTTATGAGGAGATACAAGAGAAGCAAAGATGGAAGACCTTGCATGATACAAGGGTTCATGGGCATTATAAGGTATGGGATCCTGGTAATATGTTGCAATCATCCAAAACTATCAATTCTGATTTTGAAAACTTTGTGACTGATTTCATAAGGAAAAGAAGGAATTCAAATGTGTCTTTTGGGATTACAAGTGTTGGCAAGCAGGGTTTCTTCATTGGAGACTCCGGTGCAAGAAGGGAGAGAACCTCTCAAGGTACTAGCGCTGATTTTCTGATTGCTAAAAAGGGTAAGAGAATATTTTTTAATCATCTTCAGCTTGTTGGACTGTGTATAACAGCAGTCATAAAGAGAGGAGAAAAAACTTTGTTAATAGAACCCATGACTGATTTTTATATCAGCTACATGGTGGAACCCTTGGAAGGGTTAGTGGGGGCATTTGGTCCTCAAAGTGCTCAAAGAATCAAGGTGCAATCTGTTGTTAAAAAAGAGGAGTTGAATTCAAGGGGCATTCATGACTTTAGCATCCTAAGGTATGAGAATGGTTACCATTTTCCTAGTTTGTTGAGTTCTCCTATGTTGTTGCCATGTTTCTATCATTTGGGACAGCATGTACATGCTTGGATGATTGAGGAAGACTATTTCATAATCAAGTCTCAAGGTATGCTAGATGGGATAAACACATCCTCCTTTCACATTGCTCTTGATTTAGCTAATGAGCATATGTTGGCAAAGAAAATAATGCAGCAGCCCATGATATTGAAAGAACATGAGGTATGTGGTATATTTATTGTGGGTGAGTTTGCTAGAGGTAAGACTGTTTTTGGGATGCAATGGTTGCATGATGTTAAGGAAGAAGATGATGCATGGGTTGAAAAATCGAAGGAGAATGAAGATGTTGATCCTATATCAGAAATTTTGAGTTGCAAAGGTGTGATAAGCAGCCCCAATTATGTTATTTCAGATGTGTTGTCTTCTTTCATGATGGGAATCAATGGGTACAACAAAAGGTATGAAGTTCCTTATGATAAAGTTTATGGATGCATGAGTTCTAATGTTGATTTCCCTTTCTCTTGCATTTACGATGAAATGAAAATATGGGGAGAGAGAATAAAGTGTGATAAGGGGGCAGCCATATATATTTCCAACATAGAAGAAATCAGTGACCTATGTCCATGGAAAGAAATGCCTTGCACAAAGAAGGTAACTTATTTCTTTATTTTCTTTAAGAGGTTTGAGGTACTTGAATGTTTTTGTACAATTGGGTTACTTGAAGTGGGGACCATTCATTGGATACATTGGCTGCCATCTTTTGGGAAAATTGTTTTCATTCACCATGTTGACAAACTGAAATTCAGTGAGAAAAATTAAAAATAAGAATTCAAGGCAAGAGGGAAAGGGTGAAATTTGAAGCAGACTTTGAGGTACAGCTGTAGATATCAAAAATCAGTTTGTTAATTATGATGTGAAAGGATTGAATTGGGTTGCACATGCAAGGAAAATAGTCACTAGCCATCTTGGGAGTAGAGAAAAAGATTACAGCAGCATACGGAGCAGCAAAAGCAAACCTTGGGGAAGAATTTGTGACATGATCATTAGACAGGATATGAGGATCAATTTGCTTCCTTTCCCCGTGAGAGTTGGGAGTATCGTTAGGAGCAGGCTTGCTCAATCCACTTTGTCGGGTGAGACAAGTGGGATATTTGATGACTCCTATTCCGACGAATTGTTTGCTGCAAACACAAAGCACACCATGATGACTTATGTGGAGAGCGAGTTGGATGATGTTGAGTCGGGGAGTGAGTTAGGTATGATGGAGACTTTGACTCCAAATGAGAGGGTGAGTGGAGTCATGGATGTGGGTGTGACCAGTAGTGTTGCACATGAGACAGTTACAGAGATTGGGGTTACAGGTTCAAATCACCCGAGTCTATCATTATGTTGGTTATCAGAGGTTTCAGTAGACTGGAGATCTCATTTGCTTGTTGAGTACTCCAAGAACCAACACACTTGTGAGATTCTGGATGGTCATATACAGGATGACAACTACAGATTGGAGGATGAGATGATCTTCTATCAGGGTAGATTGTACCTTGTGTCAGATTCATGG
Organism: Taxus wallichiana var. yunnanensis; assembly: GCA_018340775.1. Classification (NCBI taxonomy): domain Eukaryota; kingdom Viridiplantae; phylum Streptophyta; class Pinopsida; order Cupressales; family Taxaceae; genus Taxus; species Taxus wallichiana. The sequence goes on along the minus strand of CM031241.1, from coordinate 85,334,788 downwards.
TTGAGGATGGAGATACTGCGACATGTGCATTGTTCTTCCGTGATTGGACACTTGAGATTTGATGAGACCTACAGGTTCATATGGGAGAGGGTTAGATGGCATGGGTTGAGGGAGGATATCCTCAACTTTATACAAGGATGTACGGTTTGTCGTTATGACAAATCGGAGCTTACAAGTTCATCATTTTTTGAGCCGACATGGGATAACACTCCTATGTATTTTACTGCTTCTATGCCCAAGGTGAGCACTTCACCCATGTGCTAGTCAATAGAGGGACGGAGTTGACTCAATTACTTGGTTATTCAATAGGTTCACATTCAACACAAGAGGTGGACTATGTAGAGTTGATATTGTCGGTTGACCATTTATTGGAGGCTTGGGACTTTTCCCCCACAGGACACATTGAGACACATTATGAGGAGCCTTGCTCTCACACGAGTGTGGGTCATGTGAGAGAGTTGGCACGCTTAGTGCTTATACAAGATGTTTCACAGGTTGATACAGGGGATGTTATAGGATTCAGAGTGGACTTTCGTACCCGTGGGTTGACTGGAGAGGCAGTGATTGTGAGTGATCACATGATGACAGCTTCGCATTGGCAAGGATTGGACAAATTGGCAATCTCGGTGTGGGTACCAGTGGAGAGTCGGTTTGGGCATCATTCTACTTCAAGGGCAGCATTGTTCTCTATACGACATGGAGGTCATGATGACTACATGGGGTGTCTTGGTTACTTTGGATCACACCGATCATTAGTTGACTGCAGGGTGAGGTGGAGAAACTTACTTTGTGGTATTCAATTTCTACAACATGGCTAGGATAATGCTTGGGGTCAAGCATTTCTCGGGAGGGGAGGACTATAATGTCCCCATTTCGAGCAAATGGCCTAGGAGGCTTTTCATTCGTCTTAGCCTTGGTCATACCCGAGGGGCTAACGACATTGGAGGCTATTGGGTATGGATGTCTAATTACCACCTTGCTTTATGTTATATTTTGTCGTTGACATTAAGTTGGGCGACTTGGTGGTAATAATTGTTATATTTTGTCGTTGGGTGACTATATGGCACTTTATTATTCTATTTCTTCGTTGGGGTCACCTAAGTTACTTTTGGCGCATGGGGAAAAGGTAACTTAAAATCATATTATATTTATGTGGTTTTCCCAAGGGGGGTCGATTGGGGTCTTTTTTTGGGCCTCTTGTTGCATGGTGAAGTTATAAAAGGAGTGCTTGGGGAGAGTTATTCATTCATTCATACACTCACCTATTTTGATATTGGAGCAACTGTTGTTTGCACTTTCTTTGCTTGTGGAGTAAGATCCCACAGGAACCCTAGCTTCGGTGGTGAAAGATCCACACCTAGCTAGCAGAGCACTCTTCGGTGGTGAAAGATCCTCCCTAGTTTGCTATTTTGGAGCTTTATTCATATTTTTGGATCAGATCTAGAGAGTAATCAGAAATTCAGTTTCAGAGTAAGAGGACAACCCTTCTTCATCAAGGGTTTTAGTTCAAATTTGGAACAGCTATTTTCTAGGGTTTTATCTACTCGGTTCAGATTTGTGAGTATTTTTAGGGTTTCCAGGTGTCCGTTTTCAGATCTGGAGGTTGGGATCATTTATATATATTTAGTAGATGTTATTTCCAGAAAATCATATTTTTATCAATTGTATTCACATAGTTATGAATTTTTTAAGTTTTCAACAGTTTAGGGCTTTCTAAAAATTACTGGCAGTTATATATTACTCAGAAAAATCAAAAAATATTTTTCTAGTCTTTGTTTTCACCTTAGCAAGCTCTCTATAAAATTTCGTGTGATTTGGGTAAGTATTTTGCAAGATATCTATAAATTTCAGTTTGCTGCCCTAGTTGGTTCATTTCAGAAATTTCATAATATCATTTGCTACAAATTTTTATTAAATTTTGTCAAATTTCAAGATTATCCCACAAGGGATATTTCATAGGCTACCCGTACTTAGCCCTTAGCTCCTTTGATTATCAACCGTCCGTTTTTCCTCGCCTTTCTCACGAATTGGTGCCTCGTATGACCATCCCAGTCCACCTCGAACCCCGTAGAAGGCTACTCGATCCAATCATCAATCCACCTAACATTGTGAGACATCGGTGGTGACATAGACTTAGGTCCGTGAGCACCGATCTTTAGAGAAACCCCATTCCACCAAAAATCATTGGCCAACTTGACGCTCTCAACGAGCAAGTCACCATAGCAAACAATATTGAGCCAATCTAGCCAACAAAACTAAGCGACAAAAAGCTGAGTTTGCTCTCCACATATACCCTCTTATTCTTACATGAACCTCGCTAGAGAGGCATATTTAGAGGCGGAAGGGAAATTCCCTCGAGTCCGGCACCCGGGTCGAGCCATACTCAATCTAACTAACATAGACTGAAACCTCCGGACAAAATCATGTTCGACCGCAGTATCACTCCTATTCAGGTTAGGCGGGCATTCATTGCCCTTGAGCAAATTACCAATTTGCAAGTCAAGCACCTACGTTTGCCTTGATCGTAGATCCAGGTATTACCATTGCTCTCACCTATCCCGTTTACACCACATTCATTCATCTCATTCCCATCCCATCTATCTTACTTCGGCTGTTCTGAAATCACGTGCTGATTTTCAGGTGTACAGACACCAAGGCAAGCAAGATGGTAGCCTAAGGAGAAAATGGGAGAAACCTTCCCACCTCTTCAACCATTAAGTATTTGTGGGACCAAAAGCTTCTTGAAAAGGGGACGTATGATCCATGAGGATCTAGAAAATAGTTCACTCCATCAAACAACCAAGAATTCAATCAGAACACAACAAAAATGAAGAGCATTTTGTACAGTCACAAAACTACAAGATGTAACAGGGTGGTGGTTGAGTTAGTGGCAGGGGGTTTTCGAATGTGTCATGCGCATTCCATTTGGTAGTTTTTGAATGTGTCATGTGCATTCCATTTATGGCATGGCGTTTTCATTTGTGGCATGGTAGTTTCATGTGTGGCATGGTGATTTCACTCAGATTCATTCAGATGTCTGTGGCAGTTTCACCCATTTCAGACATGAGAAGTGAGGAATGGCAGGAAAAATGTCCCTTCATGTTCTTTTGGTGTTTGGAGGTCCTTTATTGTACGAAAAGACACCAACAGCATTGCTGGACAAGAGTGTGAGAGGAAGAGTTATTGAGTTCTAGTTGGTTGTAGGAGCAGAATTTGTTTGTTGCAGAGAGTAGCACGGTGAGCGTAGCAATAGGGTGATTGTTGTATATGTTCTATCATATCTCTTTGTAAGTACCTTGGCCAAAGGAGAGGAAGCTAAGCATTTGACACTTCCAGTTGGTTTTTCCCACACTAAGGTTTCCAGTTTAAAACTTCTTGTGCTGATAGCATTGTGGTGGTTGTTCTTTGTTATTTCAATCTCTGTTTATGTCACTACTGTGTCGTTTCTTTTCCAACAACATAGGAACACGAATTCCAGCACCATTTACATTTTAATCATTTTCAATTGGAATTAATACAAGTAGGATAGTAAGCACATCCTTAAAGTTCCAGCAAGCACAAGAAACTTGAGGGATCATCGCTCCTACACCTCTTTGCAGAACTTTAAAATTATATTAAATCAAAAATTTCTTGCATCAAATTGGATTGATAAGTTTTTTTGTTTATTTTCACTCAACAACAGGAGTTTTTCTTCAACCATGGGAGATCAAGTTCATTCTAAATGCTACAAACCCCTCCCCATGGCATTTTCATTAGAATTGCACCTAGTCCCTGCAGTTCATGTATTTTAATTATTACATCAGTTACATAATCTCATTCATTACTAGACTACTGCTCTATCCTATGATTCCTACCAATCATATCATTGGTAGTAATAGAGTCTAAGTATCAAATATGTAGAGAGGTCACTTTGTATGCCCTTAATGTGGTTTTCTGTATTCCACATATATGGGAGAGAACACAGAAAAGCAGTTATTGAGGATTTTTAATAGTGTGCTGCTGCTAACATTATAACTGATTTCTTATAAAATCAACATATCAGCAGAGATTTTTCAGCTCATTTAATCTTTGTGAATAATAATTTTTGAAATGATTTGTTTCCAATTGTAGAAAGGGGACTTTTGGACTAAACTTTGACTTTCATAAATGCTTTCAATCAGAGCGCATCTGAGATTTGTTGAGGGAGGAGACCAACAGGACCCTCATTATTTCTCAGCTTTAGATTTTAGTTACAAGCGCTATCAAACAGAATGGCAGTAAGAAGACCAAAAATACCAAAGAAGGGAGACTGATGGTGATGGAGAAAGCAGTTAAGAAATTATAGGCCAATGTGAAGGACTTGTGAGAACAAGAACGTGCAATGGAGCACCGCATTCTATACACGGAGAAGAGGGATGAATTGAGGGGTAAGCTTATTCAAGAACTGAAAGAGGAGATGACTGGTTTTGATCATAGGTTTGCATGCTTTAACTGTTGCATTCCTAGAAATAGAAATAGCCTGTGTATAGTGGCTACTTGGATCCTCTTGTGTGATTATGTTGACTTCCCTCGAAATCTGGAAGTCGACAAGTGTTTTGTGGTATGCTCTCAAGACTGCAATATGTTTTCTCTAATAATATAATCCGAATGCTTTCTTGCCCTCTTCAGGTTATTTAAAAAGAAAAAACCACACCTACAAGCAAAATATCAAATCACCAAACATATAAAGCCTACAAGTCAAAGACTACCAGCACATTTTATCAAGAAGACCATGAGTCGAAGCCTACAGGCACAAATATCAAATAACCTATGGGTCAAAGCCTAGGGACAAGCATCGTAGAAGAACAAATATCACGAATACCTATGGGAAAAAAATATATAGATAGCTTGTGGATAACAGGTTATGTGAACAAATATAGAGAAAACCTAATATTCAAAGCCCATGGGAGCAAAAATCAAAAGAAGACCTAGGAAAATATATCAAAAGAAGACCTATAGGTCGAATTTCAAAAGCTTGTGACAATAAAGATTAAAAATAACCATAAACATTAAATATAAATTAACCTTTGGGCCATATTACTTCTATTTATTTAATTATGTTAGATGAAGTGGTGAATTGGCTGAAATTCCAAATTAGTGAGCCATATTTAAAGAACATCAAAGAAAGGCCGTCAACAAACACAGTTTGATGATGGTATCTCTCTGTCCAAGCCTCTGGGCTTCCTTTCTCCTTAATATTACCAATCATCCTCGTGTATTTTGTATCTTACATGTATAGACGTAGAGAAGGGGATCTGTAACAATGACAGCAATGCGGTAAGGCTTCTTCCATTCATTCATAATTTGCAAAAATACTGTGTTATGATCATTTTCACAGCAACTTTTGTTTCCAAAATCGCCCTCCCTTAGTAAATGTTATTCCATTACAACAATAGTTCCCTTACACTCCGCTATGCTCACAAGACTCACAACTCATGTGAATATGATTTCCCAGGTTTGAGAAGGATGTGTTAGATTCTTTTTTTTTGCTAAAATATATCAACAAAGTGATGTTTGTTCCATTTGGTAAGCTGATGCTTAACATTTTTCTGCTTTGTTCAACTTTGTACTGTGAAGACCTTGGATATTGCCAGCTTCATCCCACCATTTGTCCATCAAGGCATGAACTTGAGAGCCTTGCATCCAGATGTTCTCAAATTTAACAAAATATTTTGTTGGTAGGCTGTTTGTGCTGACTATAATGATAATTGGATATGGTGTTAAGGAATTTTCCCCAAGACTGTAAATGTAGTTTAGAGATGTTCACACTTCTGTAATTAAACAAAGATATATCCTTTCTAATATGAAAAGGAGTAGTTTGTCATCTATTGCACCAAACAAATCTACTCACTCAAATGGTACTTGATGAGCTCATTATTTTCTATAAACTCTGAAAACATCAAGTCGTTGTTGATTGTCTTGAAGACTCCCTTGCTTTTCCTTGACAAATAGTGTCGTAATGAAACTTGAAATCCACTATCAAAATCTGTAATTTCTGAGAAGGAAATGGGTGTATATATGTGCGATAAAAGCTTGAATGCTTAACTCATTTGCTTTAAACGGCCCTTCTGACTCTCAGATAGCTTTGTTTTCTACAAGTAGAGTAAACTAGTTTAATCCTGGCTATCGATGTACCTCCAGCTCTACCTTGGATATTCTTCAAGACAAATCCCATGTTTACCACAAAAATCTTGATTGCAATGCCATGCTGATCTGAATAAAGTTTTGTTTCTTGCAGAAATAAACTGTTTATCTTGTTTTGCTGGAAGTGCAGTATTAAATTATTTTCATAGTCATCAGGAAACTTGGGTACAAGGTTGAGGACCCCCAACTTATACCAGTACCCAAAACACACAGTAACTATACATATACACAATATAGCTGTACCCATATTCATTTACCCCGTACTTGGCTTGAAATAGCATCCCCGTACTCACCATCACATTGTTACCATTGATTCCTGATAACTATGATTTTGAAGAGGCTTTGAGCCCCATAATATTCCCTGAAGTAAGGTGCATGTTATGGCCTTTATGGATTAATTACTTGCTTTAAAAACATGTCTGCATGTTGTACTGCTATTCATAGATTCGCAGACAGTTATATTGGTTAGGAGGGCTAGCTGTATTTGGTTTAGAGTTGCATTTTCTAATGGTTGTTCTGACTTCAGCTGTTGTTCTAATAGTGGTTTTTCATGAAAGATTTCTAATTGGTCTTCTAATGGTCTTTCTCATATGGGAACCTACTACTGATTAGGAAAGTAAAAAAATAAATGTTCAGAAGTGCCATGTACAAAAAGAGACCAACATTTTTATTGGTAATGAAATTAAGGTACATAAATTTTCCAGCTTAAAGAACAGTAATTTCAAGAATTAACTCTAATCATATAGAACTATTATTAAATAATATGTAGATAATGTAGCTAAGCTATAAAGGATTCAACAAGATGTGTTTCCTTGAGATACATTTTGAGATCGATGAGCAAGATTACTCGCTGTCACAGTTCAGCTCCCTTGTTATCTAAAACATTAGACAACATTTTTTGACTGATGGGAATATCAATATTGTATTGATATCTGGAAGTTTAACATCACTAAACTTCACAACACAGACATTGAATCAGAAGAATAGATTCGTACACTGAATTCAGACACACTGCACCAACAAGAATTTGAGTTTTCACAGAAACTCTTCCTGCTAATTAATTAGTCCTCAAAAGCTACATAAACTAGTCTCGATGATCTCATTATTCCTATCTAATATTTAGTCTTAATTATTTCCTTCTTTGATAAGGCTACAAGAAGGCAATTACACATCATCCTATTGATGATTGTAATTTATCTTTCAACTCTCAAAAGGATGAAGAAAATGTTTATACTCAAACATAGGTTTCATTTCAAAAATGCACATATGGAAGCAACAAGGATCGCTTTCACCTAGCAATTAAGTCTTCTAGGAGCATAAATCCATATCAAATACCTATCCACAACAAACTTCTGTTTGTTCCCAACTGCCTCAGGGGACATACTCACACACATGGAGACTTCTGCATTAAAGGCTCAAACTAGAACATAAAGAAGCATTTAAAGAAGTAAATAATAGACACATGAGAATCTTTACGAGGTCAGTCATTCGCTTTGAAACGTAATGGAATCTATGATTCTATATGCAATCACAAATGCCAAAAATTAAAAAAATATTCCGGAATTTCTGGCACAAAAGAACAGTGTCATTTTATTCCAATGATGAGAATTTCCAGCACAAAATCAGCTTCAAGACTTTCTATCAAACACTATGATTGGCCAAAAAAGTCAGAAATAAAAATGTATAACTTAAAATATAAACTGGTAGGCTTGAAATCAACTTATATTACCTTGGCCTGTGAGGGATAAGCACTTTTGTAGCAGTTACATCATCTATAGGGCAAACAAGCAACTCAGAGTTGAAAATCTCATCACTTCTCCTTTTAAGAAAAAAATGATTTCCTCGATGTGTTGCATCTATATCAATTCCCTCAACACGCTGTGTTAAGTACTTAAGTTCCTTCTGTGCATCTGAAACATTTAGAAATAGCACAAACTGTGTAGTTCTACTTCCTGATGTAACAAAAAGGTACTCCTTGCTTTCTGACGCTTTCAGCTCTAAAGAGAACTCATCGTCCTCCTCATGATAAAGGCAATCATCATCAGATTGATCTGAAACCAAATTGTGCCGCCATACCTGAGAAATAAGAAATTGTCCCATTCAACCTCTTTGGAAACCCATAGAAGTAACCATATAAATAGCACAAAAACAAAAATTGACTCAAACAGCATCCAGTATATAACAAATCTAAAAACTTTCTACAATGAAAAGAATATAAGATACTTTTCCCCTCACCTATTACATCTTGTGTGGTGTGGGTTTTATATATAGCTCTTCAAATATATAAAGACATTTCGCCCCAAAAAAAATCCGCACAGTATTCTCCAGAAATCTCTCTCAACAAATTAGGGACTGCGGAAACTTTAAGTCTTTAACATGAAAATAGTATTTGCATATTGCATTGATGGAAATTCCTACTGCTTTGACTGGACAGCCTCCCATTTTGAGTTTGACCATAACTAAAGGTAAATTGACAATTTTGGCTTGAAAACTAGTGTATGTGATTTGATCATCGTTACTGCTGCTAATTATGACTGTACTGCTATAGAAAAAAAAGAAAAGTGTCTTGATTGAGAAGTTTGTCTTTAAATGCTGCTGTACTTCACTGAATGGAATTCCTTGTCAAGATGTCTATGAATCCTCCTGTAGTTGGGTGTTTTATATGTTGTACAATGGGAAAGTATTGGTTCTTGAGGTCGTATTCACAAAGCCCCATGTTACTAGATTTCTGTAAAAAGTCACATTTTGATATTATGAGATACTGGTCGATATCTATGTATGCAAGAAAAACTCCATGTTTTAACTCATATTTGAGTTTTTGGATCAGGCTGAGACAGCCTAAATGTATGGAAATATAGACTTCAAGGATTTGGTTGACAAGGTTCACTGGCATGCCGTCTCATAATGATTCATGAACATTGAGATCTTGAAATTGAGGGATTTGGAGATGTGGGTTAGGTGTGGAACGCGGGACAAGTTGACCGAGCTGTTGTTCAATACCATTGAGGTTTGAAGCTACAAGGTCAGGTTGCATAACAGGGGATCCTCCTAGCTCAAAGGGGTTGATCCTCATCGGGAAGCATCATCCAATGACAGAAGCAGAAGAAGACACACTACAAGCCAACCCTAATAGGGATGGGCTAGAAAGAGGAAAGAAAGATAGGGAGAGATTAGCTCATGCTTATATTAGCATATTCCTCTTTGAAACTAAACTAAATACAAACAACAAAATTTAAACTAGTTGCAGGAAAGGAAATAGGTAAGTTCACACACACAAGTAAACTAACTAATGACACAAAACCTTCTACTTTCTCGATCAAATAATGAAATAGAAACAAGCAAATTGTGCAATTAAGATAACACTAAGTTCACTCTCTGCATAAGAAAAACGTATTCCCATTTTGAATAACAAAGAAAGTGAGAAACAAGGACCTGATATTTTCGTTTTATTTTTATAAATAGTGAACTCAAGGGAAAGCACTATAAGTTAGGTCAACAAAATTCTATAATCCTCTAAATTTAAAGATGCTTTAGCTGAAGATAAAGTGAAGGAACTAACTGCAATTCAAATAAGCAAATCTAAACTGGTAATGGCATGCAAGTGAGATGTAAAATTCAAATGTATGATATGCTAGAACAACAAACTGATCAAGCACACCAAGACAAGAAGAAACCAATCTTGAAGAAGCAAAAACATGCTCAAAACACTCAAAAACAGCAAGAAATCAGCCAACAATGAAAGCTGCCAAAATGTCGCCAATGTTGTAAACAACAAAAATATAATGAAAGGAGTGGGATAAATAACTGAAAAAAGAAAGATATGAAATGAATAAGACTGAACATCAGCAATGCAATGAAGCAATAAAGATAAAACAGCCAGAAGTCCAAGTCTTGTCAAGAACATAAAGAGAAAATGTAAGGAAAGCAAGCTTAAGTGTAAAGACGGCACCTTTACAAGCAAGAAAAGGTCCATACAAGCATAAAACAACAATGAACACGAAAGATACAAAGAGATAGAAATGTCAAAAAAAAATTGAAGCAGATTTGAAAGCAAAGAAAAAGGACTTTTGTTAGCAAAAGGTATAAATAACAACACAATTGAACAAGACTGTGATAGAGGAACTATGACAAACAGTTGTCAAGCAAGCCGTGGAAAGATGAAATAACAATTAAGACACCTTCAAAGATCATAAATAAGATGTTATATCAGCTGTTTAAGGAGTCCAAGGTAGTTATTATGAGAACGTAACACCCAAACCCCAATAGCCTTGTGACACCCGAACCCCAATAGCCTTGTGAAGACAAGGGAATAGGACCCAAGACACCCAATAATATAAACTGAAAATGATTATAAATGGAAAAAAATGCAACATAAACAGCACTATATGGATTATGAACAAATCTGAGGTGGAATTTATAGACAAGTTTCACCCGAACCTTGCAAAATCCAATAGACAAAAATTGGAGACAGCTAAAACTAAGATCTGTGAGTGTATTGAAAACATAGAATCTACTCTAAATTAAACTAAAGCTAAACTAAGAACTAAAAAAAAAAATAATGCCCTGCCATGTAGACCTTGAGATGATAAACCAAGTAAGAATGCAATGGGTGAAGCCAAACGTCCTCAGATTGTGACGTCCAAGAAGATAGGGTCGCATATTGTTATCCCAAAATTTGAGTTTCACAATAAATTTTGGGTAACCTACCAAATTTTGTGCTTAAGGACTGCAATGGGTAAAGCCAAGCGTCCTCAGATTGTGACATCCAAGAAGATAGGGTCGCATATTGTTATCCCAAAATTGAGTTTCACGATAAATTTTGGGTAACCTACCAAATTTTGTTCTTAAGGATCTTTGGAGTCGGTCTCTTTTCCCAAAACCCCGATTCCAGGCTAAAAATCGTAAAAATGCAATGTTTTTCGGACTTTCGAACTTGCCAAACATGAAAACATGTTGAATGTTAAATGCTTCATGAATCCCGACACACTATAATGTTTTGGGTTTTCGGATTTTTGAAGCATCGGAACATGGAGAGGTAAAAACATGTTGACTATTACATGCTTTTCAAACCCGAACCCCGACATACTACAGTTTGTCAAATTTTTGGACTTTGGGAGCATCGGAACATGGCAATGCAAAATCATGTTGGATGTTCGAGTGTTCTCGAACCCCGAACCCCGATAGCCTATAGTATTTCGGGATTTCGAGGGTTAGTATCATTGGAACATGTCAATGTAAAGGCATCTTTTATGCAATCCCAACCCCAAGTCCCGAAAGATAGGAGGTTCTAATATGTCAAGTTTTTGGGACCCGAATGCACAAAAGCATGTTTTGTTAAATGCGATCAACTTCCCGATTCCCACGTCAACGCATTAATTGTCAAGTCAGATTTGACCCCACACGTGTCAGCCGACGTGTAATTAATGCTGACCAACTATAAAAACCCAAATTTTACACGTCATTTTCACCTTGTACAAATTCGAAATTTCACTGTAGCGACATGTTTTCAGCCCTCCAAACCCCGATTGAGCTTTTCCTCCTTGATTGATCGATTTTTCGTGGAAATATCCCATGCCCACTTCAGTTTCTGGTAAGTTCTATCAATTTCTCTGATCTTTGATGAATTTTGAAAGGAATTTGGCTTGTTTTCCTCTATTCCTCTTTTCCTTGTTTAGACCATGTTCTGCTTTCTCCCCCACTCCAAGTTTTTCCTTTTAGGGTTTTCTTGGTGTTATTTTTTTATATTCAGTTGTTTATTTCATGGGAAAAAGTAGATCCACTCTGAAAATTAAGTTTAACCTTAATCGGAATTTGCATCTTAACAGACAAGTCATAAACCCTGACAGAGTTCATGTCGGGATTTACGACATGTTTGTCAAGGTGAAAACCCCGACTTAATGTTTCGGACTTTCAAAGATGCTAAGCATGATTGAATCCCCAATGGGTGGCTTTGGGATTTTCGAGTTTTCTAACATGTCCTAATCTCCTACTTACTCTTGTTGGGATTTTCAGATTGCTAAACAAGTTCACAAGCCCAACAAGTGTGTCAAACTTTCAAGGGTGCAAAACAAGATCAGTTATCCACCTAGTCGTTTGGAATTCGGGAGGTGTCAAGCAAGTCCAAATTCCCGACAAGTGCGGGTCAAGTTTAACAAGGTGTCCAACAAGGTAGAAATCCTGCTAAGCATCCTTTCAGATTTTTGTGTGTGCTAAGCAAGTGGGTTTTTCCAGTTTGAATGCAGAAGGCATTCAGAGGATTTCTAGGCAAATTTTTTAGTTCTTCTTGTCCTAATGTTTGAATCAGCAAAAGGAAAAGAAAAATCTGAATCATCCATAGGGCAAAGAAAAAGAGATGAAGTATAGCGACCAAGGGGTGGTACCCCCTTCAAATATTGACTCCAATATTGACATTAGGGATACAGAGCTCAGGCGCATTGACAAAACTAATTTTTGGAGCCGAGTAAACAACCCATCCAAATCACCATGGATGCAGGGTATCTACGACAGTGGGTTGGCACTTGTTGCAACCATTCCTTTTTCAGCACAATGTCTTGGATTTGTGCTCGCAGTAGCGAACCACTATGATGGTGACACCAGGGCAGTTATAAAACAAGATGGGGAAGTAGTGATCAGGTTAGACATGGAATATTTCGATGAACCGCTTAAGCTTCCTGACTTCAATGAATATGTGGATATTAACCTTGAAAAGGCTTAGAAGGCTTGGGATGAAAACTCCTCAGCTTGTATCAAACATTTGAATAAAAACTACCTGAAGAAGTCGAAGCCCGCAATTAGTCATTTTCCAAAGCCACCGCCCTAAGTGACTTTCTTCCAGAAGTCAATGATATCATCACAATACTTAGCAGGGTCATTGGTCTTCCTGTGGCTAAAGAATTTCAAGAGTGGATGTATCAATTCATCCATATCATAAGGAAGAATCAGCAGTATTTCAAATGGGGAGAATTTATCAGTGATTCCTTACACAAACAACTTAAGGAAGTTCACACAACATGAAAATTCTACATGATTTCCTAGCTAACTTATGTTGCAACAAGAATGAGAATATATCCTAAGTTGAATACAAAGGGATCAAGGAACTCAGCCTGAGTCTATGAATTCTATCCTAAGTTGTCTTTGCAAGAAAGTTTCAAGCATTTCAGGAGAGTAAACGATGCTTTCTTTTATAGCGTCATATGCAAATTAGACAAGGACTTGTCCGAGTGTCAATGCAATGGTTTGGCCTCGAATGTAGTATCACACGAGGGATGTATCTTCTTGCAATTCCTAACCTTCACCTACATCAGATTTCAGGGTTCGCCATATCTACTGCCAAGATACCCAAGTGACAAGTGGGTATTAATGGAATTGGTGCAACAGTTGTTGGATTTGCATAAGTTTCAACATAGCAAACACAAGGTGGGAATTCATTTCCCTATCTCAATCAGTTGATATACATGTTCATCCATTGACAAGGAGAAGAATATTGCCTCAGAGATGCAAAGAGTAACTCTCAACTCTTTCCATCCAAGACTTGATTTTGATTACATTGGGATACTAAAAAGTCTTGGGACCCTGCACTTACATTTTCCTGAGCTTGAAGATTTATGGATTGATAGCAGAGATGAGGTGGTAATAAGGAGAAAATATTATAGCTGGATGACTCTAGAAGAGGTGGCAAAGTACAATATTAATGATATTCCAGAAGGCATGACTGATGACGGAGATATCCTGCACCGCTTCTACAATCAGATGAACGTAGAAAATTTGGGATTTCCTCCAATTGATGGGTCTGCCAAAGAAATCATGTCTATCAATGAACATGTTGCATAAATTCTAAATTGAACCCACCAATGGCTTTACTCATTGAAAATCCAACCCAAGAAAGGGGTATTCCCATACAGTAGCTACATCATCGAAGCAAGCCCTCCATTAACCACAAAGATAAAAGCAAGGCGCCTACAAATCCTGTGAGGTTTAGATTTGTGAGCAGTGGAGGAAATCCTTCTACCTCCTACACTTCTCCAACCATTGTAAACGTAGATTCACCTTCACCTCAAAAAAGTCCAAATATACCTACAGGTACTATGGTTACACATCCCTCGCCCATTTCTTTGTCTCTCATCACCCATGTTGTAGCACTCATAACCCTGGCGCCACAAGTTTAACCACCTCATTCTTCTCCTCCTCATATTCACTCTCCCCCTCCCCCTCCTTCCTTTTCTCCTCGTGTTTCGTCTCCTCTATCCACTTCATAGGTGCAAGCTTCCACTATCCTCACGTCATCCTTACTTGTTTCCTCTCCTTCCATTTCTTCCACACTCGTTTCACTAGCCCAAGTCTTCTCTTCCCTTCCCCACGTTCCTCGGGATCAACCTTTTCTTGAGTTCCTCTCAAGCAACTCTTCCCTCTCTGTCTTCCACTCTCATTTCCATGGTGAGTTCCTCACCCCATTTCTTTCATTGCTCCTTCCACTATTCCTACAACTATTTTCTTTGTCCCTCCTCTCTTCATTTCTGTATTTGCTTCTCTTGGTGCCACCCCCATGAGCACATCTCCACAGCAAGAGTTGGTTGCCTCTTCCATTACATCTTGGCTAGTGAGCCAAACCCCTAAGAAAGAGGAAAAAGGCGATTGATCGGGAGTTTCTTATTCATTTTATCCCCAGCAAAAATGGACAACCTGGGAGAAATGGACTTGAGCATTGATCGGGAGCTTCATGGAGAATCGGAGAAAAACAGGTAAATTCTATGTTTTGGAGCATTTGCAGTTGATTTGGGGGACTTAGTATTATTTTGGGTGCATTTCCCTCCTTCTTGGCTTTAATGAGATCGATACTTAGCCAATTTGGGTAAACTGGAAAAATTGGAAAAATTGGGACAATTGGAAGGCCTTTACCCCTTGTTCAGATCAAGTACTTAGCAAAATTTGGCAAAAATTGGTCATTTTGGGTTAAAATTGGATAAAAGGGAAAAAATGGCTTTTGGAGCACTTTCTTTACGCTTTCCTAGCTTCACTCTCTACTTGGCTCAAGGAGTTAGAAAAATTATAAAAATGAATTTAGGGCCAAATTGTAGTGTATTGCGGGTGGATCGGACTTTGGAGGCACAACGGGTACAAGGGCTCGAGTTCCCGAGTTCCCGAGTGGCCGCAATCACCGTAGTACAAAGGTCGGGGGAACGCACGTAGTGAAATGCAGAGGCGAGACGTTGTGCAGTGCTGGAGGCCCGTGGGGACGAGTTATCCAACGGGCTTTGGAGCCACACGGTGCATTGGAGCGAGGTCGAGACGTTGAGGTGCGAGCAGATCGGCAAAGCAGGCTCGGAGAGCCCGGATGACACAAGGGCCACGGGGATGTGCGTTCCCCATAGGCGCGAGATGCCCGCAATACATAGGCGAGTAAAGGTTGACTCGACGAGCTCGCCGAGGAATGGATGCGGCGCAAAGTGTAGAGCAAGGGCCGCGAGAGAATGGGGGTTCACGGTGAACTTGTTCCCTGCGGAACAAGTTCCCCGCAAGGTACAAAGATCCGCAGTCAAAGAGAGGCA
The DNA here is from genome assembly GCA_018340775.1 of Taxus wallichiana var. yunnanensis. NCBI lineage: Eukaryota > Viridiplantae > Streptophyta > Pinopsida > Cupressales > Taxaceae > Taxus > Taxus wallichiana. Next base: position 85,319,081 of record CM031241.1, on the reverse strand, counting down.
GAAGTCAAAGCGGAGAAAGCGGGCATCTCGGGCCCGAGTGACACATGCGACACAGATCCTCGTCCCCCAAGTTCCTCACACTTTAAAAAGATCCGCAATACGTGGAAACAAGAAATAAATAAAAAATTGACTAAGTATTGGGGACCTGTGGCGAGTTAATTGCACAGAGGCCGAACTATTTGAAAATGAGCTCCACGACTCCCAAGTCAGCATGGAGATATCTCCGTCCCAGTCAACCAAATTTCACAAATTTTATACGGTTGGACTCGTATTTTCTCCCCTACATCATGAAATAATAAAAATGGAGATTAGGTGGAGTAGGTGGAGAAAAAGGCAGGAAACATCCCAGGTTCAAATCATCACGTCCTGTGCAAGTAAATGGATTAAAATGAAGACTTGGACACATTTTTTTTTCTTCTACAAGGCAGAGTACAAGATGGGATGGGTTTTGCAGGGTTCTCTATGCTTTTGGCAAGCCATTCAATGCTCTTTGTTAGTGGTTGAATGCAAATTTCTGGTTTCGCTCCCTCTTTCTCATTCTTTCTTCCATGTATTGTAAAAGAGAGCATTTTTGTAGGAGTTGGACTTTTGAAATGCTGTTCTCTTTTCTTCTCAGCTGTTGGGTGGATTTGGAGCCCCAAGCCTTCATTTTCTGAGCATTGTAATCGGAATCATGCCTTCTACCTCCATTTTGATGTATTGTGCAAACTTCTGGAGCAATAAAATCAATGTTTTGTGATAATCTCTCTATCCTTGCTTGGTTTTTATTATTCTATCTTGTCTTTCTTCATGTTACTAGGTATTTTGTGCATTCTCTTGTTCTCATTGCAAAGTTTAAATGATGTTGTGTTTATGGAAATGGTGTATTAAGTGTTATTGTGGTCTGTGATGCTTGTCCATCCTCTCCACCTTCATTTTCCCTCATTTTCATGCATTTTGAAGTGGCCAACACCCCTTTTTCTAGTGTTATCACCTCTATAGTGTAGGATTTCTCTATTTTTATGCATTCTCTCTCTCCCTGGTCCCTTGGAATTGATAGATTAAGAGTAGTTAGTTGCATTTCCTTCATTAGGAGTAGTTTAGTGCTAGGATTAGGTAGAGGAACCAGCCTTCTCTGGAGGTTCATCTCAAGTCTGCAAGTCCCACAACTTGAGAGATGGTCCAATGTTACCCGGCTTACACCGATAGTTCATGCACACACACATGACAAATCAGAGGATGCTATAATTTAAATATAACAGTCCCCTTTTTCATATTAATGCCAAAGAGACTTTTGCCACTCTCTTCCCGTGGCCAAGAAGAATAAGTGAACAAGGGAAGTAATTGAACTTCATTTCAGTTTTCTTTTTTTTTTTTTAATGTTTTTATTTGGTGTTTCACTCCTTACAAGAGGTCGGTTGGGGTTATAAGACCCCAACAAAAGATTAGAAGATAAAGTGAAGCTTAAAGAGGTCGGTTCTCACCCAAGGGTCTTGGCGCCAACCAAGGGATATAAAAGAAGGTCACTTGGCCTCATTTGCACATCATTTTTGGCGCATATACACTTATACTTGGTTTTTTGGGCTGATTGCTCAATACCTTTCCACTTGAGGACAAAACCCTCTTGTGTGGCATCCAAGGAGGACGAAACCCTTCCTTGTGGCTTAGTGGAGAACGAAAACTCTCCATATTGGTGAATTGAAGACATCTATTGAAGACTCTCTTGTTGATTGGGATCTAGGGCATCAAGAAGAAGACCTACAAGAGCTTTGACATATTTTTGGAGCCCCTCTCCTAGGGAGCGACTAGGGTTTGAGTGTGATTTGGTGCCTTCTAGGGCACATAACTCATTTATTCTTTGATATTTTGATTTATCATATTTTATAAGGATGGAATCTATAATTTGGTTATTTTTGGAGGAGTTTATCTATCGTTTTCAGCCCTTGTTTGTGGCTGCCCTGCTGTTGTCATAAATTTAATTACAGTTGGGTATCATCTCTTGTTTTCTCCATTTCTTTGATGCAAATTGGATGGATAATTGTTGTCGTACTTGAAATAATTATTTAGAAGTATTTTCAGCTGTTGTGCATGGTTATATGGTGAATTAAAGTCCCTATATAGTTCATTGCTAGGGTTTCAAGGAATATTAAAAACTGTTACAAAAATCAGAATACACTTCACTTGGGGTTTGAGCTATTTCCTTGATTTTCAGTTTCAGCCCTAGAAAGGGACATTACAGAAACCTAAAACACTTTCTCATATCACGATTGAACAATCGGGAGAGGTTTGCTGAGATCGCCGTGCCTACTGCAGACAAAGATAACAATGATATAACGGCTGATGATTATCAGATAACCAAGGTGACTTTGGGGAAAGCTACTACAGAGGGGGTACAGCAAGATCTTCAGGTGGCCTTGGACAACTTGTTTGGTAAACTCAAGAAGAGATGTTGATGTAGAAGAAACAGAATATTCCTTTTCTTGTAGTACTAACTAGCAAGAAACCACTAAAATGACTAGAACTAGTGTTGTGATTCCGTTGGAGTATGAGGAATAAAGATCCAAGGCAGGTAAAAGGAGCAAATATTGAGTTTTTACATACAGTTCGCTGAATGCGGCAACTTAGGTGAGCAGTCCAAGGCTTATAGACTTTTTTTATGTTTTTACTAATAAGGTAATCATTAGCAGAGATGTTGATGTCAAGGAAACAGAATCTCTTTTTTCTTGTAGTACTAAGCAGCAAGAAACCACTAAAATGACTGGAACTAGTGTTGTGATTCCATTGGAGGATGAAGAATAAAGATCCAGGGCAGGTAAAAGGATAATGATCCTTCCTTGAACAACAACAGTCTTTGGATTTGGAGCCTATACAAGGTGGGGTTTGGCCTCCACAAATATACCAATGTAGGGGGTCCAAGTTGACAAAAACTCAAGATGCGGTCTAGACACCACACAAATCCCAATAACGGAGGCTAGTGTGATATCATACCACAATGAAAAATGTATTGGAGAATGAATTCCCTTAGCAATATGCATGGCCTCAAATATCGAAGAAACAGATCATTGGCTCGAGGAGCGTGTTAATTTTCTCTTTCGTCAGCTCTATATAAGGTGACAAAACCACAATCATATTTAGAAGCTCAGGGAAATATTTAGTGGGAAGTTGTCATGCAAGTTGAATATGAATTTGTGAAGAAGAATCATACCCAGGAGTTGGCAGATTTTTCTCCAGTTAAAAGCTCATTGGATGCAAACAGATATATGAGGTGAAATGTAAAGCAGATGGTACTTTGGACAAGTACAAAGCTCGTCTTGTTGTTAAGGGATACTCGCTACAGAACGGATGGACTATGAAGAGATTGTTGTATATATCTTCCCCAAGGAAAATATGTCGGAGAAGTTGAAAAACCCAACATAAAGGAAAATATGCCGGAGAAGTTGAAAAACCCGACACAAAGGAAAATATGTCGGAGAAGTTCAAAAACCCGACATAAAGGAAAATATGTCGGAGAAGTTCAAAAACCCGACATAAAGGAAAATATGTCGGAGAAGTTCAAAAACCCGACACAAAGGAAAATATGTCGAAGAAGTTGAAAAACCCGACATAAAGGAAAATATGCCGGAGAAGTTGAAAAACCCGACATAAAGGAAAATATGCTGAAGAAGTTGAAAAACCCGACATAAAGGAAAATATGCCGGAGAAGTTCAAAAACTCGACATAAAGGAATTTCGGGTTTTGGGTTTTGGGAAACATGAGACATGAAGCATGAAAATCGCAAGGCATGTCCCGATGCTTGAGAGTTCGAAAACCCGAAAACACTACCTAGGCAAATCGGGTTTTGGAGTCGGGAAAGCATGGGGCAAAAACATGTTAAGGCACCCTCCAAACCCGATGCAGATGCAAAGGAGAAACCCGAACCCGACTGGAAACAGACCCTGACTTGGGGAATATTCAAATGGCCATAACTTTTCACAGGGAGCTCGGATTCACGCAAGGTTGGACTTTTCGGAAAGCTCTCGGCGTCCTCTACCCAACTTCATTGGATATCTTGATTTGGGTGAGAAAATTTATTCAAAAATGTAAAATACAGTTCGCCATTTTTTGGGTTTGTTAGGGTTCTTACCTACCGCCATTATGAGATGAATTAGGTGCGATCTTGGAGGTGGTTGGGGTTGATTTGAATTCCTCTCTTCTCCCTCTCTTTTTCCTTCTATAAATTGTAAGGAGGGGCTTCTTTCAAAAGGTTGGACATTCTTGTTTTGCCCCTCCCTTCTTCTCTTTGGCAGGTGGATTTGTGGAGTTCAAACCTCCCATTAAAAATTGTAATGCAACTTTGCCTCTTGGCATTTCGTAGTGTATTGTATCAATATTTGGAGCAAATAATGCATGTCTGTGGATGATTCTCAACCCTCTATGTGTTCATTTACATCCTCTTGATCTTTCACTGTGAATCTGTTTATCTGTGCATGATCTTGCATTGCATTTTAATGGCTTGTGTTTATTGGCAAGACAGTTGTTCTTCATTCCTCGGTGCATCACCTCTGTTAGTTTAGGTTTTATTTTATGCATCTTCTTACCCTGTCTCCTTGGCAAGTTAGATTAGGTTTTTGAGTAAACCCTCTACATTTTACGTGTGCATCTGAACAGAGGAATAGGAACCGGCCTTCATCCAGGAGAGCTTTTCCGATTTCGCAAGGTCCCACACTTGGGAAAAGCTCCATGTTATGCAATCGCACTGAGAGTCTCAACCCATTGAGTTGCAGACACTCAGGGGTGTTGTGATTCGCCACCAACAGTTTTGGCACACCCGGTGGGACCAAGAGGTCATTCCACAAGATTTGAAGGATTTTCAAGAAATTTGGACTTAGAAATTGCAAGTTTTACAATTTTGGATTTTCACCTTCCAGGCTGAACTCCGAAATTGATTTTCAAGGGCTTAACTCGCTCAAAACAAGTCAAAATTTCACCAGTTGGTAGATCTGAGGGTAATCTTCAAAAGGGTATCCTTAGTTTTTTGAGATTTTGATTTTCAAAATTTCATGGTTTTTAGTGTTTGAGTTTTCGAGGTCCGAGAACATCAAAGAAGACCCAACAGTCATTTCGGGTTTTGGGGGATGCATTGCATGGTCCTATTCCCGACAACAGTCATTTCGGGTTTTCCGGGGTGTCGGGCATGTCCCAAGTTCCGACACATGGCAATTCGGGTTTTGTAAGTTGCATTGCATGACCTGAGTTCCGCCTGTACTTTTCGGGATCTCAGCTGCACAACAAGGCCCGAATTCGAATTGAAGATTGTCTCCTCTAGGTCCTTCGAAGTTTAAATTATATTTTTAATATTGTCAAGTTTGGTGTGTAACTTGGCAAAATCTAGTCTTTTGAGGCTCGTTCTCTAACACATCTGGCGACTCCGAAGGGATAGAATTCAGCGGTGTAGCAGCAAAAGTTGCTAGGCACATGAGAAGAATTCGAACCAGGTCTAATACTCGAGAAGAGGGGCTATTTGTCCACTTGCAACTATCACCAGGCGAGGGAGGAGAGGAAGAAGACCACAAAGATCACCATCTCCACCTAACAGGACTTTGTCTACACCTCCACCTGGTAGACCTTTTCTCGCATCAACCAGGGTTCTTAGGCCAATCATAATGGCACATCTACCACCGAATCCCTTTTTCAATTTCACGGGTAGTAGTCCACTTGCCCTAAATGCTCAGAATCAAATTCCAGTTGCAACACTAAAGAATATACCCTATTTCACAGGAGAAAATCATACTACTCCTATTGATCACATCCAGGATATTGCTAATGCATGTGCAATCCACGAAATAAATGAAATGGATGTTGCGGTCAAGTTGTTGGCTTCATCTTTCAAAGGCAAGGCCTTACAATGGTTTAGGAGCCTAGCGGCGAGGTCTATTACGGTGGAACCAACTTTGTTCGGCGCTCTTTGTAACCGATTCGAGGGGAGAGCGAGATAATTTGTCCTTATTGGAACAATCGACAACAATCAAAAGGGCTCTAACGAACAAATGATGATTTCAACTTGATTCCAACGGACATGGGGACAGATTCCAATATTTGTTAGGCCAACCTTGCGAAGGCGCATTCCTTTATTTCTTAAAGGCTATAAATTGAGACATAGCCATGATGATCCAATCGATGGGAGGGACAACGCTGCCAGGGGCCTACATGACATGATCGAGCAGCAGCGAGACTGTTTGATCAAGTGGCAAGCTTGCACAAGGCCACCAATGCCTCTCTATCCAGATATGGGAAATCCTACTGACCACCAAGCACCAAAATTGAATCCCATTCCAACACCTAGAAATCAAAGCAATAATGAGGCATCGACTCCTTCAAATACTTCAAAGGAATTGCAGGAGGTTATAAAACAGCTGCAGAACCTTGGAAATGAGCTAGTGACTATCAAAAGACAACAAGCTCAAAGTGCTAGACCGTATCAGCCTCAAACACAGTACCAAGCTAGGCCCTCATACCCACAAAATAGACCACCACCTCAGGCTGCAAATCAGAACCAAAACCAAGGACAACCTCAAGCTGCCAAGCCATTTCAACCGTATGATCCAAATGCAACGACATCCTCAAGAGCCTTGGTCCCAACACAAAATAACATGGCACAGGAGTACGAATGGTGTTACCCTTGCAATCTACCTCACAATCAGTCAGCGTGTTTCAATGGTGCACTAAATCAGGCCTTGATGGTGCAAACCATTGGTGTGCCTCAAGAACCAAGCCAGAAAAGAATTAGCAAGCAGCAAGAAACGCAATGCAGAGAGGACCTCAGCGAAACCACATTGGTGATTGGCAAACGGAAGACTTTTGTGGAGTTAACCAACAACCTTTTCAAGGCGTGGCTGCCAACACACGGTCAAAGAAGAGAAACATAGAAGAGGGAAAACCATCTAATCCAGTTGTTTCTCAGCCCACTCCTACACAACAGGGGTTCAAGTAGACCAAACACAACTCCAAATGTGCAAAATCAGCCTAAGGTACCTGTTGTAGCAACACACGCACCTGTTCAAGCTCCAGAAAAGGCTGTGCCAAACAAGGGACAACAAAAGGATAATTCATTCCCCTTTCGACATCATCGATCAAATGAAGAAGACACATGTGAACATTTCCATGTGGGAATCACTTGCGATCCCAGGGCAACGAGATTTATTGCAAGCTGCAATGGCTAATTGGTCTGCCTCAAATGTATCAAATCGGGGACATGAGAAAGTTCTCACTAATGCAGTGCAACATGATGGGGGCAGACAAGCAAAAATTTGAAGCCTCCACCGTTCTATGTGTCATTGGTTGTTGGAAACCACTTGGTACACAACTGCATGATAGATTCAGGGGCAAGTAGTTCAGTGATGCCGAAGCAAATAGCGGATCAACTGGGTTTGAAGTATGAGCCGATCTTTGAAAGGAGTAGTGCAACTAGATGGAAGCAGCGGTAAGGCTGTTGGAGTCATCGAGGGTTAAGCCTAACACTACATTCTTGTCCTAATGTTACGATTCTACAAGATGTGTCGTGATTGACCTTTCGCCACTCTTTGCGTTGTGTCATCAAGAGACTTCACCTGCAAAAATTAGTGGATATTTATCTGCAGATTGGTCACACATGATTTTTAGGACAAGGTATGGGGCGAAAGCAACAATCAAGTCGAGAACCAATTGCCAATTTCCATATTGAGCCTCGTGTACCAAATCCTATCAATGCAAATTGCTCGCTTTTGATCGGGAGGAGTGTTCAAATGATCTAGAAAGCAGTACTAAGGTCGAGGGAATTCTGATTTAACTTTGGATGAATGGGCAAACAAGAGTCATGAATTCGACCCATACAAGGAAATTCAAGAATCTGAATTGGGCGTGTATTGTGTACACGAAGAAAATTTACCCATTCCGACATCATTCAGCCTGAACAAAAGGATGAAAACAAAGTTTGGAAATTATTTTTGATGGTTCGAGAAGCGAGGCAAGGTCTTTGGAGGTGGTGCGATGTTGATTTCACCACAAGACATCAAATATTTTTCAGCTTTTCGTTTCAGTTTTCTGTTCAAACAACACGGTGAATATGAGGCCTTGATTCATGGACTTCATTGGGCGGAAAAAGGGGATAAAGAACTTGCAAGTGTTTGGAGATAGCGAGCTAATCGTCAACCAAGTCGGGGACAACATGCTACAAAGAATGACTCTTTGAAGAGCTATAAGAACGAGGTATGGACGTCATTGAAGATTTGAAGCTTTCAACATTATGTCCATACCCGGAAGAAAAAAATGAAGTGCGGATAGGCTCGCGGCGGATTGGAGCATCGTTCGATGTGGTTGACAACATCGAAGGAAAAACACAACCACATATCCATGTGATTGTGAGGCCAGCGATTCAGATAATAACACAAGTGGCAGTGTTTGAGAACGATCAACAGATCGTCGATTTTTTTTACAAGAAGAGGCTGAATTCTCGGCTAGAAATCGGGGCAGGCTAGAAGCAAGGTATGGGGATCAAGTAGTGCGGCTGCGGACAAACAAGCTTCCTAAGGGTTTAGTAACGTTGGAGTCTATCTTGACCCTAACGACCGATTCCGTAAGGAAAAGGCTAACATACTGAGGTCAGAGAGAGAAGATTCGGGGCCAGTTCGGTTGGGAAGGCAAAACACTTCAAATTGGTAAAGTGGCCCTTTGAGCGGGGAGAAATCAGATTTCATACGGCTTTGCAAGAATTTCCGGATGTCTTCGCTTGGAGCTATGAAGACTTGAGAGGATTCAATCCAAAGTTGGCACAACATACCATAGGTGGATCCGAGATGCTAAGCCCATCGGGCGAAGCGAGACACTGTTAACCCTCACATTGAGCCTCTAATGAAGAAAGAGTTAAACAAGCTAATAGAGGCAAGCATTATATTCCCGATCAAGCACTCAAGTGGGTTGCAAACTTGGTTCTGTCGGGAAGAAGAGCGGAGAAATCAGGTTGTGTGTGGACTTACGAGACCTCAATAGGGCATCTCTCAAAGACCATTACCCGCTTCCTTGATGGAACAAATATTGCAAGTAGTATCCGGTTCGAGAGAGATCTCTCTTTCCTAGATGGCTACTCGGGGTATAATCGGGGATGGTGAAAGAAGATGACCGATTCAAGACGGCTTTCACCACCAAATGGGGACCTATGCCTACTGAAGATGCCATTTGGGCTATCAAATCTGGAGCCACTTTCAAAGGGCAATGGATATGGCATTTAAGGGGTTGATCAATAAAATAGTTCTGATATATCTTGACGACATCACTGTATTCTCAAAAAATGCAGCGGATCACCTCTGTCATTTGAGGCAAGTATTTCAAAGATGTAGAAGATTTGGGGTATCATTGAATCCCAAAAAATGCATATTCTTGGCTCACGAGGGAAAACTTCTAGGCCATATTGTTTCAAAGGAAGGGTTGATGATTGACCCAGAAAGAGTTGAAGCAATTCAAGCATTGCCATTGCCAAGTCACAAGAAGGCTCTTCAAAGCTTCTTAGGAAGGATCAATTTTGTCCATAAGTTTGTTCCAAACTTTGCAGCTCTCGTAAAGCCAATAACGCTGATGTTAAAGAAGAGCATGGCATTTAAGTGGACATCTGAAGGCAAGGCAAGTTTTGAGGCAATAAAAGAGGCTATATCTCAAGCCCTGACTCTCGTCAATCCAGACTTCTCCAAGGACTTCGTTTATATGCCTTTGGTGGTGGAGACACAATTTTCCAAATCCAGTACAACAAAACAAAGAAGGATTAGAACAACCAATTGCTTTCTTGACCAAGGCTTGGAGGAATACGAAACTAGGTACTCTTTCATTGAAAAGCATGTCCTTGCGTGTCGGGAGCTTAAAGAAATTCAAGCACTGGTCTCAAACAATAAAATCCAATTATTGGTCTCTCATGCGGGAGTCAAGGACTTCCTTCTAAACAAGGATCGAGCGAGAAACGTGCGGGATGGATCATTCGTGTCATGGAATATGACATCGAAATTAAGGTCACTAAGCTAGTATGTGGAAAATGACTATGTGAACAACTAGCTTTGGGTCGAAAAGTTGAAGCGAGGTGATGAAAAAGCGCGCTTGAAATGCTGCGAGGATGGTCAAGAACAAGAAAATGATGACGTGCCTACTCCTTGTTGGACTCAGAGTATGATACACTTCCTACAGACAGGCCTATGCCCTCCAGAAATGAGCAAAGCAAAGAGGAGATACTTTAGATTACAAGCTATTCCATATGTGCTTGTTGATGGTGTTTTGTTCAAGAAAGACATCAATGGAGTTCTATTGAGGTGCATTGGGACAAATCAAATTAAAAGGGTGTTACGAGATTTTCACGATGGAGATTCTGGAGGACATTTCGCCCCACGAGTAACACTCTCAAGATAATGAAGGCAGGGTATTATTGGCCCACGGTGTTCAATGACTGTTATACATGGATAAGAAAGTGTAAGAAATGTGCACTCTTCACAGGCGAAAAGAAAGACTAGCAGCACTTCCATTGCACCCAATTTTGGTTGACCAACCATTTATGCAATGGGGATTGGATTTCATCGGGGTCATCAATCCAAACTCAAGCCAAAGCCACAAGTGGATTCTCACGGAAACAGACTATTTCACCAAGTGGACCGAAGCGATAGCGCTCGAAAAGAGGCAAACGAGTCTAACATACTAGACTTTTATGAAGGAATAATGACCGGGTTCGGTGTGTAAGCCACTATCATATCAGACAATGCATTGGCATTTGTAGGTTCAAGATTACGAGAATGGGTGTTAAGAATGGAATCTACTTGAGCACCTCTTCAATTATTACCCACGGGGTAATGGGCGAGGCGAGTCCACGAACAAAAATTTGCTAAGAATCATCGGGAGGACTCTAGATGAAAATCAAAGAACATGGCATACCAAGCTAAAATCAGCATTATGGGGTGTGAGAATAAAACCAAAGAGGTCTACGGGTAATTCTCCCTACAAGTTGGTACATGGAAAAGAGCGTGTGCCTATATCATTAGAACTACTGCATTGGAGTTCATGAGGCAGTTGGAGTTAGCTGAGTTCGAACCAATGGAGGCCAGGTATGCGGAGTTGATGGAATTGGAAGAAATTAGAGAACATGCAGTTCAAACAATTGAGAAAGATCAAGCCTTGGTAAAAAGATGGTTTGATAAGAAAGCAAGAGCAAGGACCTTCCAGGAAGGGGACCTAGTTCTGAAATGGGATGCAGATCGGGCAAAACCAGGAAGGCATTCCAAGTTTGATGCCATTTGGAGTGGCCCCTACATGGTCACGGGATGTAAGAATAGCAATGCCTTCCAATTGTCTACATTGGATGGAGAAGAACTCCCGATTCGGTTAACGGAATCTATCTTAAGCATTTATTCTTCTTTGAAATGAAAAGGTTTACCCTTGTAAATATTAGCCTAGATTTCAATTCCTCTAAGTGTGTATGCACATTGTCTTGTTGTAGTTAGGTTTCAGTTTCCCTAAGTGCTTTGGCACAGGTTTTGTTGCTCCTAGGTTGGTTTTCTACAGTTCAGCGTGCTCTCGGAGAAGGAGTTGTGGTATCAGGCTCGGGATCAGATATCAGGTTGGTTTCAGTTATTGCTTATGACTCCATGCCCAATGGATCGCTAAAAGGCCACTGATCTTCTACCTAGCAGGCAGGTAATCCCGTTGAGTCGCCAAATTGTTGTATATATCTCCCCCAAGGAAAATATGTTGGAGAAGTTGAAAAACCCGACACAAAGGAAAATATGTCGGAGAAGTTCAAAAACCCGACACAAAGGAAAATATGTCGGAGAAGTTCAAAAACCCGACATAAAGGAAAATATGCCGGAGAAGTTCAAAAACCCGACATAAAGGAAAATATGCCGGAGAAGTTCAAAAACCCGACATAAAGGAAAATATGTCGGAGAAGTTCAAAAACCCGACATAAAGGAAAATATGCCGGAGAAGTTCAAAAACCCGACACAAAGGAAAATATGCCGGAGAAGTTCAAAAACCCGACATAAAGGAAAATATGCCGGAGAAGTTCAAAAACCCGACACAAAGGAATTTCGGGTTTCGGGTTTCGGGAAACATGAGACATGAAGCATGAAAATCGCAAGGCATGTCCCGATGCTTGAGAGTTCCGAAAACCCGAAAACACTACCTAGGCAAATCGGGTTTTGGAGTCGGGAAAGCATGGGGCAAAAACATGTTAAGGCACCCTCCAAACCCGATGCAAATGCAAAGGAGAAACCCGAACCCGACTGGAAATAGACCCTGACTTGGGGAATATTCAAATGGCCATAACTTTTCACAGGGAGCTCGGATTCACGCAAGGTTGGACTTTTCGGAAAGCTCTCGGCGTCCTCTACCCAACTACAACTGGATATCTTGATTTGGGTGAGAAAAAGTTATTCAAAAATGTAAAATACAGTTCGCCATTTTTTGGGTTTGTTAGGGTTCTTACCTACCGCCATTATGAGATGAGTTAGGTGCAGTCTGGAGGTGGTTGGGGTAGATTTCGAATTCCTCTCTTCTCCCTCTCTTTTTCCTCCTATAAATTGTAAGGAGGGGCTTCTTTCAAAAGGTTGGACATTCTTGTTTTGCCCCTCCCTTCTTCTCTTTGGCAGGTGGATTTGTGGAGTTCAAACCTCCCATTAAAAATTGTAATGCAACTTTGCCTCTTGGCATTTTTGTAGCATGTATTGTATCAATATTTGGAGCAAATAATGCATGTCGTGGATGATTCTCAACCCTCATGTGTTCATTTACATCCTCTTGATCTTTCTTTGAAAATCATCTATCTGTGCATGATCTTGCATTGCATTTTAATGGCTTGTGTTTATTGGCAGGACAATTGTTCTTCATTCCTCGGTGCATCACCTCTGTTAGTTTAGGTTTTATTTTATGCATCTTCTTACCCTGTCTCCTTGGCAAGTTAGATTAGGTTTTTGAGTAAACCCTCTGCATTTTTACGTGTGCATCTGAACAGAGGAATAGGAACCGGCCTTCATCCGGAGAGCTTTTCCGATTTCGCAAGGTCCCACACTTGGGAAAAGCTCCATGTTATGCAATCGCACTGAGAGTCTCAACCCATCGAGTTACGAGACACTCGGGAGTGCTTGTGATTCGCCACCAACAGAGACTTATTCGCCTCTTGCTAAGATGGTCATTTTTCGATTGGTTCTCTCCATAGCTGCCCGACTTAATTGGAAAGTGCATCGATGATTGTGAAGAGCACCTTCTAGAACAGGAAATTGGATGAGAAAGTTTACATGGTACAATCAAAAGGATTTTGGGTACCAAGCAAAGGCCATCAGGTTTGCAAGATCATTAAGTCCTCATATGGAATCAAGCGGGCACCACATTCTGGTAGATATAGATTCATCAACATCTTCATCCGAATCTCTATTTCAAAAGTGAAGGTGATGACATAGTTATACTTATTGTCTGCGTTGATGATCTTGTCATCACTAGTAGCACAGCCAATGCACTGGCAACTTGATCATAGCATCTTTATGACACGATTAAAAATATGCCAAAACACTCTTAGAGAAATTCAGAATGAGTAAGAGCAATCCATGTTCTACACCTATTGAGAATGGGCTGAAACTTTCAGCTTATGATGATTCATCACTGGTCAATGAATCACTCTACAAACAGTTGGTGGGAAACTTGATTTATCTTACCTCCAGTCAACAGGATATGTGTTGTGTTGATAGTTACCTCTCTCAATTTTTGCGACAACCAAAATCAATTCATTGGCAAGCAGTGAAGCATGTTCTACACTATGTCAAAGGAACACAACACTTAGGCATACTGAGCTAGAGATCAGCAGACTTTGAGCTGTCAAAATACAGACTCTGATTGGATTAGTTCAGTTGTAACTCAGAGATCAACTACTGGTTATACTGTTGGCTTGAATACAGATGTTTCGTAGCAAAGGAAGCTGCAACATACTGTTGCTTTATCTTCCACTAAAGCAGAATACAAGGCCGATGTCGCTATGGGTAATGAGGCAGTGTGGTTGCGGAGAATATTGGTTAATTTTCAGCAAGCTCAACCTCAACCTACTCCGTTCTACTGTGACAATCAGGGTGTCTTAAAGTTGTGGAAAACCCCAATATGTCATGCCAAAACCAAACACCTTGGGTTCATCATCACTACAATTGACAATTAGTTGATAATGAAGACATTTGTCTTCATCAGTGTGCTGCTTAGGAGCAGGCTTGCCATAATGACTAAACCTTTTGGTAATATTCTCTTTGTAAAATTTAGAGATAAATTTGGAGTTGCCTCTGATTTAATCATTAATAGAGGTCTTAATATATATAAATGGTTAGATGGTTATACGTGGTTATGTGGTGAATGGTCGGAACCAATCACCACCACCTTGTAACTGTATCCTCTCCTATAATTAAAACATTGTCCCTGAAGTATTATCTACGGCTGCATTTCACATTTTAGCTTCTCTATTTCTCTCCCTCTCATTTCTTTCTTTCTGATAATACTTGGGGTGTTTAAGAAAAATTGTATGATAAGTCGCAATGCCGTGTAATGGATTTAATCTAACCCCAACGTGACCATGACATAGGCAACTTAAGTAGCATGATGGAGTAAAGGAAGAATTTTGACACCATCAAATCCTATGATTGTGTTGTCACGTTCCTGAAAGATTCGGCAGAAACCAATGGATATGATGGAATTTTGGCAAATTAGTTAGCAGGGTAGTCAATATGATGGAGTGCTTTCGACAATAATTTAATATAGTATCAAACCATGTATGGAACTCTGAATATCGTTGACCCCATTATTCGTTGAATTACTGCACTAAATGCATACAGAAAGATCAGTTGACCTCAAAATTTTCTTGGCCAGGTTTACAATTCGAGGCAACATCATATTTGAGCCTAAGGTAACAATGGTAACTGCTATGTAGTTGCTCATCAAGACGAGTTTAAAGCAGTGATGAATATTCCACATATCAAACGGCCTGGTACTCCTTAATATTGGAGCACAAATATTCTTATAATACGGCGAGTGTCAAGCATCTGTGTCAGGTTGGTCAAGGTTATATAGAGGATATTGCATCTTTCAGAGTCTCCTGGAATAGACAGCTAACCTGCTTGAGCCGTGAAGTTCAACAAATAAAGTCTGATGTTGATGGTGAAGTCAACATACACAAATGAGCTTTTGTATGATAGAACTTCAACAAATGAATCAATGATCCAATAATTTAAATCGCTATTTTCGATTCAGCTTCAAGTTTCCACTGATATCTGTCTAATTATCCATTATCCAAGTTCTAAGTTTTTGGGCGAAAAGTAGAGACCCAAAATCATCCAAATAAGTGATCCTTCCTTGAAAGACCATTTGTGCATGTGAGCCTTAGACATAGGCATGCCTATACTGGTTTTTTTATGAGAAGCGTTTTGGCTCCATGAATCCTTCCAAGGCACGCATTAGAGGCATTCAGGCTAGGACTGCAGTAGTAGGTTTTTAATTCCAGCAAATACAAGACTGAAGTCTGAAACAATTTGAAATTGACCTACTTTCTTTCTGATTGCTAGCAATATCATGAACTCATGTTTTGACTTCTCTTCGGAGAGTAGAAGGGTAGAAAAACTCAGATATTCACAACCCTGTCTCTAATGATTGTATAAATCCTACTGTAACATTTGGTATCTTTGAAAGAAGCATGCACTTAGGCTTTTGAGGCAAGGTACATAGATACAAACCTTATATGGACGATGTATATCATCCATAGTAATGTATACAAATGTCTCATTATCAGCCCATTCCAGGCATTCAGTAATTCCTTTTAACGGCTTTCCAATGAACTCTTTGGTTTCTGCATCAATGACATATACGGTATATATCTCATCGCCTTTGGTGTCCTCTGCATATGCAATCAACTTATCATTGGGGCTCATCTGCAAACAGATCAAAATTGGAGTGACAAATCGACATATTTTTTAATAAATGGAAAGGAAGAGACAAATGTATACATGAATGGTACCTTGAATGCTCCAATATTATAATATTCATGTTTTTCAGCCATCACATTTTCATCAAACAGAACCTCCTCCACAGGCACGTCAGGTCCTGTCTCCATCATTTCATCAGCAGACCCAGGCCCTTCACCCTCAACAATAAACCGCCTACAGTGCTGTATATATTGCTTTCCCTCCAATGTTTTTTCATAGTAATAGTAAGATCCTTTGCGAAGAGGAACAGTCATATCAGCTTCTTGGATTCGTCCTCTTAATTCTTTGTAAAGCTCCTCTTGCAATTGCTTTGCATCTGCAGCAGTCCAAAAGTGTGTCCTCAATTATTGCATCATATACATCAAGCAAAGTGAATGTATAAAGTTTAAACAAATGAACTACCCGTAGGCATTGGACAAAGTCACAAGCATAAAGCCAAAGTTCAGATAATATAAAGCATGATCATTGACATGTCCATTTTTCAATTTATTTGCAAACAGTTGTATTTTATTTCTCAACTAATTCATACAGACAGATTCTGTGCGTGAAGTAATTACTGGTCAAATGCTATCAAATTTTTGTTTTAGGATCTCCAATGTGATAAGCTACAGTATCCTATGCTGTTAATGATTATGTAGCTCAAGAAATAGCACCATGGTTTTAGATGATAATTTCTAGATAGACCCTGATAGAAGCCATTTTTAAAATCCCAAATGAACGGAAACTAAGAATACAGGTTGAAAGCACCGAGCTGCTGATATGTACAAAACACTTTAACTCTCTTGTATGAATCTCCCATAACGTGCAATGAAGCACCTCTGAAAGACCAATGGATGTGTAGGATAAGATCAGCGACTTCAACATAAGGTCTATAAAGCACCATTGCTTGAGCCTTGGTAAAAGGCTTGGAGTAGATCAGGTTTCCTCATTTATCCATGCACATTTAGGAGTAAGCGCAAAATGAAATATCTCCACAATAAAAGGTGACCTTCTATCTTAATCGAGGTGAAGCATTTTGCCACAGCACTTAGAGGTGTATCAGTCTATCTCTCGAAGAGTTTAAGAAGTAGATGATGAAACCATAGTTCGCATACTTGTATTCGGCGAATATTCGGCAAACCCAAAAAAATTGACTCGGCGAATATTCGGGAATATTCGGCAACTTAAAAAATATGCAAATTTCTTTAAAAACATAAATTTTATGCAAATGAGTCTATAAAATGTTGGAGAAGTGTTTTCTATTAGATTTGAATACAAATACTGTTAAAATATAACACTTTATATAGCATGTAAAACAGTTATGTAGTTGTTCGGTTGGTAACTGTTCAACCACCTCTCCTCTCAATAAATAAACCTCTGTCTGTATCATTTATACAGTGCAGTTTGCTCTCTCTCCTTCTCTCTATTTCTTTCTTCTCTTTGCACATGCTAACATTGGTATCAGAGCGTCCAAGGTTGCAGTTCGAGGAAGCCTCCAAGAGGTACGAACTAAAAATTCGAGGAAGCCCTAACAGGGCACGAATTTGGTAAAACGTGAAGGTATTTGGAGAAAAATACCAGGACGTGGGGAGCAGAAAGAAATCCGAGGGTTCGTGGGTTTTATCGAGCCATTCGAGGTTGTTTTTAATACAATCATAGTCACAAATACCCAGTCGTGCTACCCACTCGTATGAAGGAAAACGTGGTGAAGGAAAAAACGTCGAGTGGAAGAAAAACGTCAAGGCCAGCACCAGCAAAATCGTGGGCGGAAAAGAACAAAATCGTGGGCAACAGCAAAATCGTGGCCACCAGCAAACTCGTGGAGAACAAAATACGTGGGTCACAGCAAATCCACAATTCGCAGAAGGCAAAAACGTGAACAATCGTGAAGAGTTTTCTGAGCCTGCGTGGGGAGAAATACTGTGTTGGAATTTGTTGAAGTCGTGTGACATGCAAATCGTTGGAGCAAAGTCGTGACTCGAAGGATTCGAGGGCATCATTTGGTTTATTTTCTTCAAACTGAAAAGTCGATGAAATTTTTCATCAACAAAGGTATTTACCTTGCTTTTGCATGATTAAATTTGGAGGAATAAGTAATAATAATTTTTTTACAAGCAAATATAGTTGGAGGGGTGATTTCCATAATTACATATATTTGCTGGAAAAAGGATATTTTATTAAGTGTGAGGCAAAATTTTATTTTATTATTTTCCATTACTTTGGAATAATAAAATGGCAAATATATCACACTTGACTTTGCCGGAGACACAAAAATTAACGGGCACTAATTTTAATGTATGGAGTCATAAGATTTTAACGGTCGCGGAGTTTCGTGATTGTGATAAAATAATCAAGGGTGATGAAAGTCGACCAGCGACAAACTTCGAGGATTATGACAAACGTCATAAGGAAGCGTTATTGCTTCTCAAGTTGTCGGTGTCGGATGATTTGATACCGAAAGTGCGGAATGCCACTGTGGCAAGCACATTGTCAGGCGACCGAGGATAAATATCGACGTCGAGAGAAGAGTCGGGTTTTATACCTGAAAAATATGCTCTTTTCCGTAAAGTTACAAGAAGGTGGATCGTTGTCTGAGCACCTACTTCGGATGAAAGATCTTTGAGACCAGTTATCTTCCATCAATAAAAAGGTGGACAATGATGATATGGTGGCTCTGGTTTTGAACAACTTACCTTCTTCGTATGAGTCATTTGTGGAGGCACTCCATTTAATGGTTGAAAGTCAAACACTCACGTTTGACAAGGTGATTTTCTACCTGTTGCAAAAGGAGCAGAGACAACTTCAGGCAGAATCTAATTGTGACCATTCAAAGAGTGCTCTTGTCACTCAGTCAAAGGGAAAGTGGAAAGCGTCAATCTGGGTGAGTCTTCCAATCGAGTGTCGGTCACATGTTATTTCGCATCACAAGGTTGGGCACCTCAAGAAGGATTGTCGGAAGCGGAAGTATGATCTTTCGCAAGCAGAACAAAAAGCCATGTAATGAGGAACATGTGGCAGCAATTGCAGAAGAACGGGATTCGGATGACGGGCATGCTCTTTATTGTCTTACGACATCATGCTCAAATGACAGTGATACCAGTTGTTGGATCATTGACTCTAGTGTGTCTACACACTTTTCATGTCGTAGGGACTGGTATGTTTCATTTACTGCAAATATATGTTTTGAATCAATAGTACTAGCTGATGGAGAATCACTTGCAGTAGAAGGGATAGGAGATATATGCATTGTATTGAATAATGCTCATAAATTGTTAGTACGGAATGTTAGATATGTACCTTCTTTACAAAAGAATCTTCTATCTATTCACATTCGTCGATTGGTGAAAAATCCCAATATTTTTGTGGATTTTTGTGGAAAGAAGTGAGTTGTCTCGATGTGAAGCAGAGACGGATAATTGCCCTTGGTATTGGGGAAGGTGGTGAGATCGGCTTGTTGATCCATTTGCGATCAACATGAATGTGCGTGTGGAGGACAGCTCCACCATTCAGGATGTGCAAGAGGCTGCAATGCCTTGGGAGGAAGCCATTCCTCACAAATTTGTTGACTTGGATACAATCAACCTACATGCACCTATTGTGGAGGGAATATCCACTATACTAGGTGTACGGGAGGCGGACATGCCTTGGGAGGATGGATTTCCTCATTCTGAAGAACAATTTGTTGTGGACGGAGACTCCACTATTCCAAATGCACTAACGATGCATGGTGAGATGGCATGCCCAGCCACTCACTCAGAGGTCCTTGCTCGAAGGACAATAGAGCATGACCAGTTTGCTCATTGTGTTGTGAACGATCTTTCCCAACAGAGGGGGATAGATGAGCAAATAGATAAGACGGAGGAGTTGGTTCTCACTCCTACCACTGTTGTGATGGAGATGGTTATTTCTCCTACTATTGCGGAGTTGGTTCTAACTCCTACTGCACAGATGGTCACATTCCTCTTCTTGAAAAAGTTGGATGAGCACTACATGGTGGTGCAAGGACGTGATCGAGGTGACTTCGATTGCAGGATAATTGAGTCTTTGTACAGACTCCAGCAGGCTACACAAGCCTGGAATAGATTTTTCAATCCACATCTTCGAGGTTCTGATTTCAGCACTCTGGAGATGGGGCTGACACTCTCAACCATTGGTGATTCATCACCGTCAATGAATCACATAACAGGGGAACCAAAGTGGACCACTTGCCATATCTTTTGTTCATGGGACCAGATTTTTGTTTTGCGGTTCTTCTTCATTCAACAACCGCAACACAGTCATGGACTACTGATTTTAAAGTACAACTTATGGCACAATCTGTAGATGTAATGACTAAACATATGGGCTTTAGGAAATTTGTAAAATTTCGGGACAAACTTTGTCTTGTTTCCGGTTTAGTCATTAAGAGGGGGTGTTAAAATATAACACTTTATATAGCATGTAAAACAGTTATGTAGTTGTTTGGTTGGTAACTGTTCAACCACCTCTCCTCTCAATAAATAAACCTCAGCCTGTATCATTTGTACAATGCAGTTTGCTCTCTCTCCTTCTCTCTATTTCTTTCTTCTCTTTGCACGTGCTAACAAATACAATACAAAATTGCATCATCATGCGAATACAACAGTTGGTTGATAAGTCCTATGAATTTATGATGATTGTCATTGAAAAGTATCATCATAAATTTCATATCTATGCAAGTTACAATATACAATAATTTACACTTTCCTCTTCCCCATTCTATAAGAAACCGTCAGTATCTTAAAGTACACTGAAAACGTAAAACTTCTTTGAGTACTCCGATGACTCTCGAAAATTGAAAAAAAAATCACGCAGAACATGAGCTACAAAAATGCTAGTGTCCTGTCGAAACACAAAAAACATGATATTTGTGGTGATCATAGAAATCCTGAAAAGGAACATAGTGAAGAAAGACTTGCTACAATGACAACTATCTAATGAGAACATAACAGCCAACCAAAATGCTTTTTTTAATCTGATAATATATGTGTTTGCCTCTGTACAACAGTATAACCTGTTTACATGATTTTATCTTCTGAAAAGTTGACTCCCATAGTGGTTTTTAACGTATTTTGTTTTGACATCTAGGAAAGTTAACTCCCAAAAGGACATGTGAAAAATTCTTATGCAGATCAAAGGAGAAACTGGAAAAATTCTTATGCAGAAAACTCGCAGGGGGAATACTCGCCAAATATTGGCGAATATTCGCTGCATATTCTCAGCGAGTATTCCCCCTGCGAGTTTTCATGGCGAATATTCGTTTTGGCTGGATTTTGGCGAGTACTCGCCGAATTTGCTAATTATGGATGAAGCAATATGAGGGCCTGTTTTTCAGGAAAAGGTGAATTATTTTGAATGCCAAATGAATATCACACTGCCCAAGGATTGCCAATATAGAATCTTCTATAAGCATCCCATTGCTAAATGCTACTCAAGTCAACGATTCAAGGGTTGTCAAATAGACATCAAAATATGAATCACTGTTTTTGATAGTTCTTTAGATACCAACAAACTAGATGATTAGCAACTTCAATTAGGATTAGATTACACTTTTGAAATTTTTGTGGCATCAGGCATGGATAGAATCGCTTGTGCACATTGAGGACAAGGAAAATCCTTAATCTGGAGTGGAAAACAATATGATTGTAGAAGGCAAGTTGAATTATCACCTTTAGGAACCAGGATAATAGTTCAAGTAGCTGGTAAGAAAAAGTTATAACCACTAGGAGTCATTAAGCTAATGCGATCAAATGAAAGAAAAAATGTTGTGGATTATATTGATATGTTTCATCAACTTTCCATAGAGCTTAACATACACACACAAAAAAAAAAAAACGGATGGCACTCAATCATCTCCCACCCAACTACAAGGATGGTTGAATGTCCGTCTTCCACCCAGCTACATGGATACTCACGTGTAGTCACAATCACCACTGTTGCCATTGATATCCTTATTTGTTAGGGATCATCCCTTCTTCATGGACATACTCAACATTAAAAATAGACATATCAGCAACTAGGCATAAGAAATGAACCCACAAGAACTCATAAGAAGTATGATGAAAAGCAAAACTATCTGCAGAAAGGTATCCCTTCATGTTTATCGTTGTCCACCCAATAGTCTCACACTGCCACACCGAGATATAGTTAAAGGCACTTTTCAGATTACGGAAATATAATAACTTTAAAATAAATAATGTATGGATTCACCTTGCTTTTCAAACAAAATGTGCATTGATTTGAATGCCAAAGGAATATCATACTCTCAAAAATTGCCAACATAGGATCCAGCTACATCAAAAATTACCAATACATGCAAATAGTTGTGTATATGTGTATGATATTGTAAAGAGGAGTGTATATGCAGATATTGTAAATAGGAGTGTGCATGCCAAAGGAGTATCATATTGTAATTAGTCATTTCTGCATATATTGGATATTGTAAACAGGAGCATGTATGCCAAAGGAACAGTCATTTCTTCAAGTAAATAGTTATGTGTATGTGTATGCAAATCAATTGTCCTTCAACGTGGTTAGGTTACCATATTGACAAGAAAAGGTAAGATCAATCAATGAGGCCCCAAAATACTACAAAGGGCAAGGGTTTGAGAAGCTCCGCACCACCCTATTGGCAAAGGATAAAAACATGTTGAGGATTCTTTGAAGCCGATTCGGGATTCATGGGCCAAAACGGGGTCTCCATCGTTTCCAATGGATGGAAAAATGCAAGAAACAGGCCTCTTATCATGGGGTTGTGGTGTTCCCTAAGGAGCAATGTTTTGAAGGCCATTGATTGTAAAGGTTGTGTGAACAATGCTAAGTTCAAAGCCAAAATCCTCTTTGAATCCATTGAAGCGATGGGGCCTCAAAATGTAATCCAAGTCATAATGGATAACCCAAAAAAATTGCGAAGCGGTAGGGACGTTGGTCGAGGCGAGGTATGGGTACATTTTTTGGATATCAAAACTCAACCTCGTGCTGCAAAAAATGGGCAAAAATATTTAGTGGATCAAGCAAGTTTGCGCCAAAGCTGAGGAGACTCGGATGTTTATCACAAATGATCACCTCTCCCAACCATCTCCAAATCCTTCTTATCTTTAGAACTGCTGAAAGTACTCATAGATATTATTTATTTTCGTAATTTTATTTTGTTTTTAAAATTTTAATTGTGTTTATTTTTTCATTTTGACTTTCTAATAGGTTGTTGAGACTAGGTTTGTCTCTCACACAATCATCTTGAGATGATTTGTGAGCGTGCAAGAGGCAATTAAAAGAATGGTCATCAAACACATCTACACTGTATGGAAGGAGTCAAGTAAAGAGCAAGCCCAAAGAGTGAAAAGTATGATCTTAGATGATGATTGGTGGGCCCATGTAGATTATTTTTTGAGTTTCACAAAGCCCATTATGAGTATGATCCATTTCACTGACATAGATCACTCATGTTTGGGAGAAGTACATAATGGCTTCAACTCAATGATCCAAAAGATAAAGGCCGTCATTAAGGCAAATGAGCAATATTCAAGGAGACATTTTTCAAACAAGTGCACATAATCCTTGTTGATCGGCGAGATGACCACCCCATTACTTCTCCTTGCCTTTGCATTGGCTTCCCGATTTTATAGCACGAAGATCCTTTCTTTGCTAAGGAGGGTGACACCATTCAAGGATGTGGAAGTTGCCAAAGGGTACAAGTTGGCATTCTCTAGGATTTTCCTCGATCTTGAGGTAGAAGACATGGTTATGAACAAGTTTGGGGGTTTCGTTACCTCCCAAGGTCATATCCTGAGCATTACTTGAGACAAGTACAAGAAGGATGCGCATATGTGGTGGTACCTTCGTGGCCAAGGAACCCCGACCTTGTAGCCTCTTACAATCAAAGTCTTGTCACAAGCAATTTTTTTTATTTTTTAAGCTTTCTGACTCTTTCTTTTGTTTTAAAATTTACATTAAGACTTGAGTTTTAACATTACTTTCAAAAATTTTAATATGTGGGTGGAATCGAGAGCACACATACAGTTTCATCCACTCACAAGAGCACAACAAGTTCACAAAAAGGCCAAGGAGTTGGTCTATGTACACTCCATTGCGCATTCTATCACATAAGAATCCAAAGTACAAGGAGGGGTCATCAAAGCATTGGGACATAGATCTAGAGGAAGTTGACCTGAATTCTTCCATTTCCCACCACTCAATTGACATTGACTCTTCTACGACACATAGCTTAGCTAGTGGGAGTGGTAGTCCTTGTGGTTCTAGTGAACCACATCATGATGTTAATGTTGATATTGATGCTCTCAATGAAGAGCAAGATGACTATGAATATTAATTTTGATGTAATTAATTATGAATAGCGCATGAAATTTAAGATTTATAATTATTATGACATTTGGCATTCGGTTAGTATTTTCATTTTGTGGTTATTTTGTTCTTTATAAGCACGCTATGTGGTTAGTGTTACTAATTTCCTATTTATTAAGCTAAAATTTCTATTTTATTATTTTTTATATAATTTTTGTATCGCTGAACTCAAGCCGTATCCAAGGCATAAAAATGCAATACCAGCGAATCAGGTTCTTCAAACCCGAATAAGTAACTTAGATCAATTTGAATGTAGAATGTAAGTTGAGTTCCACCTACAAGAACGAGGGAAAGAGAGCAGTTAAGGAAAAGCTCCAACCACGAAGCTAATTGATCTGATGTAATCAAATGGAAAAAAATTGAAAACGAAATGTGAGAACTACATTGAGAAGTTTCATTAGCTCTCCTTAATGCTTCATGTACACAAAATATGATATATCTTCTCGGATAACAATCAATCGTCTCCCACCCAACTACATGGAAACTCTCATGTACGTCAAATAACCATTATTGTCATTTGCATCCCTATTTGTTGGGCATCGTACCTATTTTATACCTGTACTAAACATTTCAAAAAAGAAATTCCAGGAATATGGTTTAAGAAATGAACCTAAAAATTTGATAAAACGTGAATAAAAAAAAAAAAACTATGTAGATAAGATAAGATAAGATAATTATATTAAATGTCCAACAAGTGACCACAAAGATAGGTCAATGGGACTGCACCATACAAAGCAAAGCAAAGACAACAGGGAAAACCCAAGAGGGTCTCCGAAAACAACAAAAGAAGAAGAAGAAGAAGAAAGAGAGCACAAGGAAAGAGAGGGAGGTGGAGGGAAAGGCCTCGACACCAACCCTCACGACTGTCGCCCAAGGTCAGCTGAAAAGAAATTGGTGATGTGCTTATGCAGTGTCGTGGACTAGAAGCTGTTTGAGACGCTCCGTGGAATGTCGAGCTCTCTAGGTGGACCTAGTGGTCTGTCGTCTAAAAGAGGGGGCCCTTGGCTGTGCATGAATCCGGATATCTCTGGTCAAGGAAGAAGCTCCTCTAATCCTGACAGAT
Source organism: Taxus wallichiana var. yunnanensis (assembly GCA_018340775.1). Classification (NCBI taxonomy): domain Eukaryota; kingdom Viridiplantae; phylum Streptophyta; class Pinopsida; order Cupressales; family Taxaceae; genus Taxus; species Taxus wallichiana. The sequence goes on along the minus strand of CM031241.1, from coordinate 85,293,695 downwards.
CTAGCCAGAAGATCTCCACTAGGATCATGTCCCCGCTTAGTGCCCCTCACACCCAGGAGCAAATCAAAGAAAGATGTGATCCGTCGAGTAGTAGCCTCCCTGGAAGGAGGATGGAGGGCCTGTCACGGAGCTTAATAGCTTCCTGTAAATAGAGAGCGAGACACCTCTGATCATAATACCTGAAGAAGGTCGTGAACGTAGGATGTTCACGGAAAAGACAATGAAACCTCCCTCTGATCTCATAATAGATGGGGCATCGGAAGATGAAGTGTTCCTCTGTCTCAACCTCCTGGAGGGAGCAAAGCTGGCAGATCCTCTCAGACCGAACCAAATGGTGATCACTCTCGACCCGAAGCCTGTGGGATCCAACTCTGAACTGGCCCAAAGATATGCGAAGAGCATGCATCCAATGACGGGAGATATAGGTGGGCCGAATGATGAGTCCATTGTTGACTTCCAGGAAGTGATTGGCGTAGAAGGCCATTTTTGGGCGTAGCTCCTCCCAGGGGTTGGTCCACGTAATCTGAGTGAATAGTCTGTATATGTCGTCTTTGATAATTCTGTGCAAGTCTGCGTGCTCGGAAGGAGGTGAGCAGGAGCATCCATGGAGTACCTAAAAGGGGGAGACGGTCCATGTTGATCCCAAGAGATCCAAGAAGACGAGAGGTCTCGGCATACCAGACCGAACACGACCACTATGATCGGAGAGAGTAATGGCCTCAGAAGAATGGTAGGCAAGGTAGATGTATCTATCCCTGCCAGTGGAGGAGTCTAAAAGTCCCTGGATGTGGTGCAAGAGTGAGATGAGACCAAAGATGACCTCTAGTCTGAAAGGACGAGCCCCAAACTCGGCAAGGATGATATGATGAGGAACAATCTCTTTGCATCTAATGATCCATCTGAGCAAAAGGATCTGAACTTGCTCAATAGAGGCCCAATCCGACTCGAGCAGGGAGGGGCCCCAAACCTCATAACCATAAAGAATACAGTGGGTCTCACAAGAGAGTCCGAGAGAGACATCTTGGACAACGTGTCCTGAAAGTGATGGCGGAAGCATTGTCTCTCCAAGATCGCGAGGGAACCATACCCCTTGTTGATGCGGGGTTGAATAGCCGGACGTAAACTAAACCGAGGTCCAGAGAAGAGAACCCCAGATAGGTGTAGGAGTTGGTGATCTCCAACTCCTCCCCCTTGTAGAAGAAATGGAAATCAGAGGTCTTCAACACATTGAAAACCATAACCTTGGTTTTACCCATGTTGATTGTAAGCTGCCTATGATCGCAGAAGAGGGCTAAAGCATCAAGTTGTCTCTGTAACCCCTCCACCGAAGAAGCCAGAAGGACCACATCATCTACGAAGAGAAGAATGTAGATCAAAACCTGGTGGAGAAGACAACCGTCCCCGTCCTGTATGTGGTCTCTAAGAAATTCCTCCAGACTCATCAATATAGATACCAAACAGAGTAGGAGAGAGAGGGCAGCCTTGTTTGACCCTTGACTTCATCACCATCCTCCCAATAATCTCATGTTGGAACGTCTCGGCAAGTTGGTCCTACTTGAATGGCATCCTACTTTGTCTCTCAAGAAAGATCTTTTAAAAGTCGTGTCTAACCTAGACGATGGTCAAAGGATCTTGTTCACTTCAGGAAATCATCCCACGTGGGTATTAATGTGTCCTCAAATTATAGACAATACATTACTAATTAAAGTCCGATATGGATAAAGTCTTCTAATTGCATGCTCGAATATTGATCTAGATCCTAGAAGGTCTAGGGGTGGGCACTCTAAATGAGGGTTTAGATGTGTTATGTGCACATGTGGACGTAATATTGAATATGATCCGAGAATAGCAAAAATAATTGAACTAGAACGGAAAATATATTAATTTGTGTCCTATACATGGCATACTCTCCACGGAGATGTATGGTTGCATGGCATGCTCTTGAGAAATATGTAGGTCACATGGTATACTCCTGTAAGAGAAGCATGCTTGTGTATCCTCTACTATTTGATTGTTTGAGGCCTACTATCTTCAATGAGACCGAATAGCCCGATAGGTATGGTACATATGCATACAATGTGTCATGGGCCAAGGATAAATAGTCTCGTGATCAAAAAGGGGTTAACACTTCCTAATTGCTTTACCTTGGCTCCTATGAAAATACAAAATGACCATCAATGCCCTTTCCTTTAGATGCAGATGATTACTAGATATATCATTACAAGAAAGCGATTCTAAAAGAAGATGGCTCAAGTTTTGCAATGAGATGATCGTTAACCTTCCTACAAGTGTGATGGCTCTATTTCCGGATGTGTGGTATACCAAAAGCATGTAGGCATGCTAACAGTGTACAAGCAAGATATGCGCTCCGAAAGTGGTGTCTCGCAACATGGCACAAAGTATCCACATGGCAGATCCATGTTCCAAGATGTTAAGTGGAATGGGACGATGTGGCACGACATGGCACAAGGCGGTTGTGTAGTCCTGGATGTTCTACAACATGGCGTAAGGTACGGCATCGTCCCCACATGGCGGTTGAGCAATTCCAAATTAATTGCAGCATGGCGAGAAGGTGGCACAACATTTGCACTTGGCAACTACACATTTTGGATGATCCCTAGTGTGGCGCAAGTCTCCACATGGAGACTGCATAGCTTTGAATGTTCTATGGCATGGCACAATGCTTCATGAAGTACATGGCAATTGCACATTTCAAGATGTTTTCATGGCAATGGTGCGCAATGTCGCAACCTCTCCACATGGTGGTTGCACAATTCTAGATGTTTTGCGGCACAACACAAGGTGTCACTATGTCGACACATGGCAGCTCACGCAAAAGACCAATGTTGAATAAAGGTTGTGTGCATGGCGCAGATTGGTGCAATGTTGTGTAGGCTACATCAAAATTGTGTAGTGTTCAAATGATGACAAAGAGTAATGCAAATAGAAGGTAGACTTTCGGGTCCCCTCCCATGATGGAATCATTTGTCACCCCTTACAAAGCGATGGTCCCCATTGTTGTTATTTGAGTTCATCGGTAGTGATTGTTTCCATAGATATACCTAATAGTCAGCAGAAACCACGCCGATACCCGTGTTCTAAATCCAAGGGGTCTAAGGACAACACTCTAACAAGGATTGAGACGTGTTATGCGTTTATGTAGAAGCAATATTGAATATGATTCAAAATAGAGAAATTATAGAAAATTTATTAATTTGTGTGGTATGTACACAAAGATACTCTCGATGAAGATGTATGGCTCCATCATACTCTTAAGAAGGATGTATGGTTGCATGACATACTCCCATGAGAGAGGAATTATTGTTTATCATCTACTATCCGATTGTTTGAGGCCTATTGTCTTCAATGAGACATGAATGGGTATGGTACATACACGTACACTGTGCAGCAAGGTTGGGAATGAATATTCTTGAGATCAAAAAGGGGTAACACTTCCTAATTGGTTTACCTTGGCTGCTGTGAAAATGCAGATGGCCACTCAATGCCTTCCTCCTTTCGGGGGCGAGTGGTAGTTAAATATATCGTTACAAACTATGGCCGATACGGCACCCCTAGGCGACCATATGTACCGGGAGCGCGCGCGGAGAGCGGTTTGGGAGCGGCGAGGGGCTATGGAAACACCGGGAGGGGCCGTGGAAACGCCCGTGCCATACCCGGCGTTCCACAGCCCCCTCGCCACTCCCGTGCCGCTCCGAAGCCTAAACACGCTTTTTTTTTTTTTTAATTTGTTTTTATTTTTTCATGTTTTAAAAGCCCAATAACATTAAAAATTAAATATTCTTCTAATTTACACCCTAAAAGCTAACTCTAAGCAATAAAACAAAAGAACAACACAAAAACAAAACATAAAGCAAAGAAACTTACATTTGGCTCTCCAAAATTGCATTGTGCTTGTCTAGGGTTTGAAGAGCTATTGCTAAGCTTGTAGGAGTGTGAGGAGCTGCAAAGGAGGAAAATTTGTGAAGGATTTGTGGTTTATTAAGTGAAGGTAAGTTTTTTTTTTTAATTTCTAACCTTGTTTCTCTTTTTTTTTTTTATTTAATCTTTCACACATTGCATTTTTTGCTTATGTTCGTCATTTTTTTGCCCTTTTTATTTAATTTTTTAAATTTTCAATGCATGCCATTGTTTTCTTTGTTTTGTTTTTTTGAACCTTGTAGGTACTTCTACAATGGCAACAAGTTCTGCTTCTTCTGGGCAATCTTTGGCCAAGGATTTTGACCCAAATTCACCGTTATGGAGGCATGTAAAAATAGTTCAACAACTTGCAGGTGGTGGTTGTTTTGAATGGAAATGCAATGATTGTGATGGAGTATTCAAAGGCTCTTACAGTAGGGTGAAAAGCCATTTGTGTGCCATAACGGGTAATGGGAATAATGTTGAGGTGCCAAAAGAAAAAAATTTGGCATATATCAAAGAGCAGGAAGATGCAGAGGCAAATGTGGCTTTGAGAGCTAGTCATCCATTGGCCAAAAGAAGAGGCTCATTTCGTTCAGTGAGGCCTCCTGTTGCCCCATCACCTAGTGGATCCCCAATTGTGGCCATGCCACATCCATTTGTGGCTCCTACCTCCACGGATGAGGATGTTTCCCTTACACGAAAGAAAAGTAAGACAAGAGGGCCATTGGAAAAGGCCTTTCAGAATGAGACCAGGGAAATTGCAGATGAACACATTGCAAGGTGTGTATATGCTAATGGGTTTTTTTAATGTTGTGAGATCATCTTATTGGCAAAAGATGGTGAAAGCCATCAATGAGGCACCAAAAGAGTACAAATCACCAGGATATGAGAAGATCCGCACCACCCTTTTGGATAAACAAAAAGATATGTAGAAACCTCCTTACAACCAATTAGGGACTCATGGGCGAAAATAGGTCTGTCCATCGTTTCTGATGGATGGAAAGATGCAAGAAACCGCCCTTTAATCAATGTGATTGTAAGTATGCCCTAAGGGGGCAATGTTTTTGAAAGCGGTTGATTGTGAGGGGCAAGTGAAGGATGCCCAATTCATAGCCAACATCCTCTTTAAGTCCATTGAGGCAGTGGGGCCTCAAAATGTTGTCAAAGTCATAACGAACAACACTAAAAATTGCAAAGCTACAGGATGTTAGTTGAGGCACGGTATGGGAATATTTTTTGGACACCATGTGTCGTGCATTCATTGAATTTAATGTTAAAGAAGATGGCAAGCAAAATAGAGTGGATCCAGCAAGTGTATGCAGAAGCTAAAGAGATCCAAATGTTTGTCACCAACCACCACATGTCACAGGCATTTTTAGATCATTCTCACAGTTGGAGCTACTGAAGGTAAGGAAAAGCTTTCTTTCTTTTTTAAAAAATTTAAAATTTATATTTTAAATATAATTTTTTAAGTATTCTTTTAGTTTTCGATTTTATTTTTAATTTTTGTTCCTCATTCTTATTTGGTAGCTGAGACTCGGTTTGCATCACACACAATCGTCTTGAAACGACTTGTGAAGGTGCGAGAGGCACTCATGAGGATGGTAACCTCCAATCTTTGGTCTGTATGGAGGCAATCAAACACTCAACAGGCTCAAAAAGTGAAGAACATGATCTTAGAGGACTCTTGGTGGGATAGAGTGGCTTATATTTTGAGTTTTACAGAGCCCATTATGAGCATGATCTCGGTTTCATCGACACGGATCAGCCATGTCTAAGAGAGATATATGACAGCATTGACTCAATGATTGAGAAAAAAGTCGTCATAAATGCAAAAGAACCAGATCCCAAAGAAATATTTTTCAAACAAGTGAAGACAATCCTCATTGAGCGGTGGAACAAAATGACCACCCCATTACATCTATTGGCTTTAGCATTGACTCCTAGATTTTAAAGCACAGAGATCATTTCCTTGCCAGGGAGGATAACACCATACAGGGATGTGGAAGTCAATGAGGGATATATGGCGGCATTCGCTAGGCTCTTCTCTAATCCCGAGACCCAAGACCAAAGTTATGGTAGAGTTTGGCAATTTCATAGAAAAAAGGACATAGTCTTCTCGCTCTTGAGCAAATACAAGATGGATGCTCATATGTGGTGGTACCTCCATGGTCATGCATCGGTTTACTTGCAATCAAGGTCTTGGCACAAGTAAGTTTTTAATTTTTTATTCTCCTTTCTTTTAGTTTTTAAAATTTAAGTTTGAGTGTTTAAGTTTGAGGTTGAACTTTGCATTGACTTTGAAGTTTGGGTTGCCTTAATAGGTTAAGTTCATCTTCCTCGAGCGCAACCGGAGTACATATAATTTCATCCACTCTTTGAAGCGTGACAGGTTGGGAGCTAAAAGGGCTGAAGATTTGATATACATACATTCCAACTTGCGCCTTTTATCCCACAAGCAGCCGGAGTACAAGGAAGGGTCAACAAGACATTGGGACATTGATCCAAAGATAGTTGAATTGGATGCTTCCATTTCCCACCATGGAGCATATGATGATGAGGGGTGTTATGTGGCACCACGAGACCTACATGCACAAGGGGGTGCAACTAGCAGTGGCCCTAGTGCGAGTGGTTCGAGCCCATGTGGTTCTAATGAACCACGTAATGATGATGATGATGTTGATCTTGATCCTCTTGATGAAAAGGAATATGATGAATATTGACAATGAAAGATAGTTTGAACTTTGAATATTGATTTATGATTGAATTTAATATATCATGAGATTCATGACATTCACATTGTGTTCGATTTAAGTATTTTAATTTAACTTTTAACTTTAAGCTTTTAAGTTTCTAAGTTTTATCGGTATCCTAGCTTGTTTGTTGTGGTTATTCACTTATTTAGCTTATAACTTGTCTTTTATCTTGTCTTTCATATGCATAATATGTGGTTAATAATTAAATTCCTATTTAGAAGGCTGAAATTTATATATTTTTTAATTTTTATATAGTTTTTGTACTGCCGTATCCTACGCCGTATCCGGGGTCAAAAAAATTTTGCCGTTTCTGCGTATCGGATACTCTGTACCCACTCCCGTATCCAAAACGTTTCGGCTACTTAGGTTACAAAAAGGCAGTTACAATAGAAGATGGTTCAAATTCTGCAACGGAGGACAGTTCACCTTTCTGCATGTGCAAAAGTGAAACTTCCAAATGTGTAGTATGCTAGCAGGTGTGCAGGCATGACGCACTCTAGAAGTAATGTTTGTGGCAAGCCACAACATGGCACAAAGTCTCCATGTGGCAACTGCATCTTCCTGGATGTATTGCATCATTGCAAGATGAGGCACAAGGCAGCTGGGCAGCTCTGAATGTTCTATGAAATGGCATGATGTCTCCACATGGTAACTGCACAATCCCAGATGTTTACCAAAACGGCGGAGATAGCACACTGTTTCCAGATAGTGGTTGCACATTTTGGATGATTTGTGGCATGAGATAATGTCTCGATATAGCACTTGTTTAGTTCTGGATGTTTTTCAACATGGCACAATGTAGCACAAGGTCTCCACTTGGCAGTTGTGCAGCTCAAGATGGTATGCAGCATGGCACAATGTGGTCCAAGGTCTCCACATAGCGGCTGTGTAGTTCAAGATGTTCTACACCATAGCACGAAGTGGCGGGATGTTTCCACATGGCGACTACACAAAAGGCTAATGTTGTGCAAAGGTTGCGAATCTGCGAGCATGAGTCAAGTTGGTGCAATGTTGTGTACGTTGCATAGAAGTTGTGTAGAGCGTCTAGATGATGATAAGAGAAATGCAAATAGAAGGAAGTTTGTAGGGTTCCCTCCTGTGCTCTAATCATTCGTCGCCCTTAGATAGCAATGGTCCCCATTTCTGATATTCTTGAGTTCCTCGATGATAAAGCATTTCCATTGATGTCCTCGTGTAGTTGCAAAAACCTCTCTAATACCAATGATCCAAATCCCACAAGATCTGTGAAACAACACTCTAAACAAGAATTTCCGTATGTTATGTGCATATGCGAAAAAAATATTGAATATGATTCAGAATAGAGAAAATAATAGAACAAGAATTAAAATATATATTAATATGTGCATTCTGTATATGGCATATACTGATGGAGATGTATGACTGGATGGCATACTCTTAAAAAAGAAGTATGGTTGCATGGCATACTCCCATGAGAGAGAAATGGTTGTTTATCCTCAACTATCTAATGGACTAAGGCCTATACTGTCTTCTATTAGACATGAATGGGTATGGTACATATGCATATAATGTGCACCAAGGTTGGGAATAAAGATTCCTGTGATCAGAAAGGGGTAACACTTCTTAACCGGTTTGCCTTGGCTGCTATGAATATACAGATGATCATTCAATGTCCGTCCCCTTGGGGTTGGAAGGTTATTAAATATATCATTACAAGAAGGCGGCTATAAAAGAAGACAGTTCAACTTCTACAACAGATAACAGTTCACCTTTCTGCAGGTGTGACGGTTTGACTTTCAAATGTGTGGAATGCTGATAGGTGTGCAGGCATGACATGCATTTTACAATTGATGCCTGCGGCATGGAGCGATGTAGCACCATGTCCCCATGTGACAGGTGTGTGTTCTTGGATGTTCTTTAGCATGGTGTGAGGTCTCCACGCAGTTCTGGATGTTCCTCAGCATGATGCAATGCGACATGAGGTCTCCACATGGCGGTTGCGCAGTTGTAGATGTTCCACAGCATGGCACAAGGTGGCACAATGTTCACATGGCAGCTATGCAAAAGAACGATGTTATGCAAAGGTTGAGCACATGGCACGGGTTGCATAGTGTTGCGCAGAGAGTTCAAGTAACGAGATAAGAGTGATGCAAATAGAAGGTGGTCTTTAGGAACCCCTCTCATGCTCAGATCAAATGTAGTCTCAGTAGTAGGTTGTCTTAAAGTTTGCAGATACAATTTGTATTAACTGGATTTCTAATGAGTCTACTTAGGCATCATAGCATATATTTGAGGAATCTAAGTGAAAGATCCATTGGATTTTGTACCAGTTCTTTTGAACAAGCCTATCAAGTAGTGCATGGGAAATTATAAATCATTGACTATAAATACTCTAAAATAAATTATACAAGATTACCTTATGGTTAGAATCCAACTCTCTTGTAGGAGTAAATGTTAAACCCCAAACTCATATTTCAGCTTTGGATTAATAAACCTAAAAATAAAGAGAGAAAAATAACCACCAATCTGAAAGTTTAAAAGAACAATCTGATCAAAATCAAACAGAAAACACAAAATCATGACCCGAACAGTCTAGTTTATGCAAACACATAATAAGGCCCATTTAGCAGCAACCGAAAAATGACAAAATTTAACACCTCTTGTGTACTTGAAAATCAAACAATAGCAGTAGAAGCTCCGACAATTAGATTTTTAATCATGCTAGACTGCAGTCTAATGGTAAGATAGGGAATTTATTGCAACAATGGCCCATGTTCAAAACTCGGTAGGCGTGTTTCTGATTAAGCGCTATGAACCCCAAATTAAGTGTTTTTGTGTTAATGAATCTTGGCTCTCAACGAATCCTTGATCAAAGGCTGCAGGAGGACAAGATGATCTCAGCTAAAGTTGATTACTGTGCTCTCGTTAATATTCTAAAGTGTAACAGAATTCCGTCCTGCTCCCATAACACTAAAGGAACAATTTAATGCAATTTATAAAGAACATTTCAATTATAGAATAGAAATCCAAGGGATTGTGGTGTACTGGTAATCGAAGCACTTGCAAAAGCCTAACCCTACGTCAAAAACTCTTTATCACAATAAGCCAATATTTAAGAAAGGGGCATCTTAACTTATAGAATATAAGTGCGAAGGATAGTGATGCGGTCATAATTAGGGCAGTCCTATGTGCCTAACCAGTTAAAAATCTCAAACTAGTACCCCCTGTTTCAAATCTTAAGAATGTGGTATATGTTGCTCTCAAACTGTGCTAAAAGGCTATCCATGACTCTAACAAACATATCGTGGTGTAATGGTTATGATCACAGTGTGTTAAAAGGCCGCCCATAACCATAAATGGAATATGGACATGATGCAACCATTATAGGGTGCTGTAACTAGCATTTAAAAAGTGAATCTTAAAAATGTGGTCCAAATTTATGTAAACTGTTATTTAAAAGATTGCGAGTAACTTCTCCAAAGATTCATTCTTGAAAAAGAAAAACTTATAGAATCCAACTGCTGGTTATTACCAGCCATGACTGCATTGGTGTAGGTATTCTCCTGTTGCAGATGAGCAAGGACCTTGGGATTCGATCTTGAATCATCTCTAAGCCAATAATAATCATCATTTCGAACATCCCCGAACAATTCCATGGAGTGTTTTACTTTCTCTGCAACTGGGGCTGAGATCGTTGACATGTTTACTATGGGTTTCCTTCCTTGGCCCAACAAATTCTCAGAACTGCTTACTACTATATTGGTTTTTCTTCTTGTGAGGATGGATGGAATATTATATACGCTTCTTGCAATATGCCCCAATTTGTAGGCTTTTAAATTAGAACATTGGAATCCATGAACGACCATTGTCATAGAAATCACTATCAAACCAAGAAAAAATGTAGAAGTGGGGGAGGAATCACTATTTGCTACCAACTGAATTAACAAACTTCCAATTGAAGTAAACAAAAGATGATATGGTGTAGCCTACGATATATTCCAACATTTATAATAATAATAAATTAATGTCCATTAGTAACCACTAGCAATCGCATGTGTACAATGCAATGTGAACACCGAATGGTATATGTTATTAGATTTAGAAAGACAGTTATTACTTTTGTAGTTGATGTTGATAAGGGGTGTGATTGACAATACTGATTTTCTATTAAAGCCAAAACAAATGTTGCAAAATACATTAGAAGGGATGTTAGATAATAGTTAGGTGTGTAATAATTGAATACAAATGCAAGTGAGGCATGTAAGTTTGTTAATACTCACTCTCAAGAATGTAGTGAATGTGAAGTGTTGTTGTCAAAGTAGATTGAAAGAATGACTAAGTGCTTTAACATATTATCTCTCCATGAAACTAAAATGAGATAGAATATGCAATCATATATAAACAAATCTGAAATGGTTATGGTACATTCCAAATTACTTTATTACCTCAATGAGTTTGAGAGCATCATTATTAGAGCTATTTTGTGCATATCTTACAATCATAACATTCCATGAGACCACATTTCTTTGAGGCATTTTGTAAACAAAAAAGGGTATATGTTATTTGTGTTAGAGGGATAGTTTTTACTTTTGTAGTTGTGTTTATTTAAACTATGGTCGCATTATATCAAATTTACATCCGACTTCAAATTTTATTCACACTACTTCAATTTACTCATGTATACTCATAAGAGAACTCAATTTCCATGAACTCTTTGTACCTAACAAAAGGGTATACCATACCTGACTACTAGCTTTTATCAATTCTCAGACTTTCTGCGATTCTTATTTGAAGAGTTTGGCATATCGATGGTATATTTTAAGGCCGTGACTAACAAGATTCATGGAATTACCATTGGGCCTTCAGCCTGAGATCTCATTTACACCCGTCCAACGTGGCTCAGAAATGGATTCATCAACATTGGCGACAAAACCTTAAATTGGGTTACAAGAACCTTAAATTCCCTTTATACTTGGACCTTGGCTGGACCGCCTTGCTCAATGTGAACACTACCATCCAGGACTCTGTGGAACCGCCCTGTTTAAAATCCTTCTTAACGAATGGAGCCGAGTTGTGGGCGACTTGAGAGACGACGACCTGCCCGGAGAAGAGAGTTGTTGTTGATGATGATCCCTCGGAGAAGAAAAGTTGTCGGGCCTTCGGCGGTATGTCGACAACAATTATGTCCATCAACTTCCTTGACGAGCTCCCTTTGACCAAATTCGAGCTCGACCGCAAACGGACCCGGTTTCCATTGACAGTAATGGAAACAACCGAGACTTGTTCTTCGCCCGTGGTGCCCAACGACTCCCGACTACTATAGCCCCAATATGGATCAGACTTTTAGTCTCACGCATGAACTATGGGATGAATATCTTTAAAAAAAATAGGATTTCATAGGAGGTTGCATATACACAGAAAATATAGTCCTAGGAAAAAGCGTCACAACCTATGAAAGAATCTACGTTAATCTAAATCTTAATCATCTTTTTTAGAAAGAATCACTTTTAAGGCGCATGAGATCAAATGAATTCAGCCAATTGACTATGAATTTAAATGCATACCTGCAGAATTCAATTTAACGCAGGGGATTGACTGGAACTTGGAGAGCCTGAAGAATGAAATTATAGTGTTAGTGACCAGTATTTAAAGGTTAATGCATGCAAAAGCTATAAAATAAAATTTAAAAATAGTAAAGCCAAAGCAACATGTAAAATCAGAAAAGCAAAATTGTTAGAAAAGTAAAAAGTAAAATTGTTAAAAATAACAAAAGCAAAATTGTTAAAAATAGCAAAAACAAAATTGTTAAAAATAACAAAACCGTCATTTAAGCCGTCAAATTTGACACAGTCCCATGAATGTCTGCAAAGCCTTTTCCCATAGGGGTAACGCCTTCGGCGTAATAAGAGGTTAATTGGACTCTAAGAAAAGTACAATTTTAAAAGAACATGAAAGAAAAAGGAGATAAAGACATAAAATAGAAGAAGTATGTTAAGGTTTTTTCTCCGGATGACTCGTGGCTAATGAGTAGAATAGAAGGTTTGTTTTCAATTCCGAGTTTAAGGTCAAGAATGGAGTTTTCGGTTGAACCGTGAAGTGAGGAGTTGTGTTGTTGACGACTCTTGAGGAGACCATCTTTGTGTTGGGTCATCTCTCTAATAAATAGAGCTACACATTTTTATCTTCATAATGAATAAGATGGGGTAGAGAGCATTGATTTCCTCTAAAGAGGCGGTAAAACATGTTAGCTTCTCATAATATACTAGGCACCTAAATACAAAAATTTGCTTTGATTTAGGGTTCATTATTGTAAAGTTTAAATGTGTGTTGAGGTTGCAAAAGAAGTTCCTTGACTCCATTTAAATCTTATGAGAGCATACCCACAATTGACCCAAAGGAAATCTTAATCTAAAAGAGAGCCTAGTGTAATTGGGAGTAATGATACATCCATCTTCTATTTAAAGATAGTGCTCCATGTAGTGATGCATTTTTGTTTTCGATGGATCTGTCTAGGTTGATTTTATGTGCAATTTATAAATCTCATCATTGATGTCGTTATGAATGTCTTTTTTTCAACTTGATAACTCATGGCTAATGAGTAAAATACAAGGTTTGTTTTCAATTTTGAATTTGAGGTCAAGAATGGAGTTTGCGATTGAACCATGAAGTGAGGAGTTCGTTGACAACTCTTGAGGAGACCATCTATGTGTTGGGTCATCTCTCTAATGAATAGAGTTACACATTTTTATCTTCATAATGAATAAGATGTGGTAGAGAGAATTGATTTCCTCTAAAGAGGCGGTAAAACCGTTGTAATTCTCACAATATATTAGGCACCTAAATACATAAATTTTCTTTGATTTAGGGTTCATTATTGCAAAGTTTACATATGTGTTGAGGTTGCAAAAGAAAGTTCTCTAACTCCATTTAAATCTTATGAGAGCATACCCACAATTGACCCAAACGAAATCTTAATCTAAAAGAGATCCTAGTGTACTTGGTAGTAATGATACATCCATCTTCTATTTGAAGATAGCGCTCCATGTAGTGATGCATTTTTCTTTTCAATGGTTCTCTCTAGGTTGATTTTATGTGCAATTTATAAATCTCATCATTGATGTCGCATTTATGAATATCTTTTTTTAAACTTGATAACTCATGGCTAATGAGTAGAATACAAGGTTTTTTTCAATTTTGAATTTGAGGTTGAAGAATGGAGTTTGCGGTTGAACCATGAAGCAAGGAGTTGTGTTGAAAACTCTTGAGGAGACCATCTTTGTGTTGGGTCATCTCTCTAATGAATAAAGCTACACATTTTTATCTTCATAATGAATAAGATGTGGTAGAGAGCATTGATTTCCTTTAAAGAGGCGGTAAAACCTATTACAGTTCTCATAATATACTAGGAACCTAAATACAAAAAGTTTCTTTGATTTAGGGTTCATTATTGCAAAGTTTACATATGTGTTGAGGTTGCAAAATAAAGTTCCCTAACTCCATTTAAATATTATGAGAGCATACCCACAATTGACCCAAAGGAAATCTTAATATAAAAAGAGAGCCTAGTGTACTTGGGAGTACCGATACATTCATCTTTTATTTGAATATAGTGCTCCATGTAGTGATGCATTTTTCTTTTCAATGGTTCTGTCTAGGTTGATTTTATGTGCAATTTATAAATCTCATCGTTGATGTCGTTATGAATATATTTTTTCAACATGTAGGGAGTAAGGGAGCACCGATATAAAAGGTATTAGTAGGTAGTGGATTGATATCAATATTATTTTCCGTAGGAAAACGCACACGATGAGCATACCAAATGTCCTTAATCCCTTATTAACACAACTTCATAGATGATTGAAGAACCTTGAATGGATATATGTTATGCCCTATTGGTGTATATGTCATACATATTAATCTTTAAAGCAACATCATTGCATGGAAAGCGCAAAAATTATTGCAAATGTAACTCGTTGTTTTGTCCACAAGCTTTTGGATGACATTGAAATATGAACTCTATCAACATAATTTTAATCGGAATTATGATGTCCAAGTCTCCATATCTCACAAGTATACAAAATTGTTGGTGACACTAATGTTTGGAAGGTACGTAATTTTTCTTTAGCATCTTGAAATCAAGCTCGAAATGTTGTCTCTTAAGTGTATTAAGTGTAACATACCCTCAGTATAACCTCTCTTTTATAGTAGAGAGCATATTAAAGGGAGATCCTTTCAAAGGAACTCCTATTGATGTGAGACTTTACACATGGGTCTAGACACTAAAAAATGGCCTCCAATGTTTACTAGTTATTAAATTATATGGTTTTAACATGTTTATATATTTGTTAATTCGTTTATCAACCCTCGATTGTCCCTAACCCTTTCTTGTCCCAATTCAATTAGCCTCCTCTCTCCTCCAAATCCACTCTAATCAAATCATATTGTTTGGGGAATTTATATGCTTATGGAGCATGGTTTACATGCTTCTAACAAGTGTTTTTGTGACCCCTTTTAGCTTGAGTGTGCTTGTTTCTTATTCTAGCATTTTTTCGTTATATGACCATTAAAGGTTGGTTTGAGTGCAATAAGATCTTAATTTTAATTGAATTATTTATCATCTAGCAATTAAAGATGCGTTATATCACTCTAAAGAGAATCCAAACAATTTAGAGAGATTCAAGGATTGTTAATTGAGCATTTCATTAAATCATTCTAGATCAAGGAATCATTAGAGCGTCCATGTTAGAGCAATCACTAAAAAGAGAAAGATCGCTCTCATAACATTGGTTTACCTAGATAATGAATTGTTATAATTTCTAATTTATTCTTTTTATATGGTTATTGTCTAAGGCCTTAATAATTAGATGGTGTCTTAAAATCCAACTAACTCATAACACAACCCCTAAAACATATTTATTTGCTTTGTAGTTTTCTAGATATCGTTACCCAATTAACAAGAGGGGGTTTTCCATTTTGTAGTGATTGGAGCAAAAACACATAAATCTTAGTAATGTTTTTGGATATCATAACCAAGTTAACACATACATCAAAGAAGTTTGTACATGTTAATCGGTTATTCGAAACATTCAAACGCTCAAAACATTGCCAAAAGAATACAAAGTGCTCCAAACATTTTTTCTCTTTTTCTCACATTTTTTGGGTTAGTTTTGTCTTTTTCAAATATATAGTTCCATTGTCAAATCCTCACAATTTTCTCCATGTCTTGCAATATTTTAGATACGTTTATGAATCTTGCATGTCACCTCTTTCAATGGTTTTGGAATTAATTTATTTGGTCTTATTTATTATTTTATATTTGTTTAAATTTAATTAAAATAATATGTGTATTTGCATTGTGGATGAGTTCCATTTCCATTTATCTATGTTGCGTTTTGATGAACTTGTGCCCTCATACACTCTTCTAAGTTTGAATATTGTTTTTCATAGGGAAAATCTATTTTTTCCTTATTTTTCTAGGGTTTATTCCATTGTATGTCATTAGATTCAAGAGCCCTCGTTCTTTTATGTTTGATTCCAAACCCCATAATATTTTTCAAAAGGTTTCGAACCCTAAGGGATTGTATGGTGTGTATCATTCATGTTTTCATTTTAGCAAAAATTACCTAGATCTCGTGATTACAACTAGAAAAATTGTTATGATTGATCAAGAACCTATTGATTTTACCAAAATACTTTTGGTTAACTTTAGATCTATCTTGAAAATAAAATTGAATCTAAAAAGACGGCTAGTGTTATTCCAAAAATTATATTTTTGTTACAAATGATAGGGATATTTTTCCTTTGAATGATAATATTGTGAATGGATCTCGAGTTCTAATGCATTTGAAGTAGAGCATTTTATACAAACTTTCCTAGAGGAACAGGGTGGAGCTAACAATATTGCACATTATAGAAAATATGTCATGAAAAAACTTAATGATTCATCATGATTGATAGAGGTCTTAAAATAAGTCAGAAGCCAAACCATAGGTCAAGATGCTCCTTTGCACAATTAAGCTAGGATTAGAATGAATATGTACCCTTGTATTATGAAAACTACATCTAATTCCTAATCAAGATAAATACTATGTGTAAATATGAATCTAGAACTATAAATACAAGTAAATCTACATAATCTATCTAAACATGCAATGATAAATATTCAAATTTATACAAAACTTTAGAAGTTGATGAAGGAAATTAACAATTAGGGTTTGAAGAGATTGCATTGGTTTATTACTTCCGGAAAATGATCCGATGACTATGATGAGAGATCTTGTTTATACAAGAAGAGAATTGGCCTAGAGCATAAATGTGAGGCAATTTTGACTTATAAAGATTTATGCTCAAATTTAGTTTTGGCACTATGATCTTATGTGGCTTTAACTCTATATTCCATGCTCATATTTTGGTGATTGTGTCTCTGTAACACATTAGGGTGTATCATTTCTTAAAAACCTTAGCTCTCCATTACCTCAAAGGGCCTAAAAAGGGGTTATCTTGTAGTGGTTAAGCTTTCCTCAACCCCCCACTAAGTTCATATCTTCCTATATAAAGAATACCTCGAAGAGGCCTTTGACCATTGTATTTCTTCCGCTCGGTGTATATATGAAACATGTTCAATAGTAGTGTGCCCAAATAAGGCCTTTAGTGATGGAAATGATCTTTGGTATATGATATACATGCAAGTGTGATATAGGGTAAAAATATGGTATGTATTAAAACTTAGGAACTTGTTAATTTGCTTCAAAATTATATTACAATGGTGGTGTTTCTCTTTATATGTGTGGGAGATCCTAAATAGTCAAAGACCAACATGTATTTATTATTTCAAATGATTGACAAGTATATGCTTTTATATGAGACTTGTTTGAAAGGTTTCCCACTCAAAGGACCCTAAGCCAACCAAGATAGCTTATGTATTTGAAAACCAACCAACACGATAGAGGAGGTAAAAATCAACCCCTTGGGTCAACACCAATTTTCAACCCATGAGTGTCGAAACTCAATTCTATAAATTGGAGAGGTTGGCCCTGTGTTTGAAGATGTGTTTTGTAGCTAGTGTATGGGTTTATAATGGGTTAAAATAGGGTAATAAGAATGACCTAATGACTATGGAGTGTTAGATCGAGTGATGTGGGTGTATGAATAAGTCAAGTGTGTGTAAAAGGGTAACTTTTTTGGTATAAATGCCAAATAACCATTGTCAATTTATTTTAGTCCAAATTTGGTTACTATAATTTGCCCCCATTTTATTATAGTAATTGAAAATTGTTGGATTAAAATAAAATATCAATAAACACAAACCTACCAATGGGTTCCAAATGTATGTGTCTAAAGTGTGTTTGTTCAATCTCATTGTGTCATGCATATGAACCTACAAACCACTTGAAAATTTGTGTATTAATGCCAAATGATTATGCTAATAAAAATAGTAAAAGACAACTCTAAAATTAAAAACATGAAATGAGTACATCTCATCATCTTATAAAAAGAAGTAAATGAAAAACGTTATATAAAATTTATGACATTTAGGTGTGTCACTAGCCATCATGTATGCATTTGGGCCTATCATGTAGCCACCATGTGTGCAATAGGCCGACACGTGAGCCAACATGTGTATTTAAGCCTACCATGTATCCATCATGTGTACAACTCGGGCTTTGCGACTAATCTAGTGTGTGTGTGTATGAGCCCGCCATGAAGATGATGTGTTCAAAATGGTGTTCCATTGTCAAAATGTCATAAATATTAAATGTGTTAACTACCACGATGTGTTCATAATCAATGCTCAAATATCCAAATGTCCAAATGTCATAATATCATATATATCTATCAATGTGTAATAATTTCATAATATTGTGTAATGTGTCACAATGTCATGTGACATGTATCTATAATAATGTCATAGGATATGTATTTGTAATAATGTCATGCATGATGTTTTGAATATTGTGTGAGTGTCATTGTATGGTGTTAAATGAAGCATTGTATTTGTCATCTACATGAATGTGTTAGAAAAATCCCATAATATGGCCCCCTTTTGAGATGAGGGACGTTGCAAAGGATCACTTAGCTCAAAAAAGAATAGTGTTAGATAAATCATGTAATATATAATCAATTATATAATCCATATGAGTAGTATTCATAAGATATAAGTAGTGTTAGCATTTTTTTGTATATCTTATCATTGAGCTAATGTAACAAGAAATGAATATATTAAAAGAATTCAACATATAAGATAACAATGATTGTAAGAGTGGCATGACAACTCACACGAAAAAATGCATAATGGATTCATTACTTATGACATGACATGACACAACATGCTATGATATGCCCATTTCACTAACTATATTGACAAGACATGATGACTTGATCACCAATGTTTGTTGTCGATTAGCTTTGTGTTTATAAAAACAAGTATGTGTAAACCCATTATACCTAGAGCGGATAAACGAAATAAAGAATCATACAATCAATTTGTAGAAAATAATATGTAAAAAGAAATGAAACAATCATAGTGTGTATCAACTATATTGCCTAGGGAAAAAGTGTAATAAACAATGTTGTTGTGTAACCGATGTATCAAATAGTGATATAATTGTACAAACATTAACCAATGTAACAAATAGTGTTCATACTTGCAATATCATATCAATAAATGGGCTTAATGCTAATAATGTAACAATCGTCGTGTGTTACGGTTAGGAATAATATTAGTCTCCATTATTGTAAATAATAATTACATGAGTAATTATTATTATGTAAGTGTAAAAATTAGTTTATGAGTTGTTGTTAATAAAACAACTCATATTGTTATTTGTTAGTAAGTGAGTTGGGTTGTTAAAACCACTCACGTAGTATTGGTTTGAGGACAAAATTGGTTTCCTATTTTTTAGGGAATCATCTCCCTATATATTTGTAAGTTTGTCATGATGAATAATTGAACAGAGCAAAAGATTATTGTGTGTTGAATCTTAAGTTTGCTCTTCATTTGGTATTAGAGTAGAGTTGCGTGATGTATGTAGTCCGAGAGCTCTGCGGACATTCACATACCCATTGTTATAATGATCGATGGTTTTAATCTTCACTTGTTTTTAACAAAGTGATCGAAATCATCTTGCTTTCATCGGAAATGATTCTACAAAGTGACATCAATTCTTTGATTGATCGACAACGATTATATAATCGACATTGATTCAAGTGCATGCACCGTCTTTATTCAAATAAACATGTAGTCGGTTATATTCTAGTTTCTTGTGACAATTGTATGCATAGATCTTGTTGATTCACTCCTTCTCATCTATTGGTTCCATTGTTATTCCTCTTTGTAGAATTTAATTTGTCATTGAGCATCTACAACTATGTCTAACACCTTTCATGCTTCCACCAACCACTTGCTTATATCTCGCATATTGAATCATGTACAAATACCATTTTAATATCAGTAAGTGGTCGTCAATATAGGTGTTGATATAATGTTTAGTTTCATGGTAAAATTTAAATTTATAGCTGGTGTGTAGTTTGTCAATTTGAAATATTAGTATTCATTTAGTCATTCTTCCATTGTGTCATATAATTGTCAAAAGAATAATTCTTCATTGTCATCAAGAAAGGAAGTGTCCATGTCAAATCAATATTGTTTACGTCAAATTATGTCTTGTCAAAAAGTCTAAAAAATAAAAATATTTCCTTATAGACGTATTATTGGTTGAAACCGACATCCAATATGTAAAATTCCAGGAAAATTAAACTTGAGAAAATCAAGAAGTTGGATATGAGGCGGATGATGAACTGAGCAAGTTCAACCTAGAATGATTATTCGACTCGATCATAATGTTGATTTGGAGGAGTTGTGAAGTACATTGGAGGTGGATTACACTGTTGCAAGTGTGAATTCCAAGAGGGAAATGAAGTCATGATTTCACAAATTCATGGGATGGAAGAAAATGAAAGATGCGGAAAGAAAGATGAAAGAAAATGGATGGAAAAAAGGTCTGAAACTTTAGAGATTAGTTTGTTGACCAGATGGAGTCGCTAGATGTGCTTTGTATGTGCCTTCAAAGGCTGAATCTCACCAAGAACACATCAACTTGATGAAATTAAGTGGTAAGGTGCTTCAAACTTGTCCCACCGAGCGTGCTAGAACTATTGATGCAAAATCACAGCACCCTGGATGTTTCTCAGATCTGCAGTTTGATAATGGGCATCTAGTATGATTTGCATAACATTGAGCTTTTCCCAAAGTGTGGGACTTTGCAAATGGGAGAGATCTCCAGATGAAGGTTGGTTCCTCTTCCTAAACTACTTGCCATGAGCTACTCCAGTGCAGGCCAACTAATCTAAACCTAATCTAATCATTCCAAGGAGGCGGGAAGAGAGAAAATGCATGGAAGATGAAAGCCTACACTAAAGCGGTGATACACCAGAGAAGGAAAATGTTGGTCATAGATCTAACTGCTTGAAATGGAGGGAGGTGAGCAATGGAGAGGATGGATAAAACACATCATAGACCAAAGATAAACTTTCACAGAAACACCACTTCGAACCCATTAAACACAGCTCCCAGAACTTGTAATCAACATTAAAAGCATGCACAAAGTACCCTACAATGAAGAGAGGCGAGAAAAGACAACAAAACGAGCCAAGGATGGGAAAATGCATCACAAAAATGTATTTTATTGCTCCAGAATTCACACAGTACATCATTATCGGGAAAAAGGTAGAAAAATTCCATTACAGAGTAGGGGAGGAGGTTTAAACTCCACATTCGACCCTAGAGAAGAAAGGGAGAGGGGGCAGAGAGAAAAAATGACCAACTCCTCAAAAAAATGAGTAGAGTTCTTACATATATTGATGAATTGACGAGAGAGAAGAAGAAAAGGGGAAAATCCGATTCTACATCCATCCACCGATAGAATGCATTAAATTTGATCCCCAAAGGTCAAGGGTGCCTCTTCAAAATCCATTTTCCAATATATTCTAGCTTGCTGGACAAGAAATCGCCCATACTTCATTAAATTTTGGTAGTTGGAGGTTTGATAATGCATTTCTCGCAATTTTTCTTGAGTTAGAGACATTTTCTCGGTTTTTGCCCACCAAACTGCCAAAATCCAAAATTGAGGCCACCATGGTGTAGAGGGTGTCAATAGATTTCCAATGATACCAAAATTGTTGAAATCGAGCTCTGGTTCGAAAGATATGCCCCTCTGAAGATTTGCATCAAAATTAGGGCAAAAATGGTGAAAAAATCAGATTTGAAAATGGGTCCGCGGGCCCAAAATTAACCTTTTGTCTTTTTGCGAAAAATGCAAAAATCTCGAAAACCTCTGCATCCCCGCAGCTCTGCCATTGCAATTTTTCCCCAAAGGCCTCGCGGGCCGAAAATTGGAATTGTGCCCTTTTTTACTAGAAAACACCAAAAATTCAAATGTATGAAAGTCTCCCGCAAGCCTGCAAGCTTGCCACTTATCAAATTTCTATTCAAAGAAGGGTCACCGGGTCCTTGGGCCACAAAGTGAAAACTACGCCTTTTACGTAAAATAGGGGGGAAAAAAGTTCAAAGTGCCTTTGTTTCCCGTAGGTTCCGCCACATGTCGTGTTCTCATTGGTCAATAAACCTTTCGGGCTCACGGGTTTGCGCTTGCAATTTGTGCCTTTACGCCAAAGAATGCCAAAAGTTTTAAAGTTTCCACATGACATGAGGTAGCTTGTGCCACGTGTCATGTTCTCATTGGTCAATATACCTTTCGGGCTGCGGGTCGGCAATGTAAACCTCACTTTTCACTAAAAGGTTGCCAAAATGCCAAAATTACCTCCACTTCCCCACAAATCGCCCTTGGAAACTTGGGCAAAATTTCCTTTATAGCCCCACAACTGCTTATTTGGGCAAAATTTCCTCCGCGGGTCCGCAAGTCCGCATTTTGGGAGAAAATCTCCCCAAGGCCCGCAAAACTTGGAAATTTGGGCAAAAACCTTCCCCCGCCCCAAAACTGGATTTTTGGGTAAAAAAGCCTTCCCAAGCCCGCCTACTGTAACTTTCAAAATACTTGGAGTTAGAAGGAATTCTTTACCTTTCTGGAAAGGGGAAGAAATTTCCCATCTAATGAAGCTATTTTCAAAAACCCTTGAGTACTTGAAATATGCAAAAATCAAGTTGAAGCACAAGAAGGGGGAAAAGTGGGTTACTTAACCAAAATAAGTATGAGCTTATTTTGGTCAACGGTCCCAAGCTAGAGCCAAATGTTGTCATGCAAATGTGCAATAGGAAAATTGATAATTTTCAAGCATGACAACGATACCCTTGTGCCAAAATTTTCAAGTTTTACCCTTTAGAGGCACCCCAAGTCTACCCATTTAGTACAATTTCCTCTTAGTGGATGTTAACTCAGTTCCCTAAGTGAATTAGGAAATTCAAGTCAACCCCCTAAGTGATTTTAGGAGTTCTTGAAAAATGCTAATTTTGGGTAGTGATGGGAAGGGGCTACTCGGCCTTCCCAGATCGGTGCAACCCCCAGAGTGGAATAGAGGAGAAAAATCCACCATAGAGATGAATTAAAGGTATAGAAACATCATGAAATTTATTTTGGAATATTCAGGAAGGATTTGGAGGAGTTGGGCGAGTTTAATAAAAATAGGGTTCTAGGCCTAGCAGCATAGGGCAAAAAAGCCACTAAACTTCGTGAAGTGATTCGGGAGCTTCGTATGGAATTAGGAGTAAAAAAATATCATCAAAAAGGTAATTAAAATCCCTACTGATATGGTGTCATAATATTTTTCACAAAACCTTGGCATAATAGGTATGTAGGTAGGTTTTCTCATGCACCGATAAGGGACCGAGATAAAAAAATCTATTTTTTCAGGACTTAAATGGAGAAATAAAGAAATTAGACCCCCACAATTGGATTCAAAAGTCCATTTTCAGTAAAATTCATATAATTTTTTCCAAAAACTCCATTGGGAACTCTAGATATGACCTTCACAAGTTCGCTCTCAAAATTCGACACTTAGCCAATTTTTCAAGAGGACATGTGTCACACACCGAGAGCCTAGCGGGATTTTGTGTCCCTTTCATCCCTTTATGAAAGGGACATAAGGGACATAAAAAAGTGCCCAACACTTTTTAGCCTCCTGGACCCTAATATGACCTCCCACATTACTAGTTAAGCCCCAGGGACTAGTTGGAGCCTTACCTCTCACTGCACTAATGATCGCCAAGTGTCGCATGGAGGCGTGATGTGGAAATTGATGTCCCTTTTGTCCCCTTTTCTAAAAGGAAATCAAGGACAATAAAATTCACCTAGCCCCTTGAATCTCTCGAGTCATCAATGTGACCCTCTTGATCTGAAATTTCAAAGACTTAGGAGCTAGTTGGAGCCAAATGCTCGACCGTCGATTTCGCCAAGTGTCACTGTGAGGCACCCCATGAAATTTGATGTCCCTTTCATCCCTTAATTCTTAAGGGACATCAGGGACAAAAAAATGCACCCACCCCTGGTATGCATTTTTTAAAATGATTTAAATCTTGCACTTAGCCATTTCCCCCATTTCTCCTTCATTGCTTCACACCTTGCCATAGCTCTATTCGTGCTTGTCCAGACACCCAGTCCACCATTGCTACTCTAACCAACTCCGTCATGGCCACCAAACCCTCCACTCCATGAAAAAAATAGGTTTCAGAGGAATGATTAATCAAAAGAGTTTAAGAAACGAAGAATGAAGAGAAAACGAAGATTTTTCGTTAGATAACCACAAAATCTTCCAATAAAAAAATCTTCATATCTTGAAAAATACAAGTCATATTGAGATGCCATCTTTTACATACTAACTCATTTTTTAATATGAGAAAAATGAAACAAACGAGATGTCAAATGGTGCCTTGAATCATTTGTTCCAACAAAAAGTCCATCTCGTGTCGTAGCTCACATTCGTTAGATTTCCCATCAATCCGGCGATGGAAACGAGCTAAAAATTGCACACAGGTCCAAATGAAAAACATATTGCAACGAAGTTGATTTTTTCATGATTAAAGATAAAAAATAGACCTGCAAATTTCAAGCTCCATTAATAGCCACCATGGAAGCTCCATGCTTGAAGCCACTGTTAGGCGAAAATTTTAAATTTTATTTCCAAGCATTCTAGTAGGCAAAATCAAGTGAAATTCAGAGGATGTGACCGCAATGATGAGACGAGTCCGAAAAAAGTATGTTCCATCATAAACCGAGCACCGAAATCCACTTTCCAAAAATAGTAAGATTTCTTACATAGTCTTGTTATCTTTGGTAAGTCTTCATCAAAAGTGACTACAACAAAGGTAATGTGCACCGAAAGTCACTATGAAGTCATAATGAGTGTTCAGAGTAGAGAACAATGAAAATAACCACTTACTAAAAAAAGTAAGTTCCCTATATGGATGCTTACTAAAAATAGTAAGTCACCCCAAGAAGTGGTCGAGGCGAAGGTAGTGTGCGCAAGAGTGAATGAGGGAGTTCATCACATCAAAATGGTTGAGCGGTGTCAAAAATGGTGAAAATGCACACTTACTAAAAATAGTAAGTCATCTCAAAGAGTGCTTTCAGAGGGAGTAGTATACACAGGGGAAATTGAGAAAACCAACTTCACTAATTAGAGTCACAAAGGGTGAAATCTAACACTTACTAAAAATAGTAAGTCATCCTTTTTCAGTGCAGTAAGGTGTTCAAAGAAGCATGAAATTCCAGTCCTCCGAGGTTGTTATGGTTTCACTTGTCTGAACAACTACTGCAAAGGAATGATAGTATATCAGAATGAGCAATATTCACTTTGATCAATGGTGTATTCATCAGTGCTAACATGAGTTTTCTCATGGTGTGAGACATTCAAGGATTCATAGTTCACTATAGTGGAGCGCTTCATCAGATCATCTAACAAGGATCTATGGACTTCCTCGAGGCGGAATTCTTCGTCATCGAAATTCTTCCTTCTTCTTCTCTCTCTCTCCCCCCAAATTTATCTCTCTTCTCAATGTTCTAATTTTGTGTTGGGGTTGCACTTTTTCGTATGTCTCAATGTTCCTAATGTAATAAGTCACCTTTATGTTATAAAAAGGGACTTAATGTTTTCCTAAGAAGGTGAAGAGTCTTAAGTCATGTCGAGACATACAAAGATTCATTGGGGGTATATGAAGATTCATTTCTCTTCCTATAAATTGTAAAGCCATTCCCATTTCAAAGGGTTGGTGATTGATTTTGTAAACTCAAGAGTGCATTATACTTAGAGAGAACAAAGGAGAACCATTTTCTTCCATTTCCCCCTCACAATGTTTCATCCATTCCCATACTATGTACAAATTTTGTTTAAGCATCAATACAAGAAGGAGTTTCTAGCCTTTTTTGGTGAGGGATTTATTGATACTTTGTGCTCATAAATTCTAACCGGTCTTATTGTTATTTGCAGAGTCGTTTCTTCTTATAAATGCATGTGTTAAAATTTGTAACTATTGTGCATAGGAATATGATTTTCTACCTACAACATTAGTTCTCCTATCTCATTTCTCACTCCCCTTTCCCACTTTACAATAAATTTCTCTCTAGCAAGAAATTTCTAGCTTTTTCGCAGGGTTAGTGGAGTGCCCATATTGGATCCCGGTCAAAAGGCCACCATAGAAATCCACCTTTCATGCGCATGCAAACACGAAAGTTACACCATTTAAGTAGAGGGACTTAGATTCCCAGAGCGTTGACAAAAAACCCACAAATTTGTCCCCCGACAATTTTTTTTGCCAACAAAGAGGAAGTGAAGAAGTATGCAAGGCGGTATAAGCTTCCAAAGGAGGGAGAGATGGAGGATGATATCCCAATCCAAATTTATGAGATTTTGTAGGAAGGTCCCAAAGTGTTGTTACTTTATGTTCGTCTTTGACCTAAGCTTATATCGGAGAAGCCATAATGGCACAAATATTCATATCCTAGTCCATATTTAGAAAAGTCTTGAGTAGGAGTAGAGGAACAAGGAGTATCATTGGATTGCTCAATAGAATGACAATATGCAAAAGGAGATGGATCAACTGGGACATCATAAACAATTCCCTGATAACGAAATTTAAGCGCATATACGAGTAAAGGGGACCACATGCATGGATGGATCCAAGGCCACCCAAGAAGGATGTTATAATTGAGGTTATTGGGCATGATGTGGCATGAAATAGTTATTATACATGGAAAAACAAAGTGATAGGGAGAACAATGGTACCTAAAACATGCTTGGGAATATTATCGAATCCACATGAGATAGAAAGCTGATGAAGGAGCTAAAAAATTTCAGAGAGGCTAAATGATGAAGAAAATCTATATTACAAATGTTGAGGCTAGACCCATTGTCTACTAAGGTGCACTTAACCCTGACATTGTTGATACAAACTTGAATATATAGGGGGTCATGCTCTAACATTGCTTGAGAAGGCAACTCATCTGAGGTGAAAGTGATTTGATCCTCATTAAGAGATAAAGTGGAAGTAAACTTATGATATACATAGTCAGGTGAGGTGTGAGGAGGAATATAAGTAGTAGCTAAATATTTTTAAGTTTATTGATACAATCAGGATGATTTTGTAGATAAACATGGATAAAGATGTTCATGATCACAAGACCCTAGAGAGATGAGCAAGAAAGATCATAGGAGCGTGTAGATTGAGTTCAGGTTCACCAAAATGGT
The DNA here is from genome assembly GCA_018340775.1 of Taxus wallichiana var. yunnanensis. Classification (NCBI taxonomy): domain Eukaryota; kingdom Viridiplantae; phylum Streptophyta; class Pinopsida; order Cupressales; family Taxaceae; genus Taxus; species Taxus wallichiana. The sequence goes on along the minus strand of CM031241.1, from coordinate 85,266,345 downwards.
TAAGCTAAAATGTAAATATATGAGCCTAATCTACATGCAAGATTACAATAAATGAATAACAATTAAATACAATAAAGATACACAAAAAAACTAAACAATGAATAATAAAACCCTAATTGCAAAGAGAGTGTAAAAATTCTTAGTTGATTCAAAAATTTCTAGAGAATGCACAAAGTTAGAGAATGGGAAATGTGAAGCACTAACCATTATACTAGAGCTCAGAAAAATGTAGAACTAGAGGAACAAGATGGACCGGGGAGCCTCAAGAGGGATAGGGGTGCTATGGGCACCCACCCTGGACTTTGTTTCAGGTCTTGGGTCTCATGGAAATGCTTAGAAATCCTCCTTTGAGGTGTTGCAAAGTGTTTGTCTTTAGTCACCTTTGATTTCTCCGAGGTCGTACCAAGATCACCAAGGTTCTTTGAAACTGCGGTGAAGAATAAACACGCAAAACACTCACATAAACATCAAATCCTAAAAAAGAAAGATGTAAAATGAGGGGTCAAACCTGTATTAATTTGTGTCTCGATGGTGAACTTACGAGTGAGCATTGCACTACATCTCAGATCCAATGTAGTTCTATGTGTGTGTGTGTGGAATTGTGCCCTAGGTTACTCTTGTGTCATTTGTACTTAGATAATGAGAAAGTAGCTAGATGTAGAATGTAATAAATTTGTGCATGGAATAGAATGAACTTCCCTCCTATGAAGTGTGATGCAGAAAACCAACCCTTGTGTCCCTTGTGATGGAGCTAGATGGATGCAATGGAGCTCTTAAATGCCTTGATGGATGAAACCTTAGGTGGTGATAGATAGTGCTTAGTGCTTGGTCCCTTATTATGATCACATAACTTTATATTTATATGATTCCCTTACTTAAATTTCATAATTAACCTCAAAAAGGATGACTACCAAAAATATAAGATGCTCAAACAAATAAAAAGGACCCAAAAAGTGTGAGTAAAGTACAAAGGGGACATGGGCACTCAGAGGGGATGAGGGAACTTGGTGCTGGCGTCTTGGTTGTGTGCCAATGTCGGGATGACAAATTCAAAGAGCAAAAATGCAGATTGAGTAAGTAAGTGCAAGATTGAAAGTAGCAACAGAAGAAAAAAATAAAGGTGGCCAAAGACATGGGTTAGTTAACACTCTTCTTATTTGGGAATCATATGAATAATAGTATGTAATCAAGACTATATAATTACCCAAAGTGTGTGATTTAGTGTCTACACCGGAGTTAGACCAGGACTACCTTTGCAACGCCGAGATGACATATACTAAGAATGAAGTCATGGTGAATTTCTTCATGCCTTCAAGATTGATCAATTGGGAGTGTAAATTATCACTGATAATTTGACTCCAATCAATTATTTGGGATGCATCGACAACTATCAATATGAATTATGACATCCATATATGGATTTTTGATCGATGGTTCTCCCATGAGCCTATTGAGAAGCACAATGCAATCGAATATCTCCTCAATGAACTTAGATTGAGAGATAGTCTTTAGAAAGCTGCGAGATCTTACATGGCATCTTCATCTAATTTCCAATGGTCAACCCTTGTAAGTAGGATTATTTGTTTTCCCATTCGTCCAATGCATCTTCCTTGTTCATGATCAAGATGTTCTTGGGCCTTGGAATACAAAGGCATATTGAAATCCCTTCATAGATAGTACAATGATGATTAACCCATCATCAACAAAGTGATGGTTTGGCTCGTGACTTCATATTTTTAGTGCAGGCCAAAACAAATTCGAGTCTGAAGGGCCGGAGGAAATCGACATCTTGGTATAACCCACGGTGGAAGATCCAATCAAACAAGAGCGTACGGGTTCCTTCTTCCATTCTCTGCCTTAGGTCATCGAAGTCCATATTGTCCATATTGTTGTCCCCAATGTCTAGGTACTTAGACACTCAAATAGAAACAAAATCATATCATGAATAATGTAATGTTATGGTGCAAACAAAAATGTATTCGTAAGAGTTTATGAAAATATGCAAATTTGAGTGTATTTCAATGCTACGGAAAGCGATTTGGTATTTCTGGAAAAAAAAGAGAAAATCAAATCCAAATAAAATGTGACTTGATTCATTGGGAAGTTATTTTGAAGACAAATAAATGCTCAAAATTTGGTGATATTCCCTCATCGGAATTGCTGAGAATTTAAAAAAAAAGATCTAGCTGTGTGGAAGGCTTGTAAATTGGCATTAACTGTGGAAGGGAAAATAACTCAATTTCTCATTTTAGGAGCAATTCTTGTCCTATTTGAGTGATTTTTAATTCTTTAGAACCATATCAATGAGGGAAAACTATGCTCCAATTTTGAAAGGATTCTCTTGGGGTTTGAGAGAAAATGACGAAACAAATTTTTATGTATATGGGGTTTGCAAGTATTTTTAGCAAGGAATGAGGGTTTTGATCATAAGTACAACAATTATTATCCTTAGATCATGTCCAATGGCTCAAAATGATGGGATTGAGGAGAGGAATGAATGCTCCAAGTTTGAAATGATTCTCTCGTGGGGATTTTTCACAATCCTCTTTGTAAAAATGGTGTTTTTGTGTAAACTAAGGGCATAATGCTTGGAAAATAATTGCTATGAATCATACATCAACTAAAATTATCCCTCAAGAGGAATGGATGGCCAAAATTTGGAGTGATTCTACCCACAGGATCATGAGATACAAGCGAAAAAATTTACGGGCTGCACTAGGGCACATGAAGAGTTTCAAAGGCATGCAAGGATGAAAAACCAGCTCCAAATGTGTTTTAATGGCTTCCAAAGAGTTTTTAATGCATTTTATGGAGATTTGGAGGGAAAACAAGTTATTTGCAAGTTTAGTATTGGAGATAGGAAGTGCAAGTGCAAAGTGGAAGTGCATGGTGCAAATACACATGAGAATGACGCCTCCACTAAGATTAGGCACACTTTTGGGCTGAAATTGCACCTAAAGAGTGCACCCAAGGTACAAATGGGGTTTAGATGTGTGCTTTGGACAAGTTGGGGGGCCACATGCCATGAAAATTCATGTTTACATTCACTTGACTTTTATGCTTTATTTATCTCCACCAATCAGATAGAGGCACACTTTTAGGGTGAAATTTCACCTCCAAAGTGTGCCCAAAGTGCAACGAGACATATAAAGTGCGCTAAAGTGCACTTTTAAATTTCATTGCATCACCTTATTTTCTCTCGAGACTTTCCTTTGCCCTGGGGTCTGTACTTGATAAATTTTGGTTGTATAATATATGATTTCACATGGAAATGAGATAGTGAATCCAATGAGACTATTTAGGAAGTCTGAAAATGAGTTCTTAAGTATTTTTTTCTTATACGTCCATTTTTGCCTAGGGTGGTGTGCCAGTGAGTTGAGTTACATGAAGGGTTTTCAACAAACATGAGCCAAAACAACTTATGAGTCATAAAGAGAATTGAATGTAATATCACTTGATTATTTTTAGGCTTATAACTCTACCCGGGTTCTTTGAAATCTTTAGTGCAATATTCACGTGTAAAAAGTTCACCTTATGCCGATGTCGAAAGGTTTCCACTTTCCATAATCTTAGAAATCCACCTTAATTAATCCACCATGTAGTATGATATAAAATATTTCCAATGCATTGAATGTGATCCCCCAACACCACACGGGGTTCCTAAAACCTTTCACCTTTGAAGTTGAGTCTCTAACGAAGCATGCACTCTCTTTTTTCTCAAAAAGGTCCTAGGAATAAATCTTTCCCAAGACAATTCAAAAACTCCTAGAATTCTTGTTAAATCATACCATCATAGAGAAAAATATGATACCTTTTTGTGGTGTAACCATGAATTATGAAACGCTCCGAGGCTCCCAAAACCTTTCCCAAAATTCAAACTTTGAAAGTGAGTAATTTTGACAATTTTGACCAATTTGACCAAAAAGGGGAAATTTTTTAATGGGGTTGTCAAATAAAATGCAGTGACATTTTATATGCCAATATTTGGCTCATACTTGGGGACTTGACTTTGTTTGACATGAAATGAAGACGAGGCGAAGGAACTCCAAAATCTCAATTTAGGCTTTAGTGGAACAATGCCTTATCCATTCGACAAAAGAGTATCTACGGGGATATGGAATGAAAAGGGAAAATAACACACATGTCGGAAAGGAAACACACCACACAAAAAGAAAGGGAAAAACACACAATAAGGAAAGGGGAAACACAAAAACCTAAATCACCTATGGTACATGTGGGGACAACCCACTTTCATTACTTATACAATTTCAAATATTGCATGTTGTGGAGAACCTCTAGGGATGTGCCATATAGGTAGGAGAAGTAGAATGTGTTATCACCAAAAAAAGTGTCTAATTTTGAATGATCTAACCCGTAGAGAGTTAGAATTTTTGTGGATATCCTTTAACTCCCTTCTCTTGTGCCAAAGTAGGACAAAATCTTGAATGAAATGTGTTTTCCATGTCTTCTCATCAAAGATATTCTTGACCCACATTTGTGCTCTCGATTCTGTTTTCTACCGTGAATATTTTTTCATTGAGCCTTTCCAAGCACAACATCCTCTTGTCCAAGGAGTCATGAAATTGGTATTCTTCAATTGCCTTGACCAACTATATAATAGGTAACTCAACTGATATAGGGACTTCTGCTTCTATCCCATATAAAGAATGAAATGGTGAAATACCTAGTAATTTCTTGGGCTTGATCCATTCAACCCGTAATACATCATATAACTTCTTGTGCAGTTTAGTTGAGTTTTATCAACCAATTTACAGATGATAGTCACAATGTTCTTGTTGTTGGATTTGGCCCGACCATTACCTTGGGGTAATAACTGAGACAAATGTGATTGATAAATACAATCCTCATAGAAAAAGTTGGTGAATTCCATGGATGAGAATAAATTGCATTATCAATAACATTATATTTTGGAATGCCAAAATGTACTATGATGTTCTCTCGAGGAAGTTACATATTGTTTCAGATTTGGTGTGCTTGAATGTGATAACATCCACCCACTTAGTGAAGTATTATAACACCGAACATGTAGGTTAACCTATCCTGGAAGGTGGATTGAGTGCACCCACAAAGCCTAGACCCCAATACTAAAATAGATCTTCAATAACTACAGGTCTTAGATCTAGTGCGGCCTATTGGGGTCTACCAACGAATTGTTGTTAATATTTATATTTAGATACCCACTTCGAGCATCCCAAAATAGATTGGGTTAGTAGTGCCTACTTATTAAGATCTTGTGAGTAGTGACCAAGGCTAAAAAATGTCCACCACAAGCTTGGTCATGGTATGCCTTGAGGAATTTCTCTTGTTGCTATTTATCAACACACCGCAAGAAATAACTTTCCAATCCTCTCTTGTACAACACATGATTCCAAATGATGAATCTTGATGCCCATATCTTGAGTGTTCTTTGTTGTTTCTTATTTAGGTGCATTGTACAATCATCATGTGTTAATAAATATGTAATATTAACATACCACTTGAAAGTATTACTTACCAATAGGATGGTGGGAAACCTTCATCCGGGATTTCATCCTGTAGTTCTACTTCTACTTATTTTCTTGCGAGGAGTTGGCATAGGAATTTTCCCCTCATGAGCTTGGTCAGGTGGATCTCAAGATCATATTATTGAAATTTGGCAATCCAGTTTCCTCTCTTGGATCCAAACTCTTGCTTGAGTGAGAACTAAATCTTTGTGGTGTCGGGAACAAAGACTATTTTGTGTGAGTTTGAAATATAAAACCTAAAATTATTGATGGCTTTAACCACATCGCAAATGTATGTTTCTCCACAATCGAGTATTTTAAATCATGATTCTTCAATGGATGTCTCATGAAGGATATAGGATATTTAACTCCCTCTTCACCCTTTTGAACAAGAATGGAAAATACGGTGTGCTACGATACATAACAATAGATTATTAAATGTTTGTCAAATTTTGGACATACCAAAGTGTAGGATCACATGTAATATCTTCCTTGATGTTCTCAAATGTGAGCTTACCTTCTTTATTCCAGCCAAATATCCCTTGATGTTTCATCATACTTGTGATGTGCTTGGTTAGCTCCACAAAGTCGGGAACAAAATGGTGGAGGAAGTTCACTTTATCGAAAAATGATTTTACTCCATACTTTCTTGTAGGTAAATACAATTTTTTGGATGACTTCTACCCACTGGGTCAATATTATTTCCTTCCTTGTTCACAATACACCCAAGGATTTTTCATTTCATTACTCCAAAAATTGAATTCTTAGGATTCAAAGAGATATCGTGTATTCTACATTTGATGATAACTTGTTCAAGATGTTGCAGGTGATCACCTTGATTCTTTGAAAACACTAAGAGATTGTTAAGGTATATTCTTGTACATTTGTTCTTAAAATATTTAAAGGCTAGATCCATATATTTTTGAAAGGTAGCCTCTATATTGATGAGTTTGAATGGAATACACTTATATACGAATGTTCCCCATGGAGTGGTGAATGCGAGTCTTGTGTTGTTATTCTTATGCTACGTAAATTTGATTGTAGCTCAAAAAAACCATCAAGCATGCAAAGAATTTCCAAACCAGTGACACCTTGTAGGATTTGATCTATGATTGACAAGTAGGTAGTTATATTTTAGAGAAGTCGGCTCAAATTTTTGAACTCAACATAGATTCTTATTTCACCACTCTTCTTATGAACTGGAATAATGTTCGCTGCCCAAGTAGAGTGGTGAATTGGGAAAATGATACAAGCGTTCAACATCTTGAGTGCCTCCTCCTTGATAGTACCGATTATCTTGAGGTTGTACTTTATTTGTGTTTGTTTTAATGGTTCCACCTCTTACTTGAGAGGAATGAAATCCTGCATTTATTTATACTTGAATGATTTTGATCTTCACATGGATAGGCCGGTGCCCGAGTACTTATTGAGGAGTGAAACAAAGTCCCTACGCTTATCCGGAGAACAAGATTTGCCAATGTTTACGAGTGCAGGTTATTCCATTGTCCCAATATTAATATTCTCATATTTTTTGGAGCTTAGAGGAAACTTCTCGTCTCTCATCTTTACAAACTGTCATATTTTTTTGAAGAGGTCTTATAGAGACATGAGGCTTTTATGAATCTTATAACCTTTCAACCCGATAACACCATCATCGTCTACTCCTTCAATTTCATCTTTTCCATTGCTTGAAGTAGATTATTTCTCGTGGATCATCACTTCCCTCACAATAGAGGGTCTTGAAGTTGTCTTTTCGCTTCAAGAAATACAAAATATGTTTGTCATCATTAAATACCTACTAGTTCTTAACATTATGTGGAAAAATTGGTCTGAAGACCATTTTAATTGAATATTTTGTAGCCCAAAATATGAATGAGAAATGAGAAAAGATGCAGAGACTACTAAGGAATTTGACTTCTCATTTTGTTCATGTGGGACCATGTGAATTTAAAAGGCTTCAAAAATTTCCATGTAATCCCATAGCTTATTTCTATAATTCTTGAGCCTTGCATTCTTGACTGAAATTGATTTTTCACTTACTTTACAATGAGATTAGCATCACTTGGGCATTACAACTTCTTAATTCACATTTTTTAGTAGCTTTCATTCCCAAACAAGAGCTTTATATTCTATCATGTTTTTTTGTTTGAAAAGCTGTACCTTATAAGAAAAAGGAATGGTTTTTCCTATGAGTGAAGTGAGCACTACACTTGCACCTAAACTAGAAGTAGAAAAATTTCATCAAACTCTAGAGTTCATAGTTCATTTTCTTCTTCCTCTAATATGGAAATTCTTTCTTAATCCCCCTATGTGGTGAGAAAATAATTTCCCATATCACTGTCTTGGTACAAAATATCATCCCGTGGGTCATCAAATTTTTGAGGCCCAGAGCACTTCATCTTCCTTAGGGAAGGAGCTTATTCATCTAACTTTTTATAAGAATAGTAGTATATGACTAGTCCATTTTTATTTTACCACCCATATCTTAATGAAGCTTATGCTTAACAACATTCCATAGGAAGAAGTCATGTATATAACCAATATGATTATCTTCACTCTTTTGTTTGAGAAGAAGCGAAGGAAACTTGGGCATCTTTGATCCGACCAATCAGGGGATCCTCTTTGGTTTCTACGGAATAATAGTGACCATAAACATGATTCAAGGTAAGAACAAGAACATATATGACCTTAGTGGGCATAACATTATCCAAGATACTAGAATCAATGGTACACATTTTCATCTTCCTACCAATAATGAGAAAAAAGGTAGAAGGGTTCTACCTTTCCTAAGGTGGATGGAATAGAAATGAATAAGTTATGAGATGGAGGTGTAGGAGGATTAGGTAGTAGTCCTTTGGAGGTATACAAGTTTGGAAAAGATACGGTTTGACCATTCTTGATGAACCAAACTAGCTTGTCAAACTATTGCGGATGGATTTATAAATATTTAGATTCTGAAATTTACACCTTAGATCTCTTGACATGGTCAATGATATCAAAAGGTGCAACATTGGAGCTTTCAGAAGTTGTGGCTATTTTAAATAGAGTGGAAGTAGTTTTGGGGCTGAAGAAGAAGCTACAACTTTAGTAGAAGAATCTTTAATTGAGGTAGGTTTATGATACTTACCTGGATAAGAAGAAGTAGTTTTGGTTATCGTAGAACTAGGATTATTCTTTGTAGATTCCATAGAAGGAGGTGGTGGATATCCTCACTTGATTATATCCTTTTTTAGAGTCATCATTTGAGAATATGTGGGCTTCTTATTTTGGGTAACAGAGGAAGAGGCTTCTTTTTGAGACAGTGAGCATGTGAACACTACACATGAATAACTATTCATGTTTTATATAGATTCATCATAATCTTCATATGAGGAATACTCATAGTAACCGATGTCAACATAGTCAACTTCTTCTATCTCTAGTAAATTCCCTTATTCTTCTTCATCAGGTTCTTAAATTTACTCTTCTTCATCTTCACGAGTCTCACATACTACAATCACTGGAGGTGCTTTTAGAGAAATAATGTGTGGGTCTGCTTATATACTTTTCTTGTTCCAAAAATATTTCTTAGGCATGTCCTTATAGGAGCACTTGAGCGAGCTGCTTCTTAAGAGAAATCAGATCATTAGCCAATTTTTGCAATAATATATTAGTGGTTATGGAGCTTGAAATTTGTCCTTTTTCTTTTTGGATCCTCTTTTTATCTTACCGAGATATTATGATATCATCTTCTAATTCCTACCACGAGGTCTTGAGATTCATTTAGATAAACTATTTGAGACCTTGTTAGGATGAACCCAACCTTTTACAATTATGCGTTGATGAAGAAGCGTAGTTGATTATTAGCGAGTTAGCCTATCATTCTCAAGAATTTTATTGATAAATTTATTGAATTTATCCATGAAGTCCTTTATAGCTTTTTAAGGTTCTTTCTTCAATTTGTGAAAATCGAGCAAGTAAGGCATGTGAATCCTCAATCGACTTGAATCTAAATTCAAACTTTGTTTTCATTTGATGTCAGTTTGTGATTGACCTATTAGGTAGGTGATAGAACCTATCTACGAAAACATCTTATAGGGATTAAAAATAACATTACTAACACGTCTTCATGTTCAGCTCCCAACACTCCACAAACTATAATAAAAGAAACAATATACTCATCCGGATGTTGTTTTCCATCTCCTATAAATTTAGGGATTTTATTTCTTGAACTTCTTGGGGGTTCACATAAAGGAGGTTAGGGCTAATGAGCCTATGTTTTGTCCCCGTGGTAACGATGTACCCATTATTTCTTCCTCCTCCTCCTCCTCCTATTCTACTTCTCTAGAGGAATAAGGTCTAAGGCAGTGCAATGGATCTTCAAGAGGTTCTTCAACAAGAAAATTAGGATTAAATTCGGGAATTTACTCTTTACTAACTTGTCTTGTTGTGTGAACAAAGGGGATTCTACAATATTCTTGTTGTTTCTCTTCAAATGTAGGGTCAACAAGGCCACTTGCTCGGTTAGCTCTAGTATATCTTATTTCTACCAGTTTGCAAGATTTATGATAAACTTAAAATAGGTCTCTTTACGCCTTCCTTGGTTGATTTGTAACTTTTCTAACACGTTGTAGAACTTTGGCACGTTCTTATTCCAGTCAGAATCCTTACAAAGTAGTGTGGAAATGAGTATTATTCGCTCGGTGGTTTAAAATGTAGTTTCCTAAATATATAATGATATCTTATTGAGTATATTAGAAGAAGAGAAGGTTAGGTTGCAACATTGGAACATTTCCAGGAATGGTCATGGTAGTAATATATAGGGTAAACATCAAGGTTCTTTTGAGGTTTACAGTTTTCTAATTTTATTTATTTTTGGATATGTAATTTTTAGGATTTTATGGAATAAAAAGAGGTGCAAAACAACACAATATGCTCCACTATGGGTGCCAAAATTGTTGGCAAAATATTTTTCAAAGACAAAATATGGGTTTCATCAATTCTCGTAGGATTAAATCCTTTTCACTTCAAAATGGGGCGGATCCTATTTATTGAAATTTGTATTATGTACACTATTTCTAACTCTTGGGGTGGTCATAAACAAGTGAAAACGAAAAAAACCCTTGTTGTAAATGAAAGCGCATGATATAGAGGGAGAAATTTATAAGGTGGAGAGGAGAAAATTGTGAGAGAAATAGTGGGGAAAGAGGGAGAGGGAGTTATGTTAATGGTAGTATTATAGATTCCATCAACCGATAACCCAAAATACGTCTAGTTCAATTAGAAGATACATGTAAATATACGTCTAGTTCAATAAGAAGATACATGTAAATATACACTCATATATGCAAGCTCCATGAAACAACAATCATAATCAACAAAAAGTTTAATTGATAATTTCATTCCATGAAAGAAAATACAAATCTTTTCATTCCTGTAATAGATTGCAATACATTTGGCTGAGTATGAAGTTGAGAGAATGGAGGAAATAATAGAGAGGAACAATAGAAAAATAGTTTGCTAAAGGAGAGAAAAATGATATCTTTTACAAATGAGGAGAGAATCACAATATATAGCCTAGAGGCCTATGAATTTTCACATTCCTACATGATTGTTCACCTTCTTTTCCAGAATAATACACTTTTCCTTATTTTAAGAAAAGTAGTTTTTCAAAAATGGAAAAGTGGTGACTTAAGTTACTTTTTATAAAAGGTGCTTTTCCTAAAAAAGAATTATAAAATACCTTAGACTAATTTTGGGAAAATCTACTTGTTTCATGAAAGAATGAGAGAGAAAGAGAGAGAAGAAAGAAGAAATAAATCAATGGATGGAGCATGTTAAGAATATCCCCTAATATGATGAACTGGAGAAGTTTTATGGCCCTCCATCGCTGCATTATACCTAAACACTATCTCTAATGTTTCTTTCCCGTGAGGAATTGTAGTATTAGTGATAATTTATAGCTAGTGATCAACTGCACCTTGAATCATCTTAAAATGTTTGATCCATTAAGGAATCTTATCTATTACATCTGAAATAGATGATATGATTTGAACCAATGTGTCAATGAGTTCATTCCCACATGATCGTGGATCAGAAAATTCACCTTTTATGATGGCCCTGAAGTACTCATGAAGCTCATAAAAAACATTGAATCTGAATGCAATAAAAACATCTCATCTTACTTAAATTCTCATTGATTTTGGTGAAGCATTCCTAGTAATCTCATCCAATCATCAAACAAAATCAAATCCAATCACCTCATTCTTTAGTTACCATGTTTAAAAGAACTTGTCTAACTGTCAATTTGCTTCTAATAAGTAGTTTTTAATCTCTAAATCACCACCCATCCTTCCACTCATGTATATACCCCCCTTTATGATTTTACCATTCCTTCAAAATCATCCTTATCCCAAAAATCAAGAAATGTGATTAAAACTCTCTTTTTTTCCTTGAAGTCAACTTCTTGTATACCAATAGAATTAAGAAATTTCTAGCCACACTTGGCTTGGAACTTAACTTGACTCCGGTTCCATAATTTACCTCTAATCTCCACCCTCCTACAAGACTATATCCTTCATTCAAATGCTTGTACAATGTTCAAAACCTCACTTACCCTTCTTGCCTTCAAACTATCCTTTTACTTTGAGATAATGCATGCTTGGTTCATGTATAGATATTGAATTCTAAAGGTGATCTTAAGAATCTGCAAGCTTCCATATAACCCTCTTGTCACCTTGTATGTGCACCTTAAATTTGAAGAGACAACTCCTTCTCCAACTCTCTATAGCTCAACTTTGGTAATTTTATTTCTAAACCCTTGACTAAGTTTTGAAAAGAAGATTGTCATGTATAAAATCTAATGTAGTCAATTTTAGGATGAAATGGGATTGATTCAGTGCACCTATTAAACCTATTGACATGTCTACCAAGTTTCACTCTTTGCATGTTATGGATTTATTTCACTTCCTTTGTAATGGAGTCCTTTAAATTAGGTTTGCACGACATTTAACTATCCTTGTGCAAGAATGTCAAGAATGTATAAAAAAATAACCAATGAAATTCAAAAATTCCTCTTGAAACCTTTTACGCACTTGTTCATGATCATTAGTTCTAATTTTCAGACCATAATGATTTAGTTTGGTGGCTCAAACATCTTTCCCTAGTTGATCTCAACTGTAGGTGCCAGATAATCCCGAGAGGGATCTTTTCATTATAGCTTCTCCTAAACTTATATTGAATGCTTCAAAAATTGTAAGAGGGTCTGTAACAACTAAGTGGACAAGGTTAATTTACCGGTGGCTCATGAGAATGAGCAAATATCCTCTAATTAAGAAAATGCTTCTATGTGCATATTAAGGAAACACTATTCTTTCACATTTTCAGGATGTATCACCTCAAAAAGGAGTCAAGACTCTTTTGTGATTCAAATATTCCATTCATAGGATTTTTTAATGATTCCAAATCCTTGCCTCACATTTACAATTCCAAGAAAATATTTTCTTACTGTAACTTCCAGATCTCAGTTTCAACTCACGGTTTATATAGAAATGCTTGTATAGAAGGAGACACTAAACAAGAACCCCACACTTTTACAATTGATTGTTAATTATCTCACCAAGCATTAATCATTAGAAAAGCTTATACGTAATATCACAACTCGAGCAATCAAAACTTCCTTCATCTGTCATTCACAATCACAAACCCTTATGGTATTCAACATGTAATACCATCAAAATGTAGCCATCAGGTTTTTACTTACTCGAAGATCAATATATCTTGTTTAACAAATATCTTAAATCACACATTCTAACCATGCACAAAGGTTCAAATTGATACAAGGATAACAAGGTGCAAGACCATCAACCAAATATGTGTATTTTCACTCACAAGCTTATCATTGAGCTTAGACCACTCTACCTTTTTCCTGAGGACAAGAAGTCCATTATGAATTCAAGACCCATTTACCTACACAATGAAAAACATAAACAACAAGCAAGAATCTTTTCCCAAACTGAGTTACACCTCTTTCATTACTAGAATCTCAAACTATCACAGAGAGAAAATGAACAAGAACTAATAATAATTAATGTATCCACACTCAAAACTCACCATAATGCTTAAGAGCACCTTTTATGAGATCAAATATCTCCTCCATGTACAACAACAATACATAAAGATCAGGTAACAAGCTATCACAACCATGAGTAATATAGAAATCATGTAAATCGTAGTAAAAGCGAGTTTTCTACACTTCAATGCCTCTTGAAACTCAACTTTTGATTCAATACTCGAGTAAGAATGATGATTTTCAGTTACATTTTCAAATTAATATGTTTCTCATCAATGTGTAACCGAATGCACACCTTTAAGTTCATTGGTCATATGAGTGACCTTAGCATATCACGAAGTTGCTTAATTTTAAAGACCAAGTTCTTGAATTTTAGACTCATGTCATGACTTATAGTCCCTAAAGGGAACCTAAGACACCAACTTATACCTCTTTTTCATCCTTTTCATGGTTTACAAGCTCCAAGAATGTTTTAAAACATTACAACTAGCCAAAAATGGCCTCCAAGACTCAAATTGCACTTTTGGAGGGAAAATGAGTAATTTGAAATTTGAAAGGCCTAGAATCCAACTAATGCACCTAATTGACACCTAATGACCTCAAAGACCTATGACCATACCTGAAAAGTGAAAATTTGATACCTTCATGGCTTATTCATGTACATGGAGTGATGCTCTTGCATCATACTCCAGGGGTAGGAAAGATTGCACCCCATAGCTCAAGTTTTCTTCTTCTTCAAATTTCTTTGTTTATTTGTCTTCACTCTATTATTTTATTTTTCTTCAACCTACCCATCCTTCATTTATTCAATCCTATGCTTTTCCTAGTCTTCATACTACATTAAATCTTCATAAAGGAAGTATGCTTCTAATGGAGCTGCTACATAGTCCTCTTCTTCTTCATTTTCCTCTTGAACTTGGTGTTGCTGCTCATTTTTGAATTCATTGGCTTCTTCATGGCTTTTGTCTTCCTTTTCATCTTGTAGTACCTTCATAAGTTCTTTCTTTGCTTTCTTGTAATCTTCTTCATCTTCAAATAACTCGAATTCTCGATTCTTGCATGATTTTCTACCAAAAACTCTTCATCAGCTATCAAATCTTCATCATCATCATTTATTTCTTCATTTTTAGTTTCTTTTTCCTCTTTTTTAGCATTTTTCTTCATTTCTTGTTGTTCATCTTCATTACTGCATACACACACTTAAAGGAAATATTAGAATAAAAATAAGGAGGCTTTTTGGCCTCATAGAATGCTCCATCCATGAGCTCTTCTTCATCTTTACTCTGCTGCTCTACTTCATTATCCTCTTCTTCATCCTTTCCAAGGAAAGCTAGGAAACTTACAATCACCTCTTCCTCATCTAAACTATGAGTTTCTTCATATAATACCTCTTTATCAACTTCCTCTTCTTGTTTTCTTATCCTCTCCTCTTCTTGCTTTAGCTTTCTCATTCCTTATTTATTTTCTCATTGCTTTCTCTTTTTCTTCTTTCCTAGTAGCTCTATAGGCCATTTTATCTTTCTTCTCATCACAATTTTCCATTTTGTTTTTCTTCTCATCATAAATTCAATTTTATTTCTTTCAACTATCATACTCACAACTTCTATCAACTCATCAAGCTTATCCAAATCCTTCCTAAGCTCTTTTATCTCTTGTTCCATCCTCTTTTCTTGTTTTCTAGCTTCTTCTTTCCTCTTTTCCTCTCTTTTATTTTCTTGTTCTTTCTTCCTGTGATTCATCAACTTCACCAATTATTTTACCATTTCCCTTTATTCATCTCTCTTTGATATTTCTTCTTCATCATCTTCATCTGTCAAGTCTGATTCATAAGGCCTAGTGGCCTTCAACTCTCTTTCACTACATGCCTTTATTGCTTCCATCATCTTGACCAATATTCTATTTTGTCCTTGTTTTCTTATATTCTCATGCACTTGTTTTGATCTTTCTTCTTTCTCCGCTGCTAACTTTTCCATCCAATATGGCATTTTGTACCCATGGTCAATTCCTAGCTTCACACTTTTTTCTTCACTCATCTTTTCTATCACTTCTAATACACACAATCACACAAAAATTATTAGCAAGAACAATAACCATTCATTAAATCTAAGATCATATCAAAATAAAAATTATGCAAAAGCACAAAATCCTAACTCGGTTCCTTCAAGGAGATCAATAAGTTTCTAAGAACAATATTTCACAATAACACTACACTTGAGTACTTTAGACAAACCTATCAAGGCTAACACTTATCAAAATTGCTCAAACATTGACTAATATATAAATTTTTCCTCATAATGAGAATTTTACCATCTATAATCTTTAAATATAATTCATCCTACTGCCAATCATCTCCCCAAATAACTCAATCATGTAGGAAACTTTCACTTGGCCAAACTTACCTACCTGGTCTACTATTGGCTTGATTTATTCTTAATTCAAGGATGAACTTATCGGTATTTATCAACCACCACAATTATTTCACTATCCTAAAACATCACTCCACTCAAAATAATATTATAACATTCATAAAAATGGTATAAAATCTCCCAAAGTTCCACTATTCCTATCTTGCCCAAAATGTTCTTCTTGTGCCCTTAAGATAGATTGCTTGGATAAACTATGCTTCTACACTTTCATAGCTACCCAAAAGGATTTAAAGGCTTCAATAATTATGTTTATTCTATCCCAACATTCTCCAAAAATTTCAAGCTTCAATTCTACATATAATTCCATATTCATCACTTTTTGTATTTTAGCTTCTTAGGCCCTTACTATGTCTTATTAGGGTTATTGTCATGAGCTTCTTAGTTTTTTTGAAGCTTCCATGCATGGAAATTGGTGTTTTGGATCAAATTTAATGAGTTTTATCTTCTCTGAAAATTTAAAGACTCAATTTAAGGTTTATCATGTACTACCTTTGGAAAAGAATAAACCTTTTAAGGCTTAGCACTGTGTTACCTTGTCTCCTTTATAGACTATCATGAAATTATTCATTCTCCACAAAAGTAACCTCAAAATTCCTTCTGAATATATTAATGCATGGTCCCATAGATAATTCTACAAATTATGAAGCCAAATTGAAAGGGGAAAGAACTTCCTTATTCAAACCCCGGCTATGAAGATCTGTATATGCCCGAGAGCCTAAAACATGCTATAAAGCTCCAGGTTGAAGCCGACACTTTTGAACATAATTCTATTTTAAGGATATAAAAGATGTGAAATGATCAGTACAGTTGATCCAAATCTCCTAACACTTATACTCTTATCATTTTCTTTGAATCCAAAGCATACACTTTGTAGAAGAGGGTTTTGCAATCTACCACAACATGCATTTGAGAGAATGAACCTTCATCACTTCATGCTAGTAATAGAAATGTGTTAATCATATTATTTTTTAAATAAATCAATGTAAAACTTGCAAAAATACCCTTCCAAAATCTTTCCATAGTTATTTCATTCTACAAACAACACAATTATTCATCCATATGCCAAGACATGATACCAAAAATGGTGAAGTACATCTAGCAATTTCATCCAATCATCAAATCAAATCAACCCAATCACCTCATTCTTTAGTTATCATGTTTTAAAGAAATTGTCTATCAATTTTCTTCTAGTAATAAATTTTATCTCTCTCAATCACTACCCATATTTCCACTCATGCATATACCCCCTCTCTCTACTTTTACCATTCCTTCAAAATCATCCTTATCCCAAAAATAAGAAATGTGATTAAAACTCTCTCTCTTTTTTCCTTGAAGCCAATTTCTTGTCTACCAATAGACTCAAGAAATTTCTAGCCACACTTGTCTTGGAATATAACTTGGATCTAGTTCTACACTTTACCTCCGATCTCCACCCTCCTACAATACTATCTCCTTCATTCAAATGCTTGCATACAATGTTCAAAACCTCATTTACCCTTCTTGCCTTCAAATTGTCCTTTTACTTTGAGATAATGTAGACTTGATTCATGTATAGATATTGAATTCTAGAGGTGACCTTAAAACCCCAAAAGCTTCCATAGAACCCTCTTTTCACCTTGGATGCGTACCTTAAATTTGAAGAGACAACTCCTTTTCCAACTCTCTCGTAGCTCAAATTTTGTAATTTTGTTTCTAAACCCTGACTAGGTTTTGAAAAGAAGATTGTCATGTATAAATTATAATGTAGTCAATTTCAAGATGAAATGGGGATTTATTCAGAACCCATTAATCCCATTGACATATCTACCAAGTTTCACCCTCGCATGCTATGGATTTATCTCACTTGCGCTTTGTAATGGATTCCTTCAAATTAGGTATGAACTGCATTTAATTATCCTTGTGAAAGAATGTCAAGAATGTATGAAAAATAACCAATGAAAGTAAAAATTCCTTTTGAAACCTTTTTTACACTTGTTCATGATCATTAGTTCCAATTTTCAAACCATAATGATTTAGTTTGGTGGCTCAAATATATTTCCCTAGTTGATTTCAACTATAGGCACCAAAGAAGTTCGAGAGGGCTCTTTTCATTATAGCTTCTCCTAAAATTAGATTGAAGGCTTCAAAATTTGTAAGATGGTCTATAGCAACTAAGTGGACAAGGTTAATTTACCAGTGGCTCATGAGAACAAGAAAATATTCTCCAACTAAGAAAAATGCTTTTGTGTGCTCATTAAGGAAACAATATTATTTCACAGTTTCATGATGTATAACCTCACAAAGGAGTCAAAAATCTTGTGTGTTTCGAATCTCCCATTCCTATGCTTGTTGCAATGATTCTAAATACCTACCTCATTTTTATAATGCCAAGAAAATATTTTTTGTTGCAACTTCAGATCTCAATTTCAACTCAAGATTTATCTAGAAACCCTTGCATACAAGTAGACACTAAACAAGAACCCCACACTTTCACACTTGATTGTCAATTATCTCACCAAGAATTAGTCATTAGAAAATCTTATACATCTTCTCACTACCTAAGTAATCACAAATTCCTTCTTTGTCATTCACAATCACAAACCCTTAAGGTCTTCAACATGTAATACCATAAAAATGCACCCATCAGGATCTTACTTACTCAAAAGTCAATATATCTTGTTTAACAAAGCTCTTAAATCACACATTCTAACCATGCACAAAGGTTCAAATTGATATAAGGATAACAAGGTGCAAGACCATCAACCAAATATGTGTATTTTCACTCACAAGCTTATCATTGAGCTTAGACCACTCTACCTTTTTCCTGAGGACAAGAAGTCCATTATGAATTCAAGACCCATTTACCTAAACAATGAAAAACATAAAAAACAAGCAAGAAGCTTTACCCAAAGTGAGTTACACCTCTTTCATTTCTAGAAGCTCAAACTTTCACAGAGAAAGCAAATGAACAAGAACTAATAATATTTAGTATATCCACACTCAAAACTCACAATAATGCTTAAGACCACCTTTTTGAGATCAAATATATCCTTCATGTACAACAACAATGCATAAAGATCAAGTAATAACCTATCACAACCATGAGTAATACATAAATCATGCAAATCACAGTACAAACTGAGTTTTCTACACTTTAATCCCTCTTAGAACTCAACTTTTGATTCAATACTCGGGTAAGAATGATGATTTTTAGTTACATCTTCAAATCTATATGTTTCCCCTTAATACATGACCAAATGCACACCTTCAAGCTCATTGGCCATATAAGTGACCTTAACATATCACTAAGTTGCTTAATTTTAAAAACCAATTTCTTAACTTTTAGACTCATGTCATGACTTCTTGTCCCTAAAGGGAACCTAAGACACCAAATTATACCCATTTTTCATCCTTTTCATGGTTTACAAGCTCTAAGAATGTTTTAAAACATTACAACTAGCCAAAAATGTCCTCCAAGACTCAAATTGCACTTTTGGAGGGAAAATGAGTAATATGAAATTTGAAAGGCCTAGAATCCAACTAACACACCTAATTGAAACCTAATGACCTCAAATTCCTATGACCATATCTGAAAAAAAAAAATTGATACCTTCATGCCTTTTTCATGTACATGCAGTGATGCGCTTACATCAAATTTCCTCTTTGATTTCATCGCTAGAGTTTGATGATATGGGCAGTCTTTAATGACTTTGGTTAGAGATCTTATCTTTCACTCGATCATTCTCACACACCGTAAAAAAATTATCTTCTTAGCTCTAGAACACCCTCTTCTCAAGAAATGATTATGGATCACCTATGCTCATTTCATGGAGTATTGGCATTAGCTCATTCCAGTGATCGACCTACTTTCTGAATAAGTAAACAAATTGAAGTATCAAAGAGAAGCCTCAATATTACCTACATATGTTGATTTTTTGTAACAATAGGTTCGCAAATGAATTAGTAATGTCACTCCCTTTATTTTATTTTCCCAAAACTTTACATGTACTCTTGACAATTGTCTACACATCTTGATGAGTACCAACTTGTTACTCAAGTACTGTGGAAGTCTCAGTGGTTGATTGGGAGTCTCATTTACCTCACATCTATTAGATTAGATATTATCTTTGTAGTTAACTATCTTTCTAGGTTTATCGCATGAACCTAAAGTTTGTCATTGGAAAGAAGTAAGGAAAATATTTATATTCAGACCCAAAATCACGCACTTTGAGTCATTATTTAGTCTCGGTCTCATACTACTATTCATATGGTTCTTAAGTGAAAAGAGTAATAATTAACCCATGTATTTGGCCATTTTGCATTTCTTTTTGTCGTTATTTAAATCTTACAAACGTACTTCCATCCTCTTTACACTTTCCTCTCACTTTTTGGGCACTTTCTATCCATTTGAGCTTCTTATATTTTTGGTGGTCGGCCTTTTTAGGGTTAATTATGAAATTAAAGCAAGATAACCATATAAATATAAAGTTATGTGACCATAATGAGGGACCAAGAACTAATCACTTACTATCACCACCTAAGGTTGCATCCATTAAAAGAATCTAAAGCTACATTTGCATCCATCTAGCTCCATCACAAGGTACACAAGGATGGTTCATCTACATCACACTTCATAGGAGGGAAGTCTATTATTTCCATGCACACATTTACTACATTTTACATCTAGTTATTTTCTCACTACTTCACAAAGTACGACTGACACAAGAGCACCTAGGGAACAATTGCACATACACACCTAGAACTACATTGGGTTTGAGATGTAGTGAAACACTTAGTAATAAGTCCATCCATTTAGAAGCTGAGGACAGTCTGACCCCTTCATATGCATCTTTCTTTTTTTAGGGTTTTGATGCTTTGCTTGGGGTTTTGCAGGTGATTCTTCATTGCAGGTTTACCAGTGCTTCGATGATCATACAATGACATTCACGTGACATGGAGAGAACACAAGCAAACATCCAACGACACTCCAGAGGAGGTTTCTTGTCCATTTCCTCAAACTAGGGTGCGCAGATCTCAGACTAGGGCACCCAAAAGTGCCCCTATCCCTCTCCAGGTGCCCCAGTCTAGCCAGACAATCCAGATCTACACTTTATTAGGCTCTTGTGCAATGCTTTACTCCTCTTATTCACCCAGTCTGCACCGTGACACATGCCCACGACATCTGTGAATCAACTAAGGCCTTCTAAACCCTATTTGCACATTAAGGTTTTACATTTTATTTCTTAGCTTACCGAGTGTATTTTTTTATTTTATTATTTCATTTATTTACTTATTTTACTACTCCTATAACACTAGATTACACTAGAATATTCAAATTTTAGTTAATTGTTTTGGTGAACCCAATGGATCCAACCCTTCCTTTTGAACACATCCTCTCCTTATCAAGTCATGCCAAAATCATCTTATCCTTCTTTTGCACCTATTAAATTCTATGTTATAGTCACTATTATTGCTAATTTCATGCAAGTGTGTACTCAACATCTTCCTCGTGTTTTTACCCTTAGGGATGATCCATCCATCAATGTAGTTGCTACTCGCCGCACTCAACCTCCTATGGTTCCACCCATTACTCTTCCTCCACCTATCACTCCTCAGTCCTTCACTCTTCCTAAGGGTTCGATATCATTGAACAACTTAAGAACACACTGGCTAAGATTTCTCTCTATGACCTCTTGCGTAGTGCACCTAATTATCATCATACACTAGAAATAAACCTTTGTGCCATTCATATAGTAAGTGATAATTCTGTGGTGGCCTTTACACACCTCATACAGTCTCTTCAAAAAATGCCACATGTTATATCCTTCACTGATGAGGATCTATCACCTTTTGCTAAAATAAATCCATGTGCACCCTTTCTCATTACCACCGTCATTAACACCACTTGTATCAAACACGTACTTATTGAAAATGGGTCAATGTCAACCTATGTTCTCATTCTCTTTTAAAACAATTGGGTATTAGCGGTAATCTAATTTCTAAGAATTATACTCTCATTCAAGGTTATGATTCTAATACTCGTACATGTCCAGGACTATCTCATTACACATTTAAGTTAGGCCTAAGACCATTCTCATTGACTTATATGTTATAAATTCCTCCTTTCAATTCAATCTATTGTTAGGTAGGCCTTGGATCCAAGCAATACAAACATTCCCATCTACTATTCACCAATGTGTCAAATTATTACATGATGGATATGAACACACTATTTCGGAGATCCTGAACCTTTCAAATTTTGTCGCATATACCCCATTATGGCTATGCCTATTCCTTCTACATAGAAAATCCCATAAAATATTATCAATACATATAATTTTGGTCAGTCTAGTGTTTCCCACTCGTTGACGAATCAAAATACTCCAGTCATTTCTACTCATACTACTATCATCATTTCACCTACAGTGCCTACCTCCATCCACACTACTACTCAACATGTTGAGGTTTCCCTCACTCCTACACCTAGTACACCTCCTAAAAATATTCTTGACAAAGTTATACAACATGATAATGTTAACATAGATGATTATGAGGATTCAAATGATGAATTCGATACCGTTGAACTCACTGATGCAGCCTTTAGGCCAACCGAATTTTACACTTATTCAAGTAGACGAATCTTACTTTGAAGACACTTTTGTGGCTGATGGTTCAGTGAATATAAATTTAAGACCCCTCTTTCTACCAATGCTATGATACTCTATCAGGGATCTGCCAACACTTTAGATGTTATTTCATCTCATCCTACACTATCTACATCTACACCACCACCTTTCACATGCACGTTATTGATCAACAAATATTTTTGGAATAATATCCCGGTCGATCAAATTTATCCATATACTATTTACACACATGAGGGATTGGATATGCTTGGCTTGACGCTTAACGACATTCTTCCACCGATTCACTCACCACATCTTTACCATGGTTATTGTCATATTACGACCTCTTATGGCCTGCATGTGTTCCATTTTATAGTATTCATTACACATACACCTCACACTTCTCCATTGACACTGGGGAAATATTGGCTTGACTATATTGGTAGTACTTTAGATATATACCACACTTCTCTCACATTTCCTATACCATTTGGCAACATTTCCATCGGTAATGACTCATCTCCTACTTATTCTTAGAATCTTTCTCATTGGTATGCACACGATTGTCCACCAATACCCTTCACTGATGAAGAATATGCCATGAGTGTCTACACCCTACATCATAATGGCTCTTTATATGATCCACCTCATTCTATTGCTTATCACGTCTTGAATGTTGCTCCGGTGGGTTTTGATCACGACAATGATGATCTGTTAGATAGTGTCACCTGATTATAATCACCACCACACAATTGGGGGGCATGACATCTATACTCCCCCCCCTAACATCACATGACATCTCATTCTCTCATCACATACTTACACATACATATTAGCATACACATCTACATCGTCACTACCAGATAATGAGACTCTTGTGCTTCGGTTACCACTTGAATGTTGAGGGAATTCTCTACACATGAACCCCACACACTGCACAATAGTCACTACACCTTAGGCACCATTTATCATCACACAATCCTACATCATCTACACATTACACACTACATTATAGGCTATACACATTGCATGTCTTCCTACATACACCATACACGTTCTACACATACTTCAAAACATTACACCATAACCATCACATGTTGCACATTTTTCACACATTATACACGTCATCTTACACTTTATGTACTACACCTTACATATTATGTATAACATCTTACATATACTATGCATCTGCACATCTTAGGTCATCTAAGAATCTTGTATTACACACCATACACCCTACTATCCATAATACTCATTTTACACATCTACTTATATGCACTGCACTCACTACCCGATGATGCACTCTAGTCTCACATGGTCCATACTAGACTGTTGAGGGTATACATCACAAATGGACCTCATCACCCTTACATGTTCATCATTTAATATTTTCTCATGCGACATACCTAGATTAAGTGATATACGCTTTAGGCTACAAGGTCACTTCTTCTACCATCATCTCATAATAGGCTACATCATCACTTTTGCTTGCATCATTTAGTGGTATACACTTTAGGATAAATCACCACTCCTTTCTATTCATCTTGTCGTGATATACGTTTAGGCTACAACATCACACACAACTCATTTATGTCGCATATCATCACTACACACTCATCTCAGCATGTTGCACACAACACATAGATTAGACCATTTCCCGATGACGCACTCTTGTTTACGATTCATTCTTGATTGTTGAGGGGACATATTAAATGAAAATCACCGCATAATATTTCATTCACTCTGGGGCACGCGGTTCCCATCATTCACTTTGCATTCCATTCCATCCATCCATAACATACTACATTTTATGGTTGTATTTATGCTTGCTTGCATTTGCTTTTACATGTACAATTTATTACACATGCTAATGTTGATCGGAGTTTCTTGCTTCATATTAGTATTGCGAGAAATAAATAAAACACCAAACAACCTCGAACATACAAGGGCTTAGTACCTTGGAGATGATGACAGATGTAGGCACCAAATGGATGGTGAGATCCTTGCTGCGATCTCAACAAACTTGCAACTCATAGACATTAGAAAAACATCTTAGATATTTTCATGCGAGGGTTGCTCGATGGAGTGGATCTCGAGAAGAATTCACTTCCTCGGTGGCTATAAACCCCATGTTCACAAGATAAGAATGAATTACAAGCAATAGATGACATGCCAAAAAAGAGATTTGTAATATACCGAATAAATGAAATGAGGATGACACCTAGCTGGTATTTTGATATAATGAAAAATGATCATCAAAATGGCATTATGAGAGCAACATGAGATGATGATAGATTTTTTCCTTCAAACACTTCAAAATTTTCTTCAAAATTCACAAATAATTTTCCAAAATTTTCCTATTTCAAGCTTCAAAATTTTCTTATTTAATTTTCGTATATCTTCAAGAGGGGAGGAAAGGGTTTATTTATAGCTTGAATATGGATTAAAATATGAGGTTAATGAGTAACCGAGGCTTTAAAAGTAACCTTGCTTAATGGGACATGATTAGGAGTTGATTTGACTATGGGGCTCATGATTTGAAAAAATAAAAAGTGTGATGTGGAGTGGGGACATGATTTGAAATGTTAGGTGGAATAGTGAAGCCATGTGCATTACTTTACACTATTGAATTTTTGAATTTGATGTCGGATTTTGATATATTTGGGATTTAGAATTATTAAATTCATGGGTGGGGTTCATGAATTAATAATTTTGGGGATTTATTTTTAGGTGGGGATTGATTTTGATTTGATTGAATTAAGTGGGGAACATGTGGGGTTTTTGATTTGATGGTGGGTGTATTAGTGGATTTGATTTGATTGAGTGGGGATTATGATTTGGATGAGATTATTTAATTATGAGATGGGATGATATGACCTATTTAGATTATACATATAATGAGGTTTAAGTATGTGAAAGGGGATCAATTAAGTTATAAGATTAATTAATTGAACACACATTTTTGGTGGGAAACAAGATTCACTTGGATAAGCCTGTTGAAGGAGAGAAAATGTGGGGTGATACCAAAATTTGGTGTCTACATTTGCCCCTTTTTGTTGAGTGGTTTGCGATAGAAAGCACATGAGACAAAAACAAAAAGGGTTGGATGAAATCATGTGTCCGCAAAAAGAGATGAGATGGATAAAAACATGACCAAAGGAAAGATGCCCAGGAAAAAAAGGATTGCAATAACAATGAAAAATATGGTGGTGATTCCAATATCACATCGGTAGAGGACAATTGTGGTCTCAACGGAGATGAGTGACAATGTTCTACAAACCAGCGAGTGGGTGAAGACCACTATAGTATGGATGTAAACCGTGATGACCAATGGGTCATAGGAAAACATCAAAATATGCGCAACTGAATGCGAAAAGTATGTGAAATCCTTCGTATGTGAGGAATCAAGAGAAAAATCATGCATCCACAAAAGGGATGAGGATGAAAATAATGATGCCCCAACACATGGCATGATATGGAAAGTGGATATGTAAATAAAATTCCCCAGGGGAATGAGTATAATCATAAATGTGGACACGATGAGTAGATAGGATAGAAGTGTGAGATAAAATGCCCCAAAAGGGTGATAAATATGGTGATGAAAACATGTTTCATAGGAAAGGTTCGTAAGTGACGGAAAACTAGTAGGTAAAAAAAGAGAAAGCAATCTCACTTCTTCAACAAGTAGGAGGAGTCAAGCTACTTTTGTGAAGAAACAAAAGTAGAGAAAACATTCATGAAAGAGAACAAGATTAGATAGGTGATGACCGTTATGGTATCCTCCAAGACAAAAATGTCAAAGGAAGATGGGATGAGGGATATATGTGATGATGTCTCTTTGAGAGGGTTGAAAAGAATGGAAGAGATGACATTGCTCCCAAAAGGAGGAGAGAGAAATTTTATAGAGAGGAGGAAGAGGACATTGAATGGAATAGAGTGGACGTGGTGGAGGAGGAGAGAAAAAAAGAATGAAAGAGGATAAAGGGATGAGGTGTAATAGGAGGAGAAACCATCATCTTCCAATAATGAGGAGTGTGAACCATGCTTGATTGTGATGGAAAGAAAAGGAAGAGAATAATAAATAAAGAGATAAGAGAAAGATAGAGAGAGGGTGTGATGGGCCTGGAGAAAAAAAATAGAGAAAGAGAATAAGAGAAGAAATTGATGAGGAAGGATGAACAAGAAGGAGAAGACAAGATGAGAGGATGGAAGAATTGAAAGTAAGGAGATAAGAGGAGAGGGAAGAGAGGTGCCATGAGAAAGAAGCAATAGATATAATAAAGAGGGAAGATGGTGGAAGAAATAAATGATGAAGTAAAAGAAGGAGAGGACAAGAAAATGATAGAAAAATGGTGAAGGAGCAAGGAAAAGGAAAAGGGAAAGAGAAGAGAAGAAAAGGGGTAGAGTAGAGGGTGAAAATGGAAGAGAGATGTGTAATATGAAAGCAGTGGAAACCAAGAAATAGACAATATGTAGAAGATGATGGAGAGAAATGGCAGAAAATGGAGGGTGATGAGTTAGAGGAGAAATGTAAGGTAGACAAAAGAAATGATAGAGTGGAGAAAAATAAGGAAACTATGGTGGAGAAGGGAGAAGTGGAGAAGAGTATTGGAAGTGAAACTAGGACAAAATGAATAAAAAGGGGGAAGAAATTGGGATTTTAGAATGGAAAGATAAAAATGGAATGATTGATTATGAGAAGAGCAAAAAAATTCAAAGGATGGAAGATGGAGAAGGATATAGGAGATGGGGATGACAGGGGCAGAAGGAAATGATGAAGGAAAAAACAAGAAGAGGATGAGAAAATGACAGAGTAGAGGGTGAAAAGAAAAAAAGGAAGAAGGAGATCAAAAAAAATGAAGAAAGGTGATAGGGATGAAGGGAGAGAAATAGTGGACACATGGAAGAGATGATAGAGCTAAGAAAAGGAAGAGTGGATATGAGAGAAGGATGATAGGAGAGATGAATGAGAAGATGAGATGAGAGTAGGGGGTAAAATCAGGAAAAGGAGAGAGAAGGATGGAAAGGGATGAGGAAGATGAAGAAGTTAAAGAAGATGAAAGAGGAGGTATAAGAGAGAAAAGAAACAATTAGGGACCAGAAAAGATGTGGAGAAAAGTGAAGAGAGGAAAAGAAACTGGTACAAAATGATTGAAAATGTGGGGGTGGGAAAGAAAGGAGATTTTGTAGTGGGAAGGTGAAAATGATAGGGAAAGAAGAGATGATAGAGGATATGGGGAGAAAATTGAAACAACCACAGTGTCAAGAGGAATACCTAGGAAAAGAACATAAAACATACCACATGGAAATGCATGTGGAGGGTGAGATGATAAAAAAGGTGGGACAATGTTGGTTAACTAGGTTATCAATGGGGAAGTAAGAAGGAAGCATGAGGGGAAAAGGGGATGAAAATGATATAGAGGAAGTAAAAGAAAACTAGGGGTAGAAAGGAGGAGAGGACAATAGAGAAAATGATGCAGAAGGGAGGAAACCAAAATGGGAGATATGCAGTGGAGAGTGAGAATAATAAGGAATGTAAAGAGAAGTTGGAAGGGAGGAATGATACATATTGGAAGAGATGCAGAGATGCATGAAATGAGGATAAGTTGATGATGAAAAAATAGAGAAAGGGTGTATAATGAAGACAGTAGAGATATTGAAGAAGGCGAAGGGAAGATGGAAAAGTAGCAGAAGAAAAAGAGAGGGAAGAATAAAAGAAGCAATGCTAGCGAAGGGATGTTAGGAGAATTCCACCAACAATCATTGGTGGGGATGGCTGAGGATGAAGAGGTGGCGAGAAAAAAGGGGAATGGATGATGTGGAAAGTGATGCCAATGAAGGGACTTTAGGAGAAGTCCTCCGATAATGATCAGAGGGCACAAAGAGAAAAAAAGGAAGGAAGAGAAAATGGAGGAGGTCAAAAGGAGTGAACAGGGACATGTAGAATGGGGATGAATGAATTTTAGGAGAATTCCACCAATAATTATTAGCATGGAAATGGAATATTGATGATGAAATCATGTTGAGAGAATAACCCATAACAATGGTGGGTAAGCATGAGGGTAGATATGTGGGAGAAAGATGGATAATGATTTTGTGAAGATGAAGGTGAGGAGAGGGAGAGGATGAGGATGATGGATGAGGATGAATGAGGTAAAGATGAATAAATGAGACATAGTAAGAAATGGTATGAAGTGGTTAAGTTAGATTTCCAAATGAGGGATGATGGAGATGATATTTGGGGAAGTTGGAGATAGTTTGTGCAAGGAAGAAAGAGGGGTAAGAAGGATGTGTTTATAGGAATGAAGAGAAAATGTGGATGGTGTGAATGTGGAGTGATGGGGAAAGGAAAGATGATGGATCATCCTTAAGAGGAACTCTTAAGTAAGATCGCCATGCCGCAGGAGTGGTTAAGTAGGATCAAACAATGACAAGAAGAAGAAGAAGAATTATGAAAAGAAGTGGATGATTGATAGGGTTGATGAATATGAAGAATGTATGAGAAATAAGACAAGGGAAATATGTGAGATGGGGAAGGGGGGAACCCTTAGAAGTATAATGAATTTTCCATATGATGGGAATGGTTAAAATGTTTGTCAAGAAGAAGAAGAAGAATGATGAAAGAAGTGGATGAGAAGATGGGAAGAATGTATGACAAGATACTGAAAGGATAAGTACAAAAGAAAGTGTGTAAGTAAGATGATTGAGTAGAAGATGGATACTAGGAAGGATGAGAAAAGAGTGAGTGGTATATGCAAGAGTGGAACAAGAGGTGGGAGGGGATGATAATAAGGAAAGAAGGAAACAAAGGAGTGTAACATAAATGGATGGAGGAATGTATGGTGTAGGATGGAGAGTGTGAGGGGAATCCTTAATTGGGATGCCCATGTTGTGAGAGTGATGACGCCAAAGTGTTAAGTGGAAGAGATGGAGTGGGAAGACATTTCTAGTGATGATTTTCATTTGATGGAATGGAAAATGGTGGAGGAGTTTCTACAATGGTAGGATCTTAGGAAAGGGATATATTTCAACCAAGATTCTGCATGAAATGGGTGATTAAGTAAGATCATCAAGCTGAAAGTTGAAAGAATGAAAGGGGACCGAAATGATGAAATAGGTGATGGAGGAAGTAATGTCAAGTAAAAGGACATTAGGGAAAACCAACAATAATTATTAGGGTGGAGGACGGGTGAAGGATCGAAGAAGCAATGGAGAAGGATGAAATGGGTGAGAAGAGTAGTGGAGAATGAGATGGGGTGAATTTTAGGAGAAAATTTGGTTGGTAAAGGATACTAGGAGGAAGGAATGGCCAAGGGACGTGATTCTGAATGAGACTTTTCTAGAATGACATGTCTACTTCAAATAGGATTGTCGTGTTGCATTGATAGTTAAGTAGAGACATGCCAAGATGGGGATGAAAAGTCTGGAATGGTGAAGAAGATGATGTCGGCACTAAGTGATAGATAGGAATAAGAATGGTGAGAAAGGTAGTGGGTGGATAATAGACATGAAGATAAAGGGATGATGGAGAGGATGGATGGAGAGAGGTCATGTTGGCCATGGTGGGGGATGAGGAGTTGTTAGATAATGAATGCTACTTGAGAGATATCCTCAAGTAGAATTCACAAAATGCAATGTAGATCAAGTAGAATTCCCAAACCGAATAGTGCATTAAAGAGAGTGTTTAGAAATAGTAATAAATTTCATGGATTTATGGATGATGTTAATAGGGGACATCCTTAAGAGTAAACATATGGATGTAGATTTTATGATTTGAAATTTGATCTCTAAGAATGTGATTGTGATAAAAGGTGACCTTGATGAGATAAATGACACATGACCATAGCAAGGGGCATGTAAGAAATTCATGCTTCGAACCGGATAGGAGGTAAACAAGAAAAGGTACTACTCAAGGCATTGCACTTGCAACCAATAGTAGGTGTTAGTACATAACCAATGACAATTAATTATACCAAAAGACCCTATGGGAGATATGAATGAAAGATTCTCATAAACCTAATGTCGACATGACAAGGGATTTGAGATGTAACTTATATGTGGGAAGAGGGTTCTCCAAAGGTGGTGTTCCTTATGTCTATGCCCAACTCTAGGGAAAGGGGAAGAACAATAAAAAGAAAGCTAATCAATGGGAAGCTTTTTATGAGAATGTTGATAAAGGAAGGTTGATCAATGTGGGAAACCTTCCAAATGCCATAATAAAAGAGTAGCCATCCTTCGAGGGTATGGTCTACTTTATACATAATATGGATGGAAAGAATAATATATATGATAGCCATCCTTCGAGGGATTGGTCTATTTCTTGTGATTTTTATTTTGACTTTGATTTGCATGTTTTTTTTTTATTTTCTTTTTTATTTTTCTTTTTTTTTGCATGAACAATTTTCCTTGAGGGATCAGTCTATTTTTGATAACTTTGATTTTTTTTTTACATACATGAATTTTAGCTTTACATGGGGAGAGTTGGGAATAGCTAAGTAGACCACTTAGGAGGGGATAATGAATGTACAAGAGACACCCTTGGACCCTTTGCATGGAATAGGAGAATGAGAGGGTGATGGATGTAATGATTGTGGAGTTCTCACCAAATGGGAGAACTTATCCATAATGAATATGTTATGAGTAGAGTCATGGTACTCATATTCAAGGTCATATAAAAGCAGTGATGGTAGACCACATAGTTCATATCATTACCATGATAGATGGAAGGGGCTAATGATGGAGGAATAGTCTAAAGATATGACTATCTGCTCATGGGTGCATGTGCTAACAATAGAATGGCCATAAGTGCAATGCATTAAGAGGTTAGTTTTAGGTTTACCATTAAGGAAGCCAAGTGATAGTCCCAGACCCATACTTATGCATGATAATATATGGTCTGATCAGTTGGGAGAGAACTTTCCCCATTGACTCCTTTCTAATGTAGTGACATTCTGATTTTCCTTTAAAACAAGGTCACCTATTTTAAAATCATGTTCTTTGATATGTTTGTTATAAGCATGTTAGATACGCTCTTGATAAACATGATGGTGTTCAAGAGTGAGAAGGAGACACTTGTCTAACAACTCAAGTTGCATTAGACACTCTCTTGATGATAATATTCATCAGAAATGAAGTCATGAAGAGACACACGTAAGGATGGAATTTGAACTTTGAGAGGGAGAATGGATTTGGAGCCGTAAACAAGAGAAAATGGAGTGGCCCCTGTGGAAGTGTGAATGCTAGTGTGATAGGCCCACAGGGAAAAAGGAAGTTGGAGATGTTAATTTTGACCTGCTTGATCAATGGTCTTGGCAAGGATATTTTGAGAGAGTTTTATTGGTAGCTTCAGCTTGGCCATTAGCTTGAGGATAATATGGGGAAGAAAATCTAAGTTGGATGTTGAATTCATCATTGCGATTTTTTTAAGATCCTTATTTTTAAAGGACTTTC
This sequence comes from Taxus wallichiana var. yunnanensis, assembly GCA_018340775.1. Classification (NCBI taxonomy): domain Eukaryota; kingdom Viridiplantae; phylum Streptophyta; class Pinopsida; order Cupressales; family Taxaceae; genus Taxus; species Taxus wallichiana. Next base: position 85,234,310 of record CM031241.1, on the reverse strand, counting down.
CATTATCCATAACAAGTTTATGTGGAACGCCAAAGTGGCAAATGATGTGTTGATAAATGAAATTAATGATTGGGCTAGATTTAGTTGAGGTGAGTGGGATTCTTCCACCCATTTAGTGAAATATTCAGTAGCAGTGATGATAGAATGATGTTGTTGTGATGAATGGGGATTTATTAGACCAATGAGATCAAGACCCCATTGTGAAAAGGGCCATAGATCCTGAGCAGGCTGTAAAGCTTGGCTAGGAAAACATGGATGAGATTAGAGTGTTGTTGACATTTTGGCACACTTCTTGACATACTCACAATAATCATGATTAAGGAAGGCAATAATAGCTGAGGTGGAGAATGCACTTAGCAATAGATAACCCACTAAAGTGTCCACCACAAATACCATCATCGTGGACTTCTTGGATAGCTCGAGAGGCTTCATGGGATTTAAGGCATCGGAGAAGGACACCATCAAATCCATGTTTATAAAGAATGCCGCCAAGGATCACATAGTAGAGTAGCATGTTGGATGAAATATCTCTTAGCATTTTTAGAAAGGTCAAGAGGAGTGATAGATTTGGATAAATAATCAAAGATCTAAGAATACCAGAGGTCTAATGAATTAGATTCAACAAGATGAATTTGAGGTACATCATGGAATGGTTTTTCACGATGGTGTATAATGACTAAAAGCTTGGGCTCTTGCATTTTCCAAGGGATAAGGGTTGTGAGGGATGCCATCATATCGGTGAAACTATTGGTCGATCGAGGGATAGGTTGAATAGTGTAAGAATCGAAGGTTTTAAGAAAAATATGAGAAATGTCGCACTGATATTATTGTAGAATATTATTTTTCACTGATATTCACTGTGACTTGATTTATTACAAGTTCATAATCACCATAGATGTCAAGAATCTGGACACCTAGAAAGACAACAGTTTCTAGTCCTAGTATAAGGGCTTGTATTCTACCATATTGTTTGTACATTCAAAGTCAAGTTTGAATGCTAAGGGGAATAGAGCATCTCCAGGAGGAATGAGAACAACACTTGCTCCTCCCCTTGCTGGAATTTAGAACCATCAAAGAAGAGGGTCATTTTAAGGGGATCATGATGAAACTGATTGATGGATTCATCTGGGAAGTGGTCATGAGGAGGTTGCATATTGGGAAGAGGGCTTCTATTAATTGGTCAAGCAATAGTTTGGCCCTTAATAGATTTTTGAGGAATGAATTCAAGGTCAAACTCGGTCATGAGCATGAAGCCACTGAGTGATGTGATCATTATGATATGGTTTAGAATGCATTATTTTGAGGGGTTGGAAGCTAGTAACAATATAGGTCTTGTGATTAAGAAGATAGTGTCGAAGTTTTGATGTAGCAAAGAAAATAGTGCAACATAGTTTTTTAGCTTCAGTGTACCATGTTTCGTAGTCAAGAAGAGTATGACTGATGTAGTAGATGACCTTATTCATGGCCTTGGCCATCATCATGATGTGCTAACATGGCTCCTAGAGCATGATTAGTTATGGAGATGTATAAATAAAAGGGGTCTCCCTCGCGTGGAGGTGTGAGTATGGAAAGTGGAGATAAAAGATATCATTTAAGATCATCAAAAGCCTTTTGACAGTTGTGATCCCAATCAAAATTTATGTCTTTTCGAAGAAGGTGATGAAAGGGTTGGCATCGATCAAAAATTTGTGATATGAAACAACAAACAGATTGGAGGTGGCCTTGAAGACTATGAAGCTTCTTGAGATTGGAAGGAGGGGAATTTTGAGGATTTCTTTAATTTTGTAGGGTCAACCTCAATGCCCCTGATAGACACGATGAAGCCAAGGAGTTTTCTAGTAAGAACTCTATGAAAACACACTTTTTCTAGATTGAGGCGAAGGAAGAAATGAATGAGATGCTCAAAAAGGATTTCAAGGACCGAGAGGTGATCACATCGATGTTTGGATTTTTCCAAGAGGTCATCAACATAGTCTTCTATAGTTTGATGTATGAGGTCATGAAAGATATATGTCATGGCTCATTGATACGTGGCCTGACATTCTTCAACTAAAAGGGCATGACATGATAACAAAAAGTACCCCATGGGGTGATAAAGGATGTCTTGTGTTGATCTTTGGTGCGATTAGAATCTGATTATAGCTGGAAAAAATGTCCATCCGAGAAAGCATCTCATGTCCCATGGTAAGATCTACAAGTTGATCAATATTTGGAAGCAAAAAATCATCTTTAGGAAAGCAAGATTAAGATCTCAAAATTGGTACATATACGAAGCTTTCCTGACACTTTAGCGATAGGTAAAATGTTAAACCCATTGGGGATAGTCAATGGGGATGATGAAATTGGAAGAAATAAGATGTTGCAGTTCTTCTTTCACAAGAAGTAAACTCGAGGATGCATGCAACAAAGATTCTGCCTAACCGATTTAGTGTTGGGGATGGTAATGATGTTATGAACAATGATGGAGGGGTCAAGACTAGCATATAGGAATATGACCATAAAAAATCATGGCTATTTTGGATAAGAATGAGGTGAAGGATTTGAGTTCTTGAGATTCCAAAGACTAACCCACCTTAAGGATGTGGGGCTCTTGAGGAGTCCCGATATTAATGTCGATAGTGGATTCATTTAGGAGACTGGAAGTGTCAGGGGGAAGGGATTTCTGGATATGAGAATATTTGGCCCCATGTAAGAAAGAATGGAATTATCATCATCACATTGAAGAATGTCAATGATAGGGAATCTTCCTCTACCATATCTCTGGGTGTTTAAGGGGAAAATATGGGTTTCATTTTCAACTTGATAAGTGACTATCCAAGAGAAATGGTGGAAATTAAAAAAAAAATTAGGGGGAACAAAGATGGTGTCATCTAGATCTGGATCAAGTAAGATAGTTGGATGGAGAGAAGGTATCATCGAATTGGTAGGATAGTCGAGATGGAGATGAGATATTATCTGAATTAGTAGGATAGTTAGATGGAGAAGAAGTGTCATCTAAATTAGTAAGGTAGTCAGATGGAGAAGAAATGGGCAAATCAAGGTGGATGGGAGAAGATGTGGATGTGCTGAAGGAGGGATCAAGGGATCTTTGTATCCCAAGCCAAATTTTCACATGATTCATGGGCTTGGGTGAAGACATTTCGTGAGGGCCTTGTTCATAACACCCCATACCAAACCCCTTCCATGCACAACGATAGAGGTATGTATGAGTGAAGGATGGTTTTTTGAGAAACCTGAAACCCCTATGTATATCATTTGGTGTGAGGGAGATCTTCAACATGAGAAGAAGGTTGATCAAGGCCACCATAGATTAGGTTGGTTTTTAGAGAAGAAGGGCCAAATGAGATGATTTCCCCAACATTTGATTGATACATAGGGGCCTTATCAAGGCAGCCAAGGTGGTTGGGAGAAGGAAGAGCATTAAGAGCGAGGAGTTGATATTCTCCCAAGGCAAGGTGTTACATCACAACATCAGAGGATCCATTATGGGGTAATGTGGATGGAGGCACAAAAGAACTGGTGGATGCACCGGAAGAAAAGTTAGATTTGGGGACAAGGACATCCTTAGGTCTATAGATCATGCAACATGTCTTGAAAGGAGGGGCATTGGCAGGAAGAGCATAAATGGTCCCTTCATGTTCATATTTGATACAACGATGGAGGGTAGATGGGACACAATGCATGGTGTGAATCCAAGGACGTCCAAGTAAAATATTGTATTGGAATTCTCCTTCGATGATGTAGAAGAGATCGTGGAGGAGTTTATGGCCAATGTGGATGGGAAGGAAAATTGTTCCTAATGGGGGAGTTACAACATCATTAAAGCCACGAGGATGGTAGGATATTTAGCAACAATGGTGTTAGGTAGTTTGAGCTGATTGAAGGTATGAGAAGAAATGATATTAATACTAGCACCATTTTCAATCATGGTTCATCAGATACATGTGTCATTGATGTGGACTGTGATGAATAGAGGTAGATCATGCTCTTCCTATGGTATCTTGGGGATTTTGATCCTCAAAGGACATGGTGGTAGATGTTGCAAAGGCACCAACTAAGGATGTGAAAGGTTGAGGCTCATTAGATGATATCAAGATGCATTGTAGAACTTCCATAAGAGCCTGTTTTTGGTGTGGAGAGATTTGAATGAGCTCATAAAGTGACATTTTGACTGGGGCCTGATGGAGTTGTTTAATAATGGTTTGTTTGATGGAAGCAGGATTAGGAGTGAAAAAATAGATACCTTGGCCTTAGAGGAAGATGGAGATGTTGATGTGGGATGAGTGGTAGGAGAAGCGATGATGAAACCTTTGTTGTGATGGGGGTGTGGAGGTGGCAAGTTCCTTAGGAGGAGGGATAGCGAAAAAGTCTTTGGAGTGGGTTGTGAGGTGGAGATTGGATTATTATGGTCCGAATGGGTGGTTATCCAAAAACATCATTGATCAAAAGAGGGGGACCATATTTGGAATCATCCTCCTTTGGTGGTGGATTAGTGGTGTTCTCAAATGTATCTTCTTTTGGTGGTGGATTAGTGGCAGGAGTCCTTGATGAAAGGGGTGGTCTAGATGTTCTAAAAGATGCATGTTGGGATGAGGGGGCTAGTTGGGTTGGTGGAAGAGTTGGTTCTTCATCATTAAGAAGTTGATTCTCATTGACAAAGTGGTGTATGATGGATTGGAGAGCTTTTCAGTGTTCAGTGTCATGTCCAGGGGCACAATGAAATGCAAAATAAGATTAGAGTTAAACCATGAAGGCCTGGTGCACTTGGGTCAAAAGGTTTAATTGGTGGTAAGGTGATTGTTGAGGCTTGGAGTAACTGATAAAACATGGTGGTATAATACCCTGGAGCCATAGATGGAGGATTTTGGGGTGATGCCTCGGACGTGTGGTGGTGTAATGGTAGCCTTTGACATTATCTTGGATTTGGGAAGGGAGATGATTGCATTTGATGTGGGATATTGGTGGAGGATGTGGATGCCTTTGACTCGGTTTTGAGGTGTGGTTTGGAAAAAGGTCATTGTTTCCCTATTAGTATCATGTAGGTTTTTTATGAAGGGGATGCTCCCAAAATGGAAGAAGAGGATGAAGGGTGTGGTCCTAAAATAGAGGAAGATGTGTGGCTTCAAGGGGATTGATATTGGGGACAGTGAGGTCTAATTTTTGTGAGGATGTGAAGGAGGACGTTGGGGAAATGGGGGTCTAGATCTTGTCTATGAATAGGGACCCTTGGAAAGGAATAACAAGAATTTCATAGGAGGATCTAAAGATGATATTTCAGTAGATATGAGTAGGGATTGATTAGATGTGTGGGCGTCTGATTGTGTAGAGGAGATGGGATGATAATTTGAAGTCAACGCAAGTTGAAATGCTTTCAAAAGTCTTCAAGTGATGACATTTTCATAGAAGAAGAAGATGACATAGATGTGTTTACAATAGTGGATGTAGTAGGTGTGGGTAAAAGTGCATGGAAAGAGGGACTGGAAGTGATGCTAAGGATGGGATAATGGGTAAAGGTGGAATGATTGGATAAGGTAATTGGACCTGATGAAGTGGGTGTTATAAGTGACAAAGAAAGAGTAATATTTGTAAATGGGGAAAGTGTGATAGGTGTGGAAATGGGTGTGGGTGTGGGAAGAGACACCGAGGTGGATGTAGATATGACTGATGTTGGTATGGGGATGAGTGTTGATGAGATTGTGGATGTAGGAAGAGTGTCTAAGGAGGTGGATATGATGGTTGATGAAGAAGGTAAATTTGTGGATGAAACTAGATCTTCATCAACAATGTGTAGAGTATTTATGGTGTGAGCATTGGGAGTTTGGGATGTAGAAGTAGTGGTGGTTTGACTTGTTGATGTGGGTGCATGATTTGGAAATGGTTGTTTAAAAATGTCTAATGGTTGATTAGGTGAAGCATTTGGATTATCTACCTGAAGATCTCCCTGATCAATGAGTCTTTGGACCAAATCCTTGAAATTCTGACATCTCTCTATGTCATGTCCTCAGACTTGATGGTATTTGTAGTAATGGTCCTCACGATACCATGTGGGTTTTGGCCTAGACTCATCAATTGGTCGGATAGGTGGCAGTGTGATCAAGTTTACTATCATTAATTTGTCAAATATCATGTTGTATGACTCCTTGAGAGGAGTATAATTGGGCATTGGTCATGTGAATCATTGTTGAGCTAATGTAGTAGATGTAGATGTAGAGAGATGATTTAACAATGACAAGTGTTGGCCGTTGTTTTTGACTTATCATTTGATGCATATGGTCTAATGAATTCTGTTTGGGATTATTTGATTTCAATTTTAAATGGCCCTGTTTGAGGGCACATGTCTCAAGCTTTGAAGCCATGGTGAAAGATTCCTCAAAAGTTTGAAATGATTGAATTTGCAAAGTAGAGGAAATATGCTTCACACAAGAGCGCATGAAGAGTTTGATTAAATCAATTTGAGGAAGAGGAAAAGATAATTGATTTATAATATTGTGTCATCGTGTGATGAAATATGTAATGGATTCATCTTTGAATTTTCAGATGGTATACAGATCATTGATGGTTACCTTGTGCATAATATTAATTGAGAAGTGTTCTAGAAATAATTGTGCAAGCTGAGAGAAAGAAAATATGGAGTATTGGGGGATATTATTGTACCAATCCATGGAAATAGCCAAGGACATGGGGAAGGTATGGAGCATCAAATCCTGGTCATGTGCGATAAGATAACACACATGTTTGAATGCTCAGAGATGTTGTTGTGGGTCCTCTTTACTATTAAATTTGGTGAACTTTGGAAATTCCCAGTGTAGAGGATATGGTTTAATTGGCATGAATGGATGGATGGGTTCGTTACATATTTTTTCGTATGATAATGTGACTTTAGACCCCAAAGTAGTGGCCTCTAGGTTGGCTAATCGACTTACTAAGACCTGCATGGGATCATTGGGAATAGTTTGTTGAGGAATGAGAGGTGGTGGTTGAGCTTGTGGATGCGTGGGTGTTTGAGGAACTTGATAGGGGTGGGTGTAAATCATGGGTTGTGATTGAGGTGGAGGTTGATAAAATACTTGTTGTTGAGAAATAGGGGCATGATACGATTGTTGGGACTGGGAAGGTTGTTGCAGAAATTTCTGAGTGGGGATATGGGCATAGATAGGTTGATAGACTGGAGGAGACACTGAATACTGCAAAGGAACCATTAAAGGAGGTTGAGAAGCAATGGCATAGACGTGTGATGTGAGAGGGATTTGTTGTTCGGATAGGGGATATGATACATGGGGAGGTTGGATGAGAGTACTAGTGATAGTTGTGGTTATGGTGGTGATGGGGATGGTAGTTACAATGGTTGTGTTGATTTGGGGGAGATTAGGAGGAATGGGTGTGACTAACTGAGTAGTCTGGTGGGATGGTGGGTTGGTAGAGGATGAAGAAAAATCACGTGGGATGTAAAAGGTTCATTTGTTGTTGGTGGAATGCATTCAAAATTGGCATGGTAAGGATAAACTTGTTGGAGCGGTGGGCCATCTAGAGGAATTTGTATGGATCTTTTAAGAAGATAGTCTTGAAGAGCCACCGGATTTGCATCAAGAAGTTGTTGGAATTCCGGATCACCGAGAGGGACGATGAGAGTACCAACAGGCTCGATCTAACAGAAGGTGGGGTGGTTGGCCTAGATGGGATGGAATGATGGTCTAAAACTGAAGTGTGACCGAAGGGTATTCGGTGAGGTATATTGATGAGGGAATGGGTGTCCATGAGAGAGGTAGCTAGAGGCATGGATGATGCATTTTTGAGGTGGTTGTTGGTTGGGATGAAGAACCATGTGAAACGAGGTTGTGTTCCATATTCTTAGCGGTGGATCGAGTGATTACATAAATAAAAAAAAAAAACCACTTTTATACTAACCAAACAAGTTAGGAAAATAATTTTTTTTTTTTTTTTTTTTAATAATTAAGGAAAAGTGTGAAAATAAAAATATGGTATGTAAGTGGACCTAGAAGGATGTAAAACTATGTTTGGTTTTGGGTAAGTTGTGGCTTGGAAATGTCTGAAATGGTTTGTTATTGGGTGATCAAATCCCAATCAGTGAACTAGGTGAAAGGGTGTTTTGATGTGTTTATTGTTGCGTGAGATTTCAGGTAGTGTGTGGAAAAATGTGTGATGCAGAAGATTAAACCTCCTATTTAAACTATATGTGCAAGCAGGATGAGAAATGAATTTTTTTTTTTTTGTTTTCTTTGTTAATCCAAAACCAAATGTTGTCATTCGATGAGGACAATCACACAAGAGAAAAGAGTTGCGATGTAAAAGGAGAAAATAGAGGAAATGAGGAATACTTATGTAGTGTTTTCCTTTTATCTAGCAACAAGTTGAGGTGAGAAAAGTGTAGGCTCTAAGCAATCTAGGAAGCACTTTTCTTTTGTATCCGAGTGAACATGGTGTTTGAAAGCGATAATCGTGATTAGGAACGTCCGAAGACTCTAAAAGTGCACGACGATTTACATTTGTGGATGAGGTTGATAAGAGGTGATTTGCGACGTGGTTTGGGTTTAGGACTTAATCTTTGGTAGCGTAATTTAGACTTTTTCTGCAAAAGCAAATATGACAATTAGTGAATATGATAAAATGGGATAAAAATGGATAAAAAACGCTCTAATATTTATATGCAAAATAAAATCCTAGGCGTAGGATATTAATCTAAAAAAAATGTTTTCATATTAATTAGAATAAACAAACTATCAAAACTAATCGAATGAAAGCTAATTATAAACTAAATAATGAAATGAATATGATGAAATAATGAAATAAATAATAAACAGATGAAATAATGACTAAATAACTTCCAAATTATGACATAAATATTCAATGCTAAATCGTAACACGAAACCATAAACAATACAATGTGATAATGCATTCAAAATAATAAATTACAACATACTATAAACAAATGAAAAACCAACTTTAGACTATAAAAATAAACGATAAATTAATAAAATAACAATTAAGCTACATTATCAAAAATAATGTGAACATGTATATTGTGCTTATTGATTTCTTATACTCTACTTTAATCGGTCAACCGACACGATATTAAAATGATAAGATATCTAAAATGATGAGACGAACAAAATAAATTAGGAGAAATATCTTATCAAAAATTTTTATTGACAACAATTGTTCACTTTTAAGTACGCCACGCTTGGTTTTTCGAAAAGCATCATTCCCACCATCAATAACCCAACTATCATTTCTTCTACTTTAGAAATTACACGGGTTCTGTGAGGTAAAGGACCCCGCCCAATGATTTGATGCTCAAGCTACGGGATTTTCAAACCAAGAGAATTGTTATTAATCATTGTTGTGTTGAGAGATTTGATCTTCTCTAAGGGAGAGGAGCCATTAGTTGTGCACCCAACTTTAGGGGTGTACAACACACATTTAACTACATCAAATTTTGAAAAAAAAAATACCCTTTAAAAGATTTTTTTTTCTTAATCTAAATATATTTTTTTGAACATTTTTATTTTATGGAAAGTGGTTTTTAAATGGATTTAAATCAAGTAGTTTTTCATACAAAGGAAAAAAAGGTGGACCATTAGTAGGGCATTATGCCATGCATTTTTTTTCACTTATGTGGCATCATGTGATTGGGTGATTTTTTGATGTGATTTGATGTGACACATTTTATTAGCTACTTTTTTTTCAAATGTTGAATGACAAATGTACATGTATCTTGGTCACTCACTTCACAAATACCCTCACCATTATCTTGGTCCATGCTCTACTATTGGCTCCTCTCCCATAGTTTTGTCTTGATATTCTCGAGACATTTATAAATAGGTTGAGCTGTCCCATATTCATATTTCTTCACTATTATCATTCACCGTACAATTAGCTAGAGAATCGACAATCCTATTACCTAACTTGTCGCAATGTCTAAAGGAAGTGATTTGGAAGTACTCTCATTCATTTATTATTTCCTTGAAGAGCCCTTTCAGTTTCCAATTTTGAGCATTTCTAGTTTATTATGATCTCTCTAGATCGCGCACATGAGCCAAAAACTTGAAGAAATGCGGGCTCCAGGGCACCCTCCGACAAGAAATGCCCGCTACCGCAGAGTAGTACTTGATCTGCTTTGAGGCCGCTGGAAAAAGCAGGTGGGCTTGTGACAGCTTCGTCAGATTCGTACCTTATTAAATATTTGACAATATGTTTCAACCAAATACAACCTGCCAGCTGTCCATTAAATTTATTTTGTGATTATAATATTTTGAAAAACAAGGAGAATCTAAGCAGTGCACGCCATTGCATGTGCGGGAAACGATGGTTTTATCCCTCCCACGTCAGCATTGAGCGCCCTTCCATTGCTGCGCATTTTTCCTCATGTGCGGGGTCTATCAATTGCTATTTTGGAGTTGCTTTCTATACCGCTTTTAAATGTATTCTAAAGAATTGTAAGCCAATCGGTATAAATAGACTGTGAAGTCACTAAATTTCACTTCAATACGAAAAGGTTATTTTTCAACAGCACTGTTTATAAATGTGTCCTACAGACTTGTACGCCAATTGCTAGACCAAGACTGTACAATTATTAAATTACAGTGGCATTGTTTATCAAAGGCACAGTGTATTCGAAAGAATTATAAGTCGATTGCTATACAGTCACTATAGTTGCTATCTATAAAGCTTAAGTGAATTCAAAACTAGTTGGTCAGACGTGGCTCGATGACATAATGAGAATCACAAAAATCGAAACAAGAAATGTTTAATTAGATATGGTGCTGTGAAAATGAAACCGTAAGACAATGACAGGTTTTGATTTGCCAACAGATTTGATTTGCCATGCACAAATAATTTGAAATTCCAGGTCTGAGTTTGAAAAGAATGGAAACATCAGACATGAAACGTGGCTTGGTGGGGTTGCACATGGAAATGGCTCTTCACATGTACGATGACATAATGATAATCACAGAAAATTTAAACGAGAAATATATAATTGGCTACGGCGATGGCTTGCCAACGATATCGCCGATGCGTGGGAGATGGATGGGCACTCGGGATAGGATTAGTGGAGTCGGTGAGGTAGCTCGGCCAAGTTGGCCGAGCTAGGGGAGGGAATGAAACGTGAGAGAATAGGTGGGAGGGATAGATTAGGACAATACACTATTTCTTTTTTTTTTTTTTTTTAAAATTAAAAATAAGCTTGATACCAACTATAAACAAATTCACAACCAAGCCGGTCGAAAACAAGAAGAGTATTTACCTCGACGACGACGCGACCATTGATATTGACAGAGATAACACCAAACCTTGCAAACGAGTACGTCCAAAAGATGAAATATTTGTCATAGAGATTTAGAAACGATGACACAGGAGAATCGATATATTTGCATTACCTGCACGAAATAATAAAAGGAGCAAAACAAAGAAACGACCGAGATCTTGATCCGGGTCTCACCGGCATGCCAAATATGTTGATCGGAGTTTCTTGTTTAGATTAGTATTGCGAGAAATCAATAAAACACCAAACAACCTCGACATGCAAGGGCTTAGTACCTTGGAGATGATGACAGATGCGGGCGCCAAATGGATGATGAGCTCCTCGCTGCGATCTCAACAAACCTGTAACTCACAAACACTAGAGAAAAACGACTTAGATATTTTCATGTGGGGTTTCCGACGGAGCGGATCCGAGAAGCATTCACTTCTTCGGTGACTATAAACCCCGTGTTCACAAGATAAGAATGAATTACAAGCAATAGATGACATGCCAAAAAAAAGAGATTTGCAATGTACCGAATAAATGAAATGAGGATGACACCTAGCTGGTATTTTGATATAGCGACAAAACGATCATCAAAATGACATTACGAGAGCAACATGAGATGATGGCGAGTTTTGCCTTCAAACACTTCAAAATTTGCTTCAAAAATTCACAAATAATTTGCCAATTTTTTCCTATTTCAAGCTTCAAAATTTTTAGAATTTTCGTATATCTCCCAAGAGGGGGTAGGAAGGGTTATATTTATAGCTTGAATATGGATTAAAATATGGGGTTAATGAGTAACCGATATTTTCAAAAGTAACCCTGCTTAATGGGATATGATTAGGAGTTGATTTGATTGGGACTCATGATTTGAAAAAAAGAAAAAGTGTGATGTGGAGTGGGGACATGATTTGAAATGTTAGGTGGAATAGTGAAACCATGTGCATTACTTTACACTATTGAATTTTTGAATTTGATGTCAAATTTTGGGATTTTGAATTATTAAATTCATGGGTGGGGTTCATGAATTAATAATTTTGGGGGATTGATTTTTAGGTGGGGATTGATTTTGATTTGATTGAATTAAGTGGGGAACATGTGGGGTTCATGATTTGGATGGTGGGTGTATTAGTGGATTTGATTTGATTGAGTGGGGCTTATGATTTGGATGATTTTTGGATTATTTAATTATGAGATGGGATGATATGACCTAATTGGAATAATTGATTATTTAGCATATAATGAGGTTTAAGTATGTGAAAGGGGATCAATTAAGTTATAAGATTAATTAATTGAATACACATTTTTTATGGGAAATAAGATTCGCTTGGATAAACTTGCTGAAGGAAAGAAAATGCAGGGTGATACCAAAATTTGGTGTCCACAGCTAGATAGATATCTTGTATGTCATTATCATTATCATACACACATGTGTGTTCACTTTCTTTCTAGTTGTGATCATAGACTATATAGGAATACTACACACAGTATGGATGCTTGAATATTACTAATCCCACAATAACTCCCGGGGTATCCAAATTCATACGCTATAGGTGTTATTATTTCATTCTTGTTCATAACACACTACTTTGGTTTATACATGCTTTGACATACGCTTTATCTTTCTAACATGCTAATGGGTGCTTCATGTGTAACATTTTTATGTAGGGATATTTGCTTCCATACTTGTTTGTTACATTGTATGTTATTGCTTGTTATTATTTATGGGATTTTCCCTTTGTCTTGTGTGCACACTTATTTGTTTTTGGCCACTACGGCCTTGAGTTTCTTGCGACACTTTGTGAGTGGTGTACCATGTTTGTAACTTCGCTTTGTGCGGTCTACATAGTTTTATTGAGTGTTTACATTATTTTCTTATGTTCTAGCTTACACATTATTTGTTTGGATTACACTTGTTTTCTAGCTACCTTGTTTGTTTGTGCCTTGGTTTCTACAAAGCACATCCCCTCCCCGTGCAAGGAACAATTTAAATATCTGCGGTTGGTCATCTTTTGGGCCACATTCACCTATCCACGACATCACATACGCCCCAAAAATGGGGGCATCATTTGGGTTTACACATAGTACCGATACAATTCAATTTTCATTTTTTTTCCATGACACAGTGGGTTATATAACGAGTGGGTTCAGACCAATCTACGAACTCCATACACAATGGATTTTACAGGACAAGGTGTCCTTAGCACCTTAAATGAAGTTAAAAGATAGATGATAAACCAGATGATAAAAGATAGATCTCCCAAAAACTAGACAATACAAATATCTCTTCACTCTTGGGAAGTAGTTATAGTTTGGAGGATAAATTAAACTTTCCTCTCTACACTTCTTCAGCCAGTGGCGTGAGATCGTCCAAAAATCTTGCACAACATTGACAAGATCCTTTCTACACCCTTTTCTCATCACAGATTAGGTGCACTTGTTCCTTTTTCATTTTCATAATTTTATTTACATGCTTTTTATATACATACATGTGTTTTTACTCATTACACATATACATGCATATTTGACTACTTGATCTTCTTCTCTTTTGCAGGTCCATCCGTATCGGAGGAAAAAGTCAACAATAACACACACATGGAGGGTACATCACACACATGATACTAACCATGCAGGTACACTACACACATTGACATCTACACACACGCTTTTGCCCTAGGTTCACTTTCATCACTTTTTACACTTTTTGCATCTTTAGTCTCCACGCTCCATGTTTTTTATCACTCCACACTTTGTCTAGTCCTTCGACACACATTCTACATCACTCTACATGGATTATCAAGTACACATCTCTATCTACTTTATGTTACCGAGATTTTTGATCACCAACATAAAGTGGGGGAAATGTAGACATAAAATCACACACTTTGATTCATTATTTAGTCCTAGTCTCATACTACTATTCATATGGTTCTTAAGTGAAAAGAGTAATAATTAACCCATGTCTTTGGCCATTTGCATTGCTTTATTGTTCTTTTAGATCTTACACCCGTACTTTCCCAGTCTATATTTTCATACTATGTTTTCCCTATTTCGATTGGCATGCCCACCAGATTGGGGCAGCCCTGGTCCCCTTTGGGTGCTCCGATCCTCTTTACACTTTCCTTTCACTTTTTGGGAACTTCTATCCTTTTGAGATTCTTATATTTTTGGAGGTTGGCCTTATGAAATTAAAGTAAGATAACCATATAAATATAAAGCTATGTGACCATAATGAGGGACCAAGCACTAAACACTTACCTGTCACCACCTAAGGTTGCATCCATCAAAGGAATCTAAAGATGCATTTACATCTATCTAACTCCATCACAAGACACACAAGGCTGGTTCATCTTCATCACACTTCATACGAGGGGAGTCTTTTGTTTCCATGCACACATTTACTACATTCTACATCTACTTATTTTCTTGCTACTTCACAAAGTGCGACTGACACAAGAGCACCTAGGGCACAATTACACACATACACCTAAAACTACATTGGAGTCCGAGATGTAGTACACCGCAAAGCTGATAAGTCTATCCATTTGGTAGCAGAGGACGTTTGACTGCTTCATATGAATCTTTTTTAGAGTTTTGATGCTTTGATTGGGGTTTTGCAGTGATTATTCATTGCGGGTTTATTAGTGCTTCGACAATCATGCATCGACATTCATGCGATAAGGAGTGAACATATGCGAACATCCAGTGAAACTCTAGAGGAGGTTTCTTGGCAATGTCCACAGACCAGGGCACCCAGATCTCAGGCTAGGGAACCCATAAGCACCCATATATCCCTCTCTAATTGCCCCAATCTAGCTAGAAAATCCATATTTGTACTTTTTAGGCTCATGTGCAATAGTTCATTCCTCCTTTCACTGCGTTTTGCTTGCGACGCGACGATCTGCGACATCTGCGAATCAATTAATGCCTTCTAAACCTTCTTTGCATATTAAGGTTTTATATTTTATTTCTTATCTTGCTTGGGTGTATTTCGTTATTTTATTACTTCATTTATTCAGGTTATTTTACTACTCCTACAAAACTAGAATATTCAAATTTTAGTTAATTAGATATATCTCAAGGTTACTATGGATCTTGGTCTAGAGTACAAGAAGAATGATAATTTTTCTTGAGTGGATATTTGGATTTAGATAATACAAAGTTATATTGATGATAGGAAATCCACTTCTCAATTTGTATTCTTTTTGGGATTTGGTGGTATCATGGGGAAGTAAGAAATACAAATTTGTTTCTCACTCTTCTACAGAAGCCAAATATCATGTTGCAAATGAGTTGTTTGCGAAGCAATATCCATACGTCACATACTTGAGGGACTTGGATTATCATAGGATAAATCCACCACCTTGTATGTGCACAATGAGGGTGTTCTCAAAATTGTTCGCAATCCATTTTTTCATGAGAGAATCAATCATATTGAGGTACAAGTTCATTTCATACGTGAGCATGTCTTAAAACATAATGTACAATTTTAGTTTTTCCTAGCATTGATAGATCTTTGATTAAATGGTATCCTCCCGATTTTAATTGGTATAAGTTGAACTTTGATGGGGCCTTTAAGGGGAACCCTGGGATTGCGGCAGGGGAGGAGCGATACGGGATCATAAAGGTAATCTGATTTCTACGTATGCTGGGAAAATGGGAATTCAAACTAATCATTTTGCCGAAGCATTATCTGCTCTATGGGGCTTGAGAATTGCCTAGACTCAAAATATCCAGAACCTCATTGTTGAAGGAGACTCCCTGAATATCATTAATCTCCTTAAACAGTGCTCATCTCCAAGTTGGAGCATCAAGGATTTTATCTCAGAGTCCATAAACATTTGTCAAACATTCAATAACATCAGGATCATGCACACTTACCGGGAGGGTAATAAATTGGCAGATGCGTTGGCAAATTATGGCATTAATGTTAATCTTATTGTTTGGGATAATATTAGCATCCCTAAGCAACTTAAAAACAACATTCATGCGGATTTCTATACGCAAGAAAAATCTTGAGTTGAGTTATGATTATTGGGTGTGGATCAGCATCAATAAAACCCCCACACATGTTGACTTAAAAAACATGATTACGCAAATCCTGTCAAATAATCAATATAGAGTGAAGTATATGGGGAAATCCAAGTGGAGTTACATAGATTTGAAAATCACGCATGCGGGCTGCACTGCGGCTGCTAAAAGCTGGTACATGGCTCCACGGAAACCGAAGACAGTAGTAATGTGACTGATGACAGGGAGCGGACTAATAAAGAGACCGTTATTCTCACATGCAATTTTCCGCAAGCTCAGATTAGCAGGCACGCAGACGTTCGTGGGAAAAGCAACGGCTCCCATTTCCTATTTTGTGTGGATTACAACAGTAAAAAGAACATTGGCTTGGCGCTCTCGGGGATTTGGGAATTTTCTCGCAAACAGTTAAGCATAGTGAAGATGGGGGGTCCCCCTTGCCAAATTGAGCCTAGTGCGGACCCGGACTGGAAGGATAATATTGAGCTATGGAGCATACTCAGCAAGGGTGGCATCACCAACTTCATGGAGAAGGTTCAGGGGCATGATCAAAGCATCTCAGTGCGTTTTGTGAAGGATTGGAAGGAGCAGACTGTGGAATATGGGGGGCAGAAGATCTTGGTCAACGAGGAACTTATTGCTGAAGCGACCGGCCTTGGCATGGAGGGCTACCATTTTTTTAACAAAAGGGTCGATAGAGATGTTGAAGAGAGGAGATTTGTGGAGGGATCTGAGAAGTTGATCTATGTTACAGCGGGCCTGCTTGTTAGCTCAATCCCTCCGCCCTATGATGAGGTTACTCGCATGATGATACAGTTCATCTCCTTGGAAGGAAGGTTTGTCACTGTACCTGCTAAGCACCTTATCTTTCTTAACCACTTCCGTAGGAATCGCATGGTTTGTTTCCCCCATTACTTGTTGAACTCTCTTGAGCACTCCATTTTGGAGTTTCAAAAGCATACCTGGGTGGTTCCTTTACACCAGGGGCTTATTTTGCTGCTGCATAAATGCTGTCTCCTCAAGTACCCTAGTCTCCCATCCTCTCCTAGTGCGGTTCCCCCTTTCGGCCCTAGCTGCTGCCTTAGCCCTGTTTCTCCATTCTCTGCCCCCGCCGTCACCGCCTCACCCCCGCCGGCTGTCCAGATTCTTCTTCCATTCCCCCTACTGCTGCTCCCGCCCCCCACTTCACTTCCACCTCGGCCAGGCCGGTCACCAGGGCTTCTAGAAAGCTTAACCTTGAGACTCTTGCTATGGAGAAGGGTCCTCATGAAATTGAAATTGCACATGACCTACTGAACATTAGCAGTGCCAGTCCCCAGGATGTGCATATGGAAAGCTCTTCAAAAAGGCTGGAAGCCTTAGAGGCTGATATGAAATTGTTGAAGGATGAGGTTAAGAACTTGGCAAAATAGAAAGGTAAGAGGAAGAAGGAGGAGGAGGTGGATATTGATAACAGCCAGATTGATGATATATACAAGAAGCTGAATTCCTTAGACTCCCGTTTAGGGAAGGCCAAAACTCGTCATGACTACAATATGGCCATCTTTAGTGTGATTGAGGAGTTCATTGAGCAACATGTCAAAAGTGTCTCCAATCTCAGCGGAGTTCCGGCAACACTTTGGGGCAATGATAAGGAAAGCAAAAGGACCATTGATCAGCTGGATAAGACTGACGCTGCCCACATGACAACTTTGGGTATGTTCAAATCCTGGAAGAATATCAAGACCAACATCGAAAAAGCTGCCAAGAAGTAGATGTTGGTGCTTTTTTTCTTGTACTTATCTGCATTTTCCTCATTGCTTTTTTCGCGGTCTCTTTTGCTTTTGCAGTGTTTTTGTTGTTTTGTCTTGTTTGGTATTGCTTTTTTGGCTACTTTGGGATTCATTGTCACATTTGGATTCTGATCCTTTTTTCTCTGGTTTTCATTCCTATTTTGGCTCCTAGGCCATCTTTTGTACTCAAGGGTATAGTACCTTTCAAAAAACTATTTGCCAATAATAAAAAAAAACAACCTGAACAATGAGTAGATATATTCATAAAGTCACCTTCACGTGACAAATTTCAGTTGTTCATAGAGTTCCTCTCCTCATCCCTTGAGGTAATGAAAAATAAGGGGGAATGTTAGGTAAACTTAGTTTACTAGTTTAATTATGCATTTACTATTTATCATAGGTAAATTGATTGTTAATGAGGTTGTTTAGCGGTTATATAGTTCTGTGGTAACTTGTATGTTAGGTTGTGGAGCCTGTTTTCATGTGTGAAAGTGTTGAAGACTTTACACTAAGAGTATTGTACACTTTTCATGTATCCTCGCCGGGGTTCGGGGCGTGCCGGCCGGGCCCCGAGCGGGTCCAAAGTGCAAACCCCAAATTTTTTTATTTTAGGCGTAAATTTTTTTGGCCTCTAAAAATGCACCCGACATATTGGAAAACGTGCTCTTTTCATATGGGCGAGTTTTTTGAACCATAGGTTTATGGGATGAGTTTAACCCATGGTTTTGATACCCACGGTTTTGTAAAGCTGCTTAAGCAGTTGTCTATTTATATTGTCTTATGCATATGATAGATGTACAAGAAAATGCATTGAATGTGTTTTGAATTGAGTGTGAATTCTGTAGAGTTTGTTGAGCATAGCTCCAAATAGATCTGGGTATTGTATTGAGAGAGCGGTGGCTTGTAATAAAATCTGAGCAAGTGATTATTGGTGGACGTAGCCCAAATTGGGTGAACCACGTTAAATAATGTCTCTTTGTGTTGTGTTATTTTATTCTGCAATTTTATTTGAGATCTGTAATAATTTATGCATATTAGTTTCTATTGTTGCGATTCTGTGAGGGATTATTCCACATATTTTATCCCTTATTTCCTAACATTGTATTATTATTATATGGCTAGGTTGTAATATTATTTTATAAAAATATTTATCATATTGTATTTACATATAGTTTTCTAAATTATTTTTGCACATGTACAACTTCCTCTTTATATGATCCATAAACCGCCTCTTTACAACAATAAATAGATCATGTTTAAGTGTTAATGAATGAAATTTTTTATTAAGTTCGTTAACCATTATCATGTGTAGGAATTTAAGCAAAAATGCTGAAAGTAGAAGATTTAAGACAAGAGACAACCAAATTTATCCGGAGAAACCCAATGTGGGAAAAAATCTAGTTGGGTAAGCAATTCGCTTCCTTCACTATGTAAATCCTCCAATAACACATGTTCAATGTCATAAAACGAACTTCAAGAAGGATTCAAACTCCTTCTACTTACATAACATTCTCACCATCCTCAACAAGAAATAACTTAGCTCACTATGAACAAAACAAAAATAATTACAACTTTCTCCTCTTGCTCACACTTGAATTCACCCAAAACACTTGCTTTTGATTATCAAATGAAAGAATATTTAGAGTTACTCTCCTAAGGATGGATAGAAATGTGAACCAAACCATTTGGAATCCCAAACATTTAAAACTATTGATTTTCCTAAATTTAGGCTTCGTCGTGTATAAAACTACCAAGTAAAAATAGGTGGCGGTTGCAACCACCTGGGGTGGTTACACAACCACTAGTCCATGCAGTGGTCATTCTTCAACCACCATGGAAGTTGACCTGACCTACGATTTGTGAAGAGCGGTAGTTATGTAACTGTTATCACCAAATCACAACACCCTTCTACTTGCACACTCTTGAGCTCACGGTGTGATTGGATAACATGGGTACTATCTCCAAGTTGTGGGACTTGCTACTTGAGATAGACCTCCAGAGAAAGCTGGTTCTTGCTCCTAAACTACCTGCCACAATCTACTCTAATGCAAGGGGAAATAACTATTTTAATCTAACTTTCCAAGGGACCAAGGAGAGAGAATGCATAAAATGAAAGCCTACACTAAAGCGGTGATACACCAGAAAAGGAGGGTGTGAGAGTAGTCTTCAAATGCGTGAAATACAGAAGTAAAGTGCACACTAGAAGAGGTGATGACAGTTCTCCATAATCTAGCAAAATGCATTCACAACAATATTTCAAACATACACAATGATAATGGATCCCTGCAAGAACATAATAATAGACACAATATTCTTATAACTAAGATTGGAGGGGCAAGAGAATACAAGAAAACACAGCAGGGGAAGATACATCCACAAACTTGTATTTTATTGCTTCATGATATGCACAGTTCAATCTATTACAAGAAAAGGGCCTGGATCACCATGCAAGGAGTCCACTACAAGGGCCTTGCAACACATTGGCTTCACAAAGCAATTTTGACTGAGCTTTGCTATCTAAAAACTCTCCTCTACAATGAGCCCAACACTCCAATTTATAGAAAAAATGAGAAGAGAGAGAAGGAAAATGGAAATCCCGAAATCTGTCCTTCAACCACACTGTAAGAGGCATTAAATGGAGTAAAATGATTATATATTACTTGAAAAAGGCTCCCATACTATCCGAGTCTTTGCAGCGAGAGAAAGAATGATGACCATGCCTCTTTATTGCACTCCCAACTACCAAATAAAACACTCGTTATAAACCCACCACGTTTTCTAAAAATATCAACCAATTTCTCATCAAATCTAGAATTTCTTGGTTGTTGTGTGCGGGCTTGCAGCCAAAATTCCAACGGTACCAATTTTGTGTGATTTCGTTGAGAAATGCAAAAGTTATGGCCTTCTGAGTGCGGTCAGCTATTTTGGGTCTGGCAGGGGTTTTCTGTCATTTAACGGGAATGAGCATTAACTGACTGGAGCCGAATATGTTTCTTTTAATTAATTATATCTAACCTCATTAAAAATAAGAAATCTAGTTTTTGTGGCATAGAGGACGTCGTGCTTGTTCCAGAAAGTCCAATTTTGTGAAAATCGGAGCTCGGAGTCAAAAGATATGGCCGTTTGAAGTTTCACGGGTCAAACGTTGACTTTTCTTCTTTGTCTTCGGCCGCTTCGGCTTTCCGCGTCCCTCGCGTCCCACGCGTACCTTTTTCCCATCTGTCCTAGATGAAAACTCTCGCTTCGGCCGATTCGGGCTTCCTTGTTCCTATTTGCGGTGAAGACACGTGGCAAGATTCCATTCGCTCTCGGCTCTTTCGGCTTTTCGCATCCCACGCGTACTTTTGGCCGGATGTCCCAAAGCTGTCTCTTGACGAAAGTCTCTGTTTTGGCCGAATCGACGGTTCACATCCTCCGCGTACTTTTGTCCCAAGCTGTCCCAGATCGCTGGGACAAATATCTCGAACCACCCGAAATGGATGCAGTCTGCCTAAGAATCGGCCGATTCGTGTCCGCGCGTACTTTTGTTCCGGCCTGTCCCAAAACCGCGCAAAACAAAACTTGACGATTTTTCCTCGCTTTCGGCCGATTCGGCCTTTCGCGTCCCTCACGTCCCGATGTCCCAACTATCCCGCGGACTTCCTGGGACAAAAGACTTAGCTGATTTTCTTGCTTTTTCGGCCCCAAGCTTGGTACGACGAACCTCAGTACGACCCGAACCCTTCAGACCCGAAATGCTTCAAAACACTCTTGCAACCTAATTTTTTGCGTTTTTTCCACTTTTCTAACTTGTTGGGATTTCTTCTTGGATGGGAGAGTTAGAGAGAAGCGAGGGGGCCCCAAAAACATGATTTCGGGCCTTGAATCAATCTGCTTGCTCGAGACTGAATAATCGATGCATGTTATCAAAATTACCTTGAGGGGTGAATTTTGGATAACAAGAACCACCGAGGAAGTTCTATAACCATCGCACATATAAGTAACTAGATAGAACAATGATGTCTCTTTCGGTCAAATGAAGGTGTCCAGATCACCAAAAATTTGACTTAGCCATGTTTTTAATATCAATACATGCTAAGGGGATACACTACACGTTTGAATATGGAGATTACATAGAATTGGATTTTTCTAGATCCATTTTTGGATTGTACCTCCCCAATTTGAGGATTTTAAGTCCCTAAAAGCTTCAAGGATTAATGAGGTGAGGAAATTACTTCCCCACATCCTTTTTGTAATATGACTTAGCCTTGGTGGGAACTGGCCTTTCAACCCAATAAACCACCTGTCATGCACTCCTCTCTATGTCATCCTCTCTTTCCGCTGCAGTGCCACATCTTCCTCCAATTATAACTGACTGTTTGGAGCAAGATCCTCAATATATGACAACCAAACTCCCTCTATTTCATCATCCAACATGGAGGGATGAAAACGATGTAAATTTTCAACATTACAACTGAGTATATCCTCATGTAAGGAGGCAAGTCCAAACAAAATGCATTCTTACTCACTTATTCTAGAATCTCAAATGGGCCATATCGAAAAGGCTTGAGTTTACTAGATTTTCCCTATAGCCTATCTATGCTCAAGTACAACCATACCCTGTCCCCAATAAGGAAGGAATGCTCGGTCCCCCTAATGATCATGTTGTGCTTTATACTTGGAATATGACTCTATCAATGTCTCCTGTACCTAATGGTGTATTTACTAAATTTTCTCAATAAACTTCTCACCTTTGTAGACCTCTAGTTCTATGTTTATGTTGTCTCTACATGGTAATATGAAAATAAAATCAAAATAAATCTTAGGAAAATAACCAAAAAATGTTTCAAAAGGAGTTTTACTAGTAAAAGCATGAAATTTTATATTATAAGAATGATGGATATATACCAAGTTCTCATCCCAAGTTCTTAGATGTTTCCTTTTATACCGTTGTAAGAGTTGAACCAAGGTATGGTTTACCATTTCCATCTACCCATCTTTCGTGGATCAAAAGAGGTAGACCTCTTCAACTTAGTATCCATTTTTCTAATAAGGTAGACTAGAAATTTCTTATGAACCGTGAGTCCCTCGTCTGACACAATAGAATCGGAAAACGAAATTGAACCCACACATTAGAAAAAAATTATTCAGTTGCATCACTATCCTTGATGGTCTTCATGCAAGGAATGAGCATCCACATTTTTCTAAATCGATCTACTATCACAAAAATGTAATCATGACATTTCTTAGAAGTAGGCAAACTACCCACAAAATCCATAGATATACTTTCCCATGGCCGGAAAGGAATGGGCAACGACATATAGAACCCCAAATTTTTATTATTAGGCTTTCTTTTACTACATAAGTCACAACTCCTAATGAATTTAACAACCTTTTGTTGTATTTTTTGCTAATAAACATACCTTTTTAAGTGTGTTATAGTCTTTGTCACACCAAAGCGACCAGCTAACTTGGAATTGTGTGCTTTCCTCATAAACTAAACTCATTACCCCTTAGGCATAAATTTTTCTCATTATTGTAGAAAAAGCATCTTGGAAGTAATATTCCCCACTACGTGTAAATCCCTCTTTTAGAGGTTTCTGCTCAAAATTCTCTGCAAAATACGGATCTTGCTCATAACCTTCTTGATATGCTTCACACAAAAATTCTCAAGAAGGGTTAATGTGCCCATAGCTGAAAACAAAATAATCCTAGATAATATATCAGATAATTTGTTAGTCGAACTTTCTTATATTTTATAATCAAATGAAATTGTTGTAAAAAACACATCCATTTATAGTGTCTAGCCTACTAATGTTTATTCCGAGCCTGCAAATATTGAAGATGTTGGTGATATGTGCGGATGATAGTTTATTTACCCATAAAATAATATTTTCATTTCTTGACTACTTACACATGAGCATACAATTCCTTATCATACATACAATAATTCAAAACTGCACCATGAAACAATTTAGAATGAAAACATACTTAGTCTACCCCTACGAAGTAGGACACCCCCATAGTGTAGTCACTAACATTGGTTTCCACTTCAAAGGCAATCGTAAGTTAGGTAATGCAAAAATTAGAGCATGAATAATCTTTTATTTAAAATATTCAAAAGAAATCTTCTTCTTACCCCAATAAAAATCCTTAACCCCTATTGTCACTTTGGATGTAGTAGTGTTGTTATGGAAGATAATTTATTGATGAAATTCCTCAAATAAAAAACTAAACTAGTGAAACTCCCGATATCGGTCAAACTATAGGGTGTAGGCCAATTCATAATGGCCTATATCTTTTCCAAATCAATCCTCAAATATCCATCTCCAACCACATGTCCCAAATTCGCACTTATTTTCATTCAACACTAGCCGGTTCTCCTTAAGAACTTGATGCAAATGGTCAATATGATCCTCAAAATTTCAATTAAAAACTAGAATGTCATCCAAGTACACAATGAAAAAGATTCAATAAATGGCATCATTACCCCATTCATCAACCTCGTGAAGGTAGCTAGTGCATTTCATAGCCCAAATGGTAATAATACCAACCATTCGGATAACCCTTTCCGGCCTTGAACACTATTTTGCAAATGTCTTCTTCCTTGATCTACACTTGGTGATACCTATATTTAAAATCAAGCTTACTAAAATATTTAGCATTTGATCTAACAAATCATCAATGTGAGGAAGAGGGTACCTATTCTTGATGGTTATTTTCTTTAATGCTCTATAAACAACATACATTATCTATGAACCATATTTCTTAGGCACCAAAATAATAGGATAACCACATGAAGAAGTGCTAGGAAATATTATACCTTGTTTAATCAAAGATTGCAACTATTGTTTTATCTTGTTGAGATCTTTCAAATATTTCCTTTATAATCCCAAGTTCGGAAGAGGACTATCGGGTAGCAAGTGTATCTCATGCTCAATTGGCTTAGCTTGGAGTAACCATGTAGCCTTTTGGAAAACCTCTCGAACTTTTGAAAAAGATATTTCATCTCGTGTATGCTCCTTGTTAGAAAACATTATACAAGTGGTTTTAGATGTAACTACATCAACTTCTAGAATATCCCTCAAAATAAGTAATGTAAATTTCCTATTATCATTGATAAGCTTCGGGCTTCAAAGTGACACTTACCAAAGAGATCTTTGAGTCTTTTGAAAAGGCTGAAATGTTTTAGATCTTACCATCCTTTACCAATCGGTACTAGTTGGGCCTCATCATGAAGATAACATCCTTGATATATATATATGGGCTGCCAAACACTACACCACACATATCAAGGGGGAAAACATCCACAATGACTTCATCAATAAATTTCTTATCAATACTGAAAGTGATTTTACATTGTTTCTTCATCTTGATGTCTTCACCTTTCTTCACCCAACCCAATGAATACGTGATTATGTGATTATAAGTCTCCACTTCAACCTATCAACTAAATCTTTACTAATCAAATTAGCTTAAGAACATGTATCAAAAAAGCATCCACCTTTGTTTTCTTCACTTGAATTTTTATATGAAAAATCTTAGTTAGTTCATTTTCTTGAAAATTATCTGTTACTTACCCAAACATACCTCTCTGTGAATGGAGGTACAACACATAGTCTCATCCACCTCCCCACCGCAAAATACTTCCTCTCCCGGAGTGCAACCATGGTGTTCTTTTTATTTTTCTTATTCTTGAAGGTGTAACACCCATGTTATGCTTCAACAAACTAATGGATTTTTTTAATAAACCATTAATTACCTTTATGCCTTGAATGATTTCCAACACACAACAAAATAAACCCAACATAATAATAAGTTTACAAATCCCCTAATTCCTTTTATGTTGTAATGATTAACATTAAATTACTTACATCAAAACTAAGTAATCTAACTTTATTAATATTCCAGAATCCATCTTGATAACCTACGATAACCATGTGCAACTGCAAAGGGTTCCATATCCTTATTGATCTCCTTTCAACACTCTATATGAGCTATCATACACTTGTATACCTTATCGTCCTTACGTAACCCTATCCTGAGTAGTGAAGGAGATTATTACAATACTTTGCGGCTAAAGACCAATATTATTATGACAAGAAGAATAGTCCAACATTAGGATAATAATAATTATTTCCAAGCACCAACTTATGTAAAGTACAACCATGTAAAATATTTTTCAAAATTACAAATCATCCCTTATAACGATTAAACATAATCATCCAAGATATGTAGAGTATGAAACATGTCTATTGTTATCGCATATAACCACAAGATGAAATTAAATCATATAACCAAACATAGTGAGAATAAGTTGCAATTTATAAATAATCAACGAATGCAAGGTGACGAATGTGGGTGCAGTGTTGGGTATCCACCTACTCACATGTATATACTTCTTCTTGTAGAAAATATGTGTGTGTGTATAACTACATACATAACATTGCATCGACACTAGTCAACATGCTTCCACTGCATTATTTATTACCTCACAATTAATTAAAAAAAATAAAACATAATGAAAGAGTGATATGTGACATACTTCCCCCCTTAATGGGTAAGTGCACGAAGTTGGGGAGCCAAAAAGTGGACTAAACCCGAAATGCAGACGAAACACCTATGCGTTTTGCTAAAACGCGCTCGTGTTTTAATTTTTTTGGCTTGGAAATTATGGAACCTATAATGTGTATGCGTTATAAGGAAGGAAAAAACTGTGCACGTTTTAAAGAAGGAAAACGCATACGCGTTTGAAAGAATTTGAAACACGTAAGTGTTTTGAATAGTGTGGACCATGTATATGTCTTTGGGTGTCTTATACTTACAAAAAAATGTTCAAGTATAAGATTTCTTTTATTATTTATTATACTTTTATTATTTCTTATAATTTAAATTTATTTTAGTAAATATAAGAAATTAGGGTCATTTACTTGCACTGATGGAAGTGGTCCGTAGCTCCAACAGATTATAATCTAAAAACAATTTTTCAAAATCTAGTTTGGTCAAAACTTACTCATGTTCGTGGATTTCAAAGAAAGGACCTTAAACTTTCGTGGAATATATATTGTATTCGGTCTTTTTTTTGGGAAAGCATATAGTAATTTTTACATTTTTGACCTTCAAAAATGGATTTTGGCCCTACCACTTCTTGAATTGGTACTAATTTTAAAATTTGGTCCATAATTCACTTTAGTGACCATGAATCAACTCTATGATGCTTGTCTACTTCTTAATAAAAATAGATCCTCACTTTTTAGATCGAGGATTGTTCCTGAATGGGATTCTTTTCCTATGGTAAAAATGAGGTGATTGTAATGTTCCTCCTCCTTAAGGTGTGATAACACTACTAGGTGTTGAATGAGTTGTTACGAATAGTACTAAGTGAATCGTGCATCAAGTGAACTCGATGATTACTCATTCTTAGAAACATGGCGCTCCATATAAATATCATCCCCTCACCTTCCATAGCTTTAAAATAATCCTTTCATGGAATCCAATTGATGATTCTCATACATGTTTTTGCTCATATGTCTCTTATGGAGACAAACAATGCCTTAATACTTCATAAATAATGGTCCTTGATAGCTCGGTGACATGACTAACTCATTTTAGCTTGTTCGAAGGGTGTTCAATTAACTACAAAATGGCCAAAAAGCCTTTTTAGGACTTGAGAGGAAGTAGTATCTCATAAAAACTAAATGAGTTGATCGATCACCTTGAACATTATTCCCTACACACTTAAACACGTTGAATGATCTTTTTAGGACTTTCCTTTTGGTGATGGTTTATGATTTAGGGTTTAGGGTTTAGGGCTCAGGGTTTAAGACTCAACGTTTAGAGTTTAGGGTTTAAGGTTTAGTGTTTAAGCCTCATAGTTTAGATTTTAGGGTTTAGATTTTAGGGCTCAGGGCTTAGGGTTCATGGTTTAGGGTTTATGGTTTAGGGTTTAGAGTTTAGGGTTTATGGTTCAGGGTTAAGGGTTGAGGGTTTAAGATTTTAAGGTTTAGGGTTTAGGGCTCAAGGTTCAGGGTTTAGGGTTTAGGGATCAAGGTTGAGGGTTTAGGGTTTATGGCTCAAGGTTAGGGTTTAGGGTTTAGGGATCAGGGTTGAGGGTTGAGGGTTTAGGGTTGAGAGTTGAGGGTTTAGGGTTTAGGGCTGGGGTTTAGTTTTTAGGGTCTAGGGTTGAGGTTTTATGTTTGAGGGTTCAAGAATTAGGTTTTGGCTTAGGGATTAGGATTCAAAGCTTAGGGTATAGGGTTTATGGCTCAAGGTTTAGGGTTTAGGATTTAGGATTTAGGGCTTAGAGTTTAGGGTTTAGGGCTTAGGTTTTATGGTATAGGGTTTAGGGTTTAGGGATCAGGGTTTAAGGTTTAGGGTTGAGGATTTAGGTTTTAGGAGTTAGGGTTTAAGGTTTAAAGGTCAGGGTTCATGGTTTAGGGAAAAGGGTTTAAGGCTCAAGGCTTAGGGTTTAGGGTTTAGGGGTTAGGGTTTAGGGTTCAATATTTAAGGCTCATGGATTAGGCTCACCCATTCAGTCATAGTAATGTTCTATGTCAAGTACCCATTCTTATAAGTATTGATAAATAGTATTCAAGTAAAAAGGGTTCTTCTACTTTGTAGGTAGAACATTCAAGGGATTCATCACAATTTGATGCCTTTCATCTACTGATATTTTAAAGGAGGGAAATGCCCATTGCATGCGAACTATTTCACTCACTGTAATGTTTTATGTATTACCCATTATGATTAGTATTCAGAGAGACTGTTCAACTAAAAAGGGTTCATCGAATTTTTATGAACAAAATTCAAAGAGATTCATCAAAATTTGATGTCTTTCATCTGTTGATATTTTGAAGGAGGGAAATTCCCACCTCTCATAAACAAGGTAGTTGTAAAAGCATACTTAATGATGGTTCTAGGCACAAGACTAGGAAATATGGTCCTAAGATATTCAAAAAATGAACTCACTCATGAGACCTACTAGAAATATATGAGGTTTAGGGGTTAGAGCTTAGGGTTCTAGATTTAGTGTTTAGGGTTTACGGCTTAGGGCTTAGGGCTCAAGGTTCAAGGTTTAGGGTTTAGGGTCCAGATTTTAAGGTTTATTAATTTTGTTTTAGGGCTTACGGTTTAGGGTTTAGGATTTAGTGCTTAGGGTTTAGAGTTTAGAATTTAGGGTCGGGGTTTAGGGTTTATGATTTAGGTTTTAGGTTTTAGGGTTTAGGGTATAGGGACCTTTAGGATTTAACATTTAGGGATTAAGGTTTAGGTTTTACGGTTTAGGGTTCAAGGCTCAAGATTTATGGTTTAGGGGTTAGGGTGCATGGTTTAGGGTTTATGACTCGTGGTTTGGGGTTTGAAGTTATGGGTTTAATGTTTAGGGGCTAGTTATGGGTTTAAGGTTTAGGGGTTAGAGTTCAAGGCTCTAGATTTAGGGTTTAGGGCTCGGGGATAAGGGATTAAGGTTTAGGGTTTAGGGCTCAAGGATTAGGGTGTCGGGTTGAAGGATTAAGGTTTAGGGTTTATGGTTTAGGGATTATGGATTAGGGATTAGTGTTCATGGTTCATGGTTTATGGCTTAAGGTTCAGTGGTTCAAAGTTACTAGTTTAAAATTTGGGGTTTATATCTCGGGGCTTTGGATTTAGTATTTAGGGTTTAGGGCTTAGGGCTCACGGTTTAGGGTCTAGGGTCAATGGATTAGGGTTTAGGGTTAAGGGTTTAGGTCACGAGTTCGGGGTTCTGGGTTCAGGGTTTAGTGTTTAGGATTTAGGGCTTATGGTTTAGGGCTCAGCTTTAGGGTTCGTGGATTCAGTTTTAGGGTTTAGGGTTTATGGGTTACGGTTTAGGGTTTAGAATTTACTTTCTAGGGTTTATGGTTTAACATTTAAGGCTCATGGTTCATGGTTTAAGGTTTAGGGTTTAAGGCTTAGGGATTAAGGCTCAAGGTTTAGGGTTTAGGGCTCATGGGTAAGGGATGAATATTTAAGGATTAGGGTTTAGGGATTAAGTTTTATGGTTTATGTTTCAAGGATCAAGGTGTAGGGCCTCGGGTTTAGGGTTTAGTGTTTAAGGTTTAGGGTTTAGGGTTTCGATTGTAGAATTTAAATGCTAAAATATTTAGGCTTGTTGAGTTGTGGAGCTCAATTACTTTGGATTAGCATGCAATGTGAAACTTGCTTTGGAAAACATAGTACCCGTCATTGGTAATGGAGAGACCGCATCAGTCACCTATGACCGCATCATCGAGCAAGGAGGAGCTGTCACATCGATTAGGGCTAACCGACGTTGGTTACCTGTGCGTGAATGTTTTAATTAACTCTCGGGAGTTAGATCTATTTTTAGTATTAAAGTGGATCTATTGATTGTAATTGCATGGCTAAGTGCCCTAAGTTTATATACGACTATATAAGCATAAAATCTAGGGTTTAGAAAAAAGGAATTAGAAGAATTTCAAGAATTGTGAGAATAATTGTGAGAGAGAGAATTCTTGGAGAAGAAGCAAAAGCTTGAGAGAAATAAAGTATTGTACATCTGAGAGGTGTGGAAGATTGTAAATCTTCATATATCTTGTCAAAGCTTTGGATAATAGATTATCTTATTTCTTGGTAGACGTAGCCCACACCTTTGGGTGAACCATGTTAAACTGGTGTTGATTTATGTCTCTTATTTTTGTGTATTTCTTCTGGTAGAATATCCACTTTTATTTGCATGTATGCTTAGATATGATGTATTATTTGTACAACCGGTGTGCTAACCCCAACAAATGGTATCAGAGCTTTGTTTGAGGGTTTTGTGTGTTGACAGATTTACTCACAGAGGGTTTTCTAATTGAGTGGGAGCTACAACAATGGAAGAAGAAAACAAATACAAGGTAGAGAAATTTGATGGCCGAAATTATCAATTATGGAAGATGTAGATTGAGGATTATCTGTATCAAAGAGATTTTTATTTACCGTTGGATGAGAAGTCTAGAACTACAAAGATGACTGATGAAGAATGGAAGATTCTTGATAAAAAGGCTCTGGGATCTATAAGATTGAGCCTGACATCATCCGTGGCTTCTAATATTACAGAAGCGACTTCTACGGTAGGGTTAATGAAATATCTTGATAATTTATATGAAAAACCTAGTGCTTCAAATAGATTTTATTTGATGAAGAAACTATTTAGTTATAAGATGCATGAAGGTGGATCTCGCATCTAGACATTTGAATGATTTTAGATCTATTGTAAATCGGTTATTAAAATACCATTTGATGATGAAGTGAAAGAACTTTTATTCTTATGTTCTTTGCCTAATAGTTGGGATGACTTGGTAATGACTCTTAGTAATACAACATCCGCTAATAATGTTTTGAAGTTTGATGATGTGGTTAGTATAATCTTGAATGAAGAAATTCGCAGGAAGAATACATAGGAATCGTCATCTAGGAATGCTTTGAATGTAGAAAGTAGAGGCATGTAAAAGGAGAGATCCAAGAGTAAGAGTAATGGGAAATCAAAGTCAAGGGATAACAGATATAAGTTCGAGGTAAGGGAATTACTTGTTGGAAATTTGGAAAGAAAGGACATGCAAAGAAATATTATTGGTCAAAAGATAAAGAGAACCAACAACCAGACAAAGGTAAAGAAGAAAAGTTTGCTGCATCGAGGTAATGCAAGATGCTCTTATTCTCTCTTTATATAAAATAATTTTATCATGTGTTTTAGATTCAGGAGCTTCTTTCCATGCAACCCCTAATAAGGGTCATTTCAAACTATGTCCAGGCAATTTTGGGCATGTTTATTTGGGTGATGATGAACCTTGCAGTATTATTAGAAAATGGGAAGTTCATCTTAAATTGTAGAATGGAAATACATGGGTATTGAAAGATGTGAGGCATGTGCCAAACCTCGGGAGAAATCTTATTTCGAAGGGAAACTAGGTGAAGCTCAAGTTACATGGTTACTTTTACAGAGACTCTTGGAAAGTCACCAAGGGTGCTTTTGTTGTGGAAAGAGGTAAGAAGGTACGAAGGTTATATTTATATACATGTGTTATCGATTCCTTTTCTACATTATCTACTTCAGATTCAGGATGTAGGTATGGGGCATAATCGGTTGGGCCATATGATTCAAAAAGGAATGAATATCTTAAAGGCTAAGGGTAAGTTATCATATTTGAAAGATTTAGATCTTGATTTTTGTGAGCATTGTGTCTTTGGAAAGCAAAATAGAGTGCGATTTCTCAAAGTTGGGACAACTAAGAAGGAGCGGAAATGGAGCTTGTACACTCGGATGTGTGGGGACCGGCTGTAGCTTCTCATGGAGGATCCCAGTATTATGTTACTTTCATTGATGATGCTACAAAAAAGGTATGGGTTTATTGTATTAAACATAAATCGATGTTTTTGAAACTTTTAAAAGATGGAAAGACCTAGTTGAGAATGAGTCAAATTCAAAGTTAAAGGTCCTTAGATCTAACAATGGTGGTGAATCAGTAGCAAATATTTCAATGATGATTGTTCGAGTGAATGGGATATGTAGAGAAAGGACGGTTCCTAGAACACCACTGGGAGAATGGTGTTGCATAAATAATGAACATGACAATCATGGAATGTGCTAGAAGTATGAGGATACATTTTAGATTGACCTTGCAATTTTTGGTAGAAGTAGTTGATACAACAGTTTATTTGATTAACTTTGGGCCTTCAAGTTCACTAGATGGAGGAATACCATAGGAAGCTTGGACCGGAAAAGAGGTAGATCTTTCTTTTCTTAAAGTTTTGGTTCAGAAGCTTTTGTGCATGTTGATAAGGAAAATAGGAAAAAGTTGGATGAAAAATCCAAGAGATGCACTTTTATTGGCTATGGATCTGGTGATTTCGAATTCCATTTTTGGGATTTAGAGAATTCTAAAAATATTAGGAGTCGTGATGTTTAATGAAAAGAGAATGTACAAGGATTCAATTATGGTACCCAAGAATGAATTGGTTGAGAAGTTTTGTGGATGAAAATGAACTCTCAGATTTAAAATTAATACCGACTGGGTTACACAGTAACCGGTGTCAGCTGAACCCTAACCGACATCGGTCAGCCGAACCAGTATCAGTTACATTAGATCCAAACCGTCATCAGTTAGTAGAATCGATGTAGGTTACAGTGACCGGAACTGTCATTGATAGATTTGGATACAAATGTCCAGGAGGTCCAAAATGAGCCTTCGGTACCCCAAAATCATGTGAGAAGGTCACAAAGGGTAAGTAAACCTCCATAAAGATTTACACCTTCTCTATTTTATTTATTATTGACTAATAATGGTGAACCAGAGAGTTTTGAAGAAGCAATGTAGGATGATACCCATGTGCAGTGGGAGCATGGCATGGATGAGGAGATGGACTCCTTGGAATAGAACCAGACTTGGGATTTGGTTAAGTTGCCAGCAGGTAAGAGGACATTGTAGAACAAGTGAGTTTACAGGATCAAGGAAGAAGAGGGTGGATAAAAAAGGTACAAGGAAATACTTGTAGTAAAGGGATTTACACAGAAAAGATGTATTGATTTTGGTGAAATATTTTCTCCTGTTGTTAAGATGAATTCTATTCATATTGTATTGAGTTTAGTTGCAGTAGAGGATTTGCATTTAGAGAAACTAGATGTGAAGATGTATTTCCTTCATGGTGATTTGGAGTAAGAGATTTATATGCAGCCTCTTGGGTATGAAGTCAAGGGTAAGGAGAAATTAGTGTGAAGGTTGAAAAAGATCCTATATGGGCTTAAGCAAGCTCCAAGGCAATGGTACATGAGGTTTGATAGTTTTATGCATGAGCATGGTTACTTGAGATGTGAATCTGACCATTGTTTTTATTTTAAGAAGCTTGGAAATGAGAGCTATATTATTTTGTTATTGTATGTGGATGATATGCTTATTGCGGGATCTAGTATGCATGACATTGGTGAGCTTAAGGGAAATCTAGCTCACACATTTTCTATGAAGGATTTACGAGATGAAAAAAAATCCTTGGCATGTAAATAAATAGAGACAGGAAGAACAAGAAATTTTATCTGTCTTAGGAGGATTATATCTACAAGGTGTTAGGAAGGTTCAATATGTATAATACAAAACTGTTAGTACACCTATGGCTGGAAACTTCAAATTGAGCAAAGTTCAATGTCCTACATCAAAAAAGGATGTCAAATACATGACACGAGTTCCATATGCTTCAGCAGTTGGGAGTCTCATGTATGCTATGGTTTGTACTAGACCAGACATTGCTGGGAGTGGTGAGTAGATATATGGCCATTCCAGGTAAAGAGCATTGGAAAGTAGTCCAATGGATACTCATATATTTGAGAGGAACATATAACATGTAATTATGCTATGGAGGTTCGAATATTTCATTATGTGGCTATGTTGATTCAGATATGGTTGGAGATCTGGATGGTAGGAGGAGCACTACTTGATATATTTTCATAGTAGGTTGAACGACAGTTAGCTGGATTTCAAGATTGCAGAAGGTTACGACTTTGTCTACTATAGAGGTAGAGTATGTTGTAGCTACAGAGGCTAGCAAGGAGATGATATGGATGAGTAGGTTCATGGAAGAGTTGGTAAAGGAGGAAGATGATTGCAAATTATTCAAAGGATGTCGAGTGCAATTCATTTGGCAAAGAACTCATCGTTTCATTTAAGAACAAAACATATTTAGTTGAGGTATCACTTCATAAATCCGTATTAGAGGATGGGAAGTTGAATATGAAAATATTCATACAACTAAGAACCTGCGGATATGCATATTTTTTCATATTTTAGTTTATCTCGTATTCAAATTTATTGGCTATAACAACATTAAAATCATTCAAATTTGCCAAAAAGTTGGCAATATGATAGAATTTTGTCATTTTAGTCATCGAATATAAAATAATATCAAATATATTATAACAGAATGTCAAATTTTAGTATCGGATAATCGGAAAAAGGATTTTTATCATTCAAGTTAACAAGGAAACTGTTGTTTTCATTTCTTCTAGATTTTTCCAGCAATCTAACTCGTTTTACCATGATAATTTCTAGATTCACAACCTTTCTCTTCATTAGGTGTTGCTTCTTTTTCAACCTAACAGATTTTCCACCGTAGGTTGGATTCTTTGCTACTGATTATTTTCCTTGTTCCTCAAGGGACAATCCTTGGCATAGTGGTCACCATCACACTTGAAACACCCACCAAAAGGTTTTTTCCTTTACCAACAACATTATCTTGTCCATTACTTTTTACTAGCAACATTATCTTGTCCATTACTTTTTAAATTAACAACTATGTCATTTTCACCATTCGAGCCTTATTGCCAACATTTTTCCACCAAGTCTTTCTCGAGTGACAATGGTGAAGGTGGGCTATATCTTGTTTTCATCTTCTTAACCCTACGAGAAGCTATGGCTTGGATATTTTTCTCTACCTAATGTCCTTTTCAAAAACATCTTCCATGGTAGGAGGACCATGGACATCAACTTCACCCCCAATGATTGGGTTAAGTCCCATGATGAATTTGTATATCTAATTTTTTTGTTATGTCCGATATCGCGGAACATATTTCAGTAGTTTAGTAAATTTTTCCCATTATTCCATTCTCGGTCATTTTTCCTTGTGCTAAGGTCTGAAACTTAGACATTTTCTCGTCAGTAATACGATTTTTGGTAACCAATGTTGTTTGAAATGTAGTTTGAAGTGATCCGAAGTTATGTTTTTGCAACAACTCCCAATTCCACCTTTCGGCTATCCCAATAAGAGGAAGCCTCATTGGAGAGATGATAAACACCCTAAAAAACCTTTGTTTCTTCAGAAAAATCTCTTATCTCAAAATATTTTTCCGTCTCGCTGAGCCAATTCTCGCTCTGTTACCTAGGGTTTTCTTGTAAAATTAGATAGACTAATATGTTTAATGTCCTTCGACAACTCGGCTACTGTGTGGGCTCTTATGTTCATAGGTTAGGTAGGATTTACAATGTTATGATTTGTTGAGTTAACATTCTAATTTGTAACATTAGGTTACCCCGAGATTGGACATTATTGTCACTATCGATTACTACTATCCTTAGCCAATATTTGTTATTCAAGGACAACTATTCGATTGTGAGTTTCTTGCATGAAAACAAGTATCTTTTCTAGTTTATGGGATGTTCTTTGGTTCATCACCTACAACTTGGTTGTTCGTAACATTACCTCTTATTCTATTAGACAAGATTTTTTTTTGGTTAGCGTAAGGACCCATTATGTCCAAGAGTCTGTAAACCTTCAACTCTAATACAAAAATGTAACACCCATGTTATGCTTCAACAAATGAAGGGTATTTTTTTATTTTTTATAAACTATTAATTACCTTTATGCCTTCAATGGTTTCAAACAAAAAACATAATAAACCAAACATACTAATAAGTTTATAAATCCCTTAATTACTTTTATGTTGTAATGATTAACATTATTACTTAGATCAAAACTAAGTAATCTAACATTATTAATATTTCAGAATCAGTCTTGACAACCTAAGATAACCATGTGCAACTGCAAAGGGTTCTAGATCCTTATCGATATCCCTTCAACACTCTACAAAATCCAACATAAATTATATACCTTATCATTCTTACGTAACCATGTCTTAAGTAGTGAAAAATATTATTATAATGCTTTACAATTTGAAGAACAATATTATATTGATAAGAATATTAGTCCGACATTAGGATAGTAATAATTATTTCCAAGCACTAGCTTATGTAAAGTATAACCATGTAAAATATTTGTCGACATTACGAATCATCCATTACAACAAGAAAACATAATCATCCAAGATAGGTACATTATGAAATAGGTCTAGTGTCATCACATATAACCACAAAATAAAATTCAATCACACAACCAAGCACAATGAGAATAAGTTAAAATTTAATAAGTAATCAATGAACACAAGGTGACGAATGCATGTGTGGTGTTGAGTATGCACCTATGCATACGTATATACATTCTTTCGGAAAATATGTGTGTGTGTGTGTGTGTGTATAATTGCATACAAATCCTAGCATTAACACCATCAACATGCTTCCACAAATTATTTATTACCTCACAATTCATTTTTTCAAATAAAACATAATGAAAAAGTGGATGATGTGAAGCGATGTAATTTCAGGTGGAGCTTCTAACATTTTTCCTCGGAATGAGTGTTAACATCAAAATTCCCACAATGAACTTTATTATCCTTCTTAGAAAAAAGGTAACATTTTTCTTACATTTCCTTTTCCCTTATCCTTCGCTTGGTGTCACCTTGTTTTCTTGAAGCATGTTGAGAGGTAGATGAACTCTTTTTCTTGTCCATCTCTAAGTAGTGGGCTTGAGAACAAGCCTTGTCTACATCCACCGGATTGGCCAAGAGGATTAGTCTCCTTAAATGGATATGAAGTCCACCAATATACTTCATTAGAAGGTCTCGATCCGCTATATCTTTTCCCATCTGGACATATTTGTTCCAAAACTCACTAGTGTACTCTTACACGTTCTATACTACCAATACATGGACCTCTCTTCCTCATAACAAATAGGATAGAACTGATTTTTGATTAGCCTTTTAAATTCATCCCACTTAGTAATAGGAGGAAGCTTCTTAATAACCAATGAATGAACATAAATTTCAAACCAAGTTAAAGCATGATCGATCAATTTTAACCTTGCAAATGAAATATGTTGGCTCTCACTAATTTGATGCAAACTAAAATATACCTTAAGTTGAGCTAGCTAATGGTCTAGCTTCTTAGCATTCACATCTCCATCATAAGGTGAATCTCTATCTTCGCCTCTTTTTTTTTAATGGATGGGGTGTAGGAATGACATGGGCTACTCTTCTTCATGCTCATGAGTATCTTCATTATGGGCTCATAGTTACTCATTCGTAACTCCAAGATTATCCATGAAAAAACCCATGATAGACTCTAATTTCCCCACAGAAAAGGAAATACTACCCACATCTCTAGGTAAACTTGCTGCATCTGCCTCCAACTTGTAGAAACACTCTTCTCTAGTCTCTTCCGCATCTTCTCTGTGAGAAATGTCTCGGATTCCTTAACTCCACTTCCCTTTGCAAATATCTTCTTCAAAAGGAATGAGGATACCTTGACCTCTTTATTTTCCCTTTCGGGTAAGGGGCATCTAACTAAAAATTTCAACACAAGTTAAAGCACAAAAAAAAATTGATATTAACATCTATGATACCAATATGATCAAGTAAACCACATCTTTACAACAATAATTAGATCATGTTTAAGTGCCAATGAATGAAAAAATTTATTAAGTTCCTTTAACCATTATCATATGCAATAATTTAATCACACAACACCGAAAGTAGAATATAGAAGATAAGAGACAGCTGGATTTATCCTGGAGAAACCCAATGTGGGAAAAAATCCATCTGGGTAAGCAATTTCTTCCCTTTACTATGTAAATTTCCCAATGATACAATTCTACTGTCATACAATGACCTTCAAGAAGGATTCAAACTCCTTCTACTTGCATAACCTTCTTACCATCCTCAACATGAAAGAACTCAACTCACTATGAACAAAACAAAAAACATTACAATTTGTCCTCTTGTTCACACTTGAATTCACCCAAAACACTTTCCTAGGATGATTAAATGCATGCATATTTATAGTTTCTCTGTCCAAGGATGGATGGAAAGGTGAACCAATCCATTTGGAAGCCAAAACATTTACAAATGTTGAGTTTCTCGAGTTTTGGCGCCGTCGGGCACAGAACCGCCCGTAAAAATAGATAGGTGGTTACGCAACCATTGGTCCCTCGCATATGGTGGTTCTCGCAAATCTCTTTGTGAAGAGTGACATTTACGTAACCATCAGAGTGGTTCTATAACCGTCACATAGATAAGTAACTAAACATAACAACAATGGCTCTTTTTTTCAAATGAATATTTCTAGATCAAAGACAACTGACTTAGCCACTTTTTAGTATTAATAAATGCCGAGGAATGCATCGCAAGTCTGAATATGGATATTACATAGAATTGGATTTTCCCAGATCTCTATTTTTGGATCATTTTTAGTACTTGGCTAGGCAATATCTATAAATATTATAGGCCCTTCAATCTCTTGTAATCTGTTGGTTTATGATTAATATAATCTCTCATAGGCTACCTCCTGTTTCATGGTGCTCATTAATTGATGTTTTTTTAATTTTACACATATTTTAGTACACACATTAAAAAATAAAAATATATTTTATTAAAATTTCAAAAAAATACATCATGCTAGAAAAAATCAACTTAATACAACTAGATAACTTTTTCTAATTAGAATATTTTAAAAATTGAGATATTGAGTGTTCCACGTCATTGTTTAAAAATCAATACAACATCTCGCTTATAAAATTACTAAAAAAATTAATATTTGTCCGTAAACTTAAGAAAATTATTTTGAGCTAAAACATCAAAACTACATTATCTATTCAACAAATATTGTTTTAATATTTATTGTTAGTGACCATTCACAAGAATGTAAATTTATCACTCTATGTGCTTGTTTTCACAAATAAATTACTTTCTTACACAAAAATATGAAAAAATATATATGGTTTATTTTATTTTATTCTAAAAGACAATATTATAAACTAAAAATCTGACATTTCATCTAATTTCACCATTACAATATTGTAAACCGATATATCAATTATAATCACTCGAACTTACATATATTCTCATTTTCAAAAAAAACCATGTCACTTATCTATAAAAAAATGTGTTACTTGTTTGTGTACTTTCCCCAATACAAAGTTTATTTTTCCACTTTTATCCACTATCAACTTGTCAACATTACCTTTTTACTTATACATGGTTCTAAATATATTAATCCTCTATTGGCATATAGGACTCCCCGTTACTGAGAGCTACATAATGGACTCGCACAATTAAAGTTGTATATTTTTATTGATTTACAAATTCATAACGACATCTACATGCATATAATTTCTATAGATCTTACAACTCACTCCTACTGACTTCATAGACTCGGTGTCTCTCCTAGGGACCTATCTAATACTAGTTACACTCTCAACTCAGTTCTATGGCCTACAATGAATTACCTATTCTTAGTTGTCTTCTTTGTGCCTCACATGCATATTCACCAACCTATCATCTATCTCTGGGCCAAAAACAAATAAATTTTAACCGACCCCAAAATGGTGAAATTGACAGTTATGTTATATATCCACGTGTTCCCTCTTTCTCTCTCCTCTTTTAATTCTCCCTTAGACACAATGGCCCCTTCTATATGATTCTATATCTTCCTTCTTGGAATCAAATTTGAAATCAAGCCCCTCTAATTCTCTCAACTACCCGACCTAGTCATTACCTATTGTGTCATGTCAACTTGGTTGTTGGTATTTTTAGATTGTTTATCTTAGTTAACTTCTTTGTTATACACCTTATATATTCTTTTGTCTTTTCTACCAAATACCAACTATGACGCACACTCTTTCCTTGAAATAATTTTCCACTTATATTATTTATTCTATCATGCACCCCTTATCTTATCCACACTTCACCTTATTTCTACCCAATGACTATGGTATTATGGGCCTTCTCTAAAACATTTGTGCACTTCCTTTATTCTCCAAGCTATTGTGAAATACTCTTTACATAATCTAGTACCTTCCAGAACTCTCCGTCATTCGCATAACTCCTTCACAATCTCCATGTGCCACCGATTAACTAGGTTCGGCCAAAACTTCATTCCATTACCAAAATTCCTACTTGTGACACTACACCTTATTCTTATGTGTGCCCTTTACTTTCTTAAAATTACCACAAAATTCTATATGCTCCACTATACTTTACTCTACAAAAATTCTACATACTATTACATTCCAACTTCCACTACACACTCCATGTGCATTATGCACTTCATTGATTTCCATTGTACAAAGTACTTGCATGCTTCCATGCAATAAATCCTTCCTTATTCCAAACTTTCTCTCTCTCTATCCCACATCATATTAAACCTCATACACACCCATACTTAATAAAAATTGTGTAGGATTAATCTTTTCCTTGGATACTCTTACATCAAACACCCAATGTACTTAAACTTAAGGTCCACCTCAAGCGGACTAAGTCGTAGAACCACCTTTCAAACTATTGGAGCTAATAATGTCAGCTCCTTCATCTTTTAAGCCTTTCCTTGGCTTAAAAACTTATTTAAATTTCTATTCTAGTCATTAGTCACCTCAATTTGAATCCTTCATGTTATCTTTTGCACTTTGGTGAGATCCAAATCACAATATCCCAATCTCCTCATCTAAATGGATCTCTTTCCATGATCCTTTTCTTTCATGAGTCTACGTTAGACATTTTCCATTCACCTCCACCTAAATTATTTGTGAATTTTCTTCTTCTTCACCCATCTCATCTTTGAGCTTCCTTTCTTTGTGTGTTCATGTTAGATGCACTTCTTCTCTCTATATATCATCTTTCCTTGTGTTTCCCTTTCATTATTACATTCCTTCTTCACTCTTTTTTCCACACAATCTTTTGAGTTATCCATTAAAATTTTTTCCACACCATATTTTATGTTTTCTTATGCACTCCTCTCTCCTACACATCCATATCTCTGTGAACTTATCGTCTTGGATCTACCATAAACCATCATTATTTCATTCCTCTTCTTTGTACTTCCCCTTTTTCTTGGGATTTTCTCCTTTGCATATTTATTTATTTACATGATATTTTTTTGTAATTCCTTCACAAATATTCACCTGCATGCCCAATATTTGATTCTAATATTTGTACTCTATTCTCCTCCTCTTGACCCATGTTAGTCCACAATCCATCTACCTTCATCAAAATTTGCATTTCTTCACTCCACATAGCTGTGCACTTACAAGCCTTGGTCTACTTACTCATATAATTCTCTTCTCTTCTTCTTCATGAATGCTCGACCATATTATATTCTTTGGTGTTCCTTAATATTTTCACAATCTCCTTCTTGCCTTATCTTCTAGATATGATTCTAATTTCTCACCACACAATCTTCCTTTGTGGTTTTAGGCCACATCTCCTCTACCTTTTCCTTGGGTAGCTTCACTAGGCCGCACACACTCTTTGTCATTGCATAAAATGTGTTCAAATTCTTCCAACTATTAATATTATTTTTATTTCCACTCCTCTTTAGAACACTCTTCTTTGGTTGCCTTTGGGGAATTTTCTTCACTTTTTCCAATCACTTCTTTTTTTTCGTTCTTCTTCTATCTGCGCTCCTCTCGCACAATCTTCCTTAATCTCTATGGATACCCATCTTCCTTGGTGTACTCTTTTTCACGTGCATTATCACAATATACCTCAAGGATTTATCTTCTTCAATTGCCTTTGGGTTAATTTATTCTTTCCACTTCTCATATTCATTTAGCAAGGTACTTTCATTTCTACGCACCTTTGTATTCACACTTCTAAAATTATCTGCTAAGAGTTTCTTCAATTGTGCAATTTCATATAATTTCCCTTCTTTCAAATGGGGTACCCTCTCTTACCCATTTAGCTATGAAACCCTCTTGTTCTTCCTCTAGGATAGCTTTATCTTGCAATCCATTGCACACTCAGTCCTATAAAGAATCCTTATACACACCCTTATATATTTAGTTATGTATCTCCTATTCCACTCCTTGGACTCCATAAAATTCTTTCCATTCCTTTTCTATGTCCTTTATTTGTGACATCAAGTCACCTTTCATGTGCTCATGGCCTCCCATGACCATTTCTTCCTTATTTATTCCTTGGCTAGGAAAGTCATATTCACACACCCCCTATACTTAGTTGTGCATTCTTCTCTCCATTATTTCATATTTTCCCCACTTCCTCATTCTATGGATTTACGTAATCCTTCGTGTGGTCATGGTCGAGTAATAACCACATTGTCCTTCCCGGTAGGATTTTTCTTTAGCACACAACCCTTTCACAGTGCCATTCATTCCCGAGTGAATTTTATTTTCACCCTTCACTCAATTGATGATCCCTCTTTATGCGGCATCTCTCATGCATTCATTGACAATACTCCAATACATACTTCCTCTTCACTCTTGACCTCTATTTGCATAATATCTAATTGTGCTCCTATACATTTATTTCTCTCTCTTTGGTACTCTATAAAATATCTCTTCACACAATATTCTATGCATTGTGGAATCCTCGTTGATTCTACCTCCTTCTATGCATTTCCATCCACAATACCCCTCTTTCTCTGGTGGTCTTCCTCTAGGTCATCTAGTCCAGTCTTTAAAACATTTATCTCCTCCAACATTCTCTCTAAAATTTCCATGACTATTGCACTTAAATAATCCCTTCCTCTTGGTGGCATCGTGATTTCACATGTAAGAACTCGACTCCGCAACCACTACACTCCTAGGTTGGATCTCAAGTTCTCTACCCACCTTTCTTATGGTGGAGAAAATAATTTTTTTCCAGCTGCCTCACATTTAGTGTTATGTCATATTTAATTTCTCCTCTCACTTGTAGGAAGGTATCCTACCCTGATACCAGCTAGTGTAGGGGACTCATCCACTACAAATCCAAAAATTAGACTACACAATAAAAGCTACATATTTCTATTTATTTACAAAGCCTTAACAAAATATAAATTT
This sequence comes from Taxus wallichiana var. yunnanensis, assembly GCA_018340775.1. NCBI lineage: Eukaryota > Viridiplantae > Streptophyta > Pinopsida > Cupressales > Taxaceae > Taxus > Taxus wallichiana. The sequence goes on along the minus strand of CM031241.1, from coordinate 85,190,600 downwards.
ATCTACTCTTTAAGGATATTATAACTCACTCTTAGAGCTTCACAAACTCCAAGTGCCTCTCTTAGTGACCTATCTGGATGAGTTACAATCTTAACTTGGTTCTTTGGTATATGATGAATTATCTTCTCTCAACAAGATTCTTTGTACCTCATATGCACATTCAAACAAATCTTTCTAGATCTTGGCCAACAATGAATAATTTTCAGATGACCCGAAATGGTGAACTCGACCTCTATTATATAGCCATGTGTTCCCACTTCTATATCCCGATTTGAATTATCCCTTGGGTGGGTTGGTTCCTTCTAGATACTTCCAGATCTTTTCACTTAAATTCAATTATGAATTTGAGCTCCTTTAATGCTCTCATCTAACCCAATCTATTCATTACTTCTTTCACCACATCATCCTAGTCATTGGGATCTTCCGATTGTTGATCTTAGTTAGCTTTCTTTTCAGAATCCTTATGACATCTTATTTTATATTTTTCTTCTAACTACCAACTCTATTGTGCACTCTTTCCTTGAAATATTTTTCCAAACCTATTCGTTATTATTTCACACACCCCTTTTCTTAATCACGTTTCACCTTCATTCCATGCATTGAATCTAGGATCTTAGGCATTCCTCAAAACATCTACACACTTCTTTCACACTCTAATATACCATGACAACATATTTTCATACTCTTGTGCCTTCCATGAACTCTCTACCATTGTACATAACTCCTTCACAATATCTATGTTCCACCGATTATATAGGATAGGCCGAGAAGTTCATTACATTCCTAAAATTCCTCTCGTGCAAAAATATGTCTTATTCTTCCACGTACCTTTTGCTTTCCTAAAATTGCCACAAACTTATGTATGATCTACTCTACTCTACTACATAAACCTTCCATGCACTATTATGTGTCAACTTCCATGTGAACTGTTCTCTCTGTTGATTTCCATTATGCAAAGTGCTCACACACTTCCATACAATCACTCATTTTTGTTTGTGCCTTATTTCTCTATTCCACGTTCTCTTCAACCTCATACACATCCATGAGTTATCGAAAATTATGTAGGATTTATCTAGACCTTTGATGCTCCTACATCATATATGCTAAGATATCTTCTTCTTTTATTCAATTTCATAAAATACTCTTGATTACAAAAAAATATCCCAGCTCTATGTCTTCTCTAAAATTTCCAAACCCATCACTTTCTTCTACTCATGAAATTTGTGTACTCATATGACTAAATTTTCTTTCACTTCATTTTATGTGTTAAATCAATTGAAATATCTATTCCTCTCCATTATGCACTTGTAACATATGCCAATGAATTCAAAATTTCCTCTACATCGAAGGATCCTCCTATCGTATAATATTTCCCTCTTTTTTTTATGTATTATCGCTAAGTGGTGAAGTATTTTACCCTCCATGTTGTGTAAAAATCCATCTATTTCCATCTTTTCTATGGCCTTACATTCACCTTCTCTCACCTCATGTTCCACTTTACTATTTTCATAGCAATTTATCTCTACCCTTAGCACACACTCATAAGCTTATTTCACATACCACACTTGGGTCATTAAAAACTCATCCTCAATTGAGAGACACAACATGTTCATGTATGCTAATATTTTCTCTACTTTATCCTCCACATGAACCACTTGGATGTTGAGTGTATAAACTTATTTATTACATTCCTTAACAAAAAAATATCTCGGATTATAGAAATTCTTGAACAAATTTAGATATTGATCTATAGGATATAATTTCTTCATTATCTATTACTTATCAAGTCTATTATTTTATTTGTCTGTCTACACTCTCTCCATCTATGCATGTTCCAATTAAAGAGATTCACAACCCTTTAGTTTAGTTTATTCTAATTTTAATCTTTTTCGGTATCTTATATATTCAAACTCAAATTATTTCTTAATCTATATTATCTAATAAATGTGCTCTTCTAGATCTGAAATTATAGAATAAATTGGGGTATACAATCAAGGCTTACTCCTAAGCCTTCCAATGTGTGTATGAGTATCTATTCTAGTCCACTAACTTGCGATTCTTATTCCTCTAATGTGGTTTACGCTCTTGGTTCCACATATGCCAATTTATATCAATATGATTTAAATCAAGTTGGAATTATTCGTTAATTTCATAAGTGGATTAGGAATATAAGAGAGACTAATGAACAATCAAATTATCAAAGTAAATTCTCTAACATTTAAATTTAAAAGTACATGTAAAATGATATTAAGTAATTTCATTCAATTAGGGAACATTCCAAACATATTAAAAAATAAAAAGATGAGTGCGATTAGCTCTTCTAATGACCGGAAGCTAATGTGGGTGTAATAAGGGATGGACTAGATTGAAATATCCTATAGATGTTCAGTGTATGATTTTATATCTTTACTATAAATAAGAACTAAAATGTTTCCTAAAAACAAACTATTTGGTGGTTTCATCTTGTTGGAATTTTTTGTGTGGATATAAAATGATGATTTACAATTCTCAATACCTTTTTAAATTACTATTATATGCCCCATTGTGAAAAAGTGGTGAAATATTAGGTCTTAAAAATGGAAAAAACCTCTTAAATCAACCGACTTGACCTAAAACCTTAAATTTTGATAAACATCCTAAAAGAAGGCTAGTGCTTTGATAGAAGTTCAATTCATACATCACCTAAATTCAAACCATTATGAAGAGACCTTAAATTATATGTATTTTTCCACCTAGAGATGTGACATACTACTACATGGATGTAACTATATTTGATAATAGGAACACTTGATAAATTTTTACAATGATTTGGCTTATTTGTGCCTAACTTGGATTTGTGGTCTCTTTATTTGGGAAGATTTACTTTTGAGCCTAGTTTTGATTTTTCCAAACCCATATAGGGGATCCTCCTAATGCATTCTCTTGCTTTAGGGAGTTTACCAAAAATTTCTTTTCTTTTGAATGATTTTTACTTGAGAATGCTAGTAAGTTCTAGGTGAGTAAATGAGTGGTTTGGAATCAATTATATAAGTTTATATGGATATGATTTTGCATTAAAGATTACTTATAGTTGATATATTGACCCATAAAATATAAACAAGTTTAAAAACTAACTGTTGTGTGGCCTAGGATAATATCATTCAACTAGGATCGATTCACTTAATAGTTTGGTCTTATTGGA